>CM076656.1:13454920-13618900 GCA_038496675.1 Rachycentron canadum | reverse complement strand
GACAGATATATATATAAAAATATATATATATATATTATATATTCTTAGCTAATTTAGTATTTTGTGTGTGTGTGTATGGCGTTTGAACAAAACAGCTTAAAAACAAAAAATGCAGAACATGTCTTACAGAACCAAAACACTAACTAAAAACAATTTTTTTCTATCTTAACCATATAAAAATAATGTGACAGAAATGTCATAACTTTACCATATAGTTTGACATCAGTCAGCAGCTGGTTAGCTTAGCATGCTGTTAAGGCCTGAAACGGGCGGAAACAGCAAGTCTGGTCGAAGCTAATGAAACTCACTCGCTTACAATTTCATCTCACTTGTTTAATCTCTGCCAAAACTGAAGAGTCAAAGCAGAAAGTGACGAGTAGAAAATATGCACTGCTATATCCTATCTTTGGCTCGGAGCAATGACTTCCAGACATCCCTCTGCTGATTATCAAGCAGTTAGGAGTGACAAACAGGCTAGCTATTTGACTGTCCTTATGCCAAGCTATGCTAACTGGTTTTAGTTTTGTATTAACTGTATGGAAATCAGTGTGGTAGCATTCTTCTCAGCTCTGGACATTTTACTGTATTTCCTTAATTTCTGTGAAGACAGCATATAAAATTTTAATATATTTTCAATACAAAATGCATTTACATTGCATTATACAGAAAGATGAAGAACTGAAGTGAATTTGTAGTAGGTTGTAAACTTTTGTTTATTGGTGCAACTTTGCGTAGTAAATATAATTTTTCTGGTACCATTCAGTTTGATATTAGGTTATTAGGTGGGAATTAGGTTAGGTTCATTAGCAGTAACTCTGATAGCAGGTGACACAAATCCTGGAAATAACTATCAACATGCTGTGTAAATACTCTTACTTTCCACATGAACGCTCAGAGTCTTGCAACTTGCAACCCTCAGAGGAGCACGTGAATGTGACATCTCTTCCTCGGCCCACCATATACAATTAGTCCGGGTCATTCAATTTGTCTTGCCCTCGGGCCATCTGTCTGAGGACTCCCTGCTCTGCCCCTGTGATCCCCAGCTCCGCTCATCAGCTCCTTGTCCACTCTGTGCTGCCAGTTGTCATTATCAGTTTATCTGTTCAGTTTCCTTTGTGTTAATTTGCGCTTCTATTAAGGTTCTTGAAATTGAGTTTTGTTTTTTTTTTTGTAAATTTCAATTTACTACTGATGTAAGGATGCTGGTCATGCTTTATGTGTACCTCATTCTGCTCACCATTTCCTAAAAATTTTCATCTGAGATTTGATAGCTGGTTCTTTGGACAATTCAAGAAAAGAGCTAAATAATTTTCTACTTAATAAACGAAAATCAATTGCTTTCATTGAAAAAAGGTTTCTAAAATCAATTTTATATTGATAAAATGGAAATCTTTAACCATAGAGTCCACACATATGCGAGTGAGAAATTCACTGAAACTACTTCAGGGACATCTACACATTATGCTCTGTCGTCAGTGATCCCTACATCTATATAAAAAGGCTGACATTTAAAACAACTAAAAACTTTTACACCAAGTGCATCTGGACTCAAAACTGAGCAATTGCAGTGAATCTACAAGAAGTAGCCAAAGTGTTATCTCCCCCTCCAGTTCCTCTTTGTTCTTCTGGAAGTGCAGCCTCCAACTGCAGACAAATATGAAGATAGTTAAGAATGCTTGGACTGGCAGGGACTCTTGCTTCCGGTTACAGTGAGGCTGATGGTTTTTTTTGTGTCTCACTTACTGCTCAGGTCTGCTGAGCTGCTGCTGCTGAGCTGCTGTTTTCAGGCACAGACAGACCGCGGCTTGTAGCCTTGAATTCTTTCCTGAAACTGGAGAAAACACACTGATTCATGCTCTTGTTACTACTCATCATGTTCTCTGGGCAGGCAGTTTTCCCCCAGAGGGACTCTCTAGTCCTTTCTAAATGTTTTCACTAAGTTTTCATAGATAGAGCAGGACACAATCAGACAACCTTCTCAATGCAGAGGCCCCTTCCAACAGAGACACTTCACAACTCTTGCGAACAGGTTGCAGTTCAGGTTTCATGTCATTTGCCAAGACACGGAACAGAACAGCAGGAATTGTGTTTGCCATTATACACATCAGATGGGAACCCCATATTTTTCAGAAGAGAATGAAGATGATTTCATACCTACAGTGTTGTTCCTGCTGTGTTTTAGAAATCGATGTAGAAACAGCCCCAGCATGAAACATTTTTGTTTACACTTTCTCTCAGCTAGAGCTGGGATTCTGCTTCTGTCTGCATTTCTTATAAACTAATCCTTTAAATCTTTTACTTCTAGAAACCATTTTCCACTCGGCACAGCTCTTAAAAGGGCAGCTCTCCTGTCTCGTGTAAAACCAGAATATGTAAGTCCCACCCAGAACGCATTTGTAATATAAAATGTGTCAAAGCTGCTCCTCTCTCAGCCATCATCACTAAACCAACACTGCACATTGCAGCAGGTAATTATTTCCCAGGATAGTAATAATTTGTAAATGTTATGAATCACTGCGGTTATGTCATGTCAGTCATAGAGACTATAAAACAAGCAGGGACGCAACTTCAGACTTGAAAAGCTTAAAGCCACTGTTTTAGTATTTCACTTCCACGAAGTTTAAAGACTTACAATAAAATATTTTTAAAAGAATGGTCAAAATTGATCCAGCTGTGACCAGTGTTGCGCAAGTCCAGTTCACAGATTAAAATGTACAAGTTCAGGTTTGACGCTAATAATCATTTCTTATCAAATTGAAATGTTCATTAGGAAATAAAAACAGAGAAATAAGACAAGACACTCAAACTCACTCAAAAAGACTAGTCATTAGTGACCAATCAAATAACCCCACTGTGACTACAAACCCACAAAACGACAAGAGCCAAGCCAAAGCTGCAGTGGAAACTGGGTCAGAGCTAGTTAACAGATTTGTCTTTTAGCCATGCTCCTCCATTTACAAAGGAAAAACTACAGCGTGGCAGTCTGGAACCAGGTCTCTGCCGTGTTGGAAAAGTGCAAGGTCCTCCAAAAGGGGAACATATGCAGGCCAAGCCAACATGACAGTGACATCCAAATGCTGTCACATCTGAACAGAGGCCCATTATTGTGTAAGGTCGCATTAATACAAAGCCAAACAGGCCCCTAAATTGTGTGAGGTGTTTGTAAATATCTTGCGGAGCCAGGGGTGTGTTCGCGTGAATTTAATATCTACCCTTTACACTGAAGCTTATGTTATAGCATCTGGCCAATATTTCCATTTTAACCATAATCTCAACATAACCAGCTGATCATGAGAAGCCTTCATCATAAACACACGCCCAACGTGTTAACACATTTAAATGTGCGTTCTCACAGATAAACCTGTCACGACTATTAGATACACAAGTCAATGACAATTAGTAAGGGTGTGTGTGCTAAATTCGGTTCCCACTTTGAAAAATCAGACAGTGAAGAGTGCCCAATGGACCTTGCAACACAGACAAATTTATTTAGTAGAAATATTTTGGAGATACATACAATAATGATACCACAGCAGAAAATTACACCCCCCTCTGTTTAAACGTTGGGCGGCCACAGTGAAAAACATTTTCTGCATCGTGCGCTGAAAACTTAAAATCTGAGGCAAGGAGGCACTTATTCCATGATTGTGGAAAATGACATCAACCTGGTCTACTCAAAACATTTGCAGACACAATACACTTAAAGATTTCATTAGCAATAGGCATTGAAAATTTATTGAAAAGTGGACATTAACTGAATTAGTATCACAAAGTAGGAGCACCTGTCTCTACTCTAGAGTACTGGGAGTATTGTCGTAAGAGGGCATGCAGACAGCAGGGACTTGATTAGAGAATTAATTATTAATCTATCTCATTCTCAAGTTAGATTGGTAGGGCTGTTGACTAATTCCCATATTCAGTCAGTGAGGTCACTAGAGGGAAATGTGGCTCAGCCCAGTGAGAAGGTTTACAACCCTGAAACATTGATCTGAAACTAGACTTGCTGTTAAATTCTTTGTGGTTTACTCTTTTCAGTGTTCAGAGGTTTAGCTTCAGCCAGCTCCGATGTCTCATTTACAGCTTGGCTTTGCCAGGCTGCAGCTGCAGGTTCTGAAGCTTCATGGCCAGTCCCATGTTCCCTGTGATCTTCAGCTTGCCCTGGAAAAACGCCTGCAAATCAGAGAGTGAAAAATGTCATCCAGACAGTTCTGATTTGAAGTACAGTTCAGTCTGTGCTAGAGAGAATGACTTGCTGCTGGTTCAAAGAGTTACCATTAGAGATTAACTCAACCCAGGGAAAAGTGGGGCAAAAGCAACAACAGCTTATGAAGTGTCAGGAAACTGCACGTCAGCCAGGCACAGTATGTGTAGAATTAGAAAAATGAAAATGTTTGTGGACTGGAATGAAATAAGAGCACTATAAAAGAGCACTATTTAAAAAAAAAAAAAAAAATCTGATCCAACCACTTAGAGCAGAAATTCAAGCTCTCAAGTTTTTTCAAAAAAATTTTTCACCAAATTATCAGTTTTGCTTAGTAATGGAAAACATTATGACAAAAGGAAACCTGTCCAAATGTCAAAAGCAGCAGAAAAAGCAGTGGAGCATGTTCATCAGTCCTTTATGACACAAACACGGTGCAGTGACGTCTTTTCTATTATCACTGCAAATGATTGTAAATCACTCTAAATGGCTGTAGACTTATGGTAGAGATGTGTTATCACATCATTCTCCTCATATGAATGTGGGTGGGCTTATATCAGCTCATCACTTATACCCATTGCAGCATTTTGGGGATGGAAAACATTTTTGCACAGAAAGAAAGACTTAATTCATGCCTATCTGAAAAATGATCTACTTGCAAACACTAAAAAGATGAGAAATGGGCAGTAAAGTATTGGCATCACTAAGGTCAAAACTCATTTGTAGGCTATCACAATAATTTTATTGACCATTACCATGTATATTTTTGACGGTAACCATGTCTTTTGTTATTCCATATTTTTCTTACTGTCAACATATTCCATGAAAATACTTTAACAATTTATAGCTCTCAGCCCCAAGCTCATGTGTTGAAGACAACCATCTTAACAAAACATCACAAAGTGAATTTGTAAACTGAAAACAGCTGGGCAGTGTAGTTTTTCACTCAAACAGACGGAAAGGTAGATGATTAATACAGATTTATTGCATTTACAACTCTTTCCAGCATAAGTATGATGTCTATGGGATTGAGTCACAGTGGCTGATTTAATGCTAATGAAGGAAGATGACATTCAGTACAACAATGTGACACTGGAGCACTATGCCATACAGGAATATAAGAAGCGGAAAAGATGGATTAATGCATTGGTTAGGAGGACCACTTCAGTTAATATTGGCCTTTTCACAGGGTGTGCTGACAACAGAGCCTGAAACATCTGCCCTCCTTTCTTTTGCACATAGATCACACTTTACGTTTCTCACTTGGCCATTAAATCCCCCCTAAATTTAATGGCTAATCCCTCTCTTTTCTAGGCTATGTACAGGAAAACCTGTTTTATTCTTTCATCCAACACAGCAACGACTTCATGTCCGCTGGTCTGAGAGCGTTTAATTAACACAATCAGCCCATAGTGACGCAGAACAGGGTTTCCCTTTTAGTGTCAACCAGACACTAACAAAATATCCTGTAAGAACCACATCCAACTGGCAAACAAATCTGCTCCACTTTTTATGGGGAACAGGGTACACAGACTTCAGTAGGGTGTAGTGAACTGCAGGAAAAGCCAAGAGTGCTACATGCTACAAAACAGCTCAGCCCTTAATACTACTATATATAATGTAGTACTAATATAAAATATAATACTAATATTAAACTGATATACTGATGCTATACGGCTATGTCATAGGCTTTTGCATTCTGCCTACTGCTTGCCATTTTCAGCCCTTTATCTATTTGCTTCTCTCCAACTCTGTGCTCACATATAAAGTATTTCAGTTGAATTCAAAATAAAGCTAGCTTCTTAGTTTCATATTTTTCTGTTTCTGTTGTCAGACAACAGAAATAGTGATCCCCAAAATCCCCATACAGGTAAGTTAAAAACAATAGTTGTGCTGTGATTTGAGAGACATTTACTTGTGAAAACTAAACTATTTTAAAAGGTCCCATATTGCAGAAAGCAAGATCTTTGTGGCTTTTTTAAATATAAAGCCAGTCTGTGTGCTATATAAATATTGTTAAAGTGTTAAAGTGCTCAATCCACACAGCCAGTACTCAGAAACGATGGCTTAAAACAAGTCATAAATTCTTCCCAGAGCTCCAGAGAGAAGCCTGAAAGATGAGACGTAAAAGTATATCAAGATGGTTTTTGGTACATAAAATAACACATTCTTATTGACAAAGAAGCAGTCACGCCAGATTTCAGAGGTTTCGAGGTAGGGAATCATGCTCACATCGCAAACCCACTGCCACAGTCCTGGCAGTCCAGTCAGGTTGCTTTAGGCAATTGGCATCAGCCTACAACCAAGCAGCCTCCACCTCGCCAGACCCAGAGGGTACAGGAGCACAGCCAGTGCCCCCAAGCCATCAAATAAACTGGACTACTGGGCAGCCCATTCAGTAGATGAATGGCTTTTGAAAACCATGCCCCAGGGTCACAGTATGCTCTTCCGCCACCCTCAGGGGTCAACGTGAACTCAATCATGACCAGGCCAAGCCTTCAGGGTCATACTCCTGGACAAACAGGCCATCATAGTTACACACACAGAATCATGGGTTTTACAATCTATGTCATCATGAAGAGAGTGATTCACCTTCACATGCCTCACAGATGCCCATGTTTACATCCCTATTCATTCACAACAAAGGAAGATTCTCTGGTTTCCCTTTCAAGGTCAAGCTTACCAATTAGCTGTCCTCCTTCAGCTGGCCCATGGCTCCTTGTATTTTTACAAAATGCATGAGGGCAGCCTTAATCACTTTGCCTGATGGAAATAAACATTCTCACTTTTCTCAATAACTGACAATGTTTCTTAACCCTGTGTTGCAGAAAGCAGAACAAGCAACATTCAGGTTGATCATATCGTGGCACTGGGCATGTCTATAAATTGAGAAAAGAGCTTGTTCTATACAACACGCCTCCCAAGCATAGCAAACTCTGGGGCAGATCGCCTCTCATGATAAAGGGTGCTGCAGGCTGCAGATAATTTGGGTAAACCACTGCCCCATCAGTGGCAGTTACTAAGAATGAATGGCAGGAGATCACTTGGCGAAGACAGCCAACACGTCGTGTCGTGTTATGATATACAAGAGAGGTTGGACATGAGCTAGCATGTGGTATTTAAAGCTTGGACATGCAGATGTCCGATATTTCACGCATATGACTTTGATGGAGATCTTGATGTGCGCAGAAGCCACTCAGACTGCTGAAATCTAGTATTAGCTTTGATTTTATTATGGGGTTGTCTAAAGAAAAAAATGGAAATATCCTATACTTCAGTCATAAACAAAACAACTGGAACCTGGAGAGGCAATTTTGTTCTGCTGTACACTTCTTGTACAGTCTCAATGACAATAAATTGAGTCAAATAACTAAAGGCATTTATGTGTGCATGTATGTGCATTTATAGAAGTGAAATAGACGTGATATGTAAAAATGTGGATGAAAAGACCAGTCAACATCAACCACTCACAGTCTGTGGGTTCATCTTCCCTGTCATTAAGGCCAACAAATCTGTATCCGACATGGAAATGGTGCAATCTGCTTTCTTATCTGTAGAAAAGAAACATAAGAGCCAAATTTAACTCAAAAATATTACTTTACTGATTTGCAGGAATTTAATAGTATTAAGGTGCAATGACATGTACAAGTGTCAGACATCGACACACAGTTGAAGCTGACTGTCTCTGCAGGCCTTCAACTTAAAACTGCATTTACGTCCATAGTTAAACGTTAAAATGATGACATGCCACTATAGGTTCCTGTTGTCTTACCTGTGTCATTGTGAACACAGCCTTTGCCATTCTTCACATCCACAAACCAAGTTCCCTCCTGTCCATTTGGTCCATCCTTCACTTTAAAGGCAAACACTCCTCCGATTTTTTTTACAAACTGCTCCCCTTCCTGTTTAAAGTACACATAGTTTGTACATACAGTAAACTGGGCAGTGTTCCTTCTTGCCATAGAACCTCTCTTTTACTATCTAATTTGACTATCAGTTAAAAATAATAAATCTAGGAATAAATAACACTAAAAAAACTTCAGACATGACATTAACATTTCTAAATAGTACAATACAAAGATAAAACAGAAGTGCAATAGCAACTTGATAGCTAAATAAATCTAATTATAAATAACTCCTATAAAAAAAAAAAACTTAAAGTAGGTTAGTGTCTTCATGGAATTTATCCAGGCTTTGGAATATTTTATTCCCTTTAGCATTGGTGAACTCATCTGGCTCCTTTGTTTGATGTTTTGCTATTGGCTAATGTTCAACTATGCTAACTATAGCAGAAATCAAATCTTCGCTGCTCTAAAACACTCGTTCGTGGTAACAGCACTGCACATCTTCTTGTGTAGATTAATGTTTTAGATTTGCAAAGAAAAAGTGATTTCTGATAAATAATGTAAAGTTAGCATGATTGTTAATTGTTAACAAAATATTAGCAATTACAAATTACATGGTATCAGATCAGTGCATGGACTCACGTACTTGCTGATATCTGATCCTGTATTTTAGGAGGTATTTCTGATACTAGTAACAGGATCTGATCTCTTGTACAAAATGAGCAAAATTCAATGCACAGTATAATATACATAGAACAGTATATTAAAGATGCTCTTTGGAGTTTTTGGCCACTAGTAGTACTAGAGTAGTGTTTTTTTATGAGTGGGTCCCTGTTTTGTTTAAATTAACACACTGACCCACTGATCTACAGGAGGCTGTAATGTGGCAAGGACCGCAAATGGCAGGAAAGAAGAAGATGTCACGGGAAAGCCGCCAACCCGGCTTTATGGGCCGAATAACTGGGTGTTGGTGGAGCCACACAGTGAGTGCCAAGAGGTTGGGGTTGCCCGAGCTGTTGCCACTGTGCACAGGGGCCGTGTGCCAGTGAGGGTACGTAACACCAAACCCTATCCCGTCAACCTCTACCGTCGCCAAGGCTTGGCACGTGTTACAGTAGTGGGGCCTACGCAGCTAAAGCAAAATGGCGATGTCTGCTTTAACCAAGTAAGTCCAGGGGTGCTGGTTGCAGGTTGGCCAGGGGGAGAATAAAACCAGTGAAGCAATGCCGGAACATCTGTGCTGTGAGTCTCTACAGGGGGATAGTTTGGAGGAGGACCAGCAAGGACAGTTGCAACGCTTCCTGGCTAGATGGCAACATGTGTTCTCCACCCACGAGGAAGACTACGGGTGCACAGGCGTTGTCTGACACCAGATCCCCACGGGTGACGCAGCCCCCATCCGTGAGCGGTATCGACCGATGCCTCCCACCCTCTATTAGGAAATTCGCACATTGTTGTGGGGCATGTTGGATGGAAGCATCATTCAGGAGTCCAGTCCCAGTCCCTGGGCAGCTCCAATAGTGCTTGTGCAGAAGAAGAGCGGGGCTTGGAGGTTCTGCGTCGACTATAGGAAGCTCAACAGCGTAACTAAGGATGCTTTTTCCCCTACCACGGATAGAGGAATCCCTTACCACCCTGACGCAGGCTGCCTGGTACTCCACCTTAGATCTGGCCAGCGGTTACTGGCAGGTGCAGATGGAGGAAAGAGACACAGAAAACCGCATTTACCACCCCTTTTGGGACAGAATGCCCTTCGGCCTCTGCAATGCCCCAGCCACGTTCCAGAGGTTGATACCGAGGTGTCTGGGGGGCAGTTGGTTGATTCCACTTTGGTGTACCTTGACGATGTAATTGTTTTCTCCCCAAACTTCTCCTCCCACCTCAAGCACCTCGAGGTATTCCAGGCCATGGAGAAATACGGTTTGAAGCTGAAGCACGAAAAGTGCCAGCTGTTTCAGAAGGGGGTGAAATTTTTGGGACACTGTCAGCCACCAAGGTGTTCCCCCAGATCCGGCCAAGGTGCTGGCCATCCAAGAATGGCAGCCCCCCAAAACAGTCAGGCAAGTGCGTGCTTTCTTGGGATTTGTGGGGTATTACAGGCACTTTATAAACAACTTTTCAAAAATTGCCAAGCCCCTGAATGCACTCCTGGTGGGAAGTGGCCACCCTTGGGGTCGGGGGTCGCCTCCTGTGGTATGGAGCCCTGAGTGTGATGCAGCCTTTCAAAGGCTCAAACTTGAGCTGCTGCAGGCTCCAATTCTTACCTATGCTGACTTCTCACAACCGTTTGTCCTCTACACTGATGCAAGCAACACCGGGCTGGGTGCAGTGTTGGCCCAGCAACAGGAGGGGGAGGAGAAAGTAATCACCTACGCCAGCCGCAGCCTTCACCCAGCAGAGAGGAACGACTCCAACTATAGTTCCTTTAAACTGGAGCTTCTGGCCATGAAGTGGGCCATGAGTGAGAAGTTTAAAGATTACCTATGGGACAGTAAGGTAATCGTGGTGACTAATAACAACCCTCTAGATGCAGCTGTCCATGCCCCGACTCCATTCACTCAGCCTGATGGTGAGTTTCTAGTAGGAGTGGTGGAAGCACCAGGGTCGAGCAATGACGTTGTCCCTGCTAGCTGGAGGTGGGACCCACGCCGTTGGAGGGAGTTGCAGGGGAACGACAACGACCTGGCCACAGTCTCAAACTACCTGGAACGTGGTGCTCTACCCCCAGCAGCAGAAAGGAGGGCACAGACGCCGACAGTGAAGCATCTACTGAGCCAGTGGAACAGATTGAGTCTACGTGAGGGGGTAATTTGCCGTTCTGTGCACGATGCAGTGACTCATGATGTTGTGTTTCAGATAGTTGTGCCGCAACCCCAGATCAGGTCTCTCCTAGGGGCCTACCACACACAGATGGGCCACCAAGGCCAGGAGAAGACGCCGTCTCTGGTGAGGAGAAACTTCTATTGGCCAAGGATGGAGGCATCTCTAAGCACATACATTCAAGGCTGTCCATGATGTGTCAAAGCAAGCAAGATGAGATGGTAAAGCCCCCTTGGTCCCCGTGTTGCCCAAGGCTCCCTTCCATATTGTCGCCATGGACTTTTTGAGCCTAAGTCGGCCGACCGATCGCTACCAGCACATCCTGGTGGTCACAGACTTGTTTACCAAATATGCCTGGGCTATTCCCACAGCTGACCAGACCGCCTCTACCACCGCTAGGGCCCTGTGGGGTGGGGTGCAGTGTTCCAACCCTTTGGGTGCCCTGAGATCCTGCACTCGGACCAGGGCCCGAACTTAGAGTCGCAACTGATTCGGGAGCTGTGTCAGCTCTACGGATACCGAAAGACCCATACCACCCACAAGGGAACGGAGGGTGCGAAAGATTCAACCAGACCCTGTTGAGCCTGTTGGGGACCTTGGAGGCTGAACAACAGAACAGGTGGGTGGATCATCTCCCCTCCTTATTGCAAGCCTATAATAATACCATCCACAGCTCTACAGGCTATGCCCCCACTTACCTGATGTTCGGGAGGCATGTGCGCCTACCCATTGATCTGCTCTTCGGCACAAGACAGCCAGATGGAGCCCAGAGTACATCCGAGTGGGTGGGCCAACACCATCAACGACTCCACGCAGCTTATCAACGGGTTTCCGAACATTTAGCAGGGGCTGCTGCCAGGAACAAGCGCCTGTATGACCAAACAGCCCGTGACTGCCCACTGCTACCTGGGGAGAGGGTACTGGTCCGAGACAACCGACAAGGAAAAGGCAAGTTGAGCAAGCAGTGGGAACCTACACCCTATGTGGTGGTCAGCCGCCATGGACCAGACCTACCTGTCTACACGGTGCGATCTGAAGGGAAGCAGGGTCCTGACCGCACACTGCACCGTAACCTGCTCCGACCCTGCCCTTACTACTTAACAATTACAGGAGAGGGACAGGCCAGCCCAGACGCCCCAGCACGACCTTCAATGGCATGGGCATTGGTCCCTGTGGGCCCTGAACTAAATGCAGAAAGGAGAAGCCCCCCACCACAGCCTCAACGCTCCCGACGGGACACCCAAGGCAGGTCCCCCGAGAGGTATGGTAACTGGGCCTCCTAAATCCTCATTCTAGGGGCTAGAACCAATTAGAGGGGGAAGGTTGTCACGGGGTGACTATGGGGGAACCGAAGTATGGGAGGAAAAGTTCCCAGGGGAGGACTTTTACCTGGTGCTCCAAGATGGCCACCCCAGCTGCAATCAATATACCAGTAATTAGGCACTCACTGACTTATCCATTAACTGGATGCACTGCAGGTGTGCAGTGGCTGGACTGCATGGCGATTGGGCCACAAGCTGTGTGGGCGTGTCTTTATATACCTACAGGTACTGATCCAGAGGGGAGTGGAGACAGGAGAGCTGTTTGTGAAGGGGGACTGAGCATTCGAAGTGTGCTAGAGCCAGGAGGAACTGGGGCAGGATCAGGACGATGGATTAATATGGAGCCCTAAAGCAGCAACTAAGAGGAGCAGACTTGGCCATACAGAGAGTGAGAGAGCGATAGAAACAAGGAGACCCAACTGCCCTTGTCCGTACCCTGTACCTCTACCCCCCCCCCCTTTGCCTGGACTCACCTTGACCCTTCAACCATCCCCCTCCCCTCCTCCGGACTATAGCTTTTTAAACCCATTTTTGTATGACTAAAATTTTTTTTTTTTTTTTTTAAGCTCTGGTCAGAGTAGCACTTTAGGGTCACGCAGGTAGTTTCTGCTTGCTACACAGACTTCTAGCAAGTAGATATGAATGTCAACAGTGAGGAATACTACATGTACACAAACTTTATTTATAAGAACCTGATAAAGCACCTTTCAATCTACAGGCTAAACAGGTGATTTAGTTAACATGGAAAACAAAAGGACTAAGATTGGTTTGGAATATCACCCTAAATCTGCCTAAAAAGTGGGATTTAAACAAAAAATCCACTTTCCTATCTATATGGAATGCAAAAGTGGGACATGGAGGCCTCGCATCCAAAATTTTAAATCTGTTTCGACTAAATTGTGTCTCTTAGTATCTAGTCAGCTGTCCTGTTGCCATTTTGTCATTGCTGACAAATCCCATTCATTACATAGACAGCATTGCTAGCATGCTTGAGATGAATATGGTAGGATTGGGGTTACACAAAGGTAACTGCTTAAAAACACTGCCTTTAAGAGGAAACCATTTGTCTGATTGAGTAAACGTAAGCTTTTTTGATTATAAAACGAGAGTTTGGGAACTGATCCAAATGTGTCACCACGAGGCTAAAGGCCCATGGAACTGCACATGAGAAACAGTGTGAAACAATGTACATGTATCCTATAAGGAAGTGAAGCACTGGAGAAGCATTCTTTTCAAAGAACCACTAAAATAACAGTCTCAGACAGTACATATTAAAAAAGTGAGAAAAATATAGTCATGTCTGCAATTGAAAATAAGTATGTAAGTAAGTGTATAATAGTACTATTTGTCATGTCATCACCTCCTGAAGCTTCTTGTTGATTTCCTGGAATACAGCATGTGCCTTGAACCCCTCCAGTCCATCACTAGCACTGGTGTTAAGGGCTTGAATCCTAGACATGGTTTGAGCACAGGTTAGAAAACAGAAGAAGGTGATGAAAACACAGCAGAGGGGGAAAACAAACAAACAAACAAACAAAAAAAAAAACACGGCTGCCAAAAATATATAACAACTCGTGACCAAATGCCAAATTTATTTGCAGTTTGCACTTTTTTGGAAGGTATTTACTCTTTCACGTGGATCTCGTCGCTGGAGCTCAGTGTGTGTGTGTGTGTGTTCACCGGTGACATTTTCACATTGTCACAAGAATGACGAATATTACCCCGAAGGCACCAACTCCCAGGCGAGACATGACAGTTACATTCACAAAAGAAGCAGGTGCGTCGAAGCCTCCATCACGTTTGCCATCATCAGTACCTGCGTCACAGTCAGTGGATCTAAAACACCGCAATATACATTTTCGAGCTAAATTCAGGATGTCGCGATGTTTGTGCGCCTGTTTGCGACGGTTAACACAAAGTGGTCAAACGCGTCTGGCAGTCGTGTATTTAGCCAACATGAATGAGGTTATAATGAGATGACGTTGCAGTGTCTTCATGGGTTATAGTTGTGGGCACGTAACCCATAAAGACACATGAAGTCTTACCGTATTACAGTTTGGGTTTGGTTTTTTTTTTGTTTTTTGGAAACCGTTACACAATTGGCTGTGTGTTTTTTGTTGTGTTGCAGCTAAAGCCTTGTTGTGATGTGTGAAACGTTAGCGTAGCCGTTTGTTGGACATTTATTTCGTCGCTGACTTGGTGTAACGTTGTGTTTACCGGCACAACGAGGGTGACCTCAATGAATTATTCAGACACACATGACTCACAATGCCCCGTTTACACCGTACACGGTGCGCTTACCTTGCTATCTGTCTTTCGGGCATTGTGCTATGGCCTCGAGTGAACAAACTGTGCCTTAAGGTAAAAAATAACAAACCCACTGGTGCAGATTAGCTCGTACAGCTCGTACTGTGCCCGCTGTTTAATAAATACACTTCCTTGTTTTTTTTTTTTTCTCCACTTTCCCGGATCTTCAGACCTGACGTGTCGATCACAGATAGCCTGCTCCTCTTCTGCAAACCGTGCTACTGTCGCTGCTTTAACGTGTTTTCAGACCGCTCTGAAAATGCAAACTCTTCAAAGCTGCATGAGTTGTTATAATCCATCACAGTAAACACCAAAAGTAATTTAAAGGCATTATAAATCAATCCCGCATTAAGACTACTATGAATGTAAACCTGACAATAATAATAAAAATAATAATTATGTAGGTCACACAATTCACAAGTTTTAAGAGACTGCTCATTTATTTTAAGTTTAGGAAAAAATTTAAGGACATAATAGTTATTGAAGAAAACCAAAACTAGCAAACACAGGTGTTCTCAAAACTATTTACTATGATTCAAGTCCATGTTGATTTATTTCTGTGATAATTTCATCACTAAAATATGATTTTTTTATTTATTTTTTTTTGTAAAACAAAGCAACATAGCCTCTTATACCCCCTGCAAAAAGGGTGAGAAAAGTGAAAAGGAAGGGTGTAATGTGTCATCTCTGATACATAATATTAAATGGCTTTCCTGGCTGAAAGAGAAAAAAAATAAATTGTTGCGACAGTTTCCAGAAAAACATCAATTTCCACAGCCATGATAGCAATGAGAAGATTGTTGTGGTTGTTCAGGCTTTTATCTCTTTTTATCCTGTTTCTGCACATTTCTAGATACTGTTTGTAAAAGATGATAAGCGCTGCTTCAGGCTTCAAACCCATTCTGGGCATCTGCAACTTCTATTTAAACATGACAGTCATTGAGAAATTAGATGATCTAGCCTGGTGGATGCATTGATGGGAATAAGTGCTGGGTGTCATGAAATCACAGCTACATAAGAGACTATTTAAACATGAAGATGGCTGTTGTCAAAATACTGTAGGCTATGCAAACAGGGAAGGTCAGAAAATTACAATGCATTTAAGGTAGACAGCATGAGTGAAAGCAAACAGAAAATCTCATCAGTCTAATGGAGGCAGTGAACTATCACCTCAATGCTTTTGTAGAGCAGGAGGGTGGGGGTAGGGATGCTATGCTATAGGGATGATAATGGTGGGCTGGTGTTGGAGGGACGGACACCCAGCTCACACTGGCTTGATCACCCTTTCACCCATCACAAATGATGGGCTGCTTTGGTGGCATGTGAGTCATGGCGAGCCAGGCGATGTTGTTCTTCAAAATACAGTGTGGTCTGTTTTCCTGTAATCGGCGTGAGGAAGTGGGGGTTAGTTCAGACCACACAGCTACTAATCAGGAGAACACTGCACTCTGCTGGACTACAAAATAACCATGGGTCCATGACAATAATGTTGGAATTACATGGTTCACAGGATGTCTGTGATGGTTCATCCAAGAAAAAAAAGGCCACTGATGTCACCTGTTCGGTAGTGCTCCTGGGTGTTGTAAGGACAGGTAGTGGAAGTTGTTAGAGGCCACCTGAGGGCAGGTGTACACCTTATATTTCAGGTGTAGGTAAACTGCTAAGTCTTAACCTGAGGAGTTGTTGAGGCTGCATCAAGCCATATGCGTTTGTTCAGTGGCTGCTTGGTTTCACCACATATACCCAGCAACAAGCTAAGACAAACACCCATCCAACCAGAAATTGTCTGACCAATATATAGATCTAGACTTGCTTATATTCCTAGCAAATAGGAAACTGTGTCGCCGCATATTTCTTGAAGTCTGTTGCGAGATAAGTGTCACACACAACAGGTGCTGCAGGCATGGATGTAATATACCCATGGCAGACAAGTGGAGGAGGAGTGAGCTGCAAGTTGCCATGCAAACTGATAAAATGACTCATATATACTTATTTATGTGTTAATTTATATTACTAACACATGACATTGAACAGCAACAATCAAAAGTAAATAAAAATAAAAAATCAATAAAAAAGTAAAAACCTAGTAAAAAAAAACGAAATACTATCACCATCGTGAAAATAATGAAAGACAAGTTAAAGACCAGATATATGGACGAAATTATGAAGGATTCCTGGGACTGAAATTGGCTTTTATGGATGAGATTTTATATTTCTCTTCCCAGTAAATTTGTCTGACCTGAATGATAGTCTGACTGCCACTGTTTCTTCTCCTCAGTGACGTTGTGTCCACAGATCTCAGATATTCACAACATCTACTGCACAGGTAAACAGAAAACACAAAGACTAATAAAGGTGGTTGTGGATGGATGAGTTAACACAGTGTCTGACTTTCACTCCACAGACTATTGTTTGCATCCTGAAATGACTGAAACTTAGACGGTCAACACTTGTCTCTTATAATCTTTTTAACACGTGGAGTCAACACATATGCATACAGCTATTACAACTAGTCCCAGTATCAACAAACAGCTTAGCAAACATATTAAGATGTTGCTGCATAGATAACATTTGCATTAACAGTGACCAGTTTACTGTCTGTGGGTCACTTTTCCATCAGTCGGGGCTCTTATTAGGCATCAAACCTGGAGAAAGCCTGGTGGGCTGCATTCATTGCATATGTGCTTGATCTCCATGACCTGGTTTTGCTCTTTAATCTTTAATTTTCTTCACTTCACTTCAATTTTCTTTACTGCCAAACATTTTTTCTTGATGGGAGTGGGTGGTGATAAGTAATGCCAAGTCATAACATGCATTATTTCTTGGCACTTAACAATCAGGTCAAGACTTGACTGTTGTGCAGAGTTGAGAGGAGAGAAATGGACAAGAGAGGAGAAAGAGGATGAGAGAGAAGAAAGAGAGAGAGCTTGGGCAGCTCAGACTGTATTATATATAGAACTGCATTGCTGTTACACCAGAAAGAGAAAAATGGATCAATGTAAGGCTTCTGTATACCTTCAAACTCAAGTTTAAATGAAGAAATAGTGTGTGGATAATAAACTGAGGATTTTGGCTCATTTACAGGATTTGATGAAGTGACCTTCTGCTTTGGTTGAGATATGGAGAGATTATGCTGTTATGACACTATACACTATACTATCATATATCTGGTATATCTCGTCTCCTGTTAGTTATACTTCAACAGAGGCCGAAACCAATGCTCTGGTTTGTGGAAAGCTTATAATGATCCCTTCAGCGACATACATCAATCTCCGTGCCACTCATGTTCCACCGGCACATAGCACTTCCCAACAAGTGCCACCTGACAGTGGTTGGCCACTATCAGGTTGTCATTGCCCCCATTAAGGATCCTTTGACAGGGACATTTTTTTTTATACTGTTTCTGACTATGAGCTAAAATATCCTTTGTTAGCCTAGTTAACGTAACCAGTCTGACTAATTGATTACAGAAATTTACAGCTAGCCAACCAACTTTAACTCGCAGTTAAAGCAGAGAAAGAGAGATTTAGAGATTTTAGTAAAGTTTATATAACATTAAATAAAGGTAATTTAAAAAAATTATAACAGCTCTCTCAGTTAGCGACAATAAATAGCCAGAGGGATGAGCAGTTAATTGTAGGAGGTATAATAGTAGGAGGTATAAAAATAGTAATAATATAATAATAATTGCTTGTAAAGATGGTGATGTACACTCACTTGACATTTCCACTGGACAGAGGAACGTGTTGTTTCTGTGCATCCATGCACAGAGTGGATAAGGTGACCTTATCCTCTTCAAACAGCTACATGTCAAAGTCATTTCAGTGACGTCACTTAAGTTCCTGTTGAATGCAACTGTTTTAATGTGACGACTGAATGTGTTTCGTCAGATCCAACAATTTCTCTTATCAGACTGTTCGTCCTGCCGCTGAGTCTGCTGTTGGTGATCACTGTCATCTATTTCAACCTTAAGGTAGCAAACACTAGAGGTCTGCGTGGCATTAAGTGCAACTGAACGCAGGAGTGACGCACTATCTCACATCTGTGTGCTGCCATGTCTCTCCAGGCCACCAGGGGCAGAAGCCAAGCCCACAGGAGACAATGGAGCTGGATTATTATTATTATAGCCACAGTGTTTCAAGGGCTGAAGGAAGGCCATCTGAGGAGTAAGGAGAGCAAGCACAGTAGGACCTCCAGGGGGCATCATTTTTGGTTTCATCTCTCCTCTCAATCTCTGTGATGAACCAACAAATTTTTGCAGGGCAGCATCGGCCGGAGTTACAGTACTGATTTACAGTTTTAGAGATTTAGGAGTGTGGAGTAATTAGTCCAGTCCAGTCCAGTGACAAAGTAAAGTGAGAGGATGCTTTAAAAGACAATCCCTTCTTTTTTCTTTACCAATGATTGCTTAAAGAATGAACTTTCATGTAAGTATGACGTTGTAGTGGTTTAAATATGATCTACTGGGAGGGGATCGTTATTATCTCATACTCCTCCTTTGATCAATTTAATGGAAAATTACCATCACAGTCACGACTGCATGCCAGATGTTTTAAGAAATC
Organism: Rachycentron canadum; assembly: GCA_038496675.1. Lineage (NCBI taxonomy): Eukaryota > Metazoa > Chordata > Actinopteri > Carangiformes > Rachycentridae > Rachycentron > Rachycentron canadum. Next base: position 13,599,843 of record CM076656.1, on the reverse strand, counting down.
CCCTCCCTTGCCACCTTTCTAAATTAAGATTAGGATGGTCTGTTTCCAACCCTTTATGTAACTTTCTGAATCAGACTATCTGACATTCGCCCATCTCAAGATCGGTCAGCTGTGTGAAAAAAAGGGAGGAGCCAGAGTCTGAACTCTCTTTTTTCACCCTTGACATAAGAATTTGAATGTGCAACTCAATTTTCTTATTTACAGCCAAATAATGCAACTTCAATCATATTTACGTGAATGTGAAAATGAAAACGGGCCCTTTCAACCTAAGAAAATTGACCCTAAGTGTTTTTTCCCCCCAGTTTGATTAAAACTACATTGGTTTCCTTCTACTTCTACCTTTCCTCCTGGATATGTCCAAACCTGTCGAAATGGGGAAATGATGGACACGAATCCAGTTTCCTGGAAATCAAACTGGAAGGCTCGTCGTCTACTGGAACCACTGGATCTCCTCGCTCAATAGAAGACCTGATCTGCCCGAACTGGATGACATCATCTGTCCTGCTTTCATTCATATTTTACCTAATGTCTCTCACATACTGTACATAAAACTCGATCACAAGGACATCAGAGTGAGTGAGGACTGGATGTATATACTTAACATGTTGAAATTTATTTTTACTCTGGTTCAGCTTTCAAACTCTCGATGGCATTAGTATTATTTTGAACTAAGACTGTAAATATGGCTGCAGGAGCGGAGCCGCCCCCCTCGGCCGCCTGGCTCAGGGTCACGTGACATGTTTTGCCGGTCAAACTTCCTGTTGTCATTGTAATTCAAACGGTTCTTCTTATTTGCTTTTTTAAAAATTATTATTTTTGACTGTGTTTGCAGCTGTGCTTGCAGGGTGGACAATTAATGATTAATCGCTGGTTTAGCGCACGTCGCGTGTTGTAAAACTGCGTCGGAAAACAAAGCGGGTCAGCTAAGGAAATTGAGTCGGCTAATGCTAGTTGGCTAGCAGCAGCATTTACCTGCAGCGACAGCTGTGACTCGGACGCCGCTTTAGTTTCAGCTTATATCCATTAGCTTTAGCTACCCGGTGGGTTTTACGTCGACAAAGCCCCGTCAGGTGTTCGCTTTGCCTCCAAGTAACATAATGGCCAGTCTGGTGCTTTCAATGCATTGTGTTGCCTCTCTGAGGAAACCTGGGAGTATAACTCAGGTGAGGACTGCTGCTCTCGGGGTCCACAAGAGAAACTATAGCAGCAAAAAATCGCCCGCAACCGAGTATTTGCACCAAAGTGTGGTGCCATCGATGCATTATCAGAAGAGTTTACCCAGGTAAGATAAGACGCTTTTATGCATATGACCCTAATATGTGTTTTTATCCACCATAACTTTGATCTAACGTGAATCTGAAGTACCTGGGACGTGTGAAGCGAGTGTATCAAGGCGTTTTAAGTGAAAGTAGGTGACCCAATAAGTTTTTAGATGAATGCAGGTGAAAGTGCACAGATGAGTTAAGCTCGATGACCACTAGGAGGCAGTGGCGACCCCATCTACAGTACACAACACATCCTGATCAATATCACTAAATGGTTATTCAAAACTGTTGGATCTTTGAATAATTGTATTATTCTAAATTTATAACAACACAGTGTAATGTAACAATACAATATAATGTGTAATTAAACATCAAACAGGTTAGATCGACAACTGACAATGATGACATGGAAATGATCATCTTAACTAAACATAAGTGATTCCACCAGTGATTTTTAAACTTAATTGCAATGAATATGGTTATAAATAAACCATGAACATCACAGCCTCCTCAGCTTCTTCAGATTTGGCCTGAGTTGTGCTCCACACGATCAGGAACTGCCTGAACCAGTAAGAAACCAGACTGGGGAACCTCTGAAGGATAGGACAAGGGCACAAGACTATCAGTTGCAGCTGTGGCTAGGATGTTCAGGAAGAACCATACTACTTGTAACAGAAGGTGCAGTGGCTGTCCTTGAAGAAATGACACTGCACAATTTGTTATTTATGCCTCCCTGCAATGTGAAACATGGTCAAGAGCTTCTGACTTGCCACAAGAATTATCTGTGGAAACTGCTGTTTGAGGTAAACTGCTTAGCCAGCGAGAAGGACATTGCAGGAAGTCATCTTCTATGGACAGAGTGCAAGAAGAAAACTGTCTCACACACACACACACACACACACAAAACTGCACGATTAAACTTTACCAAAGAACATATAAAGAGGCCAGATGAATACTGGCAGCGTATTCTTTCGTCAAATGAACCCAAGACAAATTGAGATTAGATTAGACAGGTCGTGTTGCATGGACCTGGCCAGGATTACACACAGTCGATCATAGAGGTGGGAAGTTGCTGGTATCAAAGTGCAATTGGCAAAATGTGAAAATTGTGACATGACCAAGTACGTCGCTAACTTGAATCAAATAGAACATCTTAGGTTAAGAGAGAGCAAAAAATTCCTCAAATAGAGAGCATATGAAAAGAATCATGTGAAGAGTGATGAAACATCTTTCCACAGATTTCTGTAATTACAGATTAGTACTATCCATGCACAGGGTAATGAAAGCTGTCATCAAAAGTAAAGAGTGTGTGTGACACAAAAATAAAAAAACAGAAGAATGAAATCTCAATAATGAGGACTGCACTGACTTTTGTTGCAGTGGGAAGATTCCATCATAGTTATATAATACATAATACAAATATGTATTAATTGTATAGAATATTCAATTACATTTTAGTGACATTTACCTGGGGTGTTTTTGGTTTTGTTGTATTATGTAATATTTACTGGACTGCTGAAAGGCTAAATTGTCTCTTTGATAATTTTGTGACTCATTTAGGCTGCCTATACCGAAACTGGAGGATACTATCAGGAGATATTTAGCTGCCCAGAAGCCTCTGTTGGGTGATGACCAGTTCAGGTGTGTTGCAGCAAGGAAACAAATCCTGTCATTTCAATAATGGACAGTACAACCAGTTCAAATCTTGCAAACCTTTTTTTTCTGTATGCCCTCAGAACAACTGAGAAACTTGCACAGGATTTCCAAAGTGGTGTGGGGAAACAACTACATGAGGAACTTGTAGCCCAGGATAAAAACAATAAGCACACAAGCTACATCTCAGGTGACTAATTCTGACGATTATCAACCTGAACTTCAGCAAATCTCAAATGCATAACATGACTGTATTGCTTTTATTCCAGGGCCATGGTTTGATATGTACCTATCTGCACGTGACTCTGTGGTACTGAACTTCAACCCCTTCATGTCCTTCAATCCTGACCCTAAGCCAAAGTATAATGATCAGCTTATACGGGCAACTAATATGGTATGTTCAGCAGTGCGCTTCATGAAAACGCTGCGAGCTGGATTGCTAGAGCCAGAGGTTTTCCATCTGAACCCAGCAAAGAGTGACACAGACGGCTTCAAAAAGTTCATCCGTTGGGTTCCATCTTCTCTTTCGTGGTATGGAGCCTTTATGGTGAATGCTTATCCCCTGGACATGTCTCAGTACTTTCGTCTCTTCAATTCAACTCGGGTTCCTAAGCGTGGGCGAGATGAGCTTTTCACTGATGAAAAAGGACGACATCTCCTGGTAATGAGAAAAGGCAACATGTATGTGTTTGACATTGTGGACAGGGATGGGAATTTAATGACACCTGCAGAGATCCAGTCCCACTTGAAGTACATTTTGTCTGACCCAACACCAGCACCTGCCTTTCCACTTGGGTTGCTGACCAGTGAGAACAGGGATGTGTGGGCCGGGATGAGGGACAAGCTGTTAGCTGCAGGAAACGCTGAAGATTTACGGATTGTTGACAGCGCTCTTTTCTGTCTCAGCCTGGATGATGAGAGCATGCGAGACCATATTCACATTTCCCACAACATGCTGCACGGCGATGGCTGCAACCGATGGTACGACAAGTCCTTCAGCATCATTATCACCAAAGATGGACAGGCAGCCATTAATTTTGAGCACTCCTGGGGCGATGGCGTAGCTGTGCTCCGCTTTCAGAATGAGATCTTCAAAGACACAACGGAGCAGCCGCTGGTGCACCCAGACTCTGCTGCTGCTGCTGTGGATTCAGCCTCTGCTGTGCGCCGACTGCAGTTCAAACTGGACAGCGAACTGGAGAGTGGCATCAAAAAAGCGAAGGGGAACTTTGATTCAGCCGTGTCAAAACTCACCATTGATGCCATGGAGTTCAAAAAAGGTGGGAAGGAGCAGTTAAAGAAGAGCAAGTTGAGTCCAGATGCTATAGCCCAACTGGCTTTTCAGATGGGCTTCCTGAGACAATATGGGGAGACAGTAGCCACATATGAGTCATGTAGCACTGCAGCGTTCAAGCATGGACGCACAGAAACAATCCGACCAGCTACAATACACACCAAACAATGTTCACACGCTTTTGTTCGCCAGCGGGGACAGCACAGTGTGGAGCAGCTACGGGCCATGCTCAGTGAATGCTCCAAATATCATGGGCAGCTCACCAAGGAAGCAGCTATGGGTGTGTATAAAAGACTTCCACAAACTTTTTGATCAGATTTCATAATGACATACATTATCAATACTGTCCCACATATGGAGACTTGTGGCCTGTTTATAAAAACAAATCACCCACTCATTCCACTTGCACTCAATTTACTCATTAATTTTATAAGCAAAACAATATTCTTTGCTAATTTATTAGCAGAAAAGACAATCCTGGTCCAATGGGTCAGGAATGTTTCCAGAGCTTTGAAAAGACATGAATACTGTACGAGGCAAACTAATTATACGTCAAACAATCATAACTTTATTAAAATTCTTATATCAAACTTTTTAGAAACTATTTACAACAGTTTTTTTTTTTTTTACGCAAGTATTGTATGTAACTGGAATACAGCAATGGTGTCAATGCTTTTCAGCTGCTGCACTAACAACTTTTATTCCTCTCACTAGGCCAAGGTTTTGACCGACATCTCTTTGCCCTGCGATATCTGGCCAACTTAAAGGGCCAAGTTCCGCACAGCCTGTACGCTGACCCTGCTTATGCCGCCATTAACCACAACATCCTCTCCACGAGCACGCTCACCAGTCCAGCTGTGAACCTCGGTGGCTTTGCCCCGGTGGTGCCTGATGGGTTTGGAGTTGGTTACGGCGTCCATGACGACTGGATTGGCTGTAACGTGTCCAGCTACCCGGCTCGCAATGTCCACGAATTCCTGCAGTGTGTCCACAAGTCTTTAGAGGACATTTTTACAGTCCTAGAGGGAAAGCCACTCAGTTAAAAAAAAAAAAAAACAAGTTCATCAAAGAGGGGGAAAAAAGATAGTTTTACAGTATAGTGAAGGTGAGTGACTAATATATTTTATAAAATGCAGGAGAGTCACAGTGCTTTGGTTTAATGTTATCCAGAAAATAAATGGTACCGGCTATGAAAGATAGTGTTTTGATGTTACTGCAGGTAGATACAAATCTTGTGATTACATCAAAATAGATATGAAATAAAGCAGTAATTCTTTCCTAACACAAAGAAAGTTTCTGTGCCTTAAACTTAACTTAATGGCATAAACATCAAACTTTGAATAGTGAAAAGATTGTTTGCTTTCATCTACTGACCAAGACATCTTTTCCCAAAGGTTGTAATTTAAGAGATAGAAATTCTGCTGTAAAAGCATACTGTAGCATCATCTGAAATATTAGCTTATAACTTTTCTGTCGGAGTTACTCAAGTGTCAGCCAAGACTCGTCACAAAATTCATACAATGAAAGTTTCTGAAGATGTTGCACTTCTTTGCAACACAAATTATGCTATGGATACAAATGCTGTGCCTTGTTGAAATTGTGAATTTCAACCAAAGCATTTACTAATGTCTGTACATTTTATTTAAATTGACCTTTGTTCATCATTTACAGCCTCATTGATGTAGTTGAATGTATTTAAATAAAACTTGATTTCATTATCATGATTTTGTCATGAATTTGGATGAACATTTAAAATGGCTCTTACCAAAAACTGTACAGCTGGCATTGAAACCTAAGCCTTAGTATTTGATCCCAGTAAACAATTATTTTATTTGTAAAACAAATAGACAAAGCAAAACATTAAGTTTTCTCACCCTTTATTTAAAATAAAAAAACAGTTCCACCAGAAGCAAATGTACAAATGCGATAGTTCAACAACAGAAACATTAGCTAAAGCAATTAAAATGAGCAAAATCCACATTTTAGATGGGCTTGATCTTGAAGTGTAGACCAATGAGACTGAAGACGAGACATTTCAGATCTTGCACCAGGTAGTAGAACACGCGAAGACCTTCGGGGTCCCTGAAAGACAGTGCAATCTTTAAAGCCATGTCCTGTCAGAGACGTGTATTTAGTGTTCACTTTCCAAACTGTTGGAAAAAGTACTCACTTTGACTGATTGACATCAATCAAGGAGCCAATTTTCGAAGTTGTGAATGAAATGTGTTCGTCACCAATGACAATTTCCAGTTCCTGTGAATTAGGAGAAATATGCACGTTAGTCTGAGGGAAAAAAATGTTTTTGGTTCATGACAAACAATTTACATACAAGAGTGCCAGTGTTGATATCAAAATATGTGCGCAACAAGAAAACTGTGATGATAGCAAAAAAAACAATATATATATATATAGTTTGAAATCTGAGAAGTGTGGCGCAATGTTTTGAATCAGCAACAGTGTCACTAACGGAGATCGAAGTCACAAACCTGTCTGCCAACTCTGTCAGGAGGAGGCCACAAGGCATCGTCTTCCTTGGTGATCTCACTGTCATCAATGATCCTCTTCAGCTCCTCCATCACACTTTTGTGTACATATGCCTGTGTTTGTACAAAGAGGACAGATGAACCCCGTCACACATAGCAGATTATTACAGATATGTAGAGACTTACAATACAGATATGACGAAAGAACGAGCGCAGATATTGTTAGTCTTAACAAAAAGCTGAATATAATGTTCTGGATTTAATATAACTGAGAAACAATAAACCTCTACACTTATACGACCATCATTATCAACCCACTCCTGGTTGATATCAACGGATTAAGTTAAATATCGTGACAATGAACCTTAAATTTGACTATGATCACAAACACCCCACACAACGTGGACTACAAACGAAACAGTTTTGAACTACTGTTAACTTACAACGTTTTTATAATCACTTACCTCTTTCCTGATCATGACGTCATTCTTGTAGTTACTGTTGTTTGCATACCTCAGTTTACCTGCGAGAAGATTTTTGCATTTAAAGCAGAGACTTGAGACAATGCATCACAAAATGTATGAGTTCGTTATCATCCCTAGAGGCCACATGGCATTTCTGTGCGCATAATATATTAGTCAAACCATTACAACGTTTAAAGTGAATAGATTTTATGTCGCTAAACTGACCTAAACGAGAACTAGTAACGTTTATCATACACTTGAATCCACAGGGAAAATTTGGCGCTAGCAAGTCGTTTCTCGTCCGCTGCGGCCTACCCACTGCGCGGCGGCTAGCGACGTTAGCTTACAGGCAAGGAGGCTAACACATTTCTTCCTACCGCCAAAATAAGCCTACCGTCAGGTCTGAATTCAAATTCCAGGAACTCGTGTCCAAACTTTCCCTTGTGCCCGACGTAATATCTCAAGTAGAAGTCGCTTGTTGACATCTTTACTCTCCAGAAAGAACTCTTTCTGGTGAAGTCTGTGGGACAAAACTCAACGAGTACGAACCGTCCGGTGTCTCACGGCCGAAGTACGCATGCGCAAAAGATACATCCTGTGCTTTGACTTTTGTGTCCCGAGTTTTGTCTTTCAGGAACACTTTACTTTCTTATGTTAAATGTGATGCGTTTCGTGTCTTTGTCTTTGTCTTTTAAAAGCATTGAAACCGTGTTGGAGAGGAGTGTTTTTCACTTTTTCTTTTTTGGGTTGTGTCTGATAATACATATGAATGAATGAATAAAATGTACAGTAATAAGAAAAAAATGATTTATTTTTGGAACTGCCATTAATCTGAATTAAATATCTTGTCCACTGTGGGACATCTTGGTTTTATTTCACGAAGAAAGATCACATCGTTTTTTTATTTAATGTAAATGTTTGTGTTAAACTTCAGAACCAGCTAATCGTTTTAGATTTGTTCTGAACTTGTGAACTTATTGACCTCTGGCCTTTGCAGTTCGTCAGTCCTACTGACTTAAAATGTTTTTGATTGAGCATGCTTTGTTTTTTTTTTTGTTTTGTTTTTTTTTTAAATTAAGCCAGTTGTTGATGCTGTGCTTGGCAATTTCTGAAGAAACTGATTAGGACGTGCGCGTCAACGTTCTGTCTGTAAGACACAACTCAGGGAACACAGCCCAAATACGTGTCGCTGTTTACTGACGTCATCATTTCCCACACCGAGGATCGGTACTATCTATAACACACGTGTGGTTGCCACAAACTTTGACACATGGCGGGCTCATTTTCTCAGGAGCTCGAGGATTTGTTGAATCCTTTGCCTAAATTTGCGGATCCAGAGGATGACGCCGACGAGGCGACCAAAGCCAGAGTCATCGAAAGGTTCGATGAGGACGACGACGAAGATGGGGTCGGCCTCAGCGCCCTGCGGAAGCACAACACATCCCTGCTCTCGGACTCGGACAGGCGATATGTGGGGAAAGCAGTGTCTCGTAAACAGTTGCTGATGCATATTGAGGGATCTGGCGAGGAGGAGGAAGATGATGAGGAAGAGGAGGAGGGCAGCGTGGATGAAGATGAAGAAGTAGATTCGATGGGGGATGAAGAGCCTGATGATGATGATGATGATGATTTAGAAGAAGATGAGGAGGAGGAGGAGTATGTGGGAAGCAATGCAAAACTAGATGTTAAACTGGCATCTAAGACAAAGGGTTCTGACATGACCTTTCCTCAGGGAGTGGACTTCCACAAGTTGACTGAAGGTATGGATGACCTGGGTGTGAGTGAAGATGAAGATGATAGTAGCGAGGAGACTGAGGGCAGCGATGAAGACGAAGGCTCTGATGATGAGATGGAAAGTGATGATGAAGATGGGGAGGAAACCGTTCGCACATTTTCAAAAGAGAAAGTAGATGAGGAGGTCAAGAAAGGCAAAGCCGTAAAGAACCAGCTGGCCCTGTGGGACCAACTGCTGGAGGGACGAATCAAACTCCAGAAAGCCCTGGTGACGGCCAACCAGCTTCCACAGCCGCAGACTTTCCCGGAGTTCAAGAAAAGGGGTGGATCTGAGTTTACAGGGGCTCTGAAGAACACCCACAAAGCTTTAAAGGCTCTTCAAAGGTCCTTGCTGGAGCTGCATGACCAGCTTCTGTTCCAGAATCCGGACACGAGGGCCATCGCTCTGGGAAAGACGGGAGCCCAGAGTGAAGACGAAGAGATAAACAGTGATGAGGATGAGCATGGGTCAGTGCAGGGGGGTGGAGCGCCAAAGCGGAAACTGGAGATGGCAGAGTACCCAGGCTTCATGGCCAAGCGCTTTTCTGCTTTCCAGCCTTATCAGAACGCCACTCTGCAGAAGTGGCATGACAAAACCAGACTGTCCATGGGAAAGAGCAGCAAAAGTTTTGGAGCGTTTGATAGAAACATATTGACTCAGGTGGAACAGGTGCTGATGGACAAAGAGAGGCTGGTGCGGCGCACCCAGACCCGGCGCTCAGAATACAGAGTCCTGGGGAAGAAAGAGGCCTCTGCTCTCACCTCTACGACTGTGCCCCCAGACAACGAGGAGGCAGAGCAACAAATGAAAGCAAACATGCATCTCAAAGATGTGGATCAGGACATATTTGATGACGATGATTTCTACCACCAGCTTCTGAGAGAGCTCATTGAGCGCAGGACAAGTGCAGCGGATCCCAATGACCAGGTGGCGATGGGCAGGCAGTGGATGGCCATCCAGAAATTACGCAGTAAGATCAAGAAAAAGGTAGATACCAAAGCCAGCAAGGGGCGTAAAGTCAGATTCCACATTCACAGTAAGCTGGTCAATTTTATGGCTCCGATTGACCACAGCTCGATGAGCGACGAGGCACGCAGCGAACTGTACCGTGGCCTCTTTGGTCAGAACTCCTCAGTCAGGGAGTGAGGGCAAAGAGGATGTGGAGCAGGAGCTAAATACCAGAATACAAGCAAAGCAGTGCCTTACATACAGAGGAATGATACCAAACAAGAATTTTGGACTAGCGTGGAGACTGGGTCTGCTCCTCGTCAGGAGAGGCTCTTCAGGCCGAGTGGACAGTTACAGTGCTCTGAAAAAAACAAATAAAATGGACGTACAGTTCTTAACACCTTTTATACTGATGAACATTTTCACAATGTGTTGTTTGCCTAACTACCAGTGTTTGATAAAAAATATCATATGTACGTAAAGCATAGTGAGTGTTTAGACTATAAGGAAATCAATGAGTCATTTTTCTTTTCATCGTGTCACTGTCTCTTGTGAATCAAGTAAAATATTTTCTTCAACATGTAGCTCTTTTTTTAATTTTTTTTTTTAAATAATGAACTGTACTATAATACCATGATTCTGTGTCCGAACTCCATACAACAGACTCACCATATACAGTATGCTGAACGTTCTACTGCTTTCATGTTAATATACAGAAAATCAGCTGTTCTACACTAACTGGAAACTATATAATATTTGTGCCATTCTCAAAGAGGGAGTGGAAGGAGGGATGAAAGATGTTCCCGCAGAAACAGCATTTCACCATCATTCACAGTAATTTAATTCATCTTACTTTTCCTTTAATTATTGCACTGTGCAAGAATAAGAGTCCATCAATAACACATTCAGAAAATAAGGGTTTTTTATTCGGCATACTGACTTCATTATATTTTATCGTTTTCCCAGTGTGGACACACTACAAACTGGAATTTTGCAGAGAATTAGTGTGCAGTGTGGTTTTGGGAAACAGCTGCTGACATTACATGCAGTTCAGGGCCATAGTGAGGTCACGATACAAGTTCCCTCAACGGACACCTTGACCACGTCAAAAAATGCTGACTTGAAACAAACGTATCAAGTTTTTTGTGATTTGGGGATTTTCATATTCAATTGCTGTGTGAACAGTAAAAGAATATTCAGTCATTTAGACAGTCATTTTTTTATTCCCAACAAAGATTTGTTTTCTCCACACTGCCAGGGATTTTCTGATGAAACTAAATCCTCAAAAATATAAATCTGGGTAAACTGGCTTCATTTTATTTGTTGTTCCAGTCAGCAATGACAGGGCATCAGCTGTCAATTTCATTAACCTACTAACAGAAAAAAATCTACAGTGAAAAAAGCCTGTAACATATTCACCATGTGTAAGTCCTAATAGTCCCAAATAAATTGCATGACCTCAATGCCCAAAATGGTAACTATGGCCCTGACTGCCACTACATTACTCCATAGTGTTTGTAATTTATGAGCAAATCACGTGTCTGGGTAACTAGAAAAGAGCTCTGAGCAGCATGTTGCACTTTTCTCTCAACATATAGATTAAAACAAAACAAAGATTATATTTAACCAAAGCAGAGAAACATCAGATTACAAGCAGACATGGATATGTGTATTTTTAAATCAAATACAAGAAGTTTGAAGTGAGAGCTGTGTCAACTGATGCAAACAAAGAGTACCTGAGAACTTTATCATAAGAAACGTGTGTACAGGAAGAAACCTGCATTAAACACCATTTACAGAGCACATTTACATTGGATGTCTTGTACTTCATGACACTTTACAGCTGAATGCATCTTGTTCTGAGTGAAACTTGCATACATGTGCATCTGAGGATTCACGTTTGAGGGAATCAAAGATTCACAAATAATACTTTCTGGTAGTTCCATAACAACATAATTAATAGTTTTTAATGTTACAGCATCATCTTAAATGAGTCATAATGTCAATACCACATTAAGGTGCAAAACAATGATTGCACAATTAGTCTAGAAAGACTGAATGGAAAATTATCTTTGGAGATGATGTCATACATCAGATGTGAGGTGGAACGTGGTTGTTGAATTAGCTTTATAACTAATTTAAATTTAGGCATAACAAAAAGAGTACATCAGTTCAAAGGTCAAAATATGCTTACGTAGATCTTAAAAAAAAAAAAAAAAAATTTCCATTGCTAAAGGGAATCAGTCAGGTCATACATTAGACCTTCAACTAGTGAGATAGGACATGGCCCTGCCATTTAACAGCATGTTGCTACACTGCATTTATTGTATGGTTAGAGGCTGTCAAGTGTCCAGAAACCTTCTTTAGACACAGTAACTGCTTCTTTAGTTTATTTGTTTCAGTGCTGTGGTAAAGGCAAGCAGCAGTTTGAGATTAAATTATAAGTGAGCCCCTTTGTATTTATTCTCCACCAATCTCATACAGCACAAGCAAAAAGAAAAATGAAACAACTGCTTTACACCAATTCCACAAGGGCTGATTTGACTGACTGATTTTCTCAATCAAAGCATAATCTTATCAAAAGCAGGCCTTTTGATATCCTGGCAGTTACTCCTGCCTTGTTAGCCACACTGTAGAGCCCATTCAGCACGTGCAGGTGATCCTTCGTTCTTCTCCCCAGGAACATCACTGTGTTCAATGTGGCCGACTGCTGGACTCCATGTTTGGTTGATTCTTTGTTGTTCCATATCCATTAAACCACCCATTCAGCCGTTTGGTCAAACCACCATTCAGAATATCCTGGATGTGCTGGACTATGAGATTTATAGCGACTGTATTCCGAAAAAAACACAGTGTGTAATTAAGGTTAGTCTGAGGTTTTGTGTATTGTGTATTACCATAACATTTCAGGCACAAATTCAAGTATCACTGCAGAGTTTTTAAAAAATAAAATAGGCGGTGATCTTAAAAAAAAAAAAAAAAAAACACAAACTGGGGATATCTCTGTATCCTGCTTCAACATATTTTAAGCAGCTGCAGCGCTTCAGCAGTTTGTTTCTGACGTTTCTCCAGTCAACAGACAAAGCTGTTTTGTTCTTTTCCTTAGCTTTGAAAGCTCTATTCCCAGCTTGGAGTCAACAAACACAGCTGTGTCCTTCACGATAACACTGTTGAGACTAGAATCTCGCTAGAAACACAGCATCAATAACATTGTCTCTAATATAGTGTACACGAAGTATCTCCCAGGCTGAGGAAAAAAAAAAAAAGCACAAATACTCACCAATGTTATCAGCTCCTCTTGGTATTATAACATCAGCATATTTCTTTGTCTAAATTGTGTCAATGAAAAGGAAAAGGTTTGACAATGAGTCCACGTTCAGGGACACAGTCATGCTGATCTGAGGTCATTGGTATTAGTTGAGAAAAGGCACTCACCGGCAGACAGAACTCCTCAAACGCAGGCTTGACAAAGGTGATGTACTGCGCTAGAACGCCTTCCAAGTCCCGACCACGTTCACTTATGTCACGCAGCACTGAAAAAGTGACCAGATAACAGTTATCTCCAAGGGAATATATTTTGACATTTTGGGAGAGTTAGAAGTTTAAAAAATAATAATAATAAAATTATATATATATATATATATATATATATATATATATATAAACTGTGTGTGTGTGTGTGAGAAAATATAAAGCTACAGCCAGCAGCTGATTAGTTTGGGATTAAGACTGGGGATGTCTGCCCTGCCTCTGTCCAAAGGTAAGCCAAAATAAATAAATAAATAAAGTGAAGCGTAAATATACACTGTAATTCTACTGGGGGTTTAGGTGCTGCCAACCTTGTGTTGACTGACTGACCCCAGGAAATTACTGCTACCTTTTTAGACAGACCTAGATTTTCCTCCATTTCCAATCATTATGCTGAGCTCAGACAATTGGCTGGATGTGATGGCGTCACCTTAAGCGTACATTCGTGAGAGTTGCATCGATCCGTCTCGTCTCATTCTCAGTGACAAATCAGAAGAAGAAGTTTAATTCCCAAAATGCCAAACTATTCCTTCTGCTTAGAACCTCTTTCAGTGAACACAAGGCTCGGCTCCTGTGTTAAAAGTTGAAGGGAATTGTCTAGTCATGCTTGTACGTCTCACCCCTGCGAGAAAGCCGAGTGTCTGCGTCAGTGTCCACGAACAGCTTCATTTGGAAAAGGTCTCGAATCTTCTGAGAGTAGAACATCAGGATACCCTCAAACAGCACCACATCTGCAGGGTACACTGTCACCGTCTCTTCCTTCCTGCCATACAAAAGACATTGAACATAAAAACTCTTAAGGAGTGCCTGTGCAGGATTTGCTGAAAAAGGCGGTTATGATTAACAAGAGAATAATGACTAATATTAAAAATAGTACACAGGAAGTAAGAGTCTTAAAGTCAAAATAACTCTGTAATGTCAGTTATGCAGCAATATCTGGCTAACATTTGCCAACATAAGCAACCTTAAGCTCATGGTCATACGAGACAAAAAAGCGTAAAAGTGTATTGAATTCAGCGATGGTGGTTTTTTTATTGCTAATGAAATGAAGTTCCACTTTGTAAAGGAAAGAATGTCAATTTTTTTCATTTACAAGTTACATAGTCTTGCTTTAAACCTCAGAAAAAAAAAAAAAAGATGTATATTTTGCATTACTGGGGTCCATATCTCAAAGCCTACTGTGGTTAGTCAGATTCTCTAATATGATTTTCCTACACTACGGAGGACATAAAAATCTTGTGTAAAATGTAGAGTAAATAATCCACCACAGTGGCCGTCATTTGCTTTTGAAGTTAATGTTACTGCCGCATGATGACTCATCTGAGTTTTTATTTATATATTTTTTAATAGTTCATGGGCTGATACACTCCTTTAATTGTGTCTGTATGGACTTCATAAGACTCATTCACCTGGAATGGGAAACAAAGTCATAAACAGGGATGTGTACTGTTTTTCCCTCCTTGATGTTCCACAGAGTTGTGATTATGAGGTCGTTATCAAATGCATCTATACAAGAGGAAAGAGGACAAAGCGGTTAAAAATCAGTCATTTCTCTGGTAGGATGAAATATCATCAGACAGTGGCTGAGCAATCCTCACACCAAGAGCCTGTGTCACATACAGATAAACTCCTGGAGACATCTCTGTATAAACAGTGCTTCAGTTTCTCAGAAGGAGAGACAGAACTGTTTCGGGCCAGCAGATGTCCAGCCTCGATTAACGTGCGGTCAGGTGACACATAAAAGCATTAAGGTGTGTTAGTAACCAACAACACCATACCTGGGTGGTCAAAGTTGAACTGGCCCTTTAGTGCTTTGGCCTTCTGCTCAGGCGTGAGGACCCTGTAGAAGCTGTCTTGGCTGAGGATGGCCACTTGCCTCTGGTGGTGATCAATCTCATTCTGCCCAAGCAGCTCAATTATCTTGCTGCATACTGTGGACTTTGGGGGGGAAAAAAAAAAAGCAGAATGTTGACAAAATACAGCAACTCTTCTGATTTACCAGGAACAGAACATACGTGTCATTGTGGCCTTGAAACTTGGCTCGATTTGTTATTACAAATCAATACAAAAACTGCATGTTTGGATTCTGTATATCATATCTGAACCTGGTAGACATAATACACAAAGACTGGCGTTTACATACAGATAATGTGTGGGAGAACAGGTGTTCCTGTAAGCAGTTATCCCTGTGGTAGAAAATGAGCATAACACCAGAAAATCACACCCACAAACAACTGTCTGCTGAACCACAGCTTTAATGTTCCTTGTTTAATCACCTCTAAAGTCAACCGACTGTCAGCTGCAGAATGTATGGGCAGGAAATGAAAAACAATAGCATGAAAATACACTTAACTACCTTCAAAAAATGTCACGCTGAGGCCTAAAGGCAAGGCGACTTGGCCTGCGTCCCTGTCTCTGTGACAGTTCACTAAACAATTTGTCACACATGGCGAAGGATGAATAGACTTGGATTTTGCGCCGGGGTGTGCATGCTAATCATCTTCTCTGTAAAGCAAGAAAACATTGAAAACATTTTTTTTCTCCTATCTCCAAGAGAGAACAGTTTTTGGCAACCCTTGAAAACTTTTGAAACACTGCACCACACTGGATACAGAATAGAGGATGATAATGCAGATATTCAGCCAGGCAGTGACAGTGCATAGATTGGAGTCACAAAGAAAAAATATCTACTGTGATATCAGAAGATTCACCAGAAACAACAATAAAGATAAGGGTAATAACAACAACAATTATCATAAAAACTATATGTTTAATAGTCTTACATCTATGTTCTGCACACAGCCTAGCATCTTGAAACAACACCCATATTCTGCTCCATTTGGCTAAATTTGGGGTGTTTGACCTCTTTTATTCTATTCTCTCTCTCTTTTTTCTTTTTTTTTAAATTTCTGGTCTCTAATTTTCACAAGCTCAGAGCCTGCGCAGCTGATATACTTCATTCAAATCCCCCTTATTCTGTTACTCTGGTCCTTGCCACCATCCACAACTCAACATCACCATCAGCTGGAAAATGTTAAAAGCATCAATACAATACAATAAATCCCAGATTGTCTGGGAAATCAGTCTGATTTTTCATGTATCACACTTCTGTAGTCAACACTGAATCCAAGGCATGTAGTTGACAGTGCACCGTGGTGTGGCATACAGCGGGGCGGCCTGCACCACGCTCACATCGATCAGAGACTGGTCGAACAGACGGATATAGGTTCCAATTAATTTTCCGGAGGAAGAAAAATGTGAGTTGGCTCCAGATTTCATCAAGCAAATCACACCCGTCTCTCTGTGGCGGGTGTCACAGAGAGCAAAGCAACGCGACAATAAACACACAATACATTCCAAGACATTAAAAATAATAATAATAATAATAATAAAATAAAGAAAGAAACAAATAAATAATGAATTATGATAGAAGTGCCAACCTTGCCGCTGGCTGTTCCTCCGGCCACGCCAATGAGGAAAGGCTGCCGGTTGCTGCTCTCATTTTCGGCTTGGTCACCTGGCTTTGTCTCGCTGTCGCCTGCCATGCTTCATCTGCAGCGCGATGCGGCCCGCGGACTCACAACGGGGGCGTCCGCGCTCCTCCCATTTGACGACGGGAGACGATGATGAAGGTGATGAGGCTGACGTTGATGGTCACGAAAGCGTCGGTGACGGCGATGATTTAAAAAAAAAAAAGAAGAAGAAAAAAAGGGATGACAATAGTATTTACAGGATTTTTGTTATCTACGGTGATGATGCAATTAATGATGAAATCAGAGTTGAGAAGGTTAAACTATGAGCGTTTATACAGGCTTATACTTAGCCCTTGGCCAGAATATATATATACACACACATACACACACACACACACACACACACACACACACACACACACACACACACATATATATATATATATACATATATGTATATATATATATATACATATATGTATACATATATATGTTTGCATTACAACATGTGAGATAATAAAGCCAGATTAAATAAAGACATTTAATCAGTACATGTAACAACAGTAATAGTTTTGTAGGAAGAAAATACATAGATTGAGTCAAATGTCGCTTTATTGTTGATGCCCCCCACCCCACCAGTTAAAATTCTCATTGATATTTGAATCCAATAAATTGTTGATCATTATATCCGTTTGGACAACAATCTCCTGGGTTTGTGTATTGTGTGGTTGAGATGTTGGTCATTCAACTCTGTCCCGATTTATGTTCAATATTAATAATAATAATTGAATATGGCACCTCTAAATAGATATAGTCTATNATACATATATGTATATATATATATACATATATGTATACATATATATGTTTGCATTACAACATGTGAGATAATAAAGCCAGATTAAATAAAGACATTTAATCAGTACATGTAACAACAGTAATAGTTTTGTAGGAAGAAAATACATAGATTGAGTCAAATGTCGCTTTATTGTTGATGCCCCCCACCCCACCAGTTAAAATTCTCATTGATATTTGAATCCAATAAATTGTTGATCATTATATCCGTTTGGACAACAATCTCCTGGGTTTGTGTATTGTGTGGTTGAGATGTTGGTCATTCAACTCTGTCCCGATTTATGTTCAATATTAATAATAATAATTGAATATGGCACCTCTAAATAGATATAGTCTATGTTTATGCTATCAATTTACACTCTCTCTTATGTGACCTCACTTTTGTAACCTATTTGATGCCCTTTCGCTTATATTTCAAAACCAGTTGTTTTGCTGTAAAGTTTTAAATTAACTGTTTTGTTCCCTGTTCGTGGTCGAGATGAACCGGAAACGCTTTTCTACGCGTCTGACCTCTTCACCAATGCTGACATAGCTCTGTGGCACCGACTCTCGGATCAGCGTAATGTGCTTAGGGGACAGCTCCCAATAAAGGAAATCACACCCCAGTTTTTCTTGCTGCGCTCGGATAAACAGGACACTGCCGACATGAGCACCATGTTTGCGGACACCATCCTGATCGTGTTCATCTCTGTTTGTACCGCGCTGTTAGCCGAAGGTGAGTGAAAGCTCCCTGACAGGTCGTCCGACGCTTCACTGTCGTCCAAGAAACGCGCTATTAATGTACATTTTCACACCATTCTGGGTTGTATCGTAGCCAGTCACTGTCAACGCCATCAATAGTGATTAATTTCTAATTTTGGTGCTTTTGAAGACAGTTGTTTCTCAGCTAGCCAGCGAATTTAAGAACTAAGCTAACCGTTAGCGTTAGCGTCAAATACAACGGCGGATTAGAACTTCCGCAAAAAAAAAAAAATTCACAATAAAAGTCTTGGGAATAGCATAGTGAAACGCGATGCAACTTGAGAAAACACGCAGAATAGACAAAAAAATCCAAAAAAATTATTGATTTAATAACCCATGCGCTGCAAGTTCCGACATCACAATACACAAATACTGACAACACAACTAAGATCACAACAATGCTTTAAGTAGTCACAACACAACGCAAGTGATGGGAAAGCATTTTAAAAGGAGCTTTGAAGTTAAAAGCGCTATACTATGTTATGTTTGTAACCTTAAGGAAACGTTCCCTTAAGGTTCCTTTGAAGGTTCTACAAAAACCTTCAGTGAACTTCCCTTTAGCAAATGCTCCATGAACACTCCCCTATAAATTTGTGCTATAGTGGCAATAGTACATTATTATTATTATTATTATTAGTAGTAGTATTATTTTTACAAACAAATTTCTTTTTCTGTTTTTTCTCTGCAGGAATTACTTGGGTTTTAGTGTATCGCACTGAAAAGTACAAGAGGCTAAAGGCTGAAGTGGAAAAACAAAGCAAAAAACGTAAGTGACATATGTTTGACCCTCATAGGATTGTTTTTGTTGTTGTTTGTTTTTTTGTTTAGTTTTTTTTTTGCTTTGATTGTGCTTGTTTCAAGTGTTTATTGCATTCTCTGGTTAATATTAGTTGAGAAGAAAAAGGAAACCATCACAGAATCTGCAGGACGTCAACAGAAGAAGAAGATTGGTAAGAACCCAGTAAAGAGATTGTAATGATTTGTGTTTAAAAAGAAAAAAACAGATATATGGAAGAGGAAGACCTCAATCTGCCGCTTTTTTTGGTCCGACCATGTTGCTTGGTAGGTGATCTATGCTTTTGAATTTATTACAGAAAGACAAGAAGAGAAACTCAAAAACAACAACAGGGACCTTTCTATGGTGAGACAACTTGTTTGCAATGATCACATAGTAGTTCAATTATTTTATCATACAAGATGAAGTCATGTCTGAGATGCTGGTTATCTTTCTGCCATCTGTAGGTAAGATAAAATATTCTAAAAGAGCATTACCAGTATTACTTACAGTTGTACATTATCAAAATTTAAAGGTACTCTTGCATGTGTCACTTTAGCAAAATTCAAATATAATCTTATCTGTGTTTGTAGGTGCGCATGAAGTCCATGTTTGCCATTGGCTTCTGCTTCACAGCTTTGATGGGCATGTTCAACTCCATGTAAGTCTTGCACACAGTTACAACAGGTCAATATATAATTTTCTTTATTTTATTTATTTTTTCAAATCTATGTTAGAGCAAATAATATTCCATGTATTGGCTTTATTCCACTACTTTAAACTTGCCATTAATATCTCACCACTGTCTATTTTTTGTTCCTTGTTCGTTCAGCTTTGATGGAAGAGTCGTGGCCAAGTTGCCTTTCGTGCCGCTGTCTTACATCCAGGGATTGTCCCATCGCAACCTGCTGGGAGAAGATTACACCGACTGCTCTTTCATCTTCCTTTACATCCTCTGCACTATGTCCATCAGACAGGTAACTTCTAGACTGCGTCAAGGTCCATTAGTATATCAATATATTTTAGCCTTTTGAAAACCAAACAGTCGAGTAATTATTAAGATAATAATTGTGTAGATGATAATGATTTAATACTTCAGTACAATTATCAATTGTACTAGTAGTGGAAAACACATAATAGCTTTTGTAATGGCAATAAGTTGAATTAATTAAAGTTAATATAGCCAATCTGTGCTAACATTTTCAAATGGATGGTGTTAATAACTGGTGTTATTGTGTATTTTAATTGTGCAGATAAAACTAAATTTGAATGTTTGTTCCTCAACAGTGGCTCATACCTCATGAATCTTTATTATATGACCTTTGGCCAGATAAGCATCTGTGGTTTGCTCCATTCTGAGACTCTTTTTTATGTTGTCCTCTGTCCAGAACATTCAGAAGATGCTGGGTCTTGCGCCTTCCAGAGCTGCAACTAAACAGGCTGGAGGTTTCCTGGGACCTCCTCCCCAAGCAGCCAAGTTTTCTTGATCATCAGAGGAGTTCAGTGCCGTTCCTGCACTGTGACCATGTAGAGTCATGGCTCCTTTATCTGACCACAGACAGAACTGCTCATGCTGGTGCAAATGTATCTGTTGCAGCTACGATGTCACTACCTTCTGTGTGATGTCCCTTTTTTTGTTTATTTAACTTTAACACGTTGGTCTCACCTAGACATTAGAAGAAGAAGAAAAGCTGTTCTTAATTATATTGATTACCAAAGGATGCAATGGTCTACTTTGTATGCAGCACAGGTCGTGCATCAATTTGGGATTTTAATTCTTAATTGGCACAGTGACATCTGATCCATTTAGTATTATTGTATGTAATTGTTAATAAAGTTTTATGATAACATTTTAGTTATGTGGGTGTTTTTTTTATTTGATTGTTTGTTTGCTTTGTTTTTTTCTACCCTGGAAGGTGCCAGTGAAATCATTTTCTTTACTGTAGATAAATTAACTCACTTATGCTTTGGTCAAATCTCGACTTCACTGTCCCATATTTTACAATTCATTGGAACAGTTTACTGGGGGGAAAAACACAACTACCCCAACTACCCAATCTTTCCGTTTTGACATCAGGTGACTTTATTGCAAAACTGAATTTTCAGTTGTATTAAATCTGACTAAGAAATCTAATGGAACTTTTGTATACGTATGTCTCTATTACTATGACCGCTGATTGGTCTGGATGGAGGGGTTGCGTTTTCCTATAAATAAATCATTAGTTTCTGTTGAGAATGACAGTTAAGCTTTTAAATGACATGCACCAGAGCAAAGCCACCGACTCAAGGGGATCAGTCTATATCACGAAGGCGTGTCCTGTCTGGAATAAGAGGCGTAAAATCCTCGTACGTATCCTGGTTTCGACACTCGACGCCGTCAGTCACAGACTCCAGCGGTGAGGTCGTAATTTTTCTAGAGGAAGGTAAGCTAAATGTTACAAGCTCGCCAACAAGAGGGCAGTCGGAACGTACAGTGTAGTTCACTTGTCCTAAATAGCAGTCTTAATTGTCATGTTCAGAAATTTTGTCTCAACTCCGCGTGTTCTTTGCAGGTTCTCTCCGTCTAAAAAATGGCCCAGTCAGTTCTTGACATCATGCCCACAGCCACGACGGGAACCGTGGTCGTCACAGATCATCTGAATTTCTGGGGTGGCAAACGAGTCAAACCCAGGCAGGGGACAAACGCAGAGCCCGTGTTTGAACCCGCGACTGGTAAATGCAACTCGTTAAAGTCTGATTTGCTATTTAACGCCTCTTGTCATAGGTCTAAATAATAATATTGATGGAAAAATGTTTAACCTCATGTATCGGTTAGAGGCGCATCTGTGTGATACGTCACAGAAGAAGAAATAGGCTCACAAGGCTAGTAAGTTAAGTGAATGTAATACAAAAGTTAATCTAAAAATTCTCCCTGTGCATTTGTTAAGTTGGTTTGATTTAATACAGGAATCATTTCACCACAATTCTGTCGTTGTGTTGCCTTGGAGTTCAGCTCATATGTTACCTGTGTGTTTTTATTTTTGCAGGCCGTGTCTTGTGTCAGATGGTACCCTGTGGGGCTGAGGAGGTGGACGAGGCCATAAAGAGTGCCCATGCTGCCTTTCAAAAATGGAGCAAGATGGCAGGCATGGAGAGGGCTCGTGTGATGCTAGAGGCCGCCCGGATTATCAGGGTCAGATAGTAGATATAATGTGTCTTCTGCGTGAGTTCACTTTGTTGCAACATAAGTTGAAGCTGACTGTTCCAGGAATGTAATAAGAAACGAGTTACTCATTAAAACCCTAAACTTGCACCCTCCCCCTTCTGATGGCCTGCTTTCACACTAAATAAACCTTTTGTTTGTGTGTGTTGCCTCATTGATGTCAGCAAGAATTTTAACCCCCACTTGCCACTCATTACATAATGTTAAAGCTATACACACACAAAAAAAAGTTTTTCTTAAAGCTTTTCATGTTATTCTGTTAAAAACAGGAAAGACGGGAGAAGATTGCAAAGCTGGAAGTGATCAACAATGGCAAAACTATCACTGAGGCACTGGTGGATATTGATATTTCCTGGCAGTGCATTGAATACTATGCAGGCCTGGCTGGCACACTTGCAGGTGGGCTGCACTAACTTCTTTTTTTTTTTTGTCTAAAAAGTGACATTCCCTTTGCCCATACCTCACCAAACAATGCTCCAAAGTGTTATATACCTCAGTGCTAGGTGGTTGTGTTTTCATTGCATAGGCCAGCACATCCAGCTTCCTGGGGGAGCATTTGCTTACACCAGGAGGGAGCCCCTTGGTGTGTGTGTGGGAATTGGTGCATGGAACTACCCCTTCCAGATTGCGTCATGGAAGTCTGCTCCTGCTCTGGCATGTGGTGAGTTTCTTAAAAGAATATTAAGAATATATTATCCAGTTTGAGGACATTGCTCCTCCCTGTTTATTCAGCAATCATGTGTTTCCCATGTCCCTTAATCATAATCAGCAAGTGGTCTCTGGCCTGTAACCTGCAGTGGTAAAATTGGGATGTCTCGACAGGTAATGCCATGGTTTTTAAGCCCTCCCCAATGACTCCTGTGACGGCTGTCATTCTGGCTGAGATCTACAAAGAGGCAGGGGTTCCCGATGGGCTGTTCTGTGTGGTACAAGGTGGAGCAGAGACTGGCACCCTGCTGTGCCACCACCCAATGGTTGCAAAAGTCTCCTTCACTGGCAGTGTGCCAACGGGCAAAAAGGTACAGAAAAAGTGCTATGATTTTAACGTAATGCTTTGAAAAGCAAGTTTTGTTTTAACCGCCCTCCCGATCAAATTCTTCTCTATTTATTTTACTATAGTATAAAAATTGCCTTAGTGAGGCTTGAAACTTGCTTGAGGTAGGAAGCTCATTACAGTGAACATCATATCTGCTTTTCATTACAATTGCCTGGTAATGATGTGTGCCTTGAAATGAAAGGTTTGCACTGTGTGACAATTTTATAGCTTTGCTCACGGTTAATGCAGATATGATATTCATTGTCACTGATAACTTATATATTCCATGACAGTTTAATAGTTTTATGTGGTGGAGAAATGAATGGTAAGCAGAAGAAGTAGGCAAAACAAATTAAAATAAACTGGAAAAAGGAGGAAAAAAATGTGCTTTTGTTTTGTCCCTAAACTCCCTAAAACATGTAAAACATTTGATCCTTGCTCTCAGGTCATGGAAATGTCCTCAAAGGGGGTGAAGCAGGTGACACTAGAGCTCGGAGGCAAATCTCCCCTCATTATTTTTAAAGACTGTGAGCTGGAGAACGCAGTGAAAGGAGCACTCATGGCCAACTTTCTAACACAGGGACAGGTGAAACTTGTATCATTATGTATTTGTGTACTGCATGATGTCACTGTTAACCTAATCCAACACATTTTTTGTCAGTTCTTACAGGTTTGAATTTCTGTCTAAAATATAGGTTTGTTGCAATGGGACCAGAGTGTTTGTGCAAAGAGAGATTATGCCCCAGTTCCTGGAAGAAGTAGTGAAGAGAACCAAGGCCATCCCTGTGGGTGACCCTTTGTTGGATGGCACCCGAATGGGAGCACTAATCAGTAAGCCACAGCTGGAGAAAGTGCTGGGATTTGTCAGTCAGGCCAAGAAAGAGGTGTGTTAATAGTCTTTGATCATTAGAATTAGAGGAACTTGTAATGATCCTTTTGTAATCCCTTTTGTAATGAAAAGGGAGCAGTTGTAGTGAGGCATCTATCTAATAGTTAATCAACTGTGGTAGCGGCTCAACGGTTTCACTGAACAGCAAAGTAATTATATAAATTTAAATTGCTTCTTCTCATGTATCCTTACTATGACTCTCACAGTTATCTGAATAATACATCTGCTCTTCCAGGGTGCCAAAGTGCTGTGTGGAGGAGAGCCTCTTGTCCCCAGTGACCCCAAACTAAAAGGGGGGTACTTTATGTCACCCTGTGTGCTTGGTAATCTTTTATTTATCTTTATATATGTATATATATTTTTTCTACAATGTGCTCTTGCTTTTCTTCCAACACTGCTGTGGTTCTATGCCGTTGACAACCGTTACCAGATGTTTTTGTGCTGGCCTGTTTTTGCTTTGTTTTGTTGCTATCCGTCTGTATGTTTTGTCCTATTCTTGTGAATCGTATATCACAGTCACACCTTGATAGAGTTTCAAGCCCATTGTCTCCTTGCATGCTTTTAGCCGTAACTGATTATGATACGATTTAACACAAATGCATAAAAGGACAAAATACAAAAAGGACAAAACATAAGTCATAACATTTTGTATCAAAATGGTCAAAGGTCAACTTCACTGTAGCATTGTAACACTCTGGAAAATACTTTTGGCTATTACTTGGAGCTGCAGTTTAGGAAGTAGAGATTGTGACCATATTTCCTGGAATTTGCGTGGTTGGTGGAGGCATACAACCACAAGTAATTCTAGTAGTGTCACATAATTTGTGTCCATTTTATTTATTTATTTATTTATGTATTTTCCATATGCATATTTTGTGCATCACTCCTGGTACAGATAACTGCAGAGATGACATGACATGTGTGAAGGAGGAGATTTTTGGCCCAGTCATGTCTGTCATGCCTTTCGACACGGAGGAAGAAGTGATCAAGAGGGCCAACAACACCACTTTTGGATTGGCCTCTGGAGTTTTCACCAGGTGAGCCAAAGAAACACAGAGCACTTGAATTTGTGCTTACTCAGCAGCCTGTTACAACCTCTGATCCACAGCGTTAACAGCTTGCTCTTATAGATAATGAGGTTATTGCATTCCCTGAGCTCCAAAACGAACACATTGGACTGTTCAAAGTCAGAGTACAGACTGTTGTTTTTTTGGGCTTTAAATCTGTCCTTTTCCTCTGCATGCAGGGACATTTCTCGAGCCCATCGTGTGGCTGAGAACCTGGAGGCAGGAACCTGCTTCATCAATAACTACAACATCAGCCCTGTGGAAGTGCCATTTGGTGGATACAAGATGTCAGGTAAAGATGTTGTAAGGTTCAAATGATAAACAATAAACACTTTAGTCATTTAGTCGAGAAATTACACAAGTAGTATTGCATTTTATTGTTGCGAAAGACCTGATTAATTTTTAACAGTTTGGTTAATCAATAAAAGGGAGAGTGCTCACATGACCTCTACTGTGCTTTACCAGGCTTTGGCAGAGAGAACGGCCAGGTGACAATCGAGTACTACTCCCAGCTGAAGACTGTGGTTGTTGAAATGGGAGATGTTGAGAGCCTCTTTTAAACTCGTCCTACCAAGTTTGAGCTGTTCTGCCCGAACTGGTTGTGCCTAAAACTCATCACTTGTCCCTATAGTCATGTGCTATGCTATAGATATGAGCAAATACATTTAGGCGTTGCTCTTCTTTGCTTTTAGATTGCATTACTTCTGCCCACTTAGAGAGACATGTTGGAACACATGGAACAAATGTATAAGAACCGAACAAATTTTCATTTCACTACTCTCAGGTACACCAGATTTACCAGTGACGAATAAAATAAATGCAGGCTAACAGACTGAAGCATATGCTGGTGTGTGTGTGGAATGCTTACACATTCCATGTGTAGTGAATTGTGTCCACATTGGAAATTTAAATTTAAACACTGTACAATCACTATCACTTGTATCAAAATAAAATGTTTTGGATGCAAAGTCTCTGTTGCTGTTTGCTTGTGAAGACAAGTTGTGATCGGCAGGTTGCACTGGATTGACTGATTTAATTTATGACAGCTCACAAACACATTAATACTAAACATGCATGATGTTTTTACACATATCTAGTAGTGGATTTTCTTCATATCAAGTACAAATTCAACACTCTATAATATAATATGCTCTATTGTAACTAAAGTTCGATGCAGATGTACTATACTATGGTCAGCTTATCAGTATTGAGCAGCTATTGCTTCACAACTATTACTTGTTCCGTTCATTTTTTAAAAATCATCTACTAACATACAGATTTATTACTATTTGGTAATAAAGCAGTTTAGATAAGCATATGCTACTTTCTCTCAAATGCAGAAATTGCATTTATTCTAAACATTAATTCAAAACATCTGTGTTTTTTTTAAACAAAAATATACTAGTATTTTTTGCCATACCAAAATATTGGGCATCATTTTGAAATAGGTTCCATAGTGTTAAGAAGGCATTGTCCATTATGTTGGATTTGCAGATTAATGCAATGTTTGTTGTTGGGTGCATTTTTAAGTGCGTGTAAATTTCAGTGTATTGAAACGATAAAATTTCACAGTGTTATTCACCACTGTTTAACCTGTGCTTTTATTTTGACAACAGTGAACCGGAAGTGTTTCTATGTTGACCGATTCATAGCGTTTCATCGTTAAGTCTAGTTCAACAATGCAGGTAATGCTATTTTAGCGCCAATGTGTATTTAAATGACATAATGTAATAACAAATTATGTTGTCAACTGGTCTTTTCTATGGTGCTTTACTGGTGTGCGGTGTTTTCTGCTTATTCGTGTATAAAGCTTATCAGCAGCTAGCTCGCTAAATTAGTTGACGTTAGCGTTTTAGCTAGGTTAGCATAACAATGACGCCAACGTTACTGAAAAGTCAAAATAATGTCTCCCTGAGTGTTGTAAGCTTTTGGTTTTTTCTCTTCCACAGCAACGAGAGGAGAAGCAGTTAGAGGCGTCGGTGGAGTCTCTCATTTCCCGAGTGGCTCACGTCAAAAACGCTCTTCACAGTTTCATTTATAAGTTGGAAAATGAATACGAGCGATTAACGTGGTAAGTGATGCATTTCACAAAGAGGTTTGTGTTTGCTGTTTGTGCTCAAAGGGAAATTCAATGAAAAATCCTCATTAAATACACGACATAGACAACGCTACCACTTGTGCTGACTTTAAAGTTCACTTAAATGAATGAGTAGTGTTGAGGCTCTTTGTTATTCTTCTGAAATGTCCCACTCAAAATATACATAAAGATATAATTCACTTTCTATGGAGCAGCTTTGGGATTTGTCTCCCTGCTCAAATTCTCAAGTTAAGACTGAATTGTGCTTTATTCTAGAAACATCTCATATATCTTGTATCATCATATATGAAGTGTTATTCATGTGTTCATCTACATAAAGAATTTTGGTGGAATATTATAAATACCCATCATTTATACAGGCTTTGGAATCTACTATAAAGAAAAATTTGCTGGGTTATCACATTTGTCTATTTAATAGTCCTTTTTTTTAGTAATTATGTTAACATCTGCATTACATCACTGAGTACTCTCACAAACATGACGCTTCATGTTTGTCCATTAAATTTTGTCATTAAACTTTGCAAATTTCTATGTTATGGTGTTCTGTGTGAATTTTTGTTTTTTGTTAAGATGCTGTGATTTGTATTTGTGTCATTCAGGCCATCTGTGTTGGACAACTTTGCTCTGCTATCTGGTCAACTGAACACTATCAATAAACTGCTTAAGAACGAGAAGACGCCATCCTTTCGCAACCAGGTTATAATACCTCTGCTTCTGTCTCCAGACAGAGATGAAGATTTAGCAGTGAGTATTTTAAACAATGGAAGTCGGCGACCAGTCTGTTCATTGAGGCCTGTATGTTTAACACTGCTTCTTCTTCTCCATCAGAAACTCACAGAGCAGCGTGTCCCAGTGTTCAGCCATGAGATTGTACCAGACTACCTTCGGACCAAGCCTGATCCAGAAGTGGAGGAACAGGAGAAACAGCTGAGTACAGAGGCTGCACGTATTGGCCCTGAGGTGGCACAGGTCAGCTACGATATGCTGTCTTTCTCATTATAGAAATATTACTTTACAGTCACACCTCTGAGTATTTTTACATTCTTAAACCCAACCTGGAAATATTTTTCACAACAGAAACAAATCCAGGCATTGAACAAGCTGTGTTCCAATCTACTGGAGAAGCTGAACAATCCCCGTGATGACAGAGATTCAGAAAGTGCAAGTATGTTGACTGAATGGGTCCTGTGTTTTAAGTTGCTTTGTAAATAAACAAATATTTTTATTATGGTTTTGCATTTTTTGTTTTTGTTTTTTTTTTTGTTTTCCCCCAGCAATGAGACAGAATAAATCCTCTTTCAACCCTGCTGACACAAACGCACTGGTTGGAGCAGTTGCATTTGGAAAGGGGCTTTCCAAATGTAGGCCTCCAGGTCCAGTTGCTCCTGGACACCCAGGACAAGGGCCCATGATGAGCGGAGGTCCAACCTTACAGCAGGTCACCATTGGTGGTGGTTCAGGTCAACAAGCAGGTATGGGAGGACCTGTGGCTCCACAGCAGCAAGGACAGCCAGGTAGGAGACCTGGAGAGCTGGGTTAGTATTTCATTTCACTACTTATTACTTATGTTGCACTGCATTACACAATTTTGTCACAAATACAGCAACACAAAGAAAATAATGCCTTTTGTAGCATGTGTCGGGAGGGAAGAACGCAGAATGAATACAATAATATAATAATAAGTAATGAATGAATGTTTTCATTTGTGAGCATCTGCATATTAAAACACAGGACTCGTGGATTTGTTAATTAAATATTTGGGAAGTGACGAGGTCTGGAGGATTTCTAAAATAAAATTTGAACCAACTCATGTCTACATTGCTGCTCCTCATTTCCATGTAAATTAGGCTGTGAGAATATTTACAATATTAGTTGGTGTTTTAACCTTGTTTTAGAATCTGAATGAGTGAATCAATGGCATTTCTAGCCAAGGTAATTTAATGAGCTGGTTAAACAATGACTGTTTTAATGTGTATTTAATACCGCTTCATGTCTAGCGTAATTTGTACAATTTTCGTTTGCTCTGTAAATGCTAAATGTACTTTGTGTAGTATTGATGCTTCTGTACTCGACCTCAGCTTTTTTGTCACTGTTGTCCATTTCTAGTCATTGCAGCAACTAAAGTACCCTCATATTTCAAGGGAACTATTTAGTAACTTGCACAGCATACCAGAAATATCCTTGATCTGTGCTGAGCTCTGTAGATTCCAGAGAGGTGCAAAAATATCAAAGGAAACCTCCCATGGTTTCATTACTGTATGTGCTTATAGTAACAAAACTTTGAACTGTAAATAACTTTTGTTTGTGTGTCTTTCTTTTTACCTTAACTGTTTGGAATGATAATCTGTATTTGTGCATTTAGTGATCTCTTCCTTTTTTTTTTTTAATCAGGAAAAATGCCAAGCAGCATCAAGACAAACATCAAATCTGCATCTGGTTCGATGCATCCCTACAACCGATGAGCTCAACTCTTTAACCTGCATTTTTTACAGTAGATACATTCCTGCTTTGTATGCTTTGTATGTTATATTCATGGAATGGGTCAACTTCTGAGAAGTTGTTACTCTTTCTAAATCTCTTTCTGTAACATACAGTTTGCTCTGAGAATTGTCTCAAGCATGAAATATTGCTATTTGTGACTGTCATAGAGCCTATTTTGTACCTCCAGTATTTGCTACTGAGCTACAGTGTTAGCCAGTAGATGGCAGTATGTCATCATCTATTGAATCACAGTGGCTTTTATTTGTATCTGTACACTTGGACACCTTTTCAATAAAAATGTGTTAAAAAGACTCACTTACTGTATATAATGAATAGTTTTCAATTCTTATTTAAATTATGTATTTCTAAACCTGAATACAGTTAAGTGTTTTCTTTCCTGAAAACTTGAGTAAAGTAATAAATCTGCAAATCTTCAGAATCATTTTTAAAAAATCCTAAACGACTAAACTGATTTGCCAGTTCTACCAGTGACCTTCTTCCATTAAGTTGGTGTTAATACAGATGTGTGCTGTGAAAATTGCAGCCTTATAGTAATGGAATATCACCACTGTCTTATTTGTATAGACGGAAAAGTATCCATGAAATGACCATCACAGTATTTCAGACATGCACCATAGTCTGATGTCTGTCCAGTATTTTTCCCAGTTTCTCCTTCTCCTGCTTCTCTTTGCCCATTTTGCTGCAATACCAAAGGTGAGAATAATGAGGGTGGACATTGCTCCGTGTGGCCTGATAATGTCAAAGTGTTTAAGGGGGGAAATGAGGTAGTATCGGTGCTGACGTGCGAGAGGGGCCTCTCTCCACGCCGGCTCTCTCTGTCCACTCCAATCCCTGTCCTGCTGCACAGCACAGTGACCATGCTGCTGTCACAGCGTGCAGGCCCATGGCTGACCTACATACACCCTCTGTCCCCAAACAGGCAGACGTCTCGCTGTGTCAGCCACTATGGTCAGACGCTCTGCTGAGACAGCTCAAAGCTGCACAAGGTCACACTTGTGTCCACAGATGAGGTCTAAATTATAAACAAAGGCCTAACAGGCAACATCCTGCAAACCTCAGAAAACAGAGGGTGTACTCAGGTTTCATTGAAACTATTATTTAAAGTTAAAAGATTATCCAGTTTTTTTTTTGTTTGTTTTTTTTCCCCCCTAGTTCAAATACAAATAACACAGTTTTGGTGCTATTTTTTCTGCTTTGCAGGCATTTATCAAGGCTTGGTTAAGTAAGGCAGCCACATCTTTATTTTCATTTTTGTTTTTTCTTGACAATCAATCTGAAAAGAACAGGAATTCCACAGTACTGTACCTTTGAAAGAAATGAAAGCAGTTAATGCTTTATCTACTAACGCTCACTTTGCTTGCTTTCAAGCTGATTTTAAGTCTCTTGACATAAATCTTCACAGTAAATTGAAATGAATTGAAACTCTGGGTGCCCAGGTGGGAAAAATTGTGCCAATATGTATATGTTGTATACTCTGAACAACGCGTAGCAGAAATGTGAAACGTGACCTGTGGTAAATGTCCTGGAATATGAAAAAGCACAAGTCCATTGTTTAGTTTTTTGTTATTTTGTGCTGACCCCCTTCTTTTTCTCGATGGGTGCACTGACATAGTTACAAATACAATGTTATATGGGAAGGAAGAGGAAGATTTATAATTATCAATACAGTCTTTATTATTATTATTTTGTTATATCTTAATTGTTTCTGGGGCTGTAACCCACTGTATATACTGTAGGTATAACCTAAGGCACTTTATGTCTAAAAACACTGTATCCTTTGGAAAGGTGAAACCTCAAAAGTAAATATTTAGGAGGAATGTTCACATTTGGCCTCCTAAACCACAAGTGAAGGTATACTGTAAACAATGCACTTGAGTATGTAAATGCATCTCTCTACAAGTTCCAAATAAAACAGCCAACTGAACCTTGTGTTGTGTTTGTCAAACAGTATTTTACTTTACTACTACTACAAAAAAAAAAAAAAGAATGTCTGGTTTCGTAACTTGTTTACACTCCGTAATGTATGTTCTTATCATTGAAATGTATTTTCTTCAAGTACGTCTTATTGTGCCATGTTTCTGTCAATAGTTGGATGTGCTCTGTACATTCTTTTGCATTCTGCTGAATGTCCCACCTTCCGTAATAAATATTCATGGCATGTTCAATAAATAATTTTTATCCAAACATCCAGACTGGTAAAAACTGTAAGAGGGTGGATCCAGGCAGTGATTTAAATCACACGCCTTGGGGAGGCACATGTCACACTATCACTGTCCTGACACCACAGTCACAGCAGCATCTGACAGTTGTGTGTCTTCTCATTTATGCAATTAGGATATTAATTTACTCCTCATCATAAAACTAGCATGTTGCATCTGGATCTGAATACCATCCCATCATACAACTAAATCATGAAACAGTAAATATTGTATATTGTAGTATATACAAGTTAAGACCAGAATCTGATTTAATTTATTGAAGTCATCCAAACATGCAGTTTCTCATGGAATGATGCTACAATAACAAATACATACATTAAAAAAAAAAACAAAAAAACAAAACAAATATTCAAACAAGAATATTCAAGGAAAAATCACAATGTTCAATTCAAAATATCCTGGGGTTAAAAAGTGCATTAGTGCAATAACACTACCATTAGCTGGGGCTAGCTGGTGAAATTAGCTAGGCTAAATAATGATTTACCCGGTTCTTCCCATTACCCTGGGCTGAAAAAAAGAAATGACAGATATTCCAGAATCTTCGGGACTGATTTATATGACATAAATAAGGCAGTAGCTAGAGCTTAATAGAGAAAAAAAGATACACTACTGGTAAAAGCTAACAAGCTGAGCTAACAGAGTAGCAGGAAGTGCCATCTTTGCGACATCTGACTCCAGGTGAATTCTCATAATTTTACCTTTACATAATATTTTGAAATGTGTCTCATTAAAGACCATTTAATTCTTTTTGCCAATTCATCATTAATTGTAATTGGTTTATTCACGATTAGAATATTCCATTCCACTACTCAATTGTCTATATATAGTCAGTAGAGTGTGGTATGTGTTTTATGTGTTTATATGTTTTTTAGGTCTCATGTCATTATGAAGCAAAACATACACTTTTTATATTACACACTTTGACTCTTAATGCTTTTTTAAAATCTCAACTTGACCATTTCTGTAGTTTTCTCAAGTCACACTATTTCTGTAGTGCGACTGGAGGTGTCTTTCAGAGACAGAGGAGTAACTCTGCCTCTGAAAGACACCTCCAGTCACACAGACCACGAGGGGTCAGCATAGTTTCACTGTTGGGAAGCACAGGACCTGCCACAAGGCCAATCTGTAAGAGTAATATGTGAATCCACTTTATGTTTTGACTCTTAATTTTAATATTAATTCGAATTCATAAATCAAGGTTGTGTGTGAGATAGAGAGAGAAATGGTATTATCACATTCGATGCGTTTAGCCAGACTCACAGCACATAGTAGATAATGGGAAAACTCAATATGACAGCTGCCTCCTAAATTACAATATACAGTATATAGCAGGGTACATAGAGCAGGGGCTACTGGGCAGTTCTTTCCAGACATAAATCTATCCTGACAACATAATCAGCATATCTTTTGAAAAGACATGATTTCCCTCTGAAGCGACACACTTTAGTGACCAAATATATCAAACGACTTCCTGTCCAGAAATGCAGCAAAAACATTTAAAAGGCTGAAAACACAGACACAAACCCAAAACAAATTAGCTCACAGCTGCTTGAGAATCAACATGAATGATCCCACTTTTGTTTTTGGATGTGAGTGCGATAATTATTGCAACAGCACTGTATCCAAATGTCCTTGATCATCAGTGCAAAATAATTTTTTTTGTTTCATTTTTGATCCATGTTTTGGAGAGATAACTTTCTTATTTCTTTAATAAGAGCAATTCCTGGCACAGTTTTGAAGGTTTTTCCCATAATTGAAGAACATGATAAGGTCCATATCTTGCTCATTATGGAGGCTTTAGGCAAATATAAAGAAACACTTTACAGCCTTAAACTCCCACACCCCTAATGCTCAAATATACTGCAGCTTCTAATTCAAATGTTCCATGGTTGAAATAACTTGAAAGGCTAAGATGACACACACTGATCTGTGAAATCTTTTCCAAATGTCTTCTTTATGAAAGTTGGGATCAGAGGAATTCATTAAAGATCTGTGGGTGGCATAGGCAATACGAAACTGAAGCTTTCCAGCGGCAAGTCTTTGCCAAACTGAACAGTTTCCAAATTCTGAAATCTGCAACACTGACTGGAACACACCCACAGTCACTAATTACTTGACCCTATTCCTGCACAAGCTTTTTGTCTATGGAGTTTGACTTATTTTTTGGTGAGTAACTCAATTCACACAAGATCTGCGACAGGAGAGAAAGATGTGTTTCATCATATTAATGCAGAGAGGCTTACTTGAGACAAAGCCTCTCCATTATGTCGTGCCCTCAGACCTCAGACCTTGCATCATCTGCTTCAGTAGACCTTCCCTCAGGCGCATGTGTGTAACCTTGTTTTGTGTGTGTATCATGCTGGCAGGCGTTGATGTAACTGATGCACATTATGCGTTGTGAATAACGCCAGTCTTTTTATGAGTCTTGTTATTGTCATTGATATAATGTGAGCCCTGAGCCTACTGTGCTGTATGTGCCACATGCAATGTGGACTGGTTGAGGATGATTGATATGAAATGCCGATGATGAGAAGGTTTAGATGTTTGAAATCAATGAGGATCAGGTCAAGAAGACATATGTAAGTGCATTTGTCTTTTTCACATATTACTGCACTGTACTTTGATCACAATAACAATCACAATCGCTATTTTGCCAAAATTTTACCTTTTACAAATATAAAATCTACAACCCAGACAAATTAATAAATTACATGATTACAATTCATCCTGGAGGGATGAATGTCTACACTAAATATCACAGTTATCAGTGCAATAGTTTAATAGTGAAATTTCACTAATATGACCATAAATATGAACCTCATTGCGGCTCTAGAAGAACAGTCAGGGATCACCAAAGTCAGTAGGTTCATCCTCTGGGGATATTGGGTTTGGTCAAACAAGAGCATCCAAAAAAGTGTCATAGGCATGGTGACATTTCAGTCTATACGCGTCTGTGCTTTTGTGGTGCAACAATTTTGTTATTAACTCAAGTAACTGCTTCACAATGAATCTTTTGAGTCTTTGGGCACCACAGTGTTGAGCACCCAGTGGGAGTGGTTGCTT
The DNA here is from genome assembly GCA_038496675.1 of Rachycentron canadum. Taxonomy (NCBI): domain Eukaryota; kingdom Metazoa; phylum Chordata; class Actinopteri; order Carangiformes; family Rachycentridae; genus Rachycentron; species Rachycentron canadum. Next base: position 13,564,514 of record CM076656.1, on the reverse strand, counting down.
TTGAAACAACTTACTCACAGATCCAAGATGTGAGAAATACTGAGGTCTGGAGGTTAGACTCCGACAGCAGATCCCACCCTTCTAAGTCTGCAAAATTTCATTCTAAAAGATGACATTAATATAGCTGTTTCACTGTATCTAAAATGTTCATTTTGTCTACCTTAAGTCTGTCAAAGCTGTCTCTGCACCATCTGGTATGTTTTTTTGAAGAACAGTCTACTTTATCCTCTCACTTATTTTATTTCTTTCTTTTAACTAAAGACAGACTACATCTAAGATAAAAGCATCGTGATCAGCATCAAAAACCCCATCATGTGGAATAATACATGTGTATAACTGTAGATTATAAACTCTCCTGCAGGTCATCAGATGTTTCAGACAAACAGGAAATTACATAAATATATAAGTTTTATTAAATAAAAGACATGACCTCAATTGGCCCCACTTTGACTTAGCCTATCATAGTGGTAAAAGCACAGGGGTTAATAACATTAAATGATGGCTCTGTTCTATCTAAGTGTCCCAGTAATTCAATACCAGGACCCTGAAACTGAAGAAGGTAAATATAATTATTCATTGTATTATTTCCACCTTTGGTTTTCCTACTGTGACTTGTCAAAATGCCATGTGAGAAAGGACTATGAGCAAAAATTGGGAAAAAATGTGCTCATGTTGGCAAATTGAGTGAAGCTACATTATTTATACCTCAGAGATGAATGGTCAACATGTGCAAGAACAAGTATTTTTAATTTCTTTATAATTTAAAGATTCTAAGATGTAAAATTATTGAATTTAAGTGTTATTTTAATGCAGTCAGCATTGATTTTTTTTGTTTTTTTTACACATCTAGATTATAACTGTTGTTTCAAAATAATTTAAATGACTATATTTCAATATGAAATAGGTGCTAATTACAGGTTTAAATGCATTCATTAAATTCATCCTTTACACCTAAAAACTGTCACTATCCAACCAAATTTAGACCAGTTTTAACTGAGATACTGAGGCGCCTTTTGACTTGCAAATCATCAAACCGATGCTTGCACTTCTTCTGGCAGATCAAAATATTAACACCTGCCAACTGACTCTCATTGAAAGAAAACCTGGCAGATAAATGTTAGAAAATGTTAGGAAAAGATAATATTGTGATTTTCTCAGGCTTCTGCAGGCTTCATTAACGGTACTTTAGGATAACGCACTGCTTTTAAATGGCCTTGCATCTTTTTACCATGTAAAACGGATAATGATCAGTGTCATTTGTCATGGAGCAGCATGTTATCCGGCCTGTTTGTTAAAGCAATCAGGAATTCAAAAGAACGTACACTGATTTTACTCAGAATGGGATTTACACCTTTTCACCATGTAATGACTGAATCAGGCTCACAATGGCTTTTGGTTTGCAGGAGCACATGAATAAATTATACACGTCCAGCACTTCTTACCTTTCATTTCTCAAACAGTGGCTAGAAGAAGCCCTTTGATAGAAACAAGGAGGCTTCTCCATATAATTACATTTGATCGTGTTTGCATATGTCACTCCCACAGTCTCTGTCATGCTCTCTGATTTTGGATGCTCCTGGGAACCTCTTCCTAATCCACAAGTTAATGTTTCAGCCTCTTCCTCCTTTTTTTTCCCGTGGAGGGATGAATCGGAGGAACCGAATCAGACATCCTGTCTGGTTTATCTGGAGGAGAGAGATAAGTGTGGATTCCGCCTCTTTCAGGGAACGCACATTAACCATGCCTCGGAGGGAGCACTGGGTGTGGGGAAGGGTAGGGGAGGGGTGGAGGAGGTATCTGTCTGCTGGGAGCGCACAGCTTTCACTCACTGCGAAAACTGTGAAAATGTCCCATTCACACCCTCGGCAGCTCGGATGAGCTCTGGCGTCCTGTTAGCGGTGATAGAACGCCTGCGTGCCATAGCATAGTTGGAAGTGAGATGTGCAATGTTATCCAGAGGTGTTGGACTGACAACTCTACAACGTGTTAACTTGTATCCTACAGTGACTCCTGACCCTGACCCTGTTACAAAAGTCTGGAAGAGACCAAGTTTGTGGTGGGAACATGGAAATTGACATGAAAAATGACAGAAGTGGAATTTATGCAACAAAAACTATTTATTTGGGATACGCATTGCCAGTACAAATTAAGAGACCATAAAACCTACACCTTTCAGCTATTTTTCTCCACAGAAAACAGGTTTTGAATTGGAATTAAAAAGACAATAGTTTTCCGTTTGATATCTTTTTTACATACGCAGAGATCTTAAAAGTTAAAACCTGTCAAGAAAAAGGCTCCACGATTTCACTCTGAAATCCTTATAAAAAAGAAGTTAACATTCAAAACACTGCAGTACGTTATTTTATTGAAGAACAAAAAGACATGCAACAAATAAAACATTTCATGTTTTACAAATTGTTCATTTTTCTTTTCATGTCTCTTTTCCTTTTATATTCAAAAACTAAAAAGCATCATTACATGAAGCTTCGATAATATTTGACAGGCAATGTGAAAAGTAGAGTTAAGCCTTTTTTTTAAGGGGTGCAAAAACAATCCTTGTGTTTGCCTTGCATGGCTGGTGCTGTCAATTCACTCCAATGACTTCTGAAGACACGACTGAGGCAGGGTCTGTGTATCACTTCAATGGTGCTGGGCCCCTCGACTGTAATACTGAGCAGGTGAGCTGAGGAGGAGCCACTCTGAATGATCCAAATGAGTTTGTTTGGTATAATCATGCTGTGGTTGACTTCCACACTGTAGCTCCGAAACATCCATGATTTCATACATGTGTAATAAATACAAAGCACGCTGAAGACTACTAAAAAAAAACTCCTGTGGGTTTCAGGCTGTTTTATGACTGGTTGGGATCTTGGGACTGTTTTCTGTAAGCATTCAGTTGAGCTAAAAACAATGCCAGAGGGCAATGTTAACACTAACTTTTCACGTCACCTTTATTTGGACAGCAGCTACCTTGGGGGGGCAGGCTTATGTTAGCGGTTTGGTAATAACAAGACGAATTCCGCCTTAAATCCAACTCCATCAGGCTGCGATAAAATGGCTACTGTCCAAATACAAAGATGTAAAAGAAGAGTAAAGGTGTATATCTACATACTGTATATAGAGCATTCTTGAGCTAATTCACATATAATGGTAGCATAAAAAAGAAACATAGTCCTGTAGCAAAGCAAGATAATATGAAAACAAAAAACAAACAGAAAAAAAGATGAGTTATTCACAAAATGGAGACATAAAAATATATCCAAACATCATCTGGATTTGTGTGCCATCAGGGTATTTTTTCCATTTGATTTGTATAAACACGAATGTATTCCAACTGCGTTTTGTTTTGGCTTTGATTATGAACATTATGAGTTGCTCGCTAGTACCAGAGATAATAAAATCCTATGAAAAGAGGAAAAAGAAAAATGTTGATAAAGCTGACCCCAATGTAAGAGGATAAAAATTCTGCCTTTTTTTTGGTATCAAAGTATGTAAATGCTGATATCTCATGAGGACTATTGTAATCATGTATACATGTTCGACCACATACTATACTGTACATACAACAAAAGTCACAAATTTAACTTCACATTTTGGATTGGTTTGTGTTGGTGATGGATGTGGGGTTTTTTTTAGTGTCATTTCAAAACAAAGCAAGAAAAGTGTTGTTCTATTTCAGTCGTTCTCTATGTTTGGCTCTGAACACATATGGGGTTATATTTGTGGCTCCGTTCTGAAAATACGATGGGAAATTCTGAGCACCTAAAAAATATTTTTTGCTTGCACATGATGTATATTTTTGTAGAAAAATTCTCATGATGAAGACTAATTTACAATGAGCAAACTCAAAAATTTACCGCATTTGCAGAATTGAGACATAACTATAATTCCATCAATCAGACAACAGACATACAGTGTGTTAAATACCAATGACATGATACCTTAAAATCAGAATTGCAATTTTTCTTTTGGGTTTGGTTATCAGCAGTATTTGGCTATATTGATCTGAATGATACACACTGAGTGTCTGACAATGTCCTGTATGTAGACTCTTTCTTCCATATATGACTACTATAGTTCTATCTTAAAATTTCCTCTGTATCGGTTTCTCTCCAACATTTACAAATGTTACCCTTTGAGTTCAATCATTAGGTTACGTTATTGTGCTTTAATTCATAGTGACGTGCCATAATAGCTGCTAACGCTGTCATTGATTTAGTGTTTCCGATCAATTTTTCTTTGAATATTGTGGATGCAGCCAATGTGTGTGACAGAACTACCCCTCTCTTGGTAAGTCAATTTACTAATTGCTTGTGTAAAAATGTGAATTTTTTGTGTTTCTGTGCTGCATAGAAGCAGAAAACCTACGGCTCTGGCAATAAAATATCAAATGCCTTATATGTCACTGTCTGTTGTAGAAGTTCTGAATACAAACTATATATATTGAGGCTGAATACTTGGCTATTACCTGACTAATTTTACTGGACTAACATATTAATATCGCACAAAGTATGGCATGAAAAATGTAATGGCATGACATAAAAAAGCGCAATGTAACATTATCAAAATTCACCTCCAGGGTTGAACTTTGGCACTATTGATTAACAAAAAATCGGTGAGTACAAATAAAGACAGAGGTATAATGACAGGGCATGATGTGGTGTACAGTTAAATTCTAATAATTATAAAAATTCGTAAAACCGAAGCATTTGAAATGTTGTTTGCTCTGTTGTTATTTCGAATAGAGGTAGTGTGAAAGCATTTCAATTTACAACACGTGGGGCAATATGCTGCTAACTGTGCCTAATCTGTGAATATATAATGTAAGAGAAATACAATGAGGCAACATGGACATCAAGTGGAAACTGTACAAACTGTGAGCATGGATGTGAGTCCCCTACACAGGCTGCTAACGGTGTGGTGGTGGTCCAAAAAGGAAAAGTGAACTTTTTGTCCGTATTGGTGAAAACGTCATCCCAGACCCCAAAGATGTGTCCCACAGTGTGACAACATACAGTGCGTCACATTCAGTCTCAATGGGGTCAGGGGTTAAGTTTTGGGAGATATGGCTGGGGGTGCAGTGGTAGAGCAAGGAAGGAAGCAAGGACGGAGGAGTGAGGGGGGTGGAGGATCAGTTGGAGGTGTCGGAGTGAACACTTCCGGGTCCTTCTGTGGGTGAAGTCACTGATGAGGGGGTTGGAGCATCTTGCCAGCCACCATTTGCCTGAGAGGGAAAAAAATATATAGAAAAACATAAAGGGGGAGTGAGTCTGTTGTTTTCATATTCATTACTCAATGCAGCTGCATCAAAGACAGTGAGGTACACTGAATAGAAGTCCTGAGGGCAAGGCAGTGTATGAATGCAACATGAAATGCTGGGACACAGTTGCTTACAGCCTTAAGCCATAAAGCCTGCTGGATTGGAGAAAAAACTAACCTAGCTCAAATTACAGCTAATATTTCACTATAAGACTGACACAAAATAAATAAAATCATGTTTTCAACCAAGCAGAAAGGGAGTGAATTACAGTCTGTACCCCATCATACACTGAACACTCAAATTCATTTAATGAAGAAAACACACACAGGAAAAAGCCAAGTTGTACAAGATTTTGTCTTTCACTGTCATTTTAAAATAATACGAATAATATGTAAATTGTGTGAAAAGACCTCTGAAACAAAACAAGTCCAATCAATGTCATATGCACTAATTATGACCCTGACAGCTGGAATTAACATACAACAAGAGCTGTGGAGGGCCGTTCCACTACCAGAGACAGGCCTGTTAAAGAGCATTTAGGATATTAATAGTAAATTTAAAGCCATCAGAAAAACTGGAAATGGTCTTTTGACACCCTTTCATTTTAAAGCCTGTTATTCAAGGCAGCAGACAGTAGAGTGTAATCAAAAATGGAGAGGTCAGATTGTAGAATGTCTGACTTTGGTGACGCTGTCTGTCCCAAAATTGTAATTACGACTGTAATCATCCACAGCATGCATTATGTATCTGCTCGGTTACTATCCAGTCTTTATTTATTTATTTAATTTCTATATTCAGATAAGTTGTCTTCCTTTAACTGCCTCACTTGTTCAACTCCTCATTCATAAAATCTGTCTCTAAATGTTTGAAAATAGTTTTCCTGGACACAGGATGTTCATGTATTTCAACAAATATCTAACGCTGATAAATTCCTGTGCGTCAGTGTTGAGACCCTAGATGTGGATTGTAGACTTATAAGGCTGATGTATTGGCATCTGTGTGTATACTGTATATATTCTATTTAAAAAAAAAAAACAAATAGGCAAACAAAACCACTTCAAAATGTGTAATGTATGTAGTATAATCTAATGTGGATAATGTGCTTTTTGGGACTTTGATCAGGTCAGAAAAGGTCGGGTAACCCAGATATGTCCACCACCATTTTCAAAAAATATTTTATCCAACAAAATTGCAGTGCACATATTGTAGTAAAAAAAGACAAGTTAAGAGACGAATATTCCAAACTTCCTAGCCTTAGCTACATAAATCACAGGCAAACAGTCTGGAAGACAGATATCTTGCTCTTACATTATGCATTGCAGGGCTTCTTTATAGGGTATAAAAGTGAATAACACAGCATAACGTGGCAATGTAAGATGTGGTAGAGCAAGCAGGCGTCCAAGGAGAACCATATCCATGAGGTCAAAGGACTGAGAAAGAACAGGGCCTGAATACGTTAGCGGCCTCTCAGGGTTAACACAGCTGGCTGTGGGATGTGCTCAGAGCAGCCAGGCAGCCTATTTGAATACACATACATGTTTTTATATGGGAGACATTTCATCTGATTATCATATGGCCACTGAGGCACGACGACGACAGCGGAGGAACCCAGCCGCGGCTGTGACCGTCCTCGTCCTCTCAGCGCGACTCGCTGTCAGGGCCATTAGTGTGGCAGGAACATGATCTGAGCAATGCGCTTGGATTGCTGTCCCAAGTCCACACTCTGCTCTCCTTGTGTCTGTCTTATCGATTTTCCCCTTTACGACACGGCTTGTCGCTGTGAATTTCCCTACTGTTTGCAGCCGCCAGCTAGCAAACCCCCAACCCCCTCCTCAACAACCCCCACTTCTATACCTGAACTCTACTGCAAAATAAGACAAACATGAGGGGAACACACCCCTATGGCACACAAGGAGTTGTTTCCAGTGGCGTGAGGTTTTATTTTTAGCAGCACAGCAGCGTTGTCTCCTGGGGTGCTTTAATGGGAGCCTCTGACCCCAGGGCTGCTAATCACAGGTCAGATGGTCAGGGGGATTTAAAGTCCAGTGCAGGAGGTGTCACCTGTTTGTGCAGTTTGCTCACGGCTGACCATACGTGGCTGCAGGTGCTATGCCAGACCTGATTATACATGACAGGCTCAGACGGTGGCTTTGCATGTGTGGCCAGCCCCATGCCTGCATACGCTGGGCAGTGTGCTGCCTGTGGCACAAGCGATACAGAACCAATCAACTAGGTGATCAGAGCAGAGCAGAGCAGAGACAAGTCCGACTAAGTGGCATTCTGAGCCCTATGGCTTTGAAATAATTGGTAGGAAGAGAAAGAAAGTAAAAATCCTTACATTGATGCCCTGCGGACTGTACATCTGGTTGGCTGTGAGTCCTTCACTGTATCCGCCTGTCTGACTGATAACATGGCGAAGGGTATCCACCTGAAACATTCAGAAACAACAAACAAAGCAAGGTCAGAGTCAACATGAGCTGCACAAGGAAAAGGAGAGAAGGATGACAAGACCAGAGAGACAACAAAAAGTCCTGGGAGGACAACGTCCAAACAGAAAGGAAATTTAGGATAAAAAAAGTTTTGCTTTTCACTGGTTGGGATAAAAATTATTCACAGTGCGAACGCACATGGAACAAATATTCTGCCCTTGAGACTGTGAAGAAGCTCTATATTAGGGCCTGTACAAACCTGTATGGTCCTTTTTCACAACAAAACACTTGACTGAACTAAGAGTGTACAATTTTTATTGTAAAAGCTTCATCTGGGACCATCAGACAAACAGGATTGCTTTTACTCTAGCAAAGCGAGAAATAGCGAGACATTAAGAAACACCAACACGCCAAAAGAATACACACACAAACAGACAAAAAACTATTAAAAATAAATAGGAAAAAGCTTTCTTTAACAGAAAAAAAAGTGTAATAACTTAATTTAATAATTACAACAGAAAAAAAAAATTAAATTTTCCGACGTGGGAGTGTTTACACACTGTTCCAAGATGGCCACCACCATTACTGGCCTTACTGTCACACCATATTCAGTAAATAGCCTAAATTAGCTTTACACTTTATGTTTTAACAAGTAAAACCAGATGCTAAATGTATCACTCCTTTATTAGCTGATTTGACCAAATTAGAGTTAATATTGCATTTTATTTTCACGATTTGCAGTAATTTTGTCAAGCTAGCTACCAAGCTAACATCCAAGCTGTCACAATTTTCTGAAAAGTTCCCATTTTTTTTCCCAATCACTGTCTGAACAATATGAAGTGAATTTGGCCTTTGTAAATTACTCAGTTACACCTGTTTATGACAAAAGGTCAGTCAAGAAAGAGGTGGTGGGCCTGTCCGTGTAGCATCTGCTGTGCTGCTCGGGGCCCTACCTGTGACTGCACGTTGGCTCCCACCTGAGCCCCCTGGTACGAGTCCCCATTGAGAGACTGCACGCTCATGAACAAGTCCCCGGAGTTTGACATGTTAAAAGAGCCAGCAGAACCTGAAAGGAGAGAGGGAGCAGTCGAATCACAGAGAGACAGAGAGCGAGCAGGGTAAGCAAGTTGGCCCGTCCAGGCAGTAGCCTGGAGGAGCACCATGCAGTTAGCTAGCAGCCAGAAAGATGCTGTTAGATCAGATGAACAGACTTAGATGGAACTAATAGACACAAGAGGACAGAAAAGGCCACAGCTGTAACCCGACATAAGAGGTGTTCGTCTCAAGTACAAGTTTGTACCAGCAAACACACAAATAAGAAAGACGATTACAATGGATAAAACCAGGAAAAGGAAGTGAGAAAGCAGTCCAACATTGTGAGAAATACACCTGCTGTCTATTCCAGAGTCAAATACAACTTCATGAGTCAAGCGCCGACTCAGGTTTGACCCTCGTGTTATAGCTTATTACTGAAAGCAGTGGGTATATGCTAGAACTAACTAACTAACAAAACTAACTATCTTAGAAAAAAAACAACAACTCTAAAGTGGTTTAACCCTTTGAGCGCTGGGGTTTGAAAAAAAATACTGGATTTTGGCATCAAGATTTCAAAAGGCTGTGGCTTGAAAGTGGTTAGAGATAAAGGACTACTGTAAATGAGAAAAAGATTGAGTCTTTTGATTCAGATTCAGTCTTTTGATGCCATTGCGCCATCGCACCAGACGCACTGTCACTATCACTAAAGGCAGATATTCTCCTTTGGAATCAAATCAGCGAATAACGTAACTTTTTTTCTCCTTCAATTTACTTGAACACAATAGACAGTCAATTGATTCTGTGTAAAATCAGTGTAGTCTGTGGTAGTGCAAAGTCTGCTAACTAGTGGTCGAGAGTACAAAGGAGATTTGGCACTGTAATTGGAACTACCGTCTGCTTTATTCAGTATTCTTGTTTGTCACAATTTTGCAACTTTGGCGCTGAGAGGGTTTAAGGTACATTTTTCTTTTGCTTTTTACAGAGAAAAACTAGCTCATGCTAAGCTAAACACTCAATTGTCTGAATTTGTCTCAAAGTCAGACAGCAAGTAAAGACATTCTCAAAATATTGGATAGTGACTTTAAAAGACAAGTCTGACTTTATTCCATATTTTTCCATTATCTTTATTTGTGACTTAATATAATATTTGAATATTAGGATAATAACTAAACTGTTTTTGTGGTCAAGAAGGAACATGTATTGTGTGGTTTCATTATTCTGTTTTTGGACAATAGAGCTATATCAAGGTTATTGACAATAAGTAAAAAATATAGACTATCACCAGACTTGTCCTTTGCAGTAGAACATGAAAAGTACCAAGTTAAATAGTCATACATGAAGAACACTGAATTGAATAATTGAAATGAAGACAATAGAGTATGGGACTTGTCATGGGGCTCAGGTTGGCTAAACTCTTTGCTCTAGAAGGGTAGTTGTACTTGTTAAGGGGAAAAGTTAAACCTGTTCAGTATAATAACGGTGCATTACCATGTGATAGGCATGTTCCTTGTACAAGAACTGCCTTTTTGTTAGCCCTATTTCTTTCATTCCTTGAAAAGCACCAGCACCAGTAATGAAATAGCCTCAAATTGATATACTGCAATGGTTGCTTAGTTGTAGTAATGCACAGAGAGGAGGTACAAGGCTAATAGCTGGGCAGAGCCAGGGACTTCCTGTCTCACCTGCAGAGTTTGGAGTTGAGGGTGAATTTGCTTGGCTTCCATGTGAGGATGCATTAGCCGCATTCACAGCGGTTCTCGCAGCGTACATGTTGGCTTCCTCTTGGAACTTACCAATGTTTTTCTTGTATCTGATTCTTTTATTCCCAAACCAGTTGGAAACCTGAACAGACAAACAAGAGAACATAGTTTAATTCACATGAAATCTTTACGTACAGAGCCTCCCAGAGAAATCATGGTAGTGTTTAGCTTGCATGGCCTTAATGGCACGTGTAAAACTGCAGAGAGCCTCCGTCAGAGGTAAGAGCTACATAGACTGGTGCTGTGAATCCACATTAGTGCCAGAATGGAATGATTGCCAATAACAGTCTCATTATGTCACCATGACTGCAGCTATCATCAGAACTCACGCAAGCACCAATCAGTCAACATCCGCTAACACCCATTACGGCTAATGGACTCCCAGATGAAGCCAGGGGGGTAATCCCAGCGCTAATGATAAACAACATTAAAATGAAAACCAAATCAATCCTGCAAAGTTTCCAATACAGAGTAGGTAAACATTCCCCTTTATTATGGCCAAGAAATGGAAACGCTACAAATCATTCAGCTGCTGAGCAGCTTCCACAATCAGGCGCAGATGCATCCTCAAATCATTTGGTCTAAATTAATGAAACCAATTGAGAAAACAATCCATTCCCAAATGATGGATTCAAAACACAACTGCTGTTTACCTTGGAGTTGTCATTGCTTCCCTGATTATCAATTCTCACAGGGTTTAAACAACTTGAACGCTAGAATGCAAAGATGAAAAAACAAAGTGCCAAAATACTTTTTGCTTGTCAGCATCACTGACACAAACATCTCAATGTCTTTAGATGTTCATTGGGTTACTGTAAAATCTATGGTTAATTATCATTACACTTTGCACACCTCAAATGACTGCAGTGCTAATTGTAAGGGGCTTGTGGCTTTGTCTTTTTAGGGCTAAAACTAAAATTTTTACTGTTGATTAACCTATACATTTTTTTTAATCAATCAGTTAGTAGTTTTGGCAATAACTTAAAAAATAATGTCAAATGCCAATCACCATTAACCACAGCACAAAGTTTTATGTTTTATTAGGGCCAAAAAAAGACTTTCTAACAATAAGAAACAAGGAAAATTATATACTATTTTTTTTCTTTCATTTTTTCACTAATTACATTTGTATCCATTATGTCACAATTCACAGAAATACTTTTTCTGACTGTGGACTTTGCTTGTATTGTTTGAAAATGTGACAAGACAAGAACTCTGACAGCAATGTTGTCTTTTGCTTGCTTTACTTCAGAGGAAACATGGAGTTGCTGGTCAAAAATAGCTTAGTCTGATTTGATTTACAAGACTACAAACTAATGATGTGGCATATTTATATTTCAAGTCCTTTGTTGGTTCAATAATAGGCGCTGCTAAAAGATCAGAGGAGCTGTCTATACTCATGACAGTCAGAAAACGTATTATTAGGCTACTTGCCAAGACGCTCACAGCTGCTTCTTCAGATTAAAAATCAAGTTTGTCTCCCTGCTCTGTGTACAGTCGTTTTCCTACAGGTGGTGTGGTGTGGGAGGCAGTGATCTGTGGTGTACCTGGGCAACTGTGATGGCACACTTCTTTGCCAACTCTTCTTTAGCTTCCTCGCTGGGATAGGGGTTACTGAGGTGAGAGTAGAAATACTCGTTCAGGATCTCTGTCGCTTGCTTGTTGAAGTTTCGTCTTTTCCGTCTGCAAAGACAGCATCAAGAGTTAAGGCAGGAACTGACACCATTTTATGATATTCATAAAAACACTGAATAGGTAGGTGTGTATGTTGCTGTCCAACACACACACATTCTTTTGATATGACCTCTGGGAGTCACCAAAGTAAGAAGTTCAGAAATGAAAAACTAAACCAGAGGTAATCAAAGTGGCCGTCGAGGGCAGGATGAAGCTTAAAGACTGAATAAAAAATTCAGTCTTAAACTGATCCCATGCAAGTCACCAGCCTCAAAAATGATTGCGGCTGAATATTTTCTCCTCCGCTGCCCACTGCTGTGATCATTAGCCATGTCCTCAAACAAGCTCTCAGACTGAGAAGTTGGACTCATCTATAAGTGTGGCCTTATCCCACACACTGAAAATGACAGTATGGTGGTTCAACCTTGCTAAACGTTTCAACACCAAAGTCGAAGCCAATGATCTAAAGTTTTTTACTTCTTACTAATTCAAGCCTAAAATTGAAGATATTAGCTTGGCAGTTTACTAGTCTTTAAAATGATACTTCTCTTAAGGCATCACTGGCCTTACTTTAGTTGCGATTACTTCCTTTGTGTAAACCACACTAGAAACTTTCAATTTAGCTGCAGCTTTACTGTAAGACACTTTGTCAGGTCTCGAGGGAACAATTTGGCCCTGAATTTCTTCACTTCAGCTCTGTTTATGAGCAACTGGAAAAAAAACATTAGCAGTTGCAACAAAACACTTAGAGGGTCAATATCTCCAATTAATTGGTGACAGATCATAAATATTCATGGTCTGTATGCAAACATACACACATTCTGATATATGGAAATTATGTTTTTTTATGAACAGAGTAAAGAATTAGTTTTTGTTAAAAGATTAAAAAAAAAAAAAAAAAACAGGAAAACAGCTTATTTGAGCAGTATCAAACCTTAATACTTTCTTAGTCCTGGACAAAACTTGATAGTTGGTGATTTAAATTATAATAATTTTGCCAATTTTCATATGTATTTAGCTGCTTTTGCATTGGGAAAAAAGTATATAGTTATAGTTGCTAACTTTATCCGTCTGATGTAGAGTGGGTTTATCAGAGCTTCTTCACTGAAACAACTGCATCTGGGAATGAGGTTGAAAACTTTAAAGTTGTTAGCCATTAAACTAAAACAATGAGCAGAAAGCTCAAAAAAATTCTACAGGGTTTAGTAAGTCTGATGTACACGGTGGATATAACAGGACACAACGAAAAAAGAATTGGAGCTACTTTAAAAGCGAGAATAACAAAAGTAATGTTTTGGTGTGTCTACAAATAAAAAAATATTAACCCCCCTTTTCTGTTGTAGAAGAAATTTGACTCCAAGCAGCAGGTTAAAAATGCAAAGAAACAAAGCTCAAATGTTAAAACCTGAAAATCGAAATTCACATTCATTGTCTACTTTCAAGCTCTGCATATTAAAATGAACCGTGCCAACGACCCCCATGCAACACCTTAAAGCAGACAGCTATCGTGTGCTGAGGCCTGTGAGTTGACTGACCATCTATCACCTGCAACTATCAGGTCATGTCTGCATGTGCCACATCTAAAAGGGGCTTTACATAAGCTAGAGGGGAACCCTGTAAAATCTCTTTGCATGTATCCACCAGTGAGGAGATTTGTGCGAAAATCTCTGTCCCCCACTCCAAAAGCCTGCTTGAGAATATGTAAATGTGCACAGCATGGGCTCCAGCAGCCACTAGATTAATCAGCGAAGCTGAGCATGGTAGCGCCTCTCAACCAGTGAAAGCTTTTTCCTTTTTCCCTCGCTTCCCCTTGCTGCAGCTCCACCACAATCATTTGCAAGAGAATAGATAGGGAGCTTTGTAAGGGAGCGCATGCCTCATTTAAATGTTATGCCTCCAACTCAGACTTTGAGTGAGATTTATCCTTAGAGAAATGTATGCAAATCCAAAGCACGCATCAAAAGGAACAAGAGATTACATTAAAGAAGGAAAACAGCGTTATGGAGCATGCAGAGAACTCTTATTGGCCAGTGTTGCGGGATATGCCGGTCCAAATGGCATCCATACATGCAAACCTGCCCAGTGTGTGTGGCAAGTCTCAGAAAGGCATGTGTTACAGCATGTTTGTACCATGATAGCCTCCTACATCACCCATTTTTATGGATATGAGGCTGAGAGGGAAGCACGTGATGAGGCATTTGCAGTGTTGTTGATTTGGGAGGTGATTTGCAGCGTGGAGCGTGGTACAGTGCGCGCGGTTTGAACAGACACGTGTATACAAGGGCACACACCTGGCATCAAGGAAACGGGAGCGCAGGATCATGACGGCCTCACAGGTGCTCTGTTTGAGCTGCATCTGGATGGAGCTGAACTTGCGGTGGATGATGCTCACCATGCGTTCGATCTCTTTGGGGGAGATCGGCCGTGTGCGTGACTGTTCCCTCAACAAGTTCATCACGTGAGTGGTGAACTCGTTGCATGCCTGGAAAGAGATACACACAGAGGAATGATTAAAAAAATGTACCTAAACACTACTCTTAAGGTCGATAAACCTGTGAATAAGACCTTAATTTGTCAATACAGCCATATCAAATATACCACACAGGGGACGTGCAGTATTTAAAATTCACAGATGAAGGAAGTCTAAAAAAGAATGAAATAAAAATCCAGCTCTTTGCTTAATGTAGTTCTTGGGCAAGCATTCACATAGAGCCAAGGTGGAATATAAGTGCTGATATATTTCATATTTAACAGAAGTGGTGATGGCAGTATGTTGAGAGGAACCAATGACAGCTGTTCCCTTCTCAGACACACTTTCATAGCACCAGCCACCCTGAGAGACGAACATGCCACGACGTTTCATTCAACCCCCCCACCCCCCGTGTGACACCAGGCGTGAATCTGCCACGATATTACACTCTGACTCTGTGTCTCTTACTGCCACCTCTTCTTTATTTCTTCTCCTCCCGTCGATCTCTCTCTGGATTTAGCTGTGTCAGGCTTTGTCTGTGACTGTCTATCTGCATGTTCATCTGTCTTACTCACATTCATCTGAAAGGGATGCTATTGTCAAGAATGCATTGGTTATCAAGGCAACGAGTGGAACTCATGCCCCCCTCCCAGCATCCTTTCAAGACTATACTTGGAATACACACAGAGACGCACAATGTAGCGCATATGATGGACTATTCTGGGGTGAAAACATGGTCTTAAGTGAATTCATAGCTACAGTGATTTATATTGACGAATCATTTTGAGTCTTCTACATTGACTGCTGCCTGATCTAAGGCTGGGTCTGCCTGAAGAATAAAAGCCTGGATTGAAAAGTTCAGGGGAGCAAATGAAAAGTGGGCAACTCAGCAATGAAAAAAAGTATGTAAAGCCAGTGTCAACACAGGCTTTGACTTTTGGTTGTGTATCATAAAGTGCCCAGAGCAGCATCAAGTCCATGTACTCTACTAAATACTGGCAAAGCATTTGATAATTTACTACAACATGAAGTGTTGGAGGAAAATCCACTGATTTGTTATAATGAACATTTTGTGTTTACTTATTATTATATTCATCTATTCATTTTTTTTTTACCTCCAACAAGGAGCTTATGTTTTCACTTGTGTCTGTTTGGTTATGTGTCAGCCGGTTTACACAAAAAGTACTAAACCATACTTGGTGGAGAGATGGGCCAACAAAGAGCCCATGAAAGGTCCTGATCATTTACTATGAATTAGACTGCGGTGTATGTTGTTTTACACAGACCTTAGTCTTTTAGGTATGTTTTATTTTTGCCTTGGAGTTGGAGTGGGAGAGAGCGCTGCATTGGTTTGTTTGTTGTTTATATAATTATATATTCATATTTAATATTGTTATTTCTAATGTCTTATGGTTGTATAGTCTGTGAATGCAGCCTGTGAAAAGATTTGTAACATGTCTTTTGTGGCTCTGAATGAGAAAATAACCCTAAAAGGGCTAAAAATGTTATAATTAGTTGCTTGTTTAAATAAATATATACAAAAATGGGCGGCATGGTGGTACAGTGGTTAGCACTGTTGCCTAACAGTGTCTGCATGGGTTCCCTCTGTTTACTCCGGCTTCCTCCCACAGTCCAAAGACATGCATGTTAGTTAATTGGTGACTTTAAATTGCCCGTAGGTGTGAGCATGAATGCAATGTTGGTGATGGACAGATGTTTAAATAATGAATGATTTTGAAATGTCACAAACATTTTCTATGTCCAGCCTCACAAATCGCAGGATGTGCAGATTTCCTCGCTTTTACAACATTGTACATTGAATATCCTTAGGGTTTAATCAAACACTTTGAGGATATCACACAACAATAATCAACCAATAGAGAATGAGAGTAATCATTAGTTGCGGCACTAAATCCTGGTGATGTCACCTGGCTATTTTGGCGCGACCTTGGGGGAAACCTGGGCTATGCAAATCAAAATATCGCCTCTTCTGCTCCAGCTCTGACCCCTTCTTTTATTTATATAGTCACCCAAACTTTATGAAAGTGTGATACTAATTTGAGAGAACTTAATAAGATTTAGTTCCAGATAAAGTCTCAAATGTTGGATTTCAGATAGGATGTGGTAAGACAAACATCATCTTCTTGTACCTTTCAGTTGCATTTGACAGGAAAGGTCTCAAAAGTATGACGACTGTGTACTTCAAAATAAATCTATGTGATATTCACTCACATGTTGGGAGTTTTAGAAATGATATCATTCATGTATGGCAGATGTTATTTTTTTGTCACTTTCATGCCTCTGCGAAGACCTTGGAAAAAGAACTACATAAAATAAATGAAGTACTAGATTAGGAGATCAGATGATGTTGCGTAGTCAGTATACTACTTGTTTTATTTTCAAAGATTAAGATAGACCACAAAAATAGATATTTGGTGGATCTCATGTCCAGTCAGGTCTAAACTTCTCACCTGTTCGTACTTCTCTAGTTCCGTGTGATAGATCTGTCTGATCTGGGACAGCTTGGCTCTGTAGTCAGAGTGCTCCGCGGAGTTGTCTGCCCCCGCTCCTCCCGATGCCGCTGCCGCAGCCGCCGCAGCCGCAGAGCCTCCACCTTTCTCTGGACCAGATACACCCTCTGCCAGCAGCATGTTGTCCAGCCGCATGAGCTGGGGATCCGGGGGCTCCTCCTCTTGTGCGCCGCGGATACTCAGCACTGCAATGACAGGAGAAGGTCGGAGGTCAGTCATAAAGGTCACACCTACAGTGGCGTGATGCACCATAACAAGCTGTCAGCTGCGAAGCCTGACTACGCAGCTGACACCCACACATCCACCAGCTCGGTGTGAGTGATGCAGTATGTTGTAACTAAGAGAGAGTGAGCTGTGTGGACAAGTCACCTGCTTCAATAAAGGAGACTAAATGAAACTAAGACTGATTATGACAGTGTCTTTGCACTCGGCTGTAAAAAGGAGACCTTTCTCATGGTTTTGTTTGGAAAATTTTAGTGCTGTTTCTGTGTTGCAGTCATCTACTGTCCACCACTAGACAGACAGGAGGATGATCAGGGCTGCAGGTTTGATGATGATGAGTGGGAAGAAGCGTTGTTATTCCGTTCAACTCACACATTGCATATTTTGATCAGATTGGCTAAAATCAAATGAGTTGTTGAGCCTCTTTAGAACAGGCGAAATCCCCGTCTCATCATTCTATACATTTTACCTTTGCCCAAATCTGATTTCTTTCTGGAAATCTATCTTTAACCCCATCCACTTTACAGGGCCCAATAATCAACAGATGAATAACACCTTTTTTTGATCAAATAAATGTTTGGGTTTTAGATGGATGGTCAGTCAAAATTAGCAATCTGATGACAACACCTCAGGCTTTAGGAAATTGCAATGGATATTGTTCATTATTTTCTGACATTTTATACACCAGATGAGTCAAAAGAGTAATTGATAATGAAAATAATCATTGAATGAACGAATGGCTTTTGTCCTGAAAAGATAAGGTATTTATGGAAGACAAGGTAGAGAAACTTCTATTTTTTAGGGGATCATTATCTCTCACTTGCCTTTTCTTAGTGCTGCTGGGATCACTTCTATAATTAATTTTCTTTGTCTCCTCTTTTTCCTCATTTCCAGCTCCTTCAGCATTATATAACGCTGTTGTAGTGTTTTATTTTTTATTCTTTATGGTACTTTTTCAGCTGCTCGAGTTGTAACCTTTTCTGTTCTTTAAGTTGGTATAACTTTTGGTGTCATATATGTGAAGATGTGATATGATCTCAGGAAAGAATATGTGCCATGTGGTATTTTTGCAAGGTTAAGTATTGCACAGTACAATGAATTGTATTCATGAAGGGGGGGCATCAACATCAGAAATCTGGATGGGCACCTCTGCTTTCCACTAGAGGTCTCCCTTGCCATTCTTTAGAAGAGTCAAGTACCACCTTCCATTTTCTGAGGTGAAAACACTCCCAGATGCTAACTCTTCCTCCTCCATCTGAGAACCATCCATTTCAATATAAAACACCTTCTCCTGTGTGGACTGTGGTGCTGCTAGAATCCAAATTGATCCCAGAGTGGACATCGAAAGTGCATGGACGGCAGCTGGCATTATCGTTACGGGGCTTCGGTCACAGTGCTAACAGGCACTGTGACTCTGTGACTTCATGCCCTGCACGTGTCAATAGCCATTTAAAATGCTACCACTTGTCATTTGTCTCGTTGTCATTGAATGAGAAGGGACAGGCAAGGAGCACTTCATTAATTCAGAGACAATGGGAGTGCTTGGAGCATTAACCCCAGACTGCCGTCCGGGTTGGTAGGCTTGTGCAGGGGGTCACTGGGATGAGAATGAGGCCTGCTGTACTAGCAGAGGAAGAGGAGGGGTCTCCCTCAGTCACCCTCCCTGCCTTTAAGTGGACTGGAAATGCAAATATGGCAACTGTTGGCGAGTGGGAGAGGTCAGAGGTTCAGGCCACAGGCTCAGCAGGAGGTAGATTGAGTGTGGGAGGAGTGTTGGAGGACTAGGACGAGAAGGGGTGGGGGTAGGGGCTTGGTCTCTTGGGATGACAGGACTGTACAAACATCCTGTCTCATTACCCAGACTCCTTCATCACTCCTCTAATGTATGGACGGGCTTGGAGGGGAAAATATCGGATGGCTTCACACCCGCCTTACCTCCGCACCGCTGCGACTGCAACCGCGTTATGACCCGATCAAACCTGCTCCATCAGAAACTCTAAACCCGCCTGTCCGCTTTAGTTAATGTACATCAGCAGAGGCCCCCACCGTTCCCCCGGCTTCTGAACACTCACTAGTATTAAGACATTTTTTTTCTATCGTTGCCACCTCATAAATACCAAACTAAAGTGGGTGTTAAAATGAGAGCACACCACAATATCCCATGGTGGGAAATGAGCTGCACTTTCTGGAAGCAATTTTCAGCAGGAAAACAATTCTTGGCAGACCATACTAAAAGAAGACGAAAGAAAACAGACTATTTTGATGCAATAACAATAACAGCAATGAGAAGCTACATTAAGTATTATAGGATGGACTGGAAACGAGTTACTAGGCTCAGAAGATCCAGAAAATAGTTTGAATGTTGCCTTTTATATTTTCTATTGTTTTGGACAGCTCACCTGACCCCCTTCCTTAAACACAAGAGAAAAAGTCACAAAATAATAAGTACAAGCCTGATTCAAAGAGTGTCAGCACAGAAATGTTAGGGAGGGAAGCTCTTGATGATTCTACTGAAAAATCAGAGGCTGGATTTCTTCTTGAACCCATAAAATGTCTAGACCATCAAATGAAAATGGAACATAAAAATTCCATGTGTCCACAAAAATGATTCAAATCACATCTGCCAAGTCCCAGCTTAACATTCATGAAGTGTTTATTTTACTTGGCTTGGAGGCACCTCCAACATCAGTCTTATAAGAGCGGGTGTTGCAGAGAAGGTCATTTCTTAGGAGATCTCTTGTAAGGGAAAGAGGGAAAAACACTAGAAGGCTGACTTTTTATAGAAATATGGGGTAGGACAGGTCAATGACGAATGAAAAGCAAATGATTACATTTTAAAGACCATTTTATTTTAAATCAGATACTTAAAAGAAATAGGTAAATGTGTCTTAAACTGTCAATTAACAGAAAGCCGACAACATGATCCCCAGGCCTTGCTTGTTGACACATGTATACTCTGGCTAATCAGCCACATATCACATCTTCTCCTCATGCACAGCCCAGATCCCAGCTCCATTCTCGCTGCTGATCCAGCTGTCTTGGAAAGCATCTGTCAGGAGGGACCCAGGAAGGAACAATGCATTACGCCATGTTGGCTGTGTACTGTCATCCCTCATTGACAGCACACTGTCACACTTACACAGTGTCCTCTGAGCTGGGAACAAGCGAAGTAGCTGCTCCCTATAATATCAGCTCTTCCTGCCACCTCTTATCATGAAATCTGATGGGAACTTGCTCTGATGAGTGGGGTTAATGTGGATTCTGCGAGGAAGGATGCAATGGTGTTCATTTTTAATTTAAGTGACTAATCAGCATGATCCCTATAACAGTGACAGACATGATGGTTACAGTCTCTTCTCTTGCAATGGACTTTTTCCCCGCATGGAGAAACCGCAGACCTGCAGTGTTTAGGAGTGATGGGAAGCAAATGATGATTTATTTATTCCATCCTGAACCTAAAGCACATAATTAAAACCATGGAGGGATTATCTCAAACAAATAAAATTAATAAAGAAAAGAAAGGGATAATGTGCCTCCATAAAATTGGCTTTGCTGTGGGTCATAATTACACGACTCAGTGAGGGCCACTTTATTGGCTAATGGCAGCCTAATTGATTCATCCTAATGTTTTTTGAGCCTTGGGTCTGCTGGGCACTCCCTGTCCAACAGTGCTGGTGAACTTACTTAGCCACCCGCAGACAAACATTGAAGGTTCTCCCAGGGATACAATTATCTGTGTGTGTGTGTCTGTGTATGTGTGTGATGTGGACCCTCCCTCCCCCTCAGTGAACACACGTTTTCTGTACGTCTCTAATGGATGCCATTTTCCTCTTGGAGGCGTTTCAAAGATGGCTTGTTGTCAGATGATACCTTATTCCTCCATCCTGTTGTTGACAAGCAATTCTCACAAGGAGGCAAGCACCAGGCTTTATTGCTTCACTTTATTTTGTGCATTAATATGAATAAAAATACATGAGTTTCACATTGGCTTTGGCTGATGATGAATTCAGTCATACAGAATGTAGGATTGCGGTTTAACGTTGGAGGGCAACCTTCACGCGTCATCTACACATGTTTACGGTGTAAATGTATCTCTGCCAGAATGGGCCGGGTCACGATGGGTGTGCTTCTGGTCAGTGGTTTTGCTGCTCTGAGTATGCACAGTGAGACAAAATGTCACCGGTGGAGAAGAAAAGAAAAGTAAACTGGAATGGGAGAACATGACATTTATTTAACCCCGCAACATCTGGCCTTTTGCAAATCAAATCGATATTTAATACAAGCCCTGGGCAATTGGCTTTTGGAGAGGTGGATGTTTAACTGTCTGGTCGTTTATCCAGACAATATTTATTTCATTTCCACGCAGCAGAGGGAAAAGCTTTTGCTCTTTGAGGATAAACTCAGAATACCATGCTCAGAGATGATTTACGTCCCTATTTGGGGGAGAGCATCTTGCCCCCCCCCCCCCCTGCTTGTTTTCAGAAAGCACATGTGTAACATTCCCTGTTCCCCATATATGAGTCATTCCAGAAGATTGGCTTGTGGCCTCACATGAAGCTGGGTATCTGTATTAAAATATTAAATGAACTACTAGCACTAACAACTACATAAGAAATTGAGGTGAGTGTTAATTTAACAAAGACTCTGGAATAAACTCTCGTCTCTGAAGGGGAATGAACCGTGGCAAAATAAAAGTGGGTTAGCAGCCCGGGGCCAGCATCATCACTAGCTTCTCTGGAGGAGTGTTATCACTGTGGAGGGACAGTCCGTTACAAACTGTTTATTCAAAGGATCCCCATTAGCTAATGCCATGGCAATCAGCTAAACTTCCTGGGGTTCACACTGACATACAATAGCACATGAATCATATAATATCATCTCGCCATACATGATAGAAGTTCAGAAATGTGACAAATCTTAGAATTGACAGCAAATACAAGCAAGATCCAGGTCTAAAAATACACTTTTGAGTCAGTGACAATATTTGGGATTGTATCAAAAGCTTGTCAGGGGATTAATATTTCTTCCAGGACACTGCTTGCATCTTCAAAATGATTCAGTTTTTTCATGGCATAACAATATCAGACTCAAAGAGTTGCAGCACACCATGCTCTGCAGTCCAGATATCTTATCCTATCAGATTAAGGGAGGCAAATGGCAGGCTGTCAAAAACCATTACCATATGTAATCCCCTTCTAGATTTCGAAGGCATGTCAACAGGGACTGTTGGCATGGCAGCCTGTCATGGTGATCGGGTGAATGGGGGAAGCCTGATGTTTAATTAATGATGTTGGGCCGTTCTGTCACAGTTAGCAAGATGGACAGTCAAATATAAAGGCCCCTGACAGAGATTGGGTGCCTTAGTTCAAACTGGCGGACACCTTCAGAGGCCCTTCATTCTGCACCGAGATGCTGAAATGTGATCCGCAGTGTTACATCACGGGGAGCAGCACAGGGAGGGTCGGCCAAAAGTGACACAGGATGCTGGTCAGGTGATAGCACGGCGACAGAGATCAACACCCGCCTGGCTTGACATTTGTAAGAGCACTTTGATTAGAAAGTTGAAGGCCAAGTGGAAACTGTTTTGCTCTGTAATTGAACATCACCCACAGCAACAAATCAGCCCCACAGTCACAATGGCTAAAAACAATGAAATATGTTCCCATTCAGACTGACACATCTGATTCAAAATTCGAACCGCCGTTCAAATGTGGGAATAAAGTATTCAGTATAATACCTTATGCTTGGTTTGAATTCCGGCTGCAGTCTACAGGCAAGGCTATTGTTCTCTTTGCTAATGTGACATGCAGAAAAAGAGCAAGCTGTGCTGAACAGATAAAGATGGCATCAGAAAATCTGATAAGTAAAGTGGAGATTCGACAACATGGATGGTGGTTAATGGTGACCCTATCTGACTTTGTAACAGTAATGTTAGCTTGGAAGGTCGGAGGAAGAGTAGGAATGTTATAGCTAATAAACAGAACCGCGTCAGTGTTACAATGTTGTTGAGGATGTGGTTTCATTATGTGTTAGTTTGACTGTTTTTTTTGAACACTTGTACCAGTGAAACTCATCAACTAAAGAGTAAAAAATCAGGAAAAGGTCACATACACACGCTTTAAAGCACAGTGCAAAGAAACATTAGCATTATTCAATTGTTAATAATATCCTACCGTATCAAATATTTTTACAAAATTGTGAAAGGGTCTGGCACATTTACTGCTTTACCGTCAGCTGTTCTGGGTGGTACTGATCAATGTTGAGTTAATTGTTAGATACACCAAGAATAATAATAACTTTAAAAAAAAAATAATTCCTTATTGCAGACATGCAGCTTTACAGAGGTTTTGGAATATGTTATAATGAATTTATGAATAACCTATGTAAAATTACTTTTATGGATTCCTGTGTATTCAAAAATTGCATGAGATATTTAACCTATTGCTGAGTAATATATTTTGGACCTACTAAATAAAATCTGCATATTATTGTAATATCTATAAGTGGCTTTGGCTGACGATTTAAATATTAAATGTTAACAATGACATTTATACCTTTTACAAAATAGAGGCATGATGTAATCTTGCCTCAAATAATCAGTTCATCCTTAAAAAGGCTTGTGTGTCTGGTGAAAGCCAAATGCGTTTGCATAATTAACCCTTTCCGGTCAGGCTGTGGTTGGCCTGTCTACTTGAATTTACAGTGACAGCACTGGCCCTATTTGTTTGCATTGGTGCTTCAGTGGGCACACTTCATTGTGACTTCAGCAGTTAATAAATCACAGTACAAGCCCCCTCTCTCGATCCAAGCCTGTGCTACGGTGGTCCTGTCACAAGGCAGGCACCAGAGCCGAAGCGACAGCTACATGCTAATTCAACATTGGCATAATTCATTATACAGTCGCAAGTGTACTGGAATGGAAAGAGAACCAACATACACCAGGAGGAAGACGACAGGCATCAAACTGTTAAATCCTGCTCCCTTTAAGTCCCCTCTGTTTGCCTTTGCAAGGACTCAAGTCTTTAAACTCTAGTTAGTAATATAAAACCATACCTGACTTATTAGGTATGCACTTAAAGAGAAGAAGAACAATAAAAATATTTTACTTTCAAAGCATAGACTCAAAATCATGTTATTCATTTTAAGGGAAAAGGTTAACAGACTAAATGAAAGAGGTTAATGGAGAATGAAGACAATTAAGAAGTAACTGAGCTCCTTAACAGTGTTGTTAAAAAGAAATCTGCCTTTTTATGAAATATGGTAAACTATACAACCACTTCTATCAAGTCATGCAAAAGCCAATGTAAAATGACATATCAAAAGGTAGAACGGGAGCTGTTGCATTAAAGGGGAAATTAACAAAAAGATAAAGAGTCAATTAAAGCGATAAGGCCTCTTGCTCTTCAGAAGGTGAAAAGCAAAGGGAGTGAAGCTGACAGACTTCATTTTAGAGCACTTTGCTGCCGTCTTATTGGCCACCAGTTCAGAAGAGAAAGAAGCTACATAGACTTTGTCCTGATCGCGCACACATTCCACTCCTCTGCAGTCACCACTAATGAAGGTAATAAGAATTTGGTCAGCCAAGGCTTTTGGCCTTCACATACAATGATGTAGTCTTGGATTTACATTTCATACTGGAATTAGCATGAAAAATGCTTTTTGATGCACCAGCAGCTCCAGGCTTCCATCCCTGCTTTCTTCTGTTAATTTCTACAGAGCCATAAAGAGTGCAAACAATTTTCCCTAAAATGTTTCAGTAATTTTGGCTGGCCAAAAGAATCTTTAAAATCGACACATTGCCTTCTTCTTCTTCCTTTCTTGTACATGTCAACTAAGTCTCAAAGTCTTACCAAAAAGAGATTCTCCTGTCCCTGATTTAGTTGAAATAATGGCAAATGATTCAGGATCCCACAAGAAAAACAAAGAATAATAAAAATAAGATAATCTTAACTAAAGGTCTCCTTCCTAGCTTTTTCACAGGCTTTCAACCACATTGTGTTTTCACTTAGTGCGTATCCACTGATAAAGGCCATGAGAAAACAACCATCTTAAGAGGACCCCAAGGACATTCATATGTGTTTCCTACTTTTTCCCTGTCCTGTTAATCGCACCTCACATTGATCTTGTGGATCAGTCAGAGTGAGATTAGGAATCCAGCTAAAATTATGGATACATCTGCAGTACAGATGTCTGCAGGACATCTCCTAGTAGCATCTGTCAGTGTCAGATTGTTCAATTTCAACTACTGCTTTCTGTTGCTGGATGATATTGCAATATCAACAGGAAAGTTGCCTTTTGTTAAACTGCTTTTCTGTGTTACAGGCATTTTACTGTGACTATGGACTAAACTCAAAATGGAAAATGGTCCATTGTTTTCCACAAAGGTGCCAAGCCTGTTATATATATGTTATATATTATTGTATATGTTCTACCAAGAACATGTGTCTTCACATATTCTTCTTCAGATAGATTATACTGTATCACTATATACTATATATTATATGAGTTCATGAGGAGTTTGGTGCAATTTATTTCCCTTATAAAGAAGAAGCTTTATGTGCACAGACCAGTATTTTCTTTCTGTTATCAGACCTTTAGTCACTCTCCACTCTTTGATTCCATCTTATACCGTAATGTGGTGTATCAATAACAAAAGAAGCTGCTGTAATATTGCATGTGATAAAATGTAGTATAACACACACCACAAAGACTCTTCAGACATCATTTAAAGTTGGGTTAGCTTCTCTCTACCGTGGAAACTCTCAGTCTACATAGAGGATGGGTAGCAGTTAAAGAGCATCCAGACAAGTGTCCTGTGTGTCCCACATGAGATAGCGAGCATCCAGCAGCATGCACCAGACTGGGGCCATCCATGGCCTCAGGCAGTGTGTTGACTGGCCCTGCCATGTCATTAACAGTCGCCTTGATCTGCTCTACCTTATTAAAGCCATTCCTTCAGGAGGGCAGACGAGCATGTCACAGTGTGAAACCAGGCCAAGGAGGGAAGGTGACCACACTGCCACCCTCAGCTTGTGCAGGGGGCAGGGGGGGATACGAGCACAGCGCAGTGGCTTTGTTGTCAACCTCATCCCGGACCCCCTGATGTCCCTGTGATTCCCTTGTCAGTTTGTGTTAATGGAACTCACAGTGGTTATGCTCCTTCACATTCTTATCTCCTGTAGCAGGACAGTCGCACGGCCCAGCAGTGTCTGTTTAGCCTCGGCTGACCACGAGACAACTGCTGTGTTGAATATTGACAGTGTCTCTCCTGTTAGCAAGAAACGTGTTCAAGATGGCTCTTACTGAATTTAGGAAAGCTGAGGCACAACTGATCCACAGACACAATCAGTAAAGTTGGCTTGGTGGTATGGGAACTGGTGCAGAGCCTTGTTAGAGGTTAACTTCCTTTGACTAGTGTGCTCATGAGTAAAAAGCTACAGTATAAACCCCCAGAAACATCCGACTGGGAAGCCCAGTGGCTCCTAGCTTTGCCCCATATCTCTGACTACACACACTTGTGTGGCATTTTTCACAGAGCGTAGCTCACCTACTGCCAACCAGTTTATGTAAAAGTGATTAACAGTAATTAATCCTTAATCACCATGATTAGCCAAGTCGCAGTAAATTAAGCCACATCTGGAGCAGCTGAGGGCTTGTGAATGGCAGCAGGCATGCTGAGTGTGAATGCCACTGTTTACCGAGGTCTACCTGAAACAGCTGAAAGCAGACAGCACAAGGCTCGTTTCAGAAGCTGAGTTTAGGCCTTGTGCTGTTCAGTGGTGTGTGTATTCAGATAGACAACAAAAATCCTTGTAGTTGTTTAAAATCAAGCAAAATTTAAGCCTCCCCAATTTTTCCCCATAATAATTTTTGTAACTAACTAATTTTTGTAACTCAGTGTAATTATATCTATTGTGCAACACAAAGAGTCACGCACAGAGAAAATCCTCAGCATGATGTTGTAACAAACCGATTATAGGTTGACTGATATTTGGCAGTGTAAGAAAACTTAATGATGATAATGATAAGATTTTTTTTTATTTTTTTATATTTGAGACAAAGATATGCAACAGGTGGGACACTATTAGAGGTGAACCTCTTGAACATTAAATTTATTAAACCTGCAGGACACAACTTTTGTCTCCCTCTACTGGATTTACACAAATAGACTTCTCCATTGGTTAAAAGCAACGTTGATAATAATCTGGTTTGTTTTCCTTTTCCTTTGACTTCCTTTGAATGTCCAGGTTTTTTTTATTATCTGTGGCATGATGAAGTCACCACAAACTGCAATATACTGCTGCACACAGAGTCTTAAGCTGTTGCTTAATCTGCATTGTATGAACTTGTTTGGTGAGAGTCATGTAAAAGTCCTGCAATGCATGACAAAATAAAATGAACACATAGCATGAACATATATTTTTGGTGACCAAGAGAGTAGGACATTTTACAGGGTAAAAATAAACATACCATTGCTCTCTGGTGGACAACCTGTGTACGTGACAGGGACACGCTGCCAACACTTTGTCTGTTTGTCTGTCAGTGGGACAGCTTTAAAACAGATGATCTGCTTTAACTGTAAAGAGTCATAATATGACCATTTGTTATTCTGAGACCTGGAAATATTAGTGCATCTACAATAAAGCACATTAGAAAAGACAATAAGAAAATAACTTCTTTATATGATTAATGTAATTCCTTTTCTGTTGCAGCCAAAACAAATGTCAACTTGACCTCGTTTATCTGAAAACCGTTTTAAGCACACAATAACCTCTGTGGCAATCAACAACATATCATAGCTCATGAATGGCCCAACAGAAATGATATCGAATTAAGACTTAAGATAACTGGAGAGCTTGATGTGTTTATTTTCTAATTATAGCAATTTAATATGTTTGTCAGATATTGAATGCTAATTTAAACTATAATTCTATTTTCAAATAGATGTTTCTATTTTCTATATTTCCATAGCCTTACTCTGTTTAAGTGTAACAAATTGTTTATATATAACAATTTCACAATATAAAACTGTTACAATAAAACATTTGCTACCATGACTGTGGAAGACAATAAAGTACAGTAATAATAAGATGAGGTTAGCAAATATATAAGTGATGTGATGAGTGATATATGAGTATGTACATTTTCATGTGCATATTTTAAAGGGAATCTGTGGTGACCAAAGCTGCCTTCCAAGAAACCCAAGACCTGACCTTCAGCATCTACAGTAAAAAGACACCAGAGTGGACCTCCCTCCACATACACAAACACACACAGTCTCAGCCCCTTGTGTGTACCCGTACTGCACTGTATATTGGCTGTGTTGCCTCAAGATGTCTCAGTACGTAGCTGGAGTGGCGGCGGCAGCAGCGGTGTCCTCCTCTGTAGCGTTTTCCTGCCAGATAAATGATGCAGGAGAACTGGTTGTGTGCCGGGGAACTGGTTTCATCGCAGCGGGTGTGCTGTGTCTCTTAGCCCAATGTTTCTCTTGTGCCCCCCTGGAGAGTTTTCTCCCTGCGCCCCAGTCTCTCCTTGTTACGCAGCTCCAGATTAATTACACACTTTAATGAGCTGAATTATTAATGGGGCTCTTACTTGGCAGTTTAAGGAAATGCAGAGGAGAAGACAGCGTTGAGCATCGGGAATTGGGGCTCTCATTAAAACATCAGACAACGCCTTTGGGAGCGGTGTTATTTAGCCGGAGAAATAATAGGATTTGGTATTTTACATATCAGGAACAGTGAAGCTGCCTGAACATGAATTCACAGTGAGAGAGAAGAGCCATACAGAGGCTCATGCACAACATTATGTCATTATGATTGCAGGCCCAAGGAAAATGAAAGGCCATCTAATGCAGCCACTAAAAAAGGTTTCTTTTCTGATTGTTCAGCACAGATGGGAGCAATATTATATGAAATGAGGTGGACTAAAGCTGGAGTGAAATGAATGAAAAGAAAAGCAATTTCTAGGTGAATATGTCTCATTCCCTTCTCCTTCAAAGGGGACGGTTTTTATCTCACACAACTGTAACTCTTACAGCACCGAGGGTGTTAATCAAAATCAGGAATATGGGAAATTGCCATTATGAAAGCTGGAAAAAGCTGCAGAAAAATGAGATTATTCACATAATATAACACACGCTGATAAGAGAAAATCCCACAGTGAAGAGACAGGAAATGAAACCAGGAAACAAGTTCCAGAGTTGTTCCTGCGTGTCTAAATTTGTATTTCTGCTGTAGCAAAATTTAATCTTCTCCTAATGTCTGTGTGTGCTGTGTATATGAACATCTGTGATGTGTTCAGTAAGAAGGATACGATGTTGGGAACATGTCCGACACTGTGAAGCATTGTAAAAGCTCACATATGTGATGTGACAGAGCCGTAAGAGAACAGAAAAAGGCCACATGTTCTCTAAAAACACTTTAATGTGTCGGAAAGCGGAACTACTGCTTCTACGTTTTTTGACAAAGTATCTTCATCAAGAAGCTGCTCATATTTCCAGGGTGGTGATTGTGTTTATCAGACAGGTTTTGCTGTGATGGTTGCTGCACTAATACAAGCTACATGTCTTGAGAGCCCCAAACGGCTTTCACACTTGCTTGTGGAATCCACAGTGGGATCCCAGGGGATCTCTATCTCTCTCTATTTGTGTACATGCTGCTGCCAGTGCTGACTGTTCCTGGTGTTTCAGAGGAAACAGGCTCATTGCACAGTCAGATTATATTACACTCTGCTTGGTGAGGACACTGAATGGATTTTGGCTTTATTGCCATATTTGGGAAGACACTTCAGGAAAACCGATGACATAGCGCCTGACAAATAAGATTGAAATCTGCCTGATGATTTAGCCTCTGCACCATGGTGATACGTCACATTAGCACAAGTCCCTGATTAGTAATCACTGTGAAGAGTAATCAGATGACCTAGAATGGCCCAGCAGCCACGCAGGCAGGCGTCTGGATGGGACAGTGTCTTTGTGCAGCCCTGCAGCTCCAGACACAAAGCCCCAGGGACGCTGCTACTGCAGCACAGCTAAACACCCCCTTCTAGCCAGGATAAAAACCACACAAGTTTCTACTCAGGATTTAAAAAATGGCCATGCAGCTCATTACATGGGTCCTATTTGGGTCAGGGAGCAGATGCAAAATGTAGGTCAGAAGGAACCCCTGTTGTCAATCAAGAAAGAACAGAGTAAAGGGTGGAGTGATGGAGGAGGATAGAAGGGTGTCTCCCCCTGTGAGAGATTGCGCCTGCTTCTCTTCACAGATTGTCCCCAAGGACAGAGGGTATCAAATCATCCGCAGAGGAGAGCAGTGGTGCTAAGCTTCAATGAGGAAACTTAATTAGAATCATGCTTGTGAGGTTAATTTGAGCTAACTGACGCGAGTGAAAAAGCATTAAAACATTTTTTTTCTGTAGTACTACCGATCCAACATCAAGCTCTGTTTTCAGTCTGGTATCTCTGGACAATATATCACTACCACACCAATAAAGCCGTTTCCCATCTAGCCTATTCGGCATGGTGTGCAGCTGGATGATGAGGCCAGTCTGACCTACATGCTGTAGACCTCCAGAGAGTCCAGGATCTCTTCACCAGCAGCCTGAGAGGGAGTAAACTGTACACGTCAAGTCATCCTGAAGCAAGATCTTCACATTTCCATGCTTGAATTCCTTTAAGATGACTTATGTTTTTTCTTTTTCTTTTTTTTTTCCTTTTAAGTGCTAAAACGTTGAAGTACATCATCTTTTCTTACTCCTGCACTTTTGGCCAATTCCAGCTTCTCTCTGAAAATCCCTGCCACAGCGGCAGCAGCTCCTCCAACTCTGTAGCACTTCATTTCACCTCACACTGAGCTTAGATGCAGCGCTAACTGCCTAGAGGTTGACACTTGTCTGAATAATGTTATGCTAATGCTCTAGTCTACCTGTATTTACCCCTAAGTGCAGGAAGCAATCTGTTGATTGCGAGAAAGCAATTTTCCTGAAAGAGGGGGAGAGTGGGCTGCGAGAAAGACTGAATGAGAGGGTAACAAGAGATCTTCTTTAAGCTGCGGCAAAAGCAATTTACAGAGGACGACAATTTTCTCTGGCTGTGAAAGGAGCGCTCTCTTTAATTGTGCCTACGCAGAGCCATCAAGATGGGGATACAGAAAATAGAAGAGCAGGCCTGCATGTATCCTCGAGCAACTTAGAGGTATAAGCAGAAAAACACCTATAAAACCTTGCTTTTATTTAGTCAGGTGTTTTTTTTTTTAAATAAATTGAGACACCCTTTCATACTGTGGATGATAAAAATAAAAGAGCTCAACAGCCTGGATAAACTCTGTTTCACCGCTCAGGCTAATTACCTTTAGGGTCCACATTATATATATAACAAACTACAACCAAACATGGTGACATGTATAAGAAAGAATGGCCTCCATCGCCCTGCTCGTGTTTCTTTTCTCATGCACAGGCATAATGTAACTCTAAATGTTATAATGATGAATGAGGGCATTGTCCGTTTAATTTGTTTGTTGGTCCTTGTGTTGCCCGAGAAGGCAGATGTAGAAATTAATTGCCCTTTCTGACAAGGAGTGGGTTGTTTGTGTAAATGTGTGCGTGTAAATGTGTGTGTGTTTTTAGTAGCGGGGGGGGGAGACAAGGCTTCTAAAAATAAAGCAGCAGAACCATGTGTGTGGTGCCAGATTGGGCTCAGTGCTGTGCTCGTCTCGCTCTGGCTCGACTTCTATCTGCCCGTGTGATAAAGCTGCTAACAGGCCTTTATCGGGGAGCAAGGGGAAATATGCTCCTGCCAGATTAGGCCCCAGACTCTGCCAAGGTTATAAACAGCCTGTTATCTGTGTCCCAAACAGAGTAATCCACGCTCTATCAGCACCCAAACATATGGGCCACACAGAGCAGAGATAGCCTCTGATGGACACTTGGTTTTAATTGCAATGAGAGCCAGTGGAGCCTCGCTGGGGGAGAAAAAGGACATAAAAAAGGTCTGTTGTTGTGGACATCTCCCAGCCCCACTGTAGCTGGCCAACATTCACAAAGACCAACCTCGACCTTTCTGCAATGCTGCACCTGCTCCTTCCTGTGAGCCCAGGCTATATCGTGAATGAGCAGGGCAGTGTCAATACTACGTTTCCAGGAATCTATTAAAGCCCTGCTGGATATTTGTTTCCCACTCAAATTAATATTTTCCCTTTTCATCCGATGTCATTTGGTGTCTTTGTGCATTTCTCTGGCATGCTAAATTAGATCTTGGCAGCAGTAAGTATGCATTAATGTGATTAGGCACTGATGGGCTATTTTCAGTTCTCAACACAACACGGGCTATTCTTCAGCCGATGCTTCACAAAACATCAGTTCTCAGATGTCTCCCTAATCAATAACAAGCTCAAACTTCCCCGAATGCAGACTTAGTGAACAAGAGCCACTCAGACACTCTGTCTTTCAACACAAAACACACACTCAGTAAAAGTCTGAGTGAAGTGAGGATGGCAGACAGAGATGATGGAGGGTGAACTGAGTCTTTCAGCCCTGCTGGAACTGTGTACTGCAAGTGTTGAAAAGAATGCCATAAATATGAGCAATTACATTTCAGTGTTACAGGTTGGGCCTAAGAATACATCATCTTTCAGTTCAAATCCAGTTTTATTGGACTTTAACATCTTTAAGCCTGCATTAACTGATATTTTGGCCACTTGGGGCAGCACGATAGGCTCGCAACAACGACTTATCACCATATAAAGTCGATATAGCTAATGTGTTATTACAGTTTTCAGCATTGAGTAACAGCATTCATTTTGGACTTTTTTTGTTTCTGTCCCAGAGAACAGACGTCCCTCTCTGTTTTAATGTCCACTCTCTCTTTAGCTGCTAAATGCATTGTGTAACTCAATGTGGATACAATATTGATAAGAGTTTTAACCAGCACGGGCAAAGAATAAACAGCCAGATAATAATGATGTTTTGTGTGGACTTAGATGTAATGATGTTGCTGTGTTCCCAGATCTCATTAATTACTTTTGTGAGAACAATATTATCTGAAGCTGCAAGGATTAGCCAATTAATCAGTCCACTGAGAAAAAATTAATCAGAAAGTATTTTGATATTAGATTAATCGCTGAAGTTTAGTCATTCAAGCAAAAATGAGCCCACAAAAAAACAGCCCACAGGGCTTCTTAAAAAAAACAAGCAAATAACAGTATGGTCTGATCATACCCTACTTTCTACTTTTGCATACTCCCCCCTCTTTTTTTTTTTATGTCACTCTCTTCTCACTCTCATGTCACTCGAACCTGGATTTGCTGGAGGTCACTGCTAGAATAAAATTCTATATGTCGATCAAACATATGATATTCAATTTACTTTTCTTTTACTTGTCCCACGGTGGGGAAACCGATATACATTTTTATTTTCATTTTTTTCTCAGTGGGATGGTTTTGATGGTTTAACTACTAAAATATGTCAAAAAAAATTTGATATTATTGAATATCGGTCCAACCCAAATCACAGTCTGCATCAAATATATTGCAGAGACATCAAGAGATAGGTGCCGAGATAAAAACAGTTTAGCCAAACATCTACTGTTGGACACATTTCTTACATCGCACTATACTACATACCATGAAATCACCCGACCTTACACCAAAGTAATAAAGCAGAATTAGCCTCTAAAAACGCACTTGTTCATGACATCTAACTAACCAAAATACAACAGAAAAATACATTGAGTGGTTATTGTTATGACAGTGTTCCTTGTATTCCAACATCGCTTCTCCATTTTGACATTGTGGTGTAAGAAAACCATACTTTCAACTCTTCCACTGTGAGGCACGAGCCGTAACGAGCAGCAGCTCCTGCGTTAATGAGGACTGAGGTAAATCTGGGAGAGATTTAGACCCTCTACTACTCTCTGTCTCCTCACATAAGCAGAAGGCTGTTCTTTCTGTTGGCAGAGCTGTGATCTGAATACCTCTGCCTTCATAAAAGATTCAGGCCTTATTGACTCCCTACTTTGGTTTCCCCGCAGAGCCTACCTCCCTGGCTCCTTTTAAATTCTGCTCTCGTGGCTGAGGATGCACACCTGCCTCGGGAAAAGTCTCTAGCTTAACGGGGAGCTTTTATAGCCTTCCCTGAACCACATCTAGATCATATCATTCTGTGTGCGAGAAATGTACAACTCAGCTCAGAGTCTTGTTAGATGACCCTGAAAAATAAAATCCTGTGTATCTGTTAAACTGAAATAATAAACATCAAAGCCAGCGCTGCACCGCTGTATTGTTAAATTTACTAATCACTCAGCTGTTACTGACTTACGGGGTCAGCTGGGGATTATTGGCAGTATAAAATGCCACATCACATCTGTTATGCTAAATATTGATATATCATGTTCCTTTTATTTCAGCATCTGTTACCTGCTCTTTACTGCACATCATTACCGACTGACTGCAACATTAAAGCCACACAGGCTGAGCTCATCTGTCTCTTATACAATATTTCAAACACAACCTACACAAAAGGGCACAAAGTCTAATAAATTCCTCATTTTATATACTGCCCCCAGATTTCTAAGTCCTGTCCAATAAAGTTTTAAATGTCATGAAGGACCTATAATATAGATAGTATAAACCAAAGCCAAGAAAACCATACAGTGCTCTGTCCCCTATCTTTTTATCCAATAAAGTTTTATATCTTTGAATCAACTATAAAATGGTTTGGAAACTGTCAACAAGGGGATAATTGGCTGGCTTTATTGTTATGGGGACATGTCCCAATGGGCTCATTTCACCTTTTTGACAGAGAATGTGAAAACCGTATACAATACAACACAGTCAATAAGCCTGTGTAGTTTAAATGAACCAAATCATTATATAAATGTACTTTGGTTTGTGTCTTACAGACTTTCAAGTAAAAATCAGAAAATATATATAATGACAAGACAACCTCTGATTGTATTTTTAAAAAAATAAATAAATAACAACTGTCCAGAAAAATGTTAAATTCAAACAGCACAGCATGTTCTTGACCTCTACAAGCAGCACTGACCTTCTGCCAAGGATTTCTGAGCTGCAACAAACTGGTCAAACAAACAAAAGCAGACCAGCATCTCCAAGGCGCAGCATTTCACACTCGGGTAGAGGCAGAGGACAGGCCTTTAATGACACACAGTCCAGTCACCTAGAATGAACATGCAGCGCTGGAAATAGACCGGAAACTCTGCCTCCACGCTGGCCAGAAACCTGGTGATGCCTGCCTGCCTGCCTGCCAAACAAATCCTGCCACTGCAGAGAGACACAAACCCCCAACTATGTCTCAATCACACAAACCAAACATGATCGAAGCATGTTATTCAATGAGTTACAACACCATCGCTGAGTCAGATGGATACGTACTGAAGCACATTTCAGCCAGCTGAAGTACCATTGTGTGCAGATACCCACAAAACACCACACTTTCTGGACAACAAAATCCTCATCACAGCCGAAAGAATACTTCTGCTGTGGGTGATTTTTGCTCCCTTAAATTCAGACAAGGAAGTTGAGTTAACAGTTACAATAACTCCTCAGAACACAATACACCAGGAAGTGCCTATACCTGTGGGTTTTTTTTCTCAATATCTTCCTTAGACAAATATAAACATGATTCTATGGTTCTATGGTTTGTTTGTTTTTTTGTGTTTTGTTTTTATACAATTAGAAAGTTAAACCATTTATAGCTCTGGTCTGAAGAAAAAACCCTCCAACAAGGATTGAGTTAGAATAATAAAAAAGAGACATAAATAAACATTATAGCTTAGTTAAATCAACAGTACCAAAAACTATAATGGTTGAAACAATAAATTGATTACTGATTAATGAATTGACAAAATAATTGTTAACTGTTTTAAATTCCTGCTGCTTCTTTTGTCTCACATGGTCATAAATAAACATTGGCCTGATGGTCAGACTTGGCTTTTTTATCACAATTTCAAACATTTTATAAACTAAACTGAATCAAAAATAATAATCATGTGACGCAATCCTTAAAAATTTAGCACATAACCACAGAATAATAGTGAAAAGTAATGGTGAGCTGTATATGAATGATTGGATGCTATCCACACAGCTGTGACTACACGAGCGATTGTGAAGCATGAATGAAACAGCTGATGCGAATGGGCTCACACAAACACATCTCCAACACTCTTCTCAGACACAGGCAGTTGTACAAGAACTCTGGCGAAAAATGAAATACTACAATATTAGGAAAAACAGTAAGGCGATCATAAAGACAAGTAAATTTCATTTTCATTTGTTAATTTCACCTCTTTGGGATTTAGACTTGAATCACGACCGTCTTCGACTTGTCTTCACGTTTAACATGACACAGTGGTCACTTAACTTATATGGTATTAATACTGAGTGCCCTCATACTGATTGTGCTTCTTTGCCGCTGTGCTTCTTGGAAACAACATGGCAGGTTTGCTGCTTGGTGACAGACCATTTCATACATAAAGTAACTCACCTGAGCCTCTGTGCAGACACTCCTAGTATTGAATTCCATCTCCAAAAATGAATTTGCCTCCTCCAGCACTAAATTCCCTGGCTTCCACCAGTCTGCTATGACAAAGGGAGTAAAGGCAAGCAGCACTGGGGTTAAGGCTCCAGTCTCCTAATGAGCTTCTCTGTTCCAGTATGTTGCATAAACCCATTACCTCCCAGCACATTACCTCATTCATTTCTTATATGTGGATAGCTTCCCTCTCCCAAGAGCATGGCATTTCAGACACGGATCGCAGTATACAGTATGCACACATGTCTCACAGTAAAAGTCTATAATGTTTCTATTTCACATAGCCATTGAATTGACCCTGAGATATCAGGCAAAAAAAAAGTAGCTCTACTGGCAGGAGATCTATTGTTCAGAGAAAAGTGAGAGAGAAAAACAGATGAGAGAAGGAAAGAAAATGTCTCCCCTCACAGTAGTATTATCTCAGTATGTGGCAACTATTGCAGTGTAGGATGAAAGACGCAGGTGGTAGTGAGCTCCACCATGCCTCAAGCTAATCTGCAGATGCAGTCGAGGATGATGCTGTCCCCAGATTCTCTCGAGTACAGTAAATTCTCACATAAACGCAAGGATTCAAATGCTGGGGTTTCGGGTGATAGAGTCCCCCACTCCCCCACCAGTTATGACCCACACTGAATAATGAACAATTCCATACCATTCATGACAGCAGCATTCGTTATGTTTTTGTATTTGCTTCTACTATGCAGCTCTTTTACGATCAACTACTGTCAAAGTCGTTTCAAATTAAATGTCACTTGGGAGAGGAAGGGATTGAGCTGCTGGAAGTCTTTTAATGTGAAGTATCAGAGAAGAAAATGTTGAGTTTCATTGACAGGAGCTTAACGATAATTGAAAAAACAGGATAGTGGAAGTAAAAATTTTCTTTTAATGTGGAGCATCTGAGGAAAAAGTGTTGTTTTAACAGGAACTGGACAGCAATATAAACCTCCCCAAAAGTAGTTGTAGTTACTACTCTTTTCATTCACTAATTATTTCCAATTGTTTCCACTTTGCTGTTTTTTTCATTGCTTTTCAATGCTTTCAATGAAATGTTGCACTTCCTGTTTTAAATAAAAGCACAACAGGAAAAGGACTAGTGTTCTTCGACTCACTGGATGGCTTTCAATACAAAAACATCTGAGCAGGACAAGTTGTAAACAATATCTTACACTATGTCTCCACAGAAGGTTGGTTCCCTCTGCATTTGATAATAAGTATAAATAAATAATTCACCATTGTTGACTATAGCTGACTGTAACTAAAGGGATCACAACCGGGAGCCCAGATTGTATCGTCTTCATCACTATTCCCAAGCATGTGGGGCACACTTTGGCCTGCACTTAAACAATCAAATCAAACAGTCATAGATAACAAAACCACGTTATAGAGTGTTCTGTTGATTGATTGTGGATGGTGAATAAATCCTGTCAATTATCAATTAGGCCACGCTAATCCTGTCTTTTCCCAACCAGAGAATATTTATGCTCGTAGAAGACAATATTAAATTACTGCGACAGCGGTCGCTGTTCACAGCAGCTTCACATGTGCCGCAAACTGAGGACATACGTGTTAGCTCACACTGGGGAATTTATTTGGAGGAATTTATTCAAATTCACTGACACCTTAGTCGGAAATCGGTTGGGCCTTGATTTCAGCTCGGTGTCAAAACACTTTACTTTGTCACCATAAATCAATAGTAAGCCCAGAAACAATAGGCCCTATTTCTCAAGAAGCTCATTCCACACTGCGGAGGGAGACTGCGACTGTGGATAAAGTACTCAATATGGCACGAGTGTTTACATGGATATCAATATTTAATCAGAGTTAAAGGCAGCTGCAATTCGCAGAGACAATGGATGGAGTTTACACAGAGTGGAATTGCCATCAGCCAAACAGTTTGTGGAGTTTGAATAACATCTTTGGCACTTAAATAAAAAAGTAAACAATGACATCCAATCAAGGCCTAGTGGGACTCTGCACCCTGAGCCTGTACAAAATAACAAAATCCTCTTACATTACGAGTGGTGATGAGATGAACGTGAGATCCTGCCTCATGTTTAGTTGATTCATCACTCATTTCTTCCACTTCTATGGCAACCAGCGCCAGGGACACCAATGGCTGTTGTTGATGTTATTGTTTGTCAGGCTGAGTCAATAAGTAACGTTTCAATCCGAGCCATTTGGACTTCATTAGAGCTCCGACCACAGCCCTCACACATCAATCAAAGGAAACATTGTGAGCAAATGTGTCTCCTGTTATAATTGGATGCAGGCCTTTTTTCTATCACACAGTGACAGTGTACGCTGTGCTGGAAAACTGTAATGCAACCCACAGTGAATCATTCTGTTTGAAGAGGGAATGTCTTCAATATGAAATCCATATGAATGTTTCAAAACCTCCTCCAAGTTTCCATTTAAAAAAGAAGAATCTTCTAATAAATTGCCGTAGAAAATTGTCACCATCTTTCTCTTCCTTCAGGGGAGGGATATGAAGCTTGGCTAGGCTACTGTCCTCTGCATGTGGCTTCCTTCTCTCCTCTTTCAAGGCTAAGTTAAAACAAAGCATTAAAATCCCAGCTTTAATAATTGAGGGAGAAACTGCAGGGTACTCTGCTCATGCCTTCTTGATGTGAAGAGTCCTTAAAAGATGCATGGATGCCTCCCCAGAGGGAGATGGAAGGGCTTCATGGAGCCGAGGCCCTGTACACTTAAAGATTATGTGTGCATTCGCTAAAGCAAGATGACCAGAAAAATGCTCAGAGGACCATTATTCTCTGCAGAGTGGTTTGAGGGATGGGCACCAAGCTGATAAGATACTATCAATATTCATGCTTCTAAATCAATTATATTCCCAAGTACTTCAAATGCAAATCATTTGGCAAGCGAGACATTTTCAGAGTGACTCTGCATACTGCAATAATTGAATGTGGGATATACAAAGCTAGGTAAACAAGCACTTACACAGACTTAGCTTAAGAGGAAGCCCGATAAGGATTCCAGTAAACATAAATGTGTCAGCTGTTTACAGCAAGCACATTCAGGGGTTTCTAGTTTACTCCGGCAGCCCGGCTGGAGCTCAGGCTGTGCCTTTAAAAATGTAATCTCTGACTCAGATGTATCGCTTTCTCCTCACCCCGCCATTAAGGCTAGGGCCTAAATTATTGATCCCCTGCCTTCATCAGCATAGCAGTCACGTCCGAGCGCAGGGGATCTAACTCCGGCTGTGTCCCCACGCTCCAGCCACTGAAATAATTAGGAGGAGTTCTCATTAAGGGAGAATGAAAGGTTGAGAAAGAGAGGAGGGGAGAGCCGCCTGAGGGGCATTCTGGGTGTTTAATGTCTTCCCCTGGGCCTTGAGATCATTCTGATCAAATCCTGAGGCTCTGTCTGAAGACGACAGGCCGTGCTGTAGGAAAATACGCACGCTGCGTGGACACACAAATAATACATCAAGACATCAAGAGAGAGGAGTGATGCATTTATAAAGATGCTGAACTGTGCAACCAAATTAATAATAAATTCTTAGGACTGGGATCAATAGCATCGGTGCATAGCCTCTGCTTTATGAATAAAGCAAAAAGGCTACTATAGATGCATATGGTTAACAAATGTGGTGGAGCAGTCCTTGCTTGTTTTATTTCAGCCGCTGAGGGAATCCACAGGACTTTGGTGCCCTAAGGTAGTTTCCTTCTTAACGCTTAGTGAATCATACAGCCAAAATACTACACAGTGTCTCTCTGCTTGCATTTGTGTGTGTGTGTGTGTGTGTGTGTGTGTGTGCGCGCGCGTACATTTGTGCTGTGAATGAAATACGAAATGTTGATTCTGAACAGAGAGGTTGAAAGTTAAAAAAAATTAAATAAAAATAATAAAACGACAATGGCAGCATAACGAATATTTGATTTGTATCTATTTATGGAAACCAAAGACATTTTTGAATGTAGCTGCCAGGAATAACAATATGTGCAAAAACATCTCTGATTTCCGTCAGTCCACGATTCATAACTAAACTAGACCAAGGAACCAGGAATATGGAGATTTCCTCATTCATTTTTCAAGATAAGAGTACACTACAAAGAAACTGCATTGTCATGTCTCTCTGTAGAAGGAAACACATATAGCTGAAGCTGTAAACTGGGTTTGCAAAGGAACCAACTGAGAAATTTGCATGCTACACTTACATTGGTGCCAAAATGGCTTTTGCAATGACTAGTGAAGTCCATGAATCTTTTTGTCACATTGTGCTTTCACTGTCGGCTCGCCTCACGCTGCGACTCCTGAGCTTTCTAAGTAGCTCAGTGTCGAGGCCACACCCCTCGTTAGTAGGGAGGGTTCATTATGCAAATGATCCTGCTGGAGCGGTATCAACGAGGCGCACGCTCCGTTATCATTTTCTGCCGCCGGGGCTCTTCTTCTCCCCGATCGCTCATACGGAATCATGGCCTAATAGCATCCCATTAACATAATTGCCAGCACAACTAGTGTTCCGTGTCTCAGAGCCACTCTGCTGCTCTGCCAGCCGAAAAAGAGAGAAGAGGATGGGTGAGGATGAGGAGGGGAGGGGGTGGAAAAAAATTTAATTAAGCCAACGCACTGGCCACTCCCTCTCACAGTAAATGTCTGTTTTCTTTTTCTTTTTTTCTTTTTTTTTTTTAAAGAAAAGGGCAGAGCTTTTGTTTTAGGGAGACCTTGAGACTCTCCCTGTGCTCCTGAGAAGCAGGCAAGGTGCTCAATATTCCACTGATGAGCTCGCAGCAGACGCCAGAATCATGTCCAAACCTAGTCTGCCAGGCAAAATAAAATCCCCATTATTTTTTAATTAATTCTTAATTAAAATATATTACAGCGCCGTTTCTGCAAATCTCTCCTAATGTGAAAATGCGGCCCATTCAAGCATATTTACACATCTTTAATTAACGCAGCACATTCTTTTAGTCTAACAAGCCTTGGACTTCTGAGTGGCAAGGTGGTCCAAAACACGGCAGTGACTGTGGAGCCTGCAGAGATGCTGGGGAGGGGCCCTTCTCACACTCGCACAAGACATAAGACTGCCACTGCGGCCCCCTTAGGAAACTCCACAGGACACTTTTGTGGATGTGGACTGACGGGTGTACAGCCAGTCAGTCCATTAAGGCACTGCAGCATCAGCTACAGCAGTAAGGGGAAATAGTTGCAGCAGGGAGCTATAATCATGTGCTGCGCTCCTCCTGCATGCTGCCATTACCACGCCCCCAGCTCTCTCTCTGCACAGCCACCCGTGTTGCTCTGATGAATTGATTGACACCATTTTCCATCTTCCGGTGCTGTCAGAGAAAGAGAGTGAGCCACACAGGGAGGCCTCCTTCTCTGGCACTACAGCAGCAACAGCAGCAGGAACTGTGGTCACCTCCAAAGGTGCTCCACTGAACATATACTGTACTATAGCACAGCATTGGCCTCACCAAATAACTACCTCATACTGTATATCACAAATTAAGTGCAACCCACAAATTACTATTTTGACAAACGCGTGCTGCCTATGTGTGTTTTGATGTAAGATTCAGAAGCAACACATAACTCTTCATTGTAAAGGCCCCATCGGTGTGGAGTGGATGTAAGAAAGCTGCTTTCCACTGCAGCCTCACAGCTCAATAACACGTCTGGCCTCGTTACGCTAATCACAATGACAACTAAATAAGCACAATTAGCAGTCACCCAGGCATCCTCACTGCGGCTGATTTCATTCCCCAAATTATCCCGGAGATCCCAAATGTTAAGAACAACAATCCTTCATCAAGTAATGATAATCACGACGATCATAAACCAAAGGGAAGGTTAAAGCAGCATATCGACATCAGAAGCAGCTCTTGTATCACAGGATCAAACTTATTTCTTCAGCAGAGAGGTGTTTGTTGTTGACTAATTTTTCTTAAGTGAAGGATTAAAAGTTAATTTTGTTCATTTGTTCTCAATGGTCAGGAAATCAACACTCGCCACTTAAAACAAATCACTGTTCCAAACACAATAAATAATGCAACAGGCGGGACAAGAGGCAAACGTACACACATACATACAAGAGCAGCTCCTCTCTCTTTTCCCAGGCTGTTTTAATTTGACACCTTGAGCTGGGGTAACTAGGTGGGGAGTGAGGAGCCGCAGAGGAATTCATTAGCCGCGCCACTGCAGGGTCCTGGCTCGGAGCGTTAATGACATTGGAGGATAGGGAAACGAGACAGCCCAGACGCAAAATGAAATAAACATGAGGACTGTCAGTTCTGACAGCACCAGCAAAGGGGACAGAGTCATTTGGGCCAGAGACCTTCAGCCTGTAAGATCAGACCAGACGGCTTATGGACCAAAACAATATTAGTGTGGGAGCACAATCATCCTCACCAGGCCCTTAAATTCGCATTGA
Organism: Rachycentron canadum; assembly: GCA_038496675.1. NCBI lineage: Eukaryota > Metazoa > Chordata > Actinopteri > Carangiformes > Rachycentridae > Rachycentron > Rachycentron canadum. Next base: position 13,521,194 of record CM076656.1, on the reverse strand, counting down.
CAGACACTGTGTGTATGTGTGTGTGTGTGTGTGTGTGTGTGTGTGTGTGTGTGTGTGTGTGTGCATGCATGTGCGTGTGTGTATGTGCATGTGCATGCTGGCATTGATCTTTCTGGGCTTCACTCTTCATATCATTAAAAATATCCATCACTTGGCGCTCCTGCAGCATTCAGATACATGACTGCAATTAAATTATTAATGTCACAGCTCTCCCCCTCCATACAAACTGCACTCTTAATGTGGCTGCTGAAACACATTAAATATACAGCAATCTTTGTCTGGCTTCACCATGGATCAATTTAGATGACTACAAAAATAACACAGGAGAAAATAGTGATGCTAGCCACAGTATGAGTATGAAGACACAGGGATAGGGGAGAGGGAAAAGAGTGCATTAGTCATTTGGCTTTCACTATTTCATGTCACTTCTTTGAATAAAAATGTCATGCACTGGCAGGTAGAACAGCAGCAGAATATGGATAAATTTGCACCTAAACTGATACAACTTGAGTACCCCCCCATCTCTCTCTCTCTCTCTCTGCCCCTCTTTGTCTCTTCATATAGAAAGCAGGTTATAAAGTGATGTGATGTGTAACCCTAAAGCCAAGCCATTACAGGTTATATCCAACTCCCCACATCCCAGCATTGTATCACGGCACACATTTGGCATTACACTGGTGCAGCGGTGACAGTTGTATGAGAGGCCAGAGACAAAGCACAATTTTTGACAGCACTTTTGTAACTTGTGACCATAGAATATAGCCTATGCAAATAGAACAGACACCATCCGTACTGCTGAACTTCATACACTAATGCTACAACCTCACTTGGCCTGGTGCTAATGCTAGCTAGTGTCAGAAGACTTGTTGGTGATAACTGTGATATCAAGCAATGGAAATATTGATGTTGTTAATACACATATGATAACAATGTGATGACTGATATTAGGCTTTGTGGATCTTTTGTTTATTACTTAATCTGGTTGCTTTTTCACCATCCATTACTCATGTTTAATCAAATTAATTTGCCAAAAGACAAAACGAGAAGATGAATTTGACTGACTGAACTGACTTTATTGTTGACTGTATTATTATTATTATTTTTTTTTATTTTCTATAAATATCACAATAATATTATTATTGTGAATTACTTTGGCCCCAACATTGCCCCAAGTGTAGTGAAGATCTGATGTCATGACACCCATAGTTTGTGCTACTGTTTTAGCATTCACCGATATCTGTAATAATAATATTCATTCAATAATATCTATAAAGTTACATAGGCTCAGTTGAAATATATCCATGGATAAACCAGTAGAATTTTAGGGGGATTAAACAGGAAAACAAGCAAACATCCTCATGAAATTCGTGATGCCTGAGTCCTTGGGGCTGACGATTTGCAGCCAGAATATAATGAGTCAGATCCCTTCATGGCTGCTTTTGTACAATTAGAAAAAGAGTGTTGTCAGCTAAAAGACGTGGACTCTATACAAAGAAACAACAATGCATACAAAGGAACAAGTAATTCTTCCCGAGCACGACTGAGTATGGTATGTGTTTGTAAGGCCTCTTCATGAGAGCCTTTCATCCCTGCTCCTCAAAGGACACAATAAAGCTGTCAGTCAGTGTGTCAGTCAGTCAGGACGCCACCCCAGTCTGTAATGCTCTTGGACTCGGACAGTCTCCTCTGGTGGATGCTCCATATCTGACATGCTGATGAAGCTCCAGTCTCTTGTGATATAGCGACTGAGAATGGGTGGCAGAGATGACCCTTCTTTCCAAGTTGCTCAGTTTCAAATATGTGGCCCCATCGCAGCAGGCATCTGCCTGAACGAGCTTGAAAGGGGAGGGGGCGGTGGGTTGCTGACACCTGTCTCTCCTAGGACGAGTCCGCCTTTGTGACGTGGGATAGTCCGGCTTGGCTGTCGGGACAGGCCCGAGACAGATATGACAGGGCCGCTGACAAGGGCCAGGCTGCACGCTGGGAACAACACTGCAGTCCAACGCAAACAAGACTTTTGCTCTCTTCAGTGGGCCTGCAGTGAGACCAGCAGCTGGCAGCTGAGAAGCCTCAGTCAGTGTGCACTGAAAGCAGCGCTGTGAGCCACTGGCCTCCCAACAATGCTAATCACTATTGTATGGATGGACCTCCAAAACAATGACAAAGAAAATCAAATGCAGCTTTAACTGTACGTTGGTGGCAAAAGGCACGAGACGCTTCAAACTCCTCAGATGCAAGAGCGCTCTGCTCTGTGCCGAATCTGTTCATTATGTCAACCTTGCTTGGCATGCTCATATTTCCGAGCCCCATTTCAAAGAAGACACCTCCTAATTGTTATCGGGTCTGTGTTGAGACAGTCTGAGAAGAGAGACACTGATTAAAACTCTCCTGGAGCTGATGAGACTTCTTACAAATAGCTCCAGAGCCCAACATGTTATGGATGTCTAGGTACAGTGGAGGGTGTGGAGGCATGGGCAGAGCTACTTGCCTTGCTCTCTGACCACAGTTAGAACAATATGACAAATTGGCCTAGTTTTCCTTTTAATTAATCATGCCTTGCTGACAGCTACCTGTGCCACACATCATCATTAGTCAAGAGGAAAGGAAGCCACAGCCACATATGATAAGAGAGGAGGATACACCTCATTAACTAATTTCCCCCCATTTATTTTTTTACAGCAACAAAGCAATCACAGACAGAATATTTACACCTGCATCTTCCAAACTGAGAGTCAGCTCATTTACCTTTTTTCAGGACAGGGCTGGGCAATACACAGAGATACACATACCATCAGATGATACAAATTTGTCAACTGCCACAGACTTGGCTGTATACTGTTTGTACCGATAGTCTAATACCAGTGCTTAGACCACTGATTTATCTTGTGACTCGAGCCCCAAGCTGGGAACTAGTATATTAGACCACCGGGGGCACTGCTGCAAATAAATGGGTCGAGCTACTTTATGGCAATACAAGATGAAGAACCTGGATAGGTCAGCTCTTTAATTTGCTGGATAATTTGGCTCGTTATTTTTATCTATATCTATTCTTAATGGACTTTCAAGAAAAAGTGTTTTAATAATTCTAATAATGTGAAATTATTCCAAACATTTAACATTCCAAATGTTAAAGGATAATTCCAGTTCATTATGAGTTCTTATTTTCATACTTTCCACCATTAGTCCTTAGTTAATGGTGGACATTTCTAATTGTGGCAACATCCCTAACAAAATAACAGGATGTTTGAGTCCCCCGGGCAGCAAAACGTATTTGTTGAACGTATTGTATTTATAGTAGTAGTGCACCCACCCAACACACGATGATTTCCTGTGCATTTCAGGTGCGCTCATTTCCATTTTTACCTCCAATTCATCTGGTTTAGATGATCCAGCTAAATTTTAAATCCTTTCTTGCTGCTTTGGATTGTCTGGTAGCAATGTCCTAGTTCTAAGCAGGTGAGTTTAATGTCATAGATGAAGGAAAAGATACCTGAATATATGAAGAAAATGTTCAAGTTGTAAAAGACCTGAAATTATTTGAAGAATTGAACCCAAATCAATTGTCCGAACTATCAGCTGTTTGGCCCCCTTTAGGTTCATTCAGCCTGAAAGGATGAATTTAATTAAAGGGTAACACACTGTCCACAGAATGCTCCACACAAATGCACATGTGTGACAACAAAAGTCATTGTGCCAGTCCCTCGCTGAAAACTGATGCTGCCTTTCAGGGCCTGGGGAAGTCTGCAGATGATTGACAGCTCCATCTTTAGAGGGGCCATCCAACATAAAAGCAGAAAGACAGAGGCCATCCCCGCCGACTGAGCCGAATGGGCTTGGAGATGAGATAAAAAAATAAATAAAAGCAAAATCAGCGTCCTTGAAGACAAACAAGAAAAATATGACGCCTCTCACAGATTTTTGTTTATGTTCAAAAATACTGATCCTAGACAACTCCTAATTGGACTTATAATTGTATATCATGGTCACCTCAGGTTTTACCCTCCATGCAGGCATTTTAACAACCATCCATATGTTGTTTAAGGGATAATTACCAGCTTCATAAGACAATAAACACCTCGTTACATCCAGGAGCTTGTTTCCAGGATATGGCAGCCACAGATAAACAACTGAATATTGTCCCGTTTCTATTTGCAAGGAGAGGATATCTGAGGTGAGGTAGACTACAAGCGTGTGGAAAGACGGTTGATGGATATCATCTAAAACATGAAAATAGCTGGTAGGGTAATAGCCTTGCTGAACTCACACAAATAAATGTTCCACAGCCTGTGCTGACATAGTTAAAAATGAAGAGAAATGTAGCAATGTAAAATTCTCTACAAGCTGTTAATATTTCATGAGTAGCCGCTCTGACACTGTCAGTATATACCTAATTTGTATGGCATACAAGAAGGCAGCGGCTGGCGAAGGGAGGAAAAAGGGGGGAATAGAAGGTGGATAGAAGTGGAGGAAATAGACAAAGATATAAGATAAAGGTAGAAAAGTGTCTCCAAAAAGACTTCAGCATGTGCCGTACGGGCTGACAGTGAATTTTTTGGAAGTCAGCATGGTACAAAGAACATTTGAAATGGCCCATTTAACAGCACTGTACTCCACTCCCAGCCGATGCCACCATTTGCATACTTCATATCAGATGAAGATGGATGGTGAAAATCAATGTCACTGAGATGAGCGTTTTATCAAGGTTACGCTATCCTCCAAACTCCTAAAACCTCTTTATCTCATCTCTGTTGTCGGAATATTAACTTATCAACACAATCTCTTTACAGCAGAGGCAGGAGAAATGCAAATTCATCAGCAGCAATGGCAATGACAAGGTGGCCAACTGGCTTTTAGAACTGCAATTATTGTTTATTAATCTCTGTGTTATTTTTTTTTTCATTATCTATTTTATTGATGAATCTATTAAATGTCAGAAAATAGTTAAAAGTGCCCATTATGATTAGAGCACACAATGATGCTTTAAATTGTTTATCTTGTCTGTCCAACTGTTCAAAACACAAATATGTTCACTTTACAATCTTATTAAAATGAGAAAAGTAAAATTAAAAAAGCAAATTATCATTTGGGCTGATCAAAGATTGACTGATTCATTGAATTCAATTTTTTAACTGCTTTAATTTTTTATATCCATCAGGAAATTTTCCTTGATCCAAAGCACACCGTTGTGAGAATGACCCCATCAAAATATCCCATCATCACAACCTCCCCAGACCCATTGTTCCAGTCTTGGTGCTCCGCTTGTAAGCTTGCAACACATTTTAAGCAGTTTTTTTTTTTTTTTTTCGGCTAAAGCTGTGAGTAGTTGACAAATCAAGTGTAATAGTGTTGATGATGGATTTTATTGTGATAGCATTAAATGTTAGCAGGAAGTCTGTTTACTGTTCAAAAAGACAGAGACAGGCCAAGTCTGTTGGTGAACAAACAATCTACTGTAACCTTGTCGCACATCATTTATCATCTGTTGCAGCGAGACAGCAGTCGAGTACTGACCATAAGTAGGCTAATGCTTGTAAGTAAGAGTCAGAATCCCTCAGTTACACTTTTAAGCACATCATCAGTAATTACCTCGGGACATTAGGGGTTGGAACAGAGTCCTGATGGTGAAATTACAGCATTAGCTAACGTTAGCACAGCAGCTAACATTAGAAATTGAGATTGAGCGCTGTCAACAGATTGATGTTATTCTGCTTTAACTGTCAGATATGACTTACAGAGCAGTCACATAGCAGCATGTATGAGTCCACTTTTTCAATCTAAAATTAAAAACCTATTCACACGCTCTTCAAAGATGACTAAAGGCAAAAACACTGTTTGCAAGTGGTCCTGGTTTAAATATCTAATGTATTATGTCAGTTCAGTTATTTTACCATTTTTGGATACGCAATTTCAACAGTATTATTTATTTCACCACTCTTTTTCAGCAGTGACCCATTGGAAAAGTATTAATGGGCCCATTTCACCACCTCCTAGACAATCCTTGCTCAAGCTCTGTTCAGATCACAACGCAGCTCTGCAGCCCATGTTTAGTGAAATATCATTATACCTCTCTTGCTGTCAGGCTACAGAATTCTTCCCTTTGTCTGCATGATTAGCTAGTGGTTCCTCATTATAGAGGTGAGGACTGAACTTCCATTTCAAGGCTGTGTGACTCCCACCTTTACTTCAGTCCACTAGTCATAAAAATGTCACGGCAGCTATAGACCGCGCAGGCCACGCTGAGATCTAACAGGAATCTCACGCTCTGGGCCAAATCCACCAAGGCAGACACAGCCAGTGGTTACAGTTTGGAGGTCGGTGAGGAATCTCTGCATATGACTTTCCACATGCTCACCCTTTTCAGCCTCCTTGAGATCAGTCTGAAAGTGACTTCAACCAAGAGCACAGCCTCCGTTTACTCTCCTGGTGTAATGTTGCACCGCAGGGAGAAAATGACAGACCATTTATAAAACAGGAAGAGGAGCTAACTACAGTGAGCATAAGCTATTTCTGGAGGAGGATGTCTGCAAATAACAAAGAGCTGTCAACATCTAACAGGTCCACAGTGAAATAATATCACTTAAAAAATAAATAATAGGCTACGTCAATGCAGAGAAACTCCAAGTATTGTGTCTGATCCCACCTGCTGTGACCCCTGCTGATGCTGAAGACGATCACACGCTACACTTTAAGTTCCCCACCATGTCGCTGTTGTCGGCACTGGGAGGGCATCCCAAACCACAATACATTTCTGCTATGGAACATTTGTTTCCTTTCGGGGGGGGCACAGGGCCCCAACATGCTCCTTCTACATTTTTCTGTCCTGCCACATTGCATGACAGTTTATTTTGGGAAGCACAGGTTGGCACCTGAGACACAAAGCTGACAAAGCACTCGATGTCACTTCAATGAGGCCAGTTGGTTCCATGACAATGCCTCTGGCCATGCAATCCTACAAGATGGACAACTCCTGCACCGAATATCTTGGCAAAGTAGGAAAAGAGGCATCAGATGTTTGCACAATCTCATATTCAAAAAGGACTAAAGCCACACAAACTAAATCTGAGGAAGGATTGTGCCTCAGATTACTGGACGTTAATAAAATCTGAACAGCTATGATGGACTGTTTGCCAGTTCAGGGTGTTTCCCTGGCTGCCACCCAATGTATGCCGGGAAAAAGTCCAGCACATCCAGCTCCCTAAATAGGAACAAGTGGGCAAGACAACAACAGCTTGATGAATGAAAATCTGAAAGTATGTAAAACTAAACTGCAGGAATTATGATCCACACATTTTCTGAGGGCACAGATATTCTCCCGATCATACTTATTTATGATCACACTTATTTAAAAAAAAAAAAAAAAAATCATTGTACTCACAATTAGTTTGAATTAATTTGAATGTTCAAGATCAGTGGACCAACATACAAAAATATAATTTGCATTATCATGTATTAAATCCATCTCCTTTCACTAATTCATAGAGTGTATATCAGCACAGAATCCTAAAATCATATAAAATGAGATATGACAAACATCTCTTTCCACTGAGGGAAACCACAAAGGGTGAATAAATACCAACACACATCACAGCTCTACCAATGACAGGAATGACACCAGTGACATTTTTTTAAACATAATCACAGAGGATGTGACTCAGTAATGTGGCCATTCTCTCTATAAGGTATATGAACTATGGTTTCCTGTGCATTTACAGTTAGGATCTAGACACTGTTTAATTTTAGGTATATTTCTTCCTAATTGTCCCTCTGAGTGTGTTTTTTATTGGAGTTGGTGGAATGACAAAGAGATGAGTAGCAGCAGTGGAATTGCAGCTTGCATTAGCTTGGCCAATTATGAGCCTTCGCGGGACGCTTAATGCTGCTCTGTGAAGGAGGCTGCTGATGAAGCTGAGAGACGAGTCAGCAGATCTGTGCATGCCGCTACTGCCATTTACTGACATCAAAAGGAACTATACCATATATAACTGAATGAAAAGGAACACTGTAATTTCAGGATAGTTGCTCAGAAGACCGTCATGTGGTGACTTTGTCTGATAGTAGGACCTTGGAGTTCAATTTCCCACTGGGGGGAAATTTAAAATGCTGCTTTCCAGAAAATGAAGTGCTGTGTAAACACACTACTTGACACATACACTACCAGCTGAACAGTGAATGCATATTCAGTTTCTCATAATGCAGTGCAGATAAGATTACTGACTGGACTGACTTGCTTCAAAAACACAGTGGGACAAAAACGTGTGTGCACCACCACCACCACCACACACACACACACACACACTTGTACAGTAAAGTGACAAAGCAACTGCTTTGCTGTGTTAAATATCAGATGCAAATGAAAAGAGAAAATCTATCATGACTCTAATGTGGCCTGATAGGAGGGGGCGCACTCTCCTCTGAGGAGCCGAGCGGTGTGAGGAGGGTGATGTATGGAGGAGCTGGATGAGAGGTGAAAAGCGTAGCGAGACGGACGATGGGGGGGGGGCGATTGCCGGGAGGGAAGGGAGGGGGTAGTGGGGGGCCATGCAGTCCTGCCAGACTCCTGAGAGCCCAGGGCAAAAGTGGAATAAATGTTGATTAGTGTTGATTTTGTCCAACGAGCACCCGGCAACTGACAGTGGGACTAAGCTGCAGCGAAAGGGAACCATTAATCTTGGTCTGGTTTAAGTAGTGTATATTAATTTGTGTCATTTCCACTACGTGGAGAGAGGCCTCTCTCTCCCTCACTCTTTTCTTTCTCCCTCCCTCCAGTGTTTGAAAGCTGTGGCAGCTGAGCCTCTTTCATGGTGAACATACAGTGGAAGCCTGGAGGTGGCGTCTGCAAGTAGCAGCAGGGGAGAGTGGAGGAAATGAGATTCCAAACACTACATTATGGAAAATGAACTCCTGGGGGGTTGGTATGGCAACCACATTCAAATGTGCCATTGCATGTTCAATTTAACGTGCATAACAAATTTGCAGACTTGATTAAATTCGTAACATATTAAGGAGGCTGGTATAAAAAAAGGCCGACCGAACCTGCAGGGACTGATATTGCAGAGAGCCTTGAATGAGGTAAATGGCAGAACAGTGATATTTAAGCAATCGTTTCTCAGCGTTGAGCAGAGGAGTAGACATTCAGGTAAAAGATTGAGGCCTGTGCTCTTTTACAAGTCTGCTGGAATCTCGCCTTCATTCTGTAATCTCCACACTGGCAGGGCTGCTCTGAGCGAAATGTAATTTTTCTACAAACTGCATTCTAGTGGCCTTCGCAACAGAGGGAAAAAATCATTCATCAATTCAGGAAATTCTGAAAATATGTGTCGTTAAAGATACAAAAGCGATGTAGTGCTGCTGCTTCCTCTTCACTGGGATAAGTGGAGACTATCATGACAGAGAAACTTGTCCTGGAAAAAATAACTCACTTTCCTTCTACATCTGATGTCAGTGTTAATTACCAAATCACAGCACAGTAAGATTTCTATAATTAAGCTCCTTAATATGATTAACATGTATCAATTAGGCGACTGACAATTTGCATAATGTATAATGTAACCACATTGTTCTATACTGTAATGGTATTAACACACCATTTACAATGCTGTCACTCACTGATGATTCTGTGATTATGAATCTGCATCAAATACAATAAAGAAAAGTCAGTGCATGCCTTATGCTGGTAAATAACCCCCCTAGTTGTCTCCATTCTTGGAGCAGAATTAGACCTGAGTTCTTCCTCTCTCTCGGTGGATGATTAAGCAGAGAGGCTAGGGAAACAGCTGTGGTGACGAGCTTGGCATTTCTCTCTCCCTGAATGCTGCTGTATCAGCATCGAGGAGGAAGGATAAGAGGGAGACAAAAGCTGCACGTATCAGAGTCGTCTCTGTGTCCGCTGAGAGACACGCACGAGAGGGGAGGTGCAGCCCCGTGACACGACACACGCTATCAGAGCAGATGTCTACTTCGTCATGAAATACAGAGCGGGTTACATGCACTCTTACTGTCTCCTGGTTTACACTTTGGCTGACTCCCAACTCTGGCGTTTTAACATCAAGTAAAGATGCAGCCATTATTAGACCTGAAAATATAAAAGAAACTCCTTTTATTGTGTATCACCAGATTAGGGCTACCACCAAAAATTAGCTGATCAATCAAGTGGATTGAAAGTAAATAAGCAACTATTTGTGATCATTACTAAATGATAGTCCAAGCAACACTGACAGACCTTGTGTTGATTTGTTACTTTTCTGTCTCAAATGACAGTAAACTAGTCAGAAGAAATTTAAAATACAAAGATTTGTAATTTACATAAGTTTTTGACACTTAATCGACAAAAAAACATTTAATTGGCAAAATAATTGGTTTATGATGTTTCTGATAATTTTCAATACTGAACAATCTGCTGATTATTTTTTCAATTAATTGCCAATTAATTAATCATCAAATAATAGCGTCATCTATGAACTGTAAACGCCAATCACAATTTTGTCAAGAGCTTAATTAATCTGCAATTATTTTAAAAAATTATCAAACTATGTAAGATTTGATGGTGATAGTAACAAAAACGTTTTTAGCTGAAGCTGTAGTTTTGTCCAACCAACAAAGATATTAAGTTTACAGTGATGTAAAACAGCCTGGAGCCCTTTCCACTTCATAAGTGACTTATAAATGAGTAATCACTCATTAAAAGTTGTGCCGACTCCTTCTCTGTCAATCAGCTTATCAGGTAATCGACTAATTGTTTCAGCCCTACACAAGACTGTATAATGTTTTAATGCTGAAACTGTAGCTGATCACCATGAGGGCTGCTCCAAAGTGTTTACACAGTGACGTGAAGGGCTGAGCTGAGATCAGCCTCTGTAATACAAATAGGCAGATGCCAAGCAGCTGAATGGACTGACAAGTCAATGTAGTGTGGACTTCGATGCACCTTCCATAATCAGACCTCTGGCTCAGTTCATCCTGTCAAACACTGCTCGGCTGCCCTCTGTAAAACACCCTATTTTCACCCTTCAAAAAATAACATTACATCACTTGGGCCAGTCATTTTTATAAATGGAGGATCCCCTAGGCTTGAAACCTTACACTATACAAACACGAGCCACAAGAAAGCCGGCCTTTTGTTGAGGTTGCGGGGAAAAAAATTAAAAAGCAAGTCAGAGCAGCACTGAGCAGCTCAGTCAAGGAGTGGTTTTGTTTGACACTGCTGGAGATTTATGATGTTGGTGAAGTGTTTACAGAGGTCAAGGCTGTTCATTTTCCAAATCAGTTTGTTAAGCATTTGCTTATCTAAAGAAACCTTTTCATTAATCATAAAAAAAAAAAAAAAAAGTTATGGTTAAAACCCTGAAAAAATTTTTTACTAACAATGATAGACAAATAGACATAAAAAATTATTTAGCAGCCTGTTGATGCCAAGAATTCAGTTAAGAAAGGTTAAAGTTTCATGGCCCTAATCGCAGTGGAGTCAAATTGTTTGGATATATTTTTGGAGAGTCTCTGTGAGAATCTCCAAACAGAGCACACGCTGCCACTGCCAGGCTGAACACGAACACAGACAAACCCTGCTGTTTTCACCTATGCCCCACATTTTGGACACATATGAGCAGTGTAATTAATATGTTTTATATATTTCACGCTTGGTCTCCTCTGACGGCTGTTATGTCACACACACACACACACACACACACACATACATAATCCTGCACCATGTCAGCAAACCAGCATTCCTTTGAAGTAAAAAAGACCCAAATATGCCCGGAATGTAACCAGGTGAAGACGAAGCCGATGTTTGTGAAAAAAAAACAAAAAAAAACATTGGTTTAAATAAAGTGTTCCTTCTTTCTCCTTTCCTCCCGGGTGTCGCTGCACTGTTGTGCTTGTTTATACAGCACAATCTTTCTGTTGGCCATCCCTCATTTTCATCCCAGTAAAAATACACAGAGTAGGTCAGAAGTTCAGGTTCTAGATCAACACTGGCATTGTGTCCTGCAGGTGCTGTCAGACACCACGGGGACGGCCGGGGATGGAAAATATACACAAGCAAACAGCAGCTCTGTGGATACACATTGTCTCTGCACTCAGATGGTACCAGGGACACAAAGTTACAGTGGCTCAACTGCAGCTTCCAGCAGCCGCTAAAGCTGGAGGATCCTGCCGATCGACACACACTTTAAAGGTGAAAGTGGGGAATTTCTGGGTGAGGAAGAGCCAGAAAGTTGTTTCAGGTTTTTTTCTATGTGACGGTTTCAGTGCTGCTAGACTGAAATATCGACAACACAAAATGAAAACCAAGCATTTTGTCAAACAATGAAGCACATTACAGATTATGTTGTGTATGATCTGTAAATAAATCTATAATTATGTGTAAGACAAGTTTCAACAATGTTGCATTATTTACTCTTTCATTTTAAGCCTCAATCAAAGACAAAGAAAACCTTGAAAACAACTGACTTCTTGAACTGATACGGCGCCAACTTCTAGTCTACAAATACACCTACAACTCTCCAACATTACAAAATTCAAAAAGGCTGTTTACTTTTCCTTTTACTGACCATCACAACTGTAATTTAATTTTTATGTACTAAGAAAACACAAAAAACTGATTTACAATACAATTGCAATACAATAAAAAAATGTAATAAGTTGAGTACATTTTATGACTGTTCTCAGTCACTTCGTAGTTTAATTCAATTCAAAAAGGGACTGGACCACTAGAGGGAGTAACAAACTCCGACTTAATGAAAGAATAAAACGGACAAAATCCAAATCTGGAATGTTTTTCCAGTAGAAGTGAACGTTACAATGTTTTCATCTAGCCAGCAAAGTAAAATACTATTTTAAACATAGATACTAAGTGCGTGCGAATCTCAAGTCAGCTAATGAAGCATAAGTGAAACACAACATTATAGTGTGAAGTTTTCTGACTTTTTAAAACATTTTCAACTAAATTTGACATGGATAAAAAAATTTTAAAAAAGGCTGAAGCATAATTAGTCTTAGCTGTAGCGATCATGATGACTTTAACACTGTGGCAACAACCAAGGAGCACTGTGAATGTAAAAATAAATTCTCCAGATTTGTGTGTGGTAAATTTGAAGTGATTACTTTTACAATAAAGCTGCGTAGAGAGAAACAGAATCAATTGCGGAAAACGTGAAAGGTTTCTCTCTAAAACTGGCAACACAGTTAATTGGACACATTTAAAGTTGACAACAAGACAAGCACCAGATCTCTTGCATGAAGGTCCATAAGCTTGCACCTTGTATTTATAGGTTGCCAGCTGAAAGAGAAAAGAATGGGTGTGCAGGCAGGAAGAGGTCCAAGTTACTTTGTACTCTCAGCAGAGTCGAACTTTGGATGAACTCCGTGAAGCGCCAGGGAGTAAAACACTATGCATAACTGTGTCGCTCCCCCTCCAAAAAACCTACCAAGACAACAAGAAAGAAGAGCAAGCCAGCAGGCTTCAAAAGGCCCCCCGCTCTCTCCTGAGGCACTGGCCGATTCAAGATAAATTGTTGGGCTAGGGGGTAGGCGGTGAGGTGAACTTCAATGAAAACCTCAATGAAAACATCCATGAAAGCACCAGCCAAGGGTGGGATCATGCACACAGGAGAAACAACATACACAGCACCAGTCAGTGCCACCACAAAGGTCAAGTTTGAGCAAGTGCAACTTTTGGAGACAATGACAACAATATCTTCTCCGTCCACCATCCATTCCGTCTGATTTCATGCATTAATGAGTAACACACAGAAAGCGCTGCCTCTCCAGCATGCTCTGGCAACTCAATAGCTCAACAGTTTAAGTTTTGAAGAGTCCTGTAGCACATCAGTCTGGAGACAGCAAAATAAAAGATGAGATGCATGCTATCAGTCTGAAGTGCACTGAGTTCTATCTATGCCAATTTCAAAAATGTCACGGGGGAAAATGATTTGGAAACATGACTTACGCCTCCTATGTTACATTATTTCTCTCCTAGCAATTATTCTGCTGACATGCGCTCTCACAACTGCTTTAATAGAGAGACACAATACAGAATAGAAAGAGACGTATTCACCAGACTTGACAGTTAACTCACAAGGGGAGACATCAATGTGCTTGTGACAATTTTTGCTCAATACTCTCTATTATTCCACAATAGCATCAAAAAAGCTCATTCATATTTTGACACAATAATTGATAAGGACTGCTCGAGGTAATTGTCCACAGTTCCTATTGTGCAATGGTTAAAACGCTCAGAATTTACAGCTACAGGAGGAAACACATGTCTTACATGTCAGTGAAATTTATATGGTGAATTGTGTTATGACTGAATATCCAACATCAGGTTCTCCGATGTGAATTTGAGTCTGAAGAGCTAGTGTACTCTTATTATAGCTACATGTTCCATTATTATGAATACTGTGCGCACTGGTGGATCGATTCAGCTTGGTTAAGGAGAGTCACAGTATTTCTTATAGACAGCATGGACACAAAAGCAATGCAGTGTTTTGTGTTGAGGTCCTAGTATCAGGGTGCGGAATTGCACATGAGCTTACCTGTTTTTTCTTTGATTTCACACAACACATTGAAAAGAGCTGGCTTCATTCTGTGACAGTTCAGAGCGTGTTTCCTGAAACAGAAAAGTGGCTTCATGAGCAAGCTGCAGAAATGCAGGGTGTCATATGTATTTCGTCTAAAACTTATTCGACCGAGAATTATATTTTCTATTTTCATCTTTTAGATTCAGATTTACAGGGACAAGCAATACATCTATTTTCAAATCTATTGGCAACACCTGTATATGTACAGATGTTTTCCAGCTCATTGTTGTTCCATGCATCGTTTACCCTCAACCAAAAAAAATACCAATAAGCCGTTTTATTTTGCTTCTTTACATTTATGGGCGATTATGATGTTGTATAATATAAATGAAGCGACCACCTCCATATCACAATATGTATTCACGTGGATTTCTGTTACTCACTTGCAGCTCCACTGAACTTAATGTGGCTTAGACAAGATGGATGAAATCTTGAATTATGAACCACAGCTAAGAAAGTTGCATCGCCTTCTCGCACCACGCTGTAAACAAGCTGTCACTCAAGCCATTTCACCCGATGCCCAGAAATAAATAAATCGAGCAAAACAGCCCACCAGCCTATATTTGCGTCGATCAATAAACGCGCACCGACTTTATTAAAGTGTTACTTTAACGAGCCGACAGGCCACAGCAAGAAGCACTTTTATTCTGTCCTGAAGGAGCGAGTTATTTAAATGTGAAGCAAACTAGTGATTTGGAGACACACCACCGTTGTTTTCCTCTGTTCGCTTTGGCACAAGGAAGTGCGATATCCTAACATTACATTACAGTTCCATCTACACTGCGCTGTATTTTTAAAGTTGGAATTTTTAATTAATTTTTTTTTTTTTTTTTTTAATATTTGGATCATTATTTTATTTCCTGTTCTTATATCTTTATTATTTCTTTTTCCTGTCTTGTTTGCCGCCGCCGCCGCCGCCGCCTCCTCCTCCTGACAGTGGAAGTGGAGGCTGAATTGGAGCAGATCTTTACCTGGCTTGTGCTTCATCCAGGCTTTGATCTGTGATGGTCATTATTTGCTGTAAAATGTCTCCAATGTCCTGTTTTCTCCCGTCGCCGTCCGTCCCTCCGGTGCCTTCCTGCATATGCTGCGGCAGGCCGGGGTGCCCTGCCATGCCTACCCCGGTGTGAGAGTGCATCAACCTCGGCTGCTCGTCCATCTCTTCTTCCCCTCTATCTAATTCTCTACGGCGCTCTCGCTGATGAAATCCTGCAAAAATACATAAAAGAAAAAAAAAAAAAAAAGGAGGAAGGGGGGGGGGGGGGTATCCCAGTGGTGCTTTAATATTTGCGCCACGCACCCGGTGTTCCTTGCAGATGTATTTTCTGGCGTTCGCCGAACAGAGAGGGTAGTATCGGAGGGGAAAGCGGAGAAACGAGCCCTCCCGCTCTCTGGCTGTGTTTCTCTCAGCTGGTCGGAGCTGAATGTGAAATCTGATCTGAACTGCTGCTGCCTTCACTGGAATATGGGTGTGCGTAAAAAGAGATAGGCTGCTGGTTTCTACTACTACCATGAACTAGGACACGTTTTTCTTGTGCTGCTGCTGCGCACTGATCCCAAACCACCTCCTTCCTGCCAAATTACAAAATAGTGGCTGTGAGAAATAAGAAGTGTGGATTTATTTCACTCACTCCATCCTCTTGCTTTTGTCGAGTACAGTACAGGCTGGGCAGGCGGTGGCACGGCAAAGAGCGTGAGAGTCAGACTCCGCCTACGCGACATGATTGGGAATATAAGACCATTTAGCCCCACCTTGAGGTGCCTCTCGTGAAACGTCGATCAGTGCGCTGCAAGGGTGGGATGCAGAGTAGAGGCTGGGAGATGTGGCTACTGCCCTCGCAAGCAGGGAGACGGTACGGAGTGGCAACACTGTGATGGATAGAGCCTGAACTCCACATAAATTATGGTGGCTGACACATGAGGTCTGCTTTAGTCTTCCCCTTCTGACCTCAACAAGAGCCCCCACAGGCCCCACAGGAAACCACTTCATTTCCATACCGTGCCACGATAAAGCCTCAGGTACACTAATCAAAAATACTGGCCAGCACTTTTAGTTGTTAAAAATATGAGCTAGATAATGCGGTTAAGGATTTATGGCAGGAAGGAACCCCATCCACTGATGAGACACATAATGAAAACCACTATTTGTGTTTTATTTTTACAGTAGAAAATGAATCTTACATTCAAACGTGCCTGTTTTGTCGCTGTAGGCACTGGTACCTAGACTTTGTTCATTCAATTTCAGGTATGTTGGATGGCTCCGCTTGGCTGACTTTGGCAGGGTTCTCCTAATGTAAGGCGGTGACCCATGTTGCGCAGCCAAGCAGCAAGGCCTGAGTGTGTCTGGCCAGGCTGAAAAGTGCCCTTCAGGCCCAGTGCTGCCTCACTGCCGCTGCTCCCTTCCACTACTGAGAGCCATTCAGAGGGAAGAGAGGAGGAGGAGGAGGAGGAAAAAAAAAAGCTCCAGTGTGGAACTAAAGTACGAACCATGCTGTGCAAATCACGGGCCTGGATATATACATGTGTGACCCATATAACAAGGAACATGTGTAAATACTTAAGTGCGCCACAGTGTTTTACATAGAGAAACTTAAAATCAATCCAACTTAATGTTAATGACTGCTACCAGCAAATTCATTTTCACTGCTATGAATTCATTTTGACCTCAACATTTCACTAACTATTCTCGAAACATGTGTCCTGTGGAGTTTTCATGTTTCTTTGCATTCAGTGTTTCTCACCAAAACACGTTGTGTGCCTCCATGAATTTGATGACAAACGTGTTGGATTTCCTTCCTCATAAAACCAGCATCCCGTACAGCCATGTTTACTTGCTGGCAGCCTTCATCTGGCTTTGTTTGCATGTTGCTGCATCTCTTGACAACTTACCGCCACCTGTAGATCAGTAGAATGAAGTGAAATAAGCAGCTCTGTCAGAGAATTACATGTCTATGGGTCCCATCAGTCATAGGAAGAAAATTGGTTTTCAAGGGCCTTTAAATGTTCTGAGATTAGATAGATCTATTAGATATAGAGGGTAACCTAGGGCTGAAAGACTCATTTTCTGTGTATTTTTGAATTGTGCAATGAAATGCACAAATTCCAAGACTATATAAATGAAGTTCTGTCTAACACACCTAAATATAGCAATAGCCACTATTTTACCATTTCATTAAAGCAGTTTCATGGTAAAATATTTCCCAATTGATATTAAACCATTTAAAAATCATCAAGCTGCAAAATTTTCTTCTTCACAATTCAAAATATACAACTGGGATGCACCATTGGAAAATCCTCTGTACAACTATTAGCATATTTGAGTTTGAAGTGTAATGGCAGTGACATCTCAGACTGTCTTCCTAAGCCTCAGGTGGAGCTGCATTGCAATCCTGGAGCTAGGTACTCTCCCAGTAGGAGCTCCTGTGAAGCACCGCCTATGTAAATTGGGAGCAGAATATGTATGATGGATAATGGTAAGTGCGGTAAGTTTCCCCGCCATCTGCTCAGTAGTAGAATAATGAGAATACCTGAGGGGGTCTCTGTTGCACCAACATCCATATGACTTCCCAACATCTGCTAAGTTACGTTAGCGGGGCATTTAGAAATCTAAATATATGCTGATACTTTCAGGCTACATGGCAAGACAAACCAATCACAGAGCTGGTGGTGATCTTCTTCCGTTCATTGCCAGGCTGATGTACGGTCAGCCGCTCACAAGTGATAAAACAGGAAATGCTAAAAGACGTCCAGGAAAATGCTTAATTTGCAGCAGAGACGTAAGTGATATATTAGGGAGTGCGGACCTGAATACATGAATTTCCCATGCCGGAGTATGATCCTCACTAGTGGGATTATGTGATACTGTCACAGTTATTAAAAGTAACAACGCCAGACTCTACCAGCCATGGCAAATGCAACACCCAAGTGTGGAACACGACAGCAGCTTTTGGCCCTCAAACCTCTGCACTGCACATCCTCCCCCACTGTGAAGTGGACAAAGCCTGACTCAAAATATACATTAAAAAAAAGCAAAATAACACAAGCTTATCAAGGAATATAAACATTTTACAAGGATTGATTTATCTTTTAGTTGAGGGTTTCATTGCTTTACAGATTTTTGCTGATGTTGACAGTATCCTTTAGTTATTTGTGTATTTTTTATTTATTTGATCTTGCTATCTCAACCACAATACAATGGAGTAGGATGGGGGTAAGGCACCCGAATCCATTTGCTAACAGCTAAAAACATGAGAATAATAACAGCTTAGATGCAACAATCAAGGTTTGACAGAGCGTCAGATAAACACCACAACAAGAACGTCATGCCTTGTAAAACTGTATTCAAGCTTCTTGTTGCTTTACATATGTGACAGAAAGAACGGTGGCTTACATCGCCGCAATCTCAATGTTGCATCACCTGCTATTATCCCAGGGGACAGGCCCTGTGTGTTTGGATAGCTCCACATATAGCTTTCTAATATAGCTGCACTTGACATCAGTATCACTTATCTGTGTGTCTTAGAAAGGTGGATCTATTTCCACCATTTCAACATCACCAGGTGGTTAGGGTTAGTGTTGGTTGTATTACCTATAGGCAATTTGGTGGCAGGTCATCTAACTTGCATGGTTTTAACAAACATTCAATGAATTCACTGAAATACAGTATTTGAGAGAAATTAGAGTAAGGCAGCCAAGACAAGGTCTAGAGATGATGTACAAAGGTATAAGTCTTGCTTCTGGAGGGCATCACTCGAAGCACGAGTTAAAACTTACATCGCTCTAGTTCTTACAGCATTGGAACGATAATTTTTAAAGCTAATTTAGACATTCAACAGGCCTGAGAAGCCTCCGCAGTCTGTTGGCCAGAAAACTACATAGGAAAAGCACAAAGGGCAAATGGAGGACGGCAGGATGAGCAGCCTGAGGTGAGCTGGTTTCCATGGCACCTGAGCGAAAGACCTTACTACTCCAGGCCCCGGGTCACATCATGTGATGAGGTTGTGCAGATAAATCCTGCCTTTCATCCAACATGGCTTTTGGCCTGTGTGGAGGAAGAACAAATGGAAAGGATTCATACACATAAACCTCTCTTTGATTCTAATATGTTTGGACTGAGAAAAGGATGCATGGGAGCTGTTTTTGAACATACAACACACTGTATATCTGTATATATATTACATAGAATTCTACTGTTATTAGAAAGAAAATCATGTGACACTTTAGTTTATCTAGTTATATTTTTTAAATGAAACATTAATTAGCTTTTGTGTAACACTACAGATGAGTCACTCTGACTGCAAGTGAGGTGGTGTGTTAATTATACTCTGAGTGATCTGGCAACACTGGCTGCTCTATTACAGTAGGTATTTCATTATGTCAGTAGGTATTCAATAAGGTAAGGGCTTTGAAATGCAACAATTACCACATGTATGACAGTCTTTTTATATATTTTTTAATATTAGAACACTGTGAGAGACATTTATTTATTGGTTCACACCAATAATTGATCAGGTACCTTAAAGGGTGCAGATGATTTGACAGTAACAGAAAGGGAAAGTGGAACAAGCTGTGCAGCTGGAAACAAAGTCATTACAGCTGAGATGCAATATAAGTCTTTGGATTTTGCGCAGGCCCATTTTAGTTGCAGTGTATGAACGAGCGTTAGAGGAAGATGGCACAAGCTGGTTTAAGCAGAGTGAGCACCAGTGGAGCACATTCAAGAAGAGGCCTGAATGGATCAATACATCACCGAACAAAGGGGAACTGTGCTTCAGCAGGGGCCCTGGAACAAGACAGGCCCATTGCTCAACCAGTGTCACAGTTGTGTATCACAGGCATCTCACATGCACCTTTTTAAGGGCTGGAGCCTCCGGTTACAGAACAGGGATAAAGACAGATGTGAGGAAGGGTTGATAAACAGAGGAAACTTGGGATACAACCAGCAGATAGACAGAAAAACTGTTTCCATGGCAAACACAGAGCTACTTTGGCTAACTCGGTTATTTGTTATCAAATAGTGTTATCAAGCAATAAATTGGAGTAAGATTGATATGTACATTCAATTAACATGTTTTTAATTAAGCAGTATGTAGTTATGTGTTACAGTATTGTGATTACTTTTATTCACATTGTTGAAGTTTTGTATTATGTAAATATTTGGTGGTTGCATTGCAAGAATATGGCTGACAGCCATAATTTTACCCTTGTGCAGAGGAGAGACTGGTCCTGGACATGTTAGCTTGAAAATGTGAGCTAGCTGGCAGCTAGCTTCTGATAAAATAAATAAATAAATAAATAATAAATATACTTTGGGAAGCCCAAAGTTGTCTTTAGCCCTACTAAACCCTTTTTAGCTGAGCAGAATATTATTATTACCTCTTTTAGCTATCTTAAGTTAGCAACAGGCAAGCCTTCATTCAGGAATCACCTTTTTTTTTTGTTAAAAGTCTTATGTCCTGTTATGGGACTGGACTTCTGGAGTGCTACTGGGTATGTTTGTTGAAGAAATAGTTGTCACCAGATGCAATCACCATGAAGTCACTGGGCCCAGCAAAGAAATAGTCCAGTACATAACCATCTGTAAAACGTTATCTATAAACTAAACAGGTTAACATGTTAACATTTGCTAATGAACATGAACACATTAATGAGCAAATTTTGGAGGTGGACGCTGTAATTAAGTGAGGCTAGATGTTTCCCTTCCTGTTGTTAACCCATAAGAACCCACAGTGACACAGGTGTCACAAGCCCTTTAAATGTTCTGGAAAGTTTCTTATACAGCTTTACCCTTAACCTTAACTCATGAAGTCCCTAAGTGACACATGCTGAACATCACGGTAAGTCACGTGACAGGTCATGTGACTTTGTGTTACCATAACAACATTTCCAAGATGGCTGTGTGCCAGGTCACCACAATGGGCACATCTAGCCTAATTTTAAAAGCTTGTTTTCTGTTGTTAAAGGTAAGATTCAAGCATTTAAGAATTCCAATGCTTACATAAAAAGTCTTTTATTACATTTAACCTGTTGTAAACACACTAAATGAACAAATTGATATAAAACAAATCAGATAAATATCGTTACATATATAACATATATGTAACATTTCAGATCTTTGACAAGGGGGGGTGTATTTTGAAAAAAAAGAAAAGAAAAGTGTTCTGTGTGCTTCAAGGAGAAATGGGTCTGGGTTCTTATGGGATAAATTTATAATAAATACCTTTGTTGTTTAGTAAACTACAAGACAGAACAGTGTAAAGGAAATTCTGCCCAGTCATTGGATATCAGGGAGTTTATTATTGCATAGCCTTTGCAAGGAGATGAACATTACAGACCATTAGTGCTGCGATGTTAGCAATGATTGACCATCTCCATCTGCATTTCTACTAGTAGTAGACTGCAATCCCAGTTTCCCTTGGTTTCCCTGTCATTGGGAAAATGAGACTGACACAAAACACCTTGGTTCCAGAGAAGTGTGAATGTATGTGAAATTGTACAATGCAAAACTATAATTAGATTAGATTATAATTAGATAACTATAATTAGATTAGATTAGATTTGATATATTTAAAACCACTAATATATCTTTTGATATATTAGTATGAGTATTAAAACTTGAAATAAAACACCAGGAAAGAGTAAAATATAGGACCTTTAATATGATAGATACAATGTCAACCTATTACATAAAGGTTACTGACAGTCTTGTTACCCTTCACACGCCAGTAGCTGCGTGCCCTTTCTCTCATTCATATTAAGACATCTACCCTTGCCTGTCATATTTCTTATAATACTGTTTACCTCTCATGTCAGCACTGGTTTGGTATGTTTTCACATATTTATCACTCTTAGGTAGTATAAGGAAAAAGATATCTAAAAACCCTTCCTTTTTTTAAAAAAAATAAAAAAATCTATCCTGTTTAATTTTTTGAGCTGGTAGGCTGTTGGAGACTTAAATGAAGCTATAATCAAACCCCAAGATAAATTAAGAGGCATGTGTTGACTCAGCGTTTTGTTGCCCTAGCGATCCATTGACCCTGAGGGCCGGCAGCGAGAAAATTGAGAAATGCTCGTTTTAATGCCTATCCAATATATACGGCATCTACCTCGAGATGGGGCTGTGCAATCAACCACTAATCCATTAGACAGAGATGTTTTTCAAAGATTGACGCGTTATTGTGCTGCTGTCTGCACTGGCTCACGTTCAAGGTTAACCTTTTAGAGACGCCTGATTGTTGCTAGAAGGTTAAACAACACATTAACATGCATTAAAATATTAAATTATGGCTCCATTTACTATATGAGAGAAAAACAACAACATAAAAAAGGCTTTTAAAATTATGAAGGCAATTGATAAAGTGGGTGGCTTTAGCAGAGGCGTTTACACTGGGGGGAAAACGGGGTTGTGGAAGTGAGATGGTTTTCAAATGGGCAGACCGGGTGCAGTTCTGCTAGAATGAGGGCTTCCTTTATTGCTGGGTTAATGAACTGATGGTGAGGTCAAGTATTGAAGCCTTTGCAATTAAGGTGACTTTTCCCATAAGAGCCAGCTAATACGCTGAATGAAAACAAATTCAAATTCTTTCTCTGGTATGTTATTCTAATTTTTGCAGTGATGTGTGCTGCCACGGAGCCCCTCAGAAATAGCTACAGTCTGTGGTGGTTACATATGGGTTATCTATCTTCCAGCAAGAGCAAACCCTCACTGCAGGAGTCCAGGGAGAAACCCTTCTCTGTTACAGTATATTGACAGTGGGAGGACTTTGAATAAGTGATGCCTGCTGTCAGCTTGAGTGAAATACAACCTCTTCCCTGTTCCAGAGGATAACCAATTAACTAATCTGAGCGTTACAGTAGAGACACAGTGGCAGCATGCGCTCTTTCCCTATCTCGTCCATTTAAGTAATTGAAGGATCGGAAAGGCTGCCCCATTTTAAACATTATAAGGGAGCAATCCCATCATGCACGTCTTCACCCTTGTGGTCCCATCTTGTGCTGTCTCCCACCAAATGTCTCTGACTGACAGAGTTTCCCCCAAGACAACAAGTTCAATTTACTTTGTGCAGTGCCATGAGTAGCAAGGGATGCATGTATCCAAAACTGCAGCGAGGAAAGAAAGAAGAGCTTAGAGGGGGATGGTACAAGAGGAGGAGAAATGGGAAACGGGAAGGAGAAGGGGAGAGAGGACAGACAGAAAGACATTGAGGGAAGAGAGAGAGAGCGAGAGGAGACCCTGTCACTTTGAATCACCATCACGGAGCAGGTGAAGAGAGATAAATGTCAAAGGACTCTCGGCAAAATAAAACAACAACTCGCCTGCACTCATCCAGGCAAGCACAAGTCAGCCACAGTTCGTGAGTCTCCTGGCCTCTGGTCTAAATAGACACACAGAGGTGGAGGACAGGAAAAAAAAAGCCCATACATCCCAACACAAAGAGGAATAAAAAATATAGGCCAGACAGAGTGTTTGACTAGTGTGGACCCATTCAACATAAACAGTTCAGGTCAGGTTAACCAACTAATGAAATCAATTGCAGGAATTGAATCTTCTGCTTCTGATATGTTTGTTGAAAAGTAGAGTTTGAGTATAAGAAGTATTCATTGTTGTGATGTGAAGTATTATACCTGGAAAGGACACCTAAAAGTGCAGGAAAGGCTCCAAAATTTGGTCTAGGTCCCAAGTGTGTGGAGAGTGTCACAGCTGCAGTGTGACAGGTCCTCCTGCAGGCCCTATTCTCACAAACACTCCAAGGCTGCTTTTATTAACACTCCCCCCAAAAATAACAGCGAATGGAGCCAGGACTCTGGAGCCAAGTAGCTGTTGCTGGAATTTTTCTGGCCTAATTTGCATTAATAAAGAGGCTGTTCCTTGTCGGAATGTGTTTTATCCAGCTCAAAAAATCCCTGGGCGATCCCTCTCCGTAGAGCACTGGGAGAATCCGACTGTCAGAGCCGACAAGACAAATGAATCCTGGTGTCAGCGCCGAGTGGCTCCACGTTGACAGATTGAGAAGAACTGTCCCTCTGTCGACAGGCATGCTTCATTTTCAAATTAATAAATCTGAATAAAATATTTTACCCTTCATTATGAGTGCTGCCGCTGTGACAGCTTTGCTGAACAGGGCTGGGATGGGGATGGGGGGGGCCGGGGAGGGGGAGGTTGCTGCCAGTGAAAACAGCTTGCACCAAATCCACCTGGGTTTATGCTGTGTATTTATAATGTTTGCATGTGTGTACGCTTATGACGTGTATGTGTGTTTTCCTGTTTGTAGTTTTTCTTCTTTTATGCACATGGGCTCATGCGTTTTTTTCCATTGATCCTCTGCTCGCACATTTTCTGCTCAACACGCTCCCCGAGCCCCCCATGTTCTACCAAAGAGGATGGGGCAAACAAAAATAACTAGTGCTGCCGCGGTACAGTAGAGATAGATTCCTCACATATGCTCCCCTCACACCTGTACAGCCATATGGAGACACGTCAACGTGGCAAAAAAATAACTTTTCAATGAGCCTGTTGAGCATGACGTAAAAGCTGTATGCAGATTTTGGCACAAAAGTATTGTGTCTCTTTACTTTTTTAGCAATGTCAGTTCAAATGTGCACTGCATGTAATTAGATTCTGAATCAGAGGTAAAAAGGAAAGGTAAAAATGTCTTTCTCCATTCTCCAAACCACAGGTGATCATGTGTGCCATGTGCAAGCTGCAGTCTTAAGACCTTCGTATTAATGAGAATTGTTTAAAAAGTCAAGAGCTAAGCAGTGAGTGAAGAGACAAGTCTCCCAGCCAAACAGTGTGGCGGGTATAAGTAGATGTTGAGTGACAGATTGATGAGGTTAAAGACATAATTGCTCGAGATAAAAAGGAGTAGAAAGAGGGGGATGTATAAATATAACACACAGGACTCATAACCCAGCAATATTACCCCTTCAGGGTGCGGGAAGAAGGCATAAAGAAGCATGGTGGGTTGTATCCAGTCAGTCATTCTGGATGCTAAATTAATATGCAACAGCAAACACTAATATGCCCTTTGAGGAGGCCCAGCATATTGCGAGAGACTTTAAGCTTGTGAAGTTGCCTGAAGGCAAATAGCTATGAATAACATAAAATACAATATCATGCTCTGTAAATTGTGGAATTTTTATGGTGCTGCATATCATAGTAGTGGCCCCTTTTTTCTCTTCTTCTATTTGCAATAATCACTAAATATTTCATAAAATTATGGTGTAACATAATATAGCAGTCAATATTTGCTTGTACTGAATATTAAATGCTCTCAATTTTGTCAAAAAAGACAACAAGAAGTAAAATAATCATTATATTTCTCTGCTGAAGCCAATTTTTTTATTTCCTTGAGCTTTGTACTAATGGAAATTATATACACCACATAAAACTACTGCATTATAGAATACACTGTATCATGATCTGTTCTGTGTTTTTGGTCTCACACTTCTGATTTTTGGGAAAGGACTATGCAAAAGATACAGAGGAGCCATTTCTGAAAAGTATCCCATTTCTTTTAATCAGTGTACAAAAAAACAGCACTATCCAGCCAATTAATTTACACCAGCCGACATGTGTATAATAATGACAGGCAGCACAAAGGAGTCCATGTACCTCCTTATGTAGGCCTTCAATATTTAAAGAAGAGTACATGTTTTTGGCAAGGCTACGGCGATGCGTGTCAGTTAAACTTCTTAGACGTCAGCGTTCCCTGTGAACATCACATCATCAAAGATGACATTTCATCAACTAACTCAATAAATAATAGAACACAGTGCCTGCCATCTTAACCTTGGGTGACAGCATCTGTGGAAATTGTCGCCCTGTAATTTGTTTTCTTATGTCTTCTGTCATCTTTTATTAAAGTTATCACCTGCATTTGTAATGTCCCTCATACAGAAGGTCTGTGGTTACTGTAAAACTCTGTGAAATCTAAATGATATCTGTATTACATCCCTATTTAAAAGAATAAAAACTAGAGTACGATTTGAAACACATCCATAGAGCCTGACTTCAGTTGACATCCTTTCTTTGGCCATGGATAGATAGAAATCAAGTAAACAGAGCGGACAGGGAGTGACAGTGCTGTATTTGTGATCTCTTTCCAGTAGATGGGAATTGTTAGGGAGGGGAGCCGGAGAAATGTGCCAGCCCTAATGCCTTATGGCAACTCGTGCTCAGCTGATAAGACAATATTTCATGTAGGGTCAAGGCCAATAAGGAGCCTTTTCAACACCACATGGATGAATGGGGCCTGACTGCCATGATCAAAATGCCAGCTACACATCCACTCACAGGCACACACGCATACACATACACACACACACTCACAAAAACACAAAAATACACACACACAACACACACACAGCCGAGAATATAAAACATGTGAGAGGGATGAAGAACAGCATTTAATGATAATATTACAAATGATCTCAAACTAACTGGGGGGTGTAATGCAGTCAGTGTGTATAGTCATGCTCAAAACTCACTACCTAATACAATGGCTTGCTTTGTTGTAATGTAGAAAAGTGTGAAAGTAAACACAAGGGTGAGGATGAGGATTGAGGGCTCCTCTGCAAAATCATGCTTTCACTTAAGACTTGGCTACCTCTCTGTTGGCAGTTTACATTAGATAAATGTAATAATGCTTTCCTAAGTTTGATTAATGTCTCCTTGTATTTCAGCCCTGTTTTGATTGAAAAAATATGTAGATCAGGGAAGAGGTACAAATTCTCAATATACTGTATTTCAAGCATGATCCTTTTTTTTCAAAATTTTTATAAGCTACATAAAGAAGATAATGACTAAAAACTCAAATATTCTCTCCTTATAAAGTTGTTGGGGCAAACATATTCGCCAACCTTTGCCTCTTTACACTGTGACCCTGCTCAACACCTGCTGCCAAATTTGATTTAAATTAAATTTCAACTTAAGTTGAATTAATAATAATAACTAATACTGATTCTGCTATAATTTTACTATACTTACATATGTTGTAGCATTACAGTTACCATTAAGACTATTGTTGTTAATGTTATTGCTATTTCTGCATGTGATCTCTCTCCCTCTCTCTGTCTCATCCTCTCTCCTCTCTCTCTCGCTTTCAACCCAATGGGTCAAGGCAGATGGCCACCCACTGAGAGTCTGGTTCCACTCAAGGGTTCTGCCTTTTAAAAGTAAGTTTTTCCATGCTACTATTTCCAAGTGCTTACTCTTGGTGGGAATTGTTGGGTCTCTGTAAATAATTCTATTTGGAAAGTGCTTTCAGATAACCGGTGCTATAGAAATAAGAATTGACTTGACTTGACCCAAAAGACACAAATAACATTCACATTTATTTTAAGTTATGCTTTTGGCAGTCAGAGGACTAAAAAATACATTATTCACTTTCCTTTCAGCTCTGTTTTGGTCTCCACCAATTCCACCAAGGGACTGCTCTTAACTACTAAATCCATCTAGTTGCTAACTTTGTCTGTCTGCCTTTCGTTGCTGGTAGCATACAGTGAATTAATCTGAGCTGAAAGCTGCTGGCTACATTTAGATATTATACTTTCAAATATGCTGAAATTTAATGATTTATTCCACAAGATGTAACATTTTACTGAAAGTATTGAGCAACTTTAAAAAATGTTTGTGGTTCAACAACTCTGGTGTCAGAAAAAAAAGATATATACAAAACAGAAAAAAGAACCAGTCAACCCCCTTCCCAGAACAAAAATATAAATAAATTATTTAATTACCTAAGAAATATTTTGAAATGATAAATTGTTATAATTTAAATTTAATCTTCATTCATGCCCTAAACATACATCACAAATTCACCAATATTAATTCTGGCACGAGAATTTTAGGAACTGAAAAAAGACTCATGAGAGATTGACAGACACAGATTAGATTTTATTAAAAGTACGTATCAAAATAATAATCATCTTCAACATTTTTGTTCTGTTTCCGTGCACTGATAATTGGATTACAGGCCAGGGAGGGGTTAAACCTATAAAGAGATATACAGTACCTCAGCTGTGACCCCTTGCTCTCCAAGGTATCTCCCCAGTGCAGGATTCTTATTCAACTTCAAACTGACAGTGTTTTTAATCTTTTCTTTGCTTCTCTCCTGGAGATTGGGGAAACAAAAATCAATACATTGTGGCAGGCGATCTAGAAGCCTGTGAATTACAAGGCCTGGATCTGGCTGAGATGGCCTGCTCGGCAGCCTTGAGCAGGGGACCACGGGAGTATCATCAGAGACCAAGGGGAGGTCACAGGTTCAGGTCAGGAGCAGAGACAGAAAAGCAAGGTATTTACTGTCTGTGCACAAAAATGAGAAATAAGTTCCACATGGCACCAGGGGAGCCTCGAATCTTCCCTCTTCATTTTTTTCTTCTTCCTGAGAATACTTGTAGCCTCCGTACTTTTCTCCCACCACACTTCACTGCTGACTCCCTTCAGATGATATACTGGGCCTGAGCCTGTGATAATGCCCACACTACAAATCTGAGCGAAGAACATATCGACACCCAGGTCTGTCATTATCCGTTAATCACGCTGCTGACGTACGTTTCAATCCAGGCTTCTTGGCAGTCCACCAAGCTACATGAATGACCTCAGATAAATCCATGAAGCTACAGAGCATATACTTTCATCTTAACTCCACACACTAACCGCACACACTAAAATTCATCATTCTGCTTATCAGAACAGATGGAAATAGACTGACTGCAAACTAAACATGTAAAATACAAGTAAATTTTGTTAAACAGTCCTCCCAAGAGAAATTTAGGTTCTTTTAAGGAGACTATTACGTTTCTTCAGTAAATGATCTCATTACTTAAGAAATAGGAAGAAATAAGAAATCAGATTTTCACCCATTAAGTTACATGTTGTGTCCATGTGTGTTTTTGCTTGTATGCTGTTTTAGGAAGCTTCAATATCTAACAGCCTTACCACCTTCACACACTGTTGTTCTGCCTCTACTACACTATCAAGCCAGTGAAGCTGTGTTTAGATCTGTGCAATAATAAAAAAGATCATGTTTTATCTATGTTCTGCACTCTTTTCCACAAATCCTCTCTGGATGTTTCCACTAAAAGAATCTGCTGGTAACTGCATGCCTTTGTGATGACAAGAGTCTGCAGGCATAGCAGTAAACTGAGTCGGTTGATGGGATGTAAAGTAACCATTCCTTTGGTTGTTGGACATTGCAGTGAAGTAAATCGTTGGTAAGAGAATATGTGCTGCACCCATTTACAGACTCCTTCACTGATGTGGGATATGTGCCAGCCCGGTTCAGGAGGGCCGTGGGCAAAAGTTCTCTAGGTGTAATGCTATGGAGCTGTTGTTTTTTGAGTAGGTCTCCATGTTGTTTATGCTGTGCATGCACACACATGCATGTACTTTAAATGTTTTATGAGGAAGGAAATATGTTTAACGCATTCGACATTCAACACAAGCCTAAATTCAGCTGTTTAAAAGAAAACTCCACAGTTGACTGTAACTTCAATTTAGAAATATCTTCAATAAATAAATCATTTCAGTATTTCATTTAACACAAAATGAGGAGATTTGAATGATGCACGGATCCAGGCTGTCTCAGATCTACTTAGCCTGCGTCCCACATCACTTTCTTTGCAACAATCAACAGTTTACTATAGTGAGCAGTTTTAGCACACTTAAGAATCAAAATAATTTAGTCATCACTTACAGATGTTGTGTTATGAATGTAACTACAAAGTGCAATGCATGGCATTGTGGTATTGTTAGCAGAAAGTTGTTTACAATCCATGCGGTGGCATTACAAAACCCTTGATGGTGAAGAGGAATCCTGATTTGGATGAGTTGTCATAATATGACCAAAATTGCAGCCAGATGGCCTTGTTTACCCAGAACACATCTGTGTGGCAAGATGAAGGCAAAAAAAAATCCACTGCATTCAATTTCCTGATGAATCTTGAAAAATGTAAATGAATATGTTGAAATCAAGATATAAATTCATTTATTTCAATTACACTTTGTGGCTGAAATATACACTGGCTTCAGTGGCGGGAGTTGGTGCAGATTTTCTGATTTTCTGAGACATATCTGTAAAAGACTGTAATTGCACATGGATTGAAGCCAGTTATTAGATGTCCAGCAATCTTTGACTTTTTGACTCATTGACCAGACTGTGATTAGAGTGACTCCTGTACCCTGACACGTCCCTGTGCCATTACACAATGATTCATAATCCCTGATGTCATCTTGTGTTCAGGCAATAATTCAGTAAAAAAAAATATTGCTTTGTAAACACAACCTCATCCACATCACTTCAAACATGGAGCAGTTTGAGATTTAATATTTTTTCCTCAGCAAAAATAATGCTTGATTAATTTTTGCTTGAGAGTCCAGCCTTAAGCACTTTGATCAATATGTGTGCAGCTACCTGCCAATGTTGGACTGACTGAGTAATTAGTCTATGTGCTTGGCGGGCCTGACGGGGGTAATGAAGTCACACAGGCTGCCAGCAAGAAAATCAGCCCATTATTCCAATCCAAATAAAGATGCTTTCCCTTCAAAGCGCTGCATGCAAACACAGATAAAATGAAAGAACGCTAAAGATGCTCCAATATGCTTTAACATCACAACAAGACAAATCATCTCTGTCCCCACATACATTGACAGAAGAAGAGATTCATTTGTGCGAATATTAATTCCATGCAAGATTGAGGAAGAGTGCTATAAATATCTGTGACTGCCTGATTGCTCTGGGAAGAT
Source organism: Rachycentron canadum (assembly GCA_038496675.1). Lineage (NCBI taxonomy): Eukaryota > Metazoa > Chordata > Actinopteri > Carangiformes > Rachycentridae > Rachycentron > Rachycentron canadum. The sequence goes on along the minus strand of CM076656.1, from coordinate 13,489,865 downwards.
CAAACAGAGACAAACAATGTGCTTTTAAACAGTTTGTTCTGAGAGAATTATGACAGAAATAACTGACAGCCCTTGATGAACAGGAACATCCAAAGATCAGAGAAGTTTTTATTGCATCAGAAATTAATTCTAAAAATGATACATCACTCAATGGCGTATTAAAAGCATTCAGCTCCTGCTTGAAGAATTTTTGATTTCCCTGACAACAGAGTCTAATTAGACCAAACATGTCTCTGTTTGTCTGACTGAAATAACTCAATTATAGAAACTCCAAACATCTGGCTGCACACTCGCAGAATTGATTAGAGCAAATTTTTCCTGAAATGATTAAATAAGACATTAATCACTTTAGAGCCAGTTCCATCTCCATTAGAAGTATGCAGAAGTCAAAAGATGTGGAACCTCAACTAATCCAATCACTGCTGAACCCACACTCTTCATTATGTGGTGTTACATGTAAGAATGATGAATAATCAGCTGCAACTGTGCACACAAAATAGGTTTAGAATCACAGGCATATCCGACTGAACTGGATACAGTTTACTTGGCTTGTTCGAGCATCAGTAATGCCACGGATTCCTATTTCTTTTATTTTTAGGTTGTTTTGTTAGTGACAGATTACACAGAGCTGGTTTCTAATTATGATTATGTGCAAATTGCCATTGGCAACATGCTTTTGCCGATACGTGCCATGATTGCTGTGAGCAATTTCTGAACGCCAGACCAATTCAGACACGTTTGTCAAAAGGCTTTGGCCTGTGGACTCTGCACCTCTTCTTCCTTCTGTGGCTAGCCTCTGCCATCAGCCCATTCATTACGCATGCCAGGACGGAGCAGAGGAGGACAGAGCAGAATCCATTGTGGCCTTTAATTTCAGGAGAGGCAAGAAAGAAAAAACCTAATTGAAACTTTCTTTCAATGATTTGCTTCCTTGATTTGATGCTGGACTTTCCCATTGTCACAAAATCGATAGAGGCAAGACAGGCAGGGCCTAACTGGAAAAGGCTTTTGGCTTTTCATGCTGAGGAAAGGCGAGTGAGAGCGTCAGGGTTAAGTGATGTCTTTCTGACGCTGAGTGGGTCTGGGACACCCCATTCGCTCAGCAGCCCTCTGGAACTCACAAGCCTAATGGCAGGGCAAATCACTGGGGGGAAGGGACTGACTTGCTGTGAAGTGTGTAAGTGCACATGAATGTGTGCGTGCTTATCTGTTGGCCATGTGTGGCTGTCCGTCTGTGTGTGTATGTGTGTGTGTTTGTGTGTGTGTGTGCGTGTGTGTGTGAGTGTAGACGATTCTCTAGGGCATTGGACTGTTCATAAAACCAAGTCAGGGCTGCAACGTAATGATTCCACTCACCTCCCAAAATCAAAATTAAAAAGTGGGACATCACAATGGACATAGCTATTATCATTGTAATGGGGTAGCCACAATCTGCCAGCTGCTGTGTGTGTGAGTGCATATATTGTGTGTGTATTAGTGTGTGTGTGTGTGTGTGTGTGTGTGTGTGTGTGTGTGTGTGTGTGTATGTATTAAGGCCATCTCTCTCCTTGTGTCACCTTCTATCTAATGAATAAATACAAATACAAGACAAATATCACTGCTGTCAGGCAACAATCTTCAAAATGGCAGCTTGACAGGTTAGTGTCAGCTAATTTAAAGTCGTAATCCTTAAAATTTTCACTGTTTTGGATTACATCTTTGACACTACTGTCATTTTTTCAGCAATAGCCATTCAATGAATTTGCATTGTGCCAATAGCTCTGCGATTGTCCTCGCAAGAAACCAAGGGCCGCAGACCATGTGAATCACTAATTGTTGGGTGGATAATGTGTATCATTTTGCACATTAGTCACATTATACAAAGAATGGGGGGGGCAGCATGGTTGACAGTGGTTAGTTGTGTTTTCTCATAGAAGGTTGTGGGTTTGATTCCCAGGGCTGGGGCCTTTCTGTGTGGGGTTTGGCGCCCCCCCCCCCCCCCCCTCCGCGACCCTGGATGGATGTTCTGAAGGGCCACAAAAAAAACCTGGGGGATAAAAGCACACATTTAAATTGTTTAAATAAATTTAAATGTTATCTCTCACTGCTGCATCTGGATAACCGTCAAATGCAGCTTCCCCAAATCCAGTCCATCCCCCCATCCAATCATTTCACAAGTGCATTGGCTGAAACACACTGATACATTAAAAGCCTGCATGTAGAATAAATGTCTGTCGATGCAAGGGTCACTTATATGCTGGGCGATGACGCAAGTAATGCTGTTCCCTCTTCAGACAATGTTTCTTGTAGCCAGTCGTTATTTCAACCGTGACATGGTCCCAAATTATTATTTCAAGTCAAACCATGAACCTTCCACAATGGTGATTTGTAAGAGTTTTGAAGGCACTGAACTCTGAACACCAAAGATGATGATACAGGTGTCAAATCAGAAAACACTGAAGTCGTCTTTGTAAGGTAATGACGAACAAAGTATTTTATCATTTGTTTTGAAGGACTTGTTGTCATTATGTGTTTATACAGCAGTTTTTTTATTCTTACTGGCAGAGTCTGTTTCCCATGTGGGACTCAACTTGGATACCAACACAAAAGGGATTCACAGGAAATTATCCATGCATGTACACAAGATACGAAGGACAATAGCTGGCTCATGGATGCATTTTAACACAATGTGGAAGAAAATATTCAATCATGGGTTCAGTGCAACTATACTGGAGGACACTGTTGAGTGAAAACAAAAGACAATTAATTATTTAATCCATTGGTTCCTTTGAGTTTGCTGGAAAATATACAAGTTGCTTTTTTTTTTTGTCTTTACATTTGCATTATCAACTGTCACTAACTGAGGTATTTTTGTTGCCCCAGTGGTAAATTATGAAAATGCTCTTCCCATTACCAGTAAAAACAGGTGTCACATAATCAACATGGACTGAAATTGGAAAGGAAAATGACACTAAAGCTCAGATTTTTGTTGGAGGTCTCATCCACTGGTTATGATTAGTGGTTATTGCTCACTTAAGCATCTTGGAGTGTACAAATGTACTGTACGTGTTGAAAACAAATTCCCAGGATTGTGGAATGTATTTGGAAGAAAAAAACAACAAAGCATGGTAACATTACAACTGTCCAATTTAATCATCCAGCACCACTTTTTTTTTTTCCTTTTCCCTTTTTTCAACTTTTAGAGATGATGGTCTGAGATCTCAGCGGTTTCTTTGGTGAGTATTATTTGACTGTAATTTTTCTTCAATTATTATAATTTTGATGGGATTTTTGGATCACCCAGAAGAATGTTTAATCCTTCAAGGTAAAACATGAAAATCTCAAGGTTTTTCATACAATATGCAAAACAAGTTTAACATTACAATGAATCATGGTAATGAAGCAACTGACAGAGTTCAGCATAAAGGACTAGTCAAAGAGGTTTGAACCCTGAGCGTGAATTCCTGAGAAGCCAGAGTAAATGCTCTTAGGCAAATAGAGAAGGCCATAGCCATTTGGGTAAGTAGGGAGCAATTACACACGAGGATGATTTAGGGGGATGCTGTCACTGTGGTGAGGAGCCAGGACCTCTACAGATGAAATGAAAATGGCCCGTATAATGGCAGGAGTGACAACGCAGCCACTTTGGATGGACTGACTATTACAACACGTCAACACAGGCAAGAAAAAGAGCAAAACTATGAGGATGGCAATTAGAGAACATGAAAGAAAATGGATTGTGGTGGCATCAGCGCAGAGGAGAATGTTACAGCAAAGGACTTCAGAGCAGGAGTTAATGCAATGATTTATAGAATTTGTCATCATAGACATGTATGTTGTAAATTTCCTGACTGCAGTAATAGCGATAATGAGGTCACCAACTGTACAGTGTCATCTCAGCACTTTGGGGTTCAGACATGGTATTGAGAGAGGTTATCCACATCGGCATTCTGAATCATTACGAGGCGGCATCAGTCACCAAACATTACTTTAATGCAAATGTCAGTCTGACTTTGGGCATGTCTGTGTCTCGAAACAGCTCATCACTCTGGGACGCTCAGATTAGAGGAGGAACAGCTAGTGATCAGTTGGGGAAGGTCATCATTCAAAATCTACAGTAAATACAGTCCAAATATGAACACTCATCATCACCATCATCATCATCATCATCATCATTATCCACACAACCATCATCATCATCATCATCATAATCATTATGTAAATATGCTCTCAACATTTTGCAGTTTGGATCCTGGACGGCACAGCAGGCCCTGTCTTGCATTTGCATGTGCATGTTTCAGTGTTTTCCAAGAATGCTCCACAGCAATTAACACAGGATTAATTGGCATCTTTATCTCATTAGGGCCAATCTGATCAGAGTATGATGAGGTTTCGGTGCACTCCCATTTGTTTAAGCGGATTGTGGTAATTGCTGTCATTATTATGGGCTCTTTAGCGTCATCCGTGGGCTTCCTCTCCCTGCCTGGACCCCATAAAGCCCAGCCATGTGTCACGGCTCAGTTTAGTTAACCCCTGGAATGAGCCCAGTGGTGCTGGCGTGTGGTTAACGGCCAAGTGGTGATTAGTGTTCACACATCAACCCATTAACACGTCGCCCCCCCCACTCAAACTGCCTTTGTGTTCACTTCTGATTATGTCATACCTCCCCAAAATAAAAAAAACTTTACAGGCCCCATGTGTGTGTGGAATCACAGCGTGGAATTGGGCAAAACTGGTGTGAGTACATAGAAGTGTGTTTTACAAAGCCCCAGGGCGTCATTTGTCAATCTTGCAATGATGTACTCCACAACTGTGGCACGTGCATGCTATAAAAACATGGATATCACTTTATAGACAATGAGAGGAAATTATGGTTATTTCACACACTGATATTAAAGTTTGGAGAGGGGCTGATTTAGAAACCAGGAGGAGGTTTCCTGTACTCCTAGAATATATGTTTTACAGAATCCTCACGATAATAAATATACTGTGGATCTAAAGCATGCAGCATCAAAAGGCAATATTTCTGAGTGAGGGAGCTATTACTTCAACATGAACACAGATCTACAACCCACCAGAGACAAGTAACAGACGGATATTGAGATATAGTGTACAATAGAAAAAGAAAACCATTGATCCCACAGAGTGCAAACTTTACACTTGCTGCTAAGTTCTCTGAAGGGGGCAATCAAATTTTATTTGCTCGTAACTATTTCACCCCCTCTAAATGTTAACAACTGTGCACTCACGCTATATGGCCCGTCCCCTTTGTTGATCCACCACAGTGATGAGCCCCATCTTCATGGATTTGCAATATAATAACAATCTGAGCCTGTGCCATGTAATGAGCTGTGAGTGTTTCACCTTGACAACCAGTGTCTTAAAGTAAATTCATAGGGCCAATATACTGCCCTCGCAAGTCAATCAAGTCCTTTGGGTGCTCTAAAAACATATGGTAGAAGATCTATCTAACTCTTTGAACACAGACAGCATGGAGAAACCCAGGAGGCATCTACTCTACTCTATTGCAACTATGCATCTTGGGAAGGCTGACAATTTGTTGAAAGAAGAAGTTCATCCTGACTTTTGAAGCTACCGTAAAACATCCAAAAGAACATTGTTAAGTCAATGCCCGAGCCATGAAATCATTTAAAAATTACTGATTATTCCATGAAATCGAACTATGTCTTTCTTTAGAATTCCAAAAACAGAAAAAAATACCCAGAGTGTCAAATATATTCTATATTTTGTAACGTAAATTGGTTACGACACCCTTTCAAGGCCCACTTATGTTGAGATTTTTCTGGTTTGTAGACCCAAGGAGACATAAAAAATTACATCAAGCTTTGAGATGAGGAGACACAGAAATGTGTTGTGAAGGAGAACTAGTCAAAATTAGACAACCATAAGCTCCATCAGACCCCTGACAGCCTATCCTTATATGACAGCAACCAGCACCAGTTGTACCCACTCACCTATGCCTTTAAGCACAAACAAAGCTTTGATTTCTCAAATTCCCCAAAAAGTAACCCTCCCCCCTTCCTCTTCCACTGTGAATACCACCACGACGACAACACACTCCACCCTGCCGCCTCTCATCTTCCCTAACACAATCTGAGAAGGCGCGTAGCCATCTGTACCTCCGGGGAAGCTTCTTCTTCTTCAAAGAGCAACATGATCAGCATTATGGCATCTGAAAGACAATCTCCATGACTGGGGAGTGTAAATCAGTCACAAAGTTGAAGACTGACACACTCGTAAAAAGGCACGTCAACACCCACTGCAAAGCTGTGTGCCCCTAAAAACTTTAGCTGCATTCTGTCCTCTTCTTTAGGCTGTGATGTCACTTGCTCCAGCCTTTTGTTCATCTAATTTTTCAGTAAGTCTACTTGCATGAATGTATAAATGCAATTATTTCGACATAAAACTTGAAATTAACATTTGCTTGGTTAGAATTGAATACAAGTGAAATTTCTTTAAATTAAATATAAATGGTTCATACACAAGGGGAACATCCAGTTGGAACAATAAAACACACTGTAAATGGTCGCAATGACAAACTGTTGGTAAGGCACCACTACTTGAAGCTGAAAATATAACAAATAGTCTAAATTTAACCTGTTAGCAGTGCTCAGTCTAAAGCTGTGTCCAATTCAGGGGGCTTCATCTTTCAGAGGCCTTTGGAGACCAGTTGTGTCAAAGCAGCCCCTTCAAATGGGTCGGCCTTCTTGTGTGGAGAAATAAAGGCTCCAACAGATGGATGCTTGATGACCCAACCTATAGATTAAAAAAAAATAATACAAACAACAATAGAGAGCCCAGGGATTAAACTTTTAAATGCAAAAAGTTACATTGCAATACAACTGTAAGGATGGGTATACTTGTTGACACTAAGGGAAAAGGCCAGAGAGTCCAGGTTAGGGTTAGGCTTGTTGTCTTCGATGGCAAGTCAATCAAAATTAAATCAAAATTAAAAGGAATTTCTGTGCCCACTAATAAGATGTACTTACCATTTTTTGCAGATGATGCATTGTTATACATTTGTATTTGGTCATTTTTAAAAATACTGAAGAATTACAGAATTAATATAAGAATTTTTAACACTGAATATTCACTTTTACTAGCTACACCAGGCAGCAGCATTGCAGTCCATAATGCAGCCAATAATGCAGTCAATAAACTTTGTGGAAAGCTTCAGGGATCATGTGCTCAATTACAGTTGAAGCACTGTGGGGCACCGACAGCAAATGTCTCTGATGCAGCAGAAATATTCATGTCAGTGGTGCCCTACAGAATCCAATAGGCCTGGCTGCCTTTGAGGAGAGACAGATGAATAATCAGAAAGGGGTGGAGGGGGTTCCAACACGAGAGGAGCTTTGGTGAAAAAAAGAAAAAAAAATTGAAAAAGCGAAGCAGCCTTTGCTCTGCTGGGTCTTTGAAGTCCTTCCTCCAGCAGACACTGGTATACAGACACACACAAAGGCACACAAGCTCTCTCTCCCTGTCTGTCTCTCTCTCTCTTCCTCTGTTTTCTCTCTGCCTCTCTCTTTCTTCTCCCTCTTTCATCTCCTCCACATCCCTTCATCTGTACCCTCGGTTTGCTCCAGGGATCCCCCCCGTCCCCCAGTACTTACCACTCGTTTGCTGTCCAGGCTTTGATATGGTGTTCGCAGAAAGATCAACAGCATACTTTGGATCCATTTCTCCAGCTACCACGGCTTTAATAACAGCAACAAAGCCAAGGCTTTTCAACTGCACTGACTCACATCTATTTGTTATTCATAGCCACTATCATTTCCCCAAAGCACTGAAACATATGCATGCGGAGCTGACTTCATGATTTCTCTAAAACATGAAAAGGGAGCATACGCTGTGTGGGTTTCTCAAAAGTAGTGAGTACCACTCTGAACACAAGTTCTATAAAGAAAAAGTTGACTATGAACTGTGTGTTCTGAACTCTAACAGTGAGCATATGCCAGAAGAAATCCATAAATAAAAGTAGATAATGTGATTTACAAAATGAATCTGAACAGATATTGCAAGATTCAGATTTTGAACATTTACAAGCATCAAATTTTAACCTCAGGTGCAGTCATATGTGCATGCACACAGTATAGAGTGGTTTGATAATGCTCTCTGGTCATGCAGACAAATGCAGCCTGGTTCTGTCTCAGCAAAGGTTCTGTGAGCCTCCAGGCCAGCCATCACACCAGGCATGAATCATGGAAATGTCAAGTTCAAAGTCTGCCACAGAACACAGTGAAGAGCCTCTGTACTGGGAGGCACCACCCACAACACACTAAAGCACAATACTGGAACAATATCAGTATTATTAGAGCTATAACTACAATTGTCTCAATTACAAATATAATCAGTTTGATAAAACTGGCACCACAAACAGTCAATAAAATTAGTACAATGTTGATCTCTCTCAAAATTGTGTGTTAATGGCCAATTAGGACCGGTCACTGGCTAACAAACCCTTTACAAAAGTGCTGTTCTTTTTTAATTGTGTTTTATATGGTATTTAATGGGACATTGCATAGTATTAATTTTAGCCAACATTTTGATGGAAAACGTAGTTTCTACATGCAATGTGTTCATAGGAAGTCTTTTCAAAAGAAGAAAACTCTGGGGAGTGGTCAGGGTTGTTGGTGGATGTGCAAAGTGTAAGACATCGCCATTGCAAACAATGATTCATATCCTGGTCTTGTGTGTGGTTAAGCTCTGTCTAAACACAACCATAGGAATGATTAATCATCATCTAGTTCCAAAAAGCAGATATCATTTTGCAAGAGAAAAAATCAAATGTGTGAAAGATTTAAAGGACTTGCATTTACGAATGTTATCTCATTATGTCAATAGAGGAAATCATTTAGGCAGCATTATTTCTTACAAAATTTGTTTGCTGTTGCAAATTAGTTGTATATAAATGTTATCTAAAGTAGACATGGTTGGAAGAGGCTCCGTCAATAAGTTTTAAAGTCTGTTTACTAATTTCTTGTGAGATCTAAACACTAAACTTGGCATTTCTTGGTCACTTACAGTAAAGTGATCCCAAGGTAAAGAAGGGACTAAAGTATTTAAATCCAGGAGGACAAATATGTTCTAAAGGAAAGTGATCCAAAAATACAGTTGAAAGATGCAGAGAGATTTTTTAAGGCAGTTATCAATTTATATGTTATGTTGCATATTGTGATTGGTGCTGGTTAAAGTGTTACAAATCTGTGGAGACAAGTGTAAAGTTACAGCAGTTCTATTGACTAAATTGTTTTAATTATTTAATTTTGTTTCAACTAAAGATTATCTGATATGGCATGACTGAGACTTATTTAATACAAAATAGTATACTGTACAGTATCATGATATGAAATATTTTTCATAAAGGTTTTTTTAGCCATATTACCCACCAGTAATAAACAGTTAGTCGAATCCACTGTATTACACTTGCTATTCTATATAAAAAGGCAAAAACATATAGACAACATAAAGATCAGAAGATGAGATTTACACAACTGAGAGCTTGTCTCAAAAAGGTTGTTCACTTAATAAAACCTGTTGATTAAAGCTGCAATGGTTAAATCAATGTTCCTTTGCACTCAGTTAAGATGGCTTCAACTTTTATACCATATCACAAGGAGGAAATACGGCAGGTGATTTGAAAGGTGTTAGTGAGTTGCTATTTTTACACTTCAGTCTCTCTCTAACTGTCTTATTATCTTTTTCTCATTGTTTCAGGAAACAATTTGTTAATGAGAGATGACCAAGGTGGCATGATGGTCTTTCAGCTCACTTTAAAATACTTAGAGTTAAAGAGGCTTTTAACCACAGTGCATCATAGTACACTGTGAATAGGAGCAAAGATAGCTGTATAACAGAGTCAAACACCATGAGAGCCAAACTTCTTTATGGTGACAACAAATGTATGAACCATCAAATTTTGATCCGCGACAGATTGCTAGCAACTGCAGCAGGTACACTTTGCCATATATGGATGCTCCTCCAACAGATGGATCAAAGATGTGCAGTGCACAGCAAATCTGGAACTCTTAATAATTCAGCAACTTCTTGTGTGACATTGACTGCAGTTTAGCTCACTCTCAAACTGGGCACAGATGGAAAGGCAGACGCGTCTCTTACAGCAAACACTACACTAACAGGAGAAGTCCCCAAAGAGAGCAGAGAAGAAGTGAAATAGGTAAGGACAGACAGACTGCTGCACGAGTCCCCTGAGACCCTGGGAGACTGCTCCTCAGCTGCGCCTGTTCAGCTGCTAACAGCTTGAGCTGCTGTGCCACATGCTGCTGGAGACACTTCCTCCTGTTCACCAGTTTAATTTGTGCTGAAATCAGAGTACAGCCAAAATCTACCAGGTTCAAAATGACCGCACACAAAACAACAGAAGTTAACAATGCTAGGCTCAAAAAAATATTTTTACTCATATAAATACAAAGGGAATCAGAGTGTGTGTGGATTACCTGCCAAGATATATACTGCCTTGTGAGTATCACCTGTCTCCCATGTCATAGTCCCATGGGAAAATTTGCTACTACAATAAATTATGCTGAACATTTTAATATATCCGTCTCTCAATCGTGAATCGACTGTAATAGGCCATTTATCAGGCACAGATTTCAATTAGTATCAATAATATCAATGGAATACACTCATTATTAGTGTTATTGGTAAACCTGTGTTTTTCTCTGGTATTAATTGTCAAATATGGGCTTTGCGAAAAAGGTCTGTTGAGTGCGAAACACCAGCACATTAATTAAAGCTTATACTGTTTCAAGCTGTTGAAACTTTCAGAACTCAGAATCTATCATCCCAAGACAATTCAAACTCCTCACACAGCTAATACATTGACATATCCTAGCATGAAAATAGAAGGTGCAGCTAAAGTCATACCAGTTAGCTGGCGTGCAAAACACGAGAAAATGTAAGGCAGCCGTCATTTTTTGTTATCGATAACACCCGGGTTTGACAAGTCAAGAAATCATGTGTGAGAAATCCATTTTCAGCACCACACTAAAAAAATAGACAAACAACATCCGAGCTCATATTAACACTTACGGCAACTAGAGTTAACCTAACCTGGAGAAACCCAACCCACACAGGCACAAGAGAACGTGGAACCTCTGCACAATAAAGATCACGCTGAACTGGAGTTCAAAAGTGCTGGTATGAGTATTAACTAGTTATTTCAAAGTAAGTACCAATTATTTTAACTGTCATGTCATTTAGAGCCAGTAACATTTAATTGGACTTTTACAGCTATGGGCCCAGTAAAAGCATATTTACTTCATATTTCATTGTGTGTAGATTTATATGTGACAAGTAAATGCTGCAAATTTTCCAGGTTTGTTAAACTAGTAGAAAATTAGGCCCACTAGATTTTTCAAAAATTATTGGTAAGTTATTTTTAGATCTAATACCTTGACCATTGACAAAAAAATACTAATATCTGATTGACAGAAGTTACAGATGATGAGTTTAGAGAGCTAATAAGACTTCAGCCAGTGGTCAGTTTTGTTCATTAAAAATCTAGATGTCTTAATAATTTAGCTTGTATTTTACTTTACAAACTAGCAAATGGGATACAGATGCAGCTAATAAGCCTGCATGACATGTAGTCTTCTTCTGAACAGAACATGAGTTAGAAGCTTGTGGTTATCTGAATTATTGCACAGCTGCAGAAACCTCACCATCAGTCTCCCCTTGTAAACATCTTGTTTTTGTTCACTTTAATGCAACAAAAGGGAAGTCAGGCAGCCTTGTTTTGTTCAGTGTTCTAGCATATATCTCACCAAATTATATCCATGATTTACAAGTTATCAAAATGTATTTATAAATATATTTATAAATGTATCTATAAATCACATACTGTAGTTTGGTATGTTGTAAAATTGCCATGAAGAAGTCAATAATCTATTTTTCTATGCCTGATTAGATCGAATAAAGACTGTAATTTCATTCTATTAATATGGAAATAAGCACACTTTTTAATAGTGGTCATAGCATAATTTGAGAGGTCAATCATGGTGCATGGACAGAAAATCATTTGACTGTACAGTAATAGATACAGTATAATACCACAGCCTAAGGAAAACACATGACATACCATGTGTGGGAAGACTTTTCAAAAGATGGCTTTCAGAGCAATATCTGCCTCACTGACTCTTGCCCACTAATTATAACACAAACAAAAGCCAGTTGTACAGTATGTCAAGATTTAGTCACCAAGGGTGAAATCAGCTTTTACTCTCTGAGAAGAGTAACAATAAGAAAAAATAAAAATAAATCAAAGTTTATAACCTTCAGAAAGAGAAGTTAACTTATGGTTTTACAGTCAAGTTTGCTGTCAGCATTTTTCATAAGAACAATTAGATTTCTTATGTAGAAAGTGGCTCTGTTGACATGGAGGTATTTACATTATCCAAAGTAACTGGAAACTGTTTCAGGAGAAGACATATTGCAGCTGAACTTTTCAGCGCTTTGAGCACCACAAACAAAATTTTATTTTCCTCAATTGTATTCGGTAGAGGCAGAAGTTACAGAGAAGGATATCTCAAAAAAAAAATAATAATAAAAAAATATATATATATATCCACACTAAGTGTTTGGAAGCAGTGAGAAAATGTGTTTTTTGTAACTTGCCTGAACCAACCTTTTAATTATGTGAATGACAGTGCTGCATTTACTTCATGTGGGATGGCAATTAGCATTGAAGAGGATTCCCACAGTTATGACTCATGCTATTGGGTAGCTAAAGATAGTTTCTGCCAGTTTTATTTGCACCCACAGCTCAGTTGGTCAGATGAGTGAGATAAAAAAATAAAAAATAAAAAAAAAAAACGTATCCCTAGGAATTTGTGGCCTGTGGTGACTTTTGCAGATATGGAAGCAGAACCAAACAACAAACCAACAACCAACAACACTGTCCTCCTGTGAAAAACAAGCCCACAGGTTGTCTGCGCTGCAAGTTATCAGGACCCATAATTACATTTTGTTGTTAGGCGACATCTCGCGGCTGTCTGTGATAATTATGTCGGACGCAAAGGAACAAGTCTGGTGATATAGTACATAGATAGTGACTCTGGGGGTGGATGGGATGGATGGATGCAACAAGACACAGGAATGTTACACAGGAGACCGGCGTTCAGTTCCCAAAGACAGTTTGACAACCTTCACCACATTATTATTGAAACCATTAGAAAATATTGTGTAATCTCAAAGGAGCTGGTTTTAAGTATAAGTGTGAGTCGCTATTGAAAAGTGAAGGGACAGAGCAGGGCTAGCTGGTTACTTCTAACAGCAGTGAAAGAAAAGGCAAAATAGAGACTAGAGTTAACATTGGTGTTGCTTCCCACTGGTGTAAATAGCTCTTGGCAAGTAAAGGAAAAGGAAAAGGTGCTGAACTTGCAGTGTTTCTTGTTGACAGCTGTTATTGCTAACCCTGGATATGTAGAAGTAGCAATAACAAACAGCTCCTTTAAGGATTTACGTATTTGAACCCAAACCATGATCTTCTCCTAAACCTAACCAAGTATCTTTTGTATCTAAACCAGACCATGACCAGTCATTACTGCAAACATAGCAAGAAAGGTCCAGTGCGCCGCTGTCTGTACATTCCACTTTGGTTGCAGCAGAGATTTGCAACACACAACAGTATATGGTTGTTAAGGTTGAAAGACTTTACTGCAATCAACTATCAGCACTCCTTCCTGTCTGAAGAGGTATTAGGATTATTTATTCGCTTGGAAAATATCTATCACTTCTGTGGTAATCTTCAAAATATATATGCAACCATTATCTGACAATGATACACTCATTAGACAATGCTGAATCCTGTTTTTCCTGCATCTGTGTTGGTAACTTTTCCTGGATTATCGCTCAGGAAGCACAAGGGAAACGCAAGACCTTGCCCAATGTGCATATAACCTATATACTAAGCTATTCCTGCAAGGAGCTGTGTTGACACTCTGCTGTCTCAAACTTCTCAAAATTACCCTAGAGGAAAAGATTGCGGAAGTAATTTTCTAATGCACGGGTTTATGCATACAAATATACAGTATCTGGCCCTTTAATTAAATAAATCAGGCTGAGTAAATGAGGTACATTGATATTTGAACAAAACTTATACTTAAACATATCTCTGGGAATAATTTCTACTAAATTGAGCATGTCCTAAAAACATTAGCATTAGTTCACCAAATAAAACAAGAGAGAGTAATAATTTCCTCTTTAGCAGCAACCGTTGAAAATAGTTTGAAACAGGAGTAAATCCATCTGTGTTGTCTTTCTGGTCCTGGTTTGCAAACAAGCTGCTGCCTTCTGGCTGATCTGCAGGTTATCCAAGTCTTCCTCTTGAAGTAATCAAGTCGGCTACTGACATACTCATGCATTATCTGTTAGGGGAGAGAAACAGCTTAGGGCTTGATTTTTTTTTTTTTTTTTTTTTTTTTTTTTTTTTTGCAATAAATCTGCGTGCAGATTGTCTTTATGCATCTTTTCGTGCAGTTGCAGACCTTTTTTTAAGCCCTTAAACTGAGACTGCCTTTGCTCTTAACCAGTTTACAAAGAGAGATGACACTGACAAAGATGTCTGTCTAATTATTAACATGGATCAAAACAAAAATACAGTATAAGTCAGTGATTGTGCACATTTGCGAAGATTCAAACTTGCTTTCTGTGTGACTGTAGCGAGGAGGCTTGACTGCTCAGCGCCTGTTGGCAACAAGAGAAACTTCCACACAACTTGGCACAGCTCCTTCAAGACCTCTGAAAACCCCTGGCAGTGCATGAGTCACACATACACACACATACATACACACACGCACTTCATGAGGATAACTTCCACTTCAGCTGCTTAGGTAGACTGCCTGGTCTCTCTTTCTCTCTCACTCTCTTTTTTCCCCCATTTCACTCTTTCTTTTTCTCACTGCCTATCTCACGGACATCCCCAGGGCACCAGTAGTTGTTAGTGTCTCCTACTGGAGGTGGCGGCGGGGGCTGAGGAGCACCATGGTCTCATTACCTCCACACGCGCACCCTGCAGCCCGCAGTGGGGGCCGAGGATGAGGGGTGGCGGACGGAGCCTGATTCGTTTTGATGGTGCGCACATAACGAGGCTCCCTAGTGTTGCTCCCTGTCTCTGAGCGGTGCCCCGGGGAGCCTGTCGCGCGTACGACGCCGTGGCTGGATGAGCGCCTTGCCGTGGCGTCCCCAGCAAACCCCACAAAGGTCAGGGAGTAATGTCTGCTGAATTTCTGTGTCCTCGGGGCTTTTCTCATTAGCAACCCGAAGTGGGTGGATCTCCAGCGTCAATCAAGAAACACTAAGGATCTCCCAGTAGGATAAAGAGAACAAATCCATGCTGCACTGTCTCCGTAACATAGCAGACATAATACAGTTGGGACTCTTTTGCAACCGAACCTCAGGAAGTTGCAACTAACCCCTCTATCCCTTACTCACATTCACACACACACACACACACACAAACACACACACACACAGAGAGAGAGAGACACATCCTCCCAACCCCAACTCCCGACCTCATGCATCGCACCGTCACACATATCCCACACTTAATCTCTGCGGCTCGGCCTCTAGCCTGACAGTTCAGCTTGATAAGGTATCTGGTTTTCCATTATTGTGTCTGCGATGATGGCTGAGCGTATGTACACATGTACAGCTAACACAGAGCTGTGTCTGCCTCACTGATGCCTCTAACTGGTAGAGCCTAATATCACCTGATTGCCAGCGCTCAGAGAGGCTTAGCTCCCAGTCTGCCACCCTCTCCGCTGTTTCCTCTCCCAGCTCTGTTGTTTGCTCTCTGGAATAATCTAATAGGCACATCACGCCTGAGATGTTTCGGCCTAATATTTCTTCTCACAGGCAGCGTGGATGTGGCTTGGAATGAACGGTGGCTGACTGGCGGTTGAAGTATTCAGTCATGACAGGACATTTGGTTGTTTGTTTTCTTTTTGATACTTAAATTATAATCAAAAAATTGTTATATCAGTATTAATATAAAAAATAATAGAGACACCAATATGATTTCTACAGTACTTATAATAATCTACAGTTATTATTATTATTAGACTCCTACTACTTTACTGCTACTAGAGTGACTATAACTACTACTAATAAAATAAAAATAATGAATTATAATATCTGATGATTAAAGTTCACCTAAATTTAAAAAACATTTTCTCCAGGTTACAATTTAAATGACTCCAATTTCATTAGTGGTGCTCACTAGTAAAAAATCTTTTGAAAATTCAATAGAGAAATGCCACTGTTACTATATAATATTATATATATATATATAAAATATTAACAGGCACTTCTTTATAAAGACTATTTCTTCTATAGGAAGTAATTCCATGGAAATTGTTCCCAGAGAAAGTCTCCAGGACACTGTTTCTTGAAGGATACAATGCAAGTGAAATTTTTTAAAGATGTTTTTAGCACCATGAACCATTCATTCCATTCAGCTCCACTGTACTGGGCTCGAGGCAGAAACCACAGAGGAACGTCTCACAATCTCAAAAGCTAGACATATAAAACCGGTATATTGTAAATCATCAGTATAGTTATGGTAATTTAGTTTATAGTTATAGTAATTTGGGTGGAGCAACCCTTTAATATTACCACATTGATTATTTAAAACACACTCAGTTAGCAGTTTATTATGAACACCTATCTGAATCTAAACACCTATCTCAATTGAAGTTTTACTGATGTCCCTCATTATAAGGTGTTTTGGACAAAAGCATCTGCCAAATGAATAAATGTAAATGAATGAATGTAAATGGTTGCATGAATTCATGATTAACAATGTCACTGCTCTAATATGATTGGTGTGATATCTGTGTGGGTTGACATTAAATAGTTTGTAAAGTCACTTCCATTCTAATGGCCACACGAGCAGTTAAACCAACTGGGCATCTGACATCGTCCTGTAAGGAGAAGGCATCTGACAAATGAATAAATGTAATATGTAAATCTAATGCAGACTAATACGATTGTTCTAAAAGTGTATTTTGTGTTGCTGTGCTGAATAATACAGAGAGGTGCTTCTGGTAATTGTGATACCCCCAATTGATATTAGTTTTTCCACCACAAAATAAGAGAAACGCCAACACGATTCAATTGAAAAGCAACACAAACTCTTAAATGGACATGAACCAACACATCTCTGAAACAGTTTGAACTAAAACCAAATATTATGACCTTCATGAAGGGAAGATTAATTATTACAACACTGAGATTCAATGTGTTGATTGCAGAGTTGTTGTGTTAGACCGATGGATGTAATAAATTGCCAGCTGTAGCAAATCCTGCACACTGTTCGGCACCTCCTAATGTGTTTCTTGCTGCTTGTTGCAGTAAAGGATTCAAGTCTGTCAACAAATCCTAAAGGACGAAACCAGCAATGAATTGATTGTACAGATTATTAGAATCTGATATAAATGGTATTCCTTTCAGAGCTCCTTTTTTTTGTCATGCTGTGACATAGTCCTCGATTATAATAAACATTAATATGCACTGTAGTTCATTTTGCATCAATGCTATGTGAACCATCCTGCTATTGTAAATTCACACAAAGGCATTAAATGTGTTCAACAGTAATGTTTTGCTGAAAATATTGTTTTGAGTTTACAGGAACAGCAGAAGAGGGTTCAGAGCAGGCTGTCTAATTTCTCTGCTTCTCACCTTTACTTTCTTTCACCCGGTAACCCTGTAATGCATGTGTCTCCAATATACCGACTTCAGCAGAACTGTGATTGGCTCCTTTGTGTTTGTCCCATCAGATTGGAGTTTAAAAAGAGAGGTTTGCCTCAGCCTTCAAGTCATCCATTCAGCCCATCCTCTCCTCTCTTCTCCTCTCCACCAGGCCAATAGAATGAGAAGCTGCAGACGGACAGTCGGACAGCAGTGGGCAGGATGAAGCACCCTCAAGAGTTTCTTACTGATCACTATCTGAGTCAGGCAGGGGAAAGCAATCAGCGCAGGCACCAATTCTTACTTTTCTCCTGCACCAGTATTTTATCACAGCAAATTTTCTCTGCAACTGATGCTTGGATACTGAAGGAGTTGAGGACATGGGTGGGGGGACCAAAAAATATACTGTGGAGATCAAATCAGCTTCTACCTACACATTATCCCACATGTGAAAAACAACCTTCTATAGACTGTTTATATTTAGCTCAAGTTGAACTAAAATTTCAATTTGCTTTTGGTAAGAAATGAGAAAATATATATAGGCTATCCTTGATGTCTATTTTGACTCATATACTTATTCAGTGCAAATGGTTATCACCATAAGGGAGACATTTCAGTTTTATTTAAATTTCCTGCTGCGATAACACCCCCTACATTAGTGCTCCTTTAGTTGCATGAATTCATGGCTCTGATTAACAATGTCGCTGCTGTAATATGATTGGTGTGATATCTGTGTGGGTTGACGTGAAACAGTTTGTAATGTCACTGTCATTCTAATGGCCACACCAGCAGTTAAACCAACTGGGCATCTGACATTTAGTTGTTCCTATAACTCATCTGTGTTTTGTATCTTAACAAACAAAAGATAATTTTGTAAAACGGACAGGTGGCTAAAAGTGATAGATTGGACTATGTGATATTTAGTTGTGTGGGGTATTTATGTAGTTGATGTATTACCTGCGGTGGATTTGGATTAAATCACACACCCAGTTTAAAGAAACAGCCAAGAGCACCGACACAGAATCTGAGTGATGTGCCGCTTCCACAAAAATGTGTTTTAGCCACTTTAAAGAAATACCCACAAAAAAAGCTAATATCATATTTTCAGTTTTATTTTGAATATTTTCATTATTTCAACCACTGATCAACTATATTTCTCACAAACATACCAACTGTCTGACTCAAACAGCTGATCTGCGTAGAAATAGCTGTATCTGCACTTGTGGTAATACAGTAGTTCAACAGTTGACAAACTCTAGTAACAACAACCTGAAGTATCACTTTAAATTTAACTGAAACCAATGTTTTGTGTGCTTTTTGACAAAAATGGAAAAATAGCTCGTGTCAGTGTTGTAGGCAGACGGCTGTACAGTGTGGTGTTCCCCAGTCAGGAGCACACTACTTGAAGTTGACACTGAGTCTGCTAGCAGCACCAGTCCTCAGATATCAGTCATCTGCAGCCATGGGAAATAAACACTCAGGAGCTAAAACTCTAATATAAGTCTAATATAAGTTTAACTTTAAAACAAGAAACAATTCAGAAATCAATTGACTTACTTTAACTTGAGCTGAGAAATGTTATTTCTCCATGTTTGCCTGACCAAGACTGCACAGTATGTGTTTATTAAGGAGGGTCTGTGCATTTCCAGGCATTTCTGCAGCATTCTTAAAATGGTTTGCAGTGTGGTCTGGAAGAGCTGGTCTGTTTTCTCTTACTCCAAAGCAGGAGATGGGGATCAGAGGGTGAAAAGTCAGAGGGAGGACAGCTTGACAGATAGAGCTGGGGTGGTGGAGAGGTCAACGCTGTGAGGGCCATTTCCTCACTGATTTTTATCTGTCTATTAACACAATACACCACCTGGCAGTTATAAACACACATGGATAAGAACATAACACATGCATCTATGTTGTGCAAAATATACTGACTTAAAAAAAACACGAATAGTTGAACAAACATCATATAAAAAAAAAAAAAGTCATGAACATCTATGGTTGCACAGTAAAATCTTTCAATGTGTTCCTCTTGTAACTAAATCTGAGTCCCACATTAATCAAAATAACTTTGATGACAAACTTTGAAGGTAACTCTTTGTCCCAAGCAACCGTCTCTTTGATTGCATTTTCCTTTTATTCTTTAGTTTAATCAGAGGAGTCTTTTCAGCAGAGAATTCAATTACTCCACACACCTGAACACACAATGCTTTGGACCTCATTCAACATGGGTCATTGTTGGTTGAAGCATCAGCGTCTCTAATAGGAAATATTGATTTAAACTTCCTTGCCTTCTTTGTGTCCAGGCACCGGCATGTATTATATTCTGAGGCTGAACAGATTTGAATCAAAAGCGAATGGGTGTTTATTTCATTTGGGCGTATTTCCCTGAAGACGGCCAATGCCTCTTGGCAGTTTATTGCTTGGATTATCATCCTGAAAAAGCAATTAGTATGAAATGATCCCTTAAATTCATCACAACTGGGAGAGAGATGAGGAATCAGGGCCGAACACACTAACCTTTCTATGTGGTCTGAATACCATTTGTAATAAGAACTGAAGCACCAAGAGCTGCTTAATGTTACACAGTTAATATTCTTGACAAAGGTAACCATGTTGTAGCAGCAGAGACTGTAAAAGAATCATAATGGCAAAATACAGAAAGGAATGAATGCCCTTTGCGAGAGTGGTGGCATATTTTGTTAAAGGTCAACATGGCAGAGTAGAATCAGAGAATAAACATGAGCGCTCCATCCAGCTCTGGACAGCACCAATTTCAGATCCAGCAGTCCAGCCAGAGCCAAGTAGAGTATATTCATCATGTCCAGGTCTAAAGTGAACAGCGTGTACAAAGGACTTCTGTACAGATCACTTCATAAATCTACTAAAGCCCACTTAATGAAGGTCTACGATCCCGGACGCAGAGATTTACATACAAGTTATGACACTGCAGAAGGCTGCAAGTCGATGCCGTTATCTACTTTCATTTGGTTTTAGCTGGTGCAGGGAGCACTTTTTGATCCAAGTCTCTGCATGCCAAGTATATCAATTTCATATTACGGGCAAGAGACACTAGCTGCAAGGCCACACCATAAAAACATTTCAGTGGGTATTTAGCTTACCATTGGATTTACTTACTTTTTTACTGGTACGAAAGAAGTAAATCTTATGTTAATATGTTCTGTGAACACATTAATGTGCTGTAGATTCAGTTTGCACTGTTATATTCCCTGAACAACGATTGTATACAAGCATGCCATTTCCTGCGTATTGAAGGATTTATTCTGTTCCTATTAGAATTGTTAGATTTCCTGGAATTTTTTTAACCATGTACTAACAATTACACAGGCTTTTAATAGTCTAATTTATAATGCAGTTATTTAGGATGACTTCAAAAATGGTTACAACTGTATTTGCCAGCAAGTAAACAGAGTTACAATCAACATTGCAATTCAGACCTGAAGGCTCACTGACCCGGAGCAATTGAGAGACTAAGAGCACTGATGAATGAGGTTTTAACATGGGGGTTCAACGTGCATTTGCTTGCATCCTTGGACAGGCTTAAACACCCTCCTGCAGAATTTACTGGCTGATCCAGATCAGGAGTGCTGCCAAGCATGAATCTGCATCAAAACTTTTCCAGAAATGATGTCCCAGTTATGTAGTATCCCTAGTGTAAATATTGTTCTCACAAAATGTGAGGCAGTATAATCAGAATACAGTCAAACTCCTAACCATGCTTGCAGTGATGACTCTTTTTTGGTACAAAAATGGAACAGTCAACAAAGTTTAAACAGCACAAGATTTAATCTAACTTGGATTCACAATTTTAATTTTCTTTGAAAGTAGTGGAAATTAACAAAATCTCCATTAAAAGCAGTTTAAAAAATGGCCTAATTATAAATGGCAACAACCTCACTTCAATGTACATATTTAGTGGATGTTCTTTAGCTCTTCATATCATATGATCTTGATCAGCAGTCGGAGCAGTTGCCCAAATGTTATGGAAATTGCAGATGTTGACCTGAATTGAAAATTATGGGTAAAAGCTCTGGAACACTTACTAAATGTCATGCTTTGAAAATCAAGGAGGAATTTTGAAGTGAAGTCATGTTTTTCAATTTTTTTATGTTCATACAGGCAGCATAAAATCTCCAGTATAGGTCACAGCACTTATTATGAAACATATACTGAATGATTTTTGAATATATAATGGGATATATTGAGCACCTCATGGTGTGTCAAAACAAAAATATAAATACAAATTTTTTTTTTTTTTCCTGTTTTTTATTGCTAGGCTTATCCCTGAGTAACATAGAGAGGATTACAGTGTCATGTCTACAATGGAGCCTCCCTCTGTGTTTTCAGCCCTAGAATGGAGGTGCTCTGCAGAGCGTGTAGGTTTCACAGTGTGTGTATCTCTGTGTGTGTCTCTGTGCTGTCTACCTGCCTCCACCACTGAACCCATTGCAATGGGAGGGAGGACTCCGTGATCTCCCATCAAGCGCTCAGGAGAGCGCAGCCACGCAAGATTGATGACACCCTCCGGAAGAAACAAAAGATCTGCCGCCTGCGAGAACTGGCTTATGAGACCTGATAGACTCGTCTCTTAATAAACATCACTGATATGTCAGCCACGGCATGTTTCACCCACAGCTGCATCGTGGAGGGTGCAGTGAGCAACTACACCCCTACTGTCACTGCACTCTCTCAGTAAAACGCCATAGTGGTTACATCCAGAGCAGAGCAGGAAAAAAATACTAACCCATTAATATCTGGCTGGAGATTTTTTTTTTTTTACTGAAAATTTCATGAGAATTCTGTCATGACCCACCACAAAGTAAACATTATACTTCTATTTATTTTCCTGTTTTTAAAAAAGAAGAGAGAACAGGGTCAGCTGTAATAGCAAATACAGTGGAAGATAAACAAGGTTTAAGAAGCTTTTCATCTTAAACTGCATCTCTGTGTTTGGGATAGATAAGATTTTGACAGGAGAAAAAAAGCACATCATAGACTATTTGCTGGTGAAATAGCCTATTGGCATATATTTGCATGTGTGGCATAGTTTATGGTTTCCCAGTAACACATAATCAATACTTTAAAATCAGTAATTTCTTTAATGTTATGATGTTTGCATTTTAATAAATGAAGCCTGAACCAATGCTGCTGGTGTTGCTTATAAACCCTGAATGAATGGTAGTCTTGACAGTGGACATTATTTCCACAGGGAGGATGAGACTGAATGACATCTATACATACATGAGCAGCTTTCCTCTCTGAACTCTGCCATATTTATACACTCTGCTGTTTACAATATTCTGTATTTTCACCATAAAAAATGTTGTATCTGTCACAATTCTATCTCCCAGACCTTCCCTCAGTGCTGTATAATGCCTTGTTAAAGTCAGCCGTGTGTGAAATGGCGTTTTAAAATAAATGAAACCGAGCAGGAAAGTGAGGAGAGGGGGAATATTGCGATGTCAAGCTGACAGACAGGCAGTGAAAATGTAACAAGAGCTATCATCTTAAAGAAAACTGGATTAAATAAGAACCTAGGACTGTCGGTGCATCTCGAGCCCTGATATTGACATGTCACTGGCTAGGGCCATTTTTCATTGTCTCATCAAGACAAAGCATTATGGAAGATCAATCTCCCCCCATTGCATCAGATAGGCATATCCAGTTTAAAGTGCTGGGTGTTGGTTTTATTATTCTTGGTAATGCACTGAATGTTTTTTGGACACTGCTACAAGAGCATCACTGTCACACTGTGGTATGCCAAGTGGAGGAAGCTTAACCTGGAAGGATGTATAGCATCTGTTGTCACCACGCAGCATCGCTTCCCAGTGTGACCTTAATCAATAAAACACACTTTGCATTTATTTAGACATCCCACTGTCCTCTTACTTCTGAAGGATTTATTCAATTTAGATAAGAATCATCAGACTCAAAGGAAAATATCACCATCGTTTATCTACCCAAACTGGCGCAAAATATGCACAAATAAATTTCTGTGCCACACTATGGTAACACAAAGCCTGCAAAATTAAAACCACACTAAAATTACATCCTCCTTTTTGGCAACATCTTTGTGTTTGGCTTTGTGATGAGATTAAAAAATTGTGGCCTATAGTAACGATGAAATGAAATTGAACATCAAGCCTTTCACCTCAAGAGCTTGTATATCTTTAGGGGTCGTTAACTTTAAAAGTCGACCATTAACCTCTGGTGTAATGTGGAATGAGAGAGGTAAGACAGGTCTCTATAAAAACAAACACCAATGCAAACGTATCTCAAAGAGACACACACATTCTCATAAGCAAGTAAAAGTAGACAGACCACAGTGAACAGTTACTACAATCACTCAAGCACTGGACTAAAGTATGTTATTTTTATTGTTCTTTTTACTCCACCACAGTTATGAGACCTATTGAGTCTTTACTGTGAGTATTTCAAGGAGTAAGGTTATATAATAGATTTTAGTTTATATATAATATTTACAACAGTGAAATTATTACCTATGCGTTAATTCATCACTAATATTACTCCTGCAATATTATATACAAGAGTGTAAAACTCCCACCAGCGTTTTTCATTCATTACAAGGCAGGATTTAGAGTATGGTATTTTTACATTGCAGTAATGCTACTTTTATATAAGTAAAGCATCCAAATACTTCCTGTGCCACTGCCTGTAGCTGTTAAATAAATATAATAGAGTAAAAAAATACAAAACATATCATAATATGCAATTGTAAAATGCAAATACTCGAGTAGAGTGCGTCAATATTTTAGTGAAGTACAACATCGAGTAAATATACTTAGTTACTGACAGTGACACAAAGAGAGACAAATTGGCCCCTCATGCACTGTCCTATATCTGTGAAAAAAAAAGGTGTGTTGGAAGATTTTTTTTCAACATATGTGAAATTTACTTTAGGCTTGTTTTTCAGTGGTTAGCACAAAGACCAACAAGCTGTGCAGTGAGTTCATAGTGTTTATCACTATAAAATCACTTTTCTCATTATTTGAGATAAAGCAAATAATTATGCCTTATGATCCACATTTTTATGTATCAACCTTTTTACAAAAGTAGTTATAATTGTAAGGAATTTTCCATCCATGTCATCACAGCTCAACTCAAGTAAACAAACCGCCAGGATCTCGTGGCTGAGTTCGTCTTCCCCCACTGATGTTGGTGGTTTTACCTTCATAGCCCCGCAGGGAGTTAGGTATGAAGCTCTGGCTTCGCCTGTTGATTGCTCTTTGACCGATCATTTCCTTGAAGTGCTCCAGAATGTCACATACAAAAAGCATTCTTCATTCAGCGCCCAGAACCCAACATCCACTGTGATCAAAGAGACATGAGTGCATTTGGCACTTTCCCACTCCCTCACAGAAACATAAGTCCTGAGTGTTTAGACTCCACTGTCTACTACTATATTTGGCTGCGTCAGAGCAAAACACACCAGGGTTCTCAACACTCATCTTTTTTCTGTGAAGAGAATATTAAATACAGAAAATGTCCCTTTCCAAAATGTAAAAACATGAATAATATGCTGATGTTTAGAAGTTTGTTACCTTACATGTTTCACATAATGGCAACAAACAACAACTAAAACAACAATGAGCAGAGATTTAGCTCAGTGCACAACAAAGAGCAAAAAGGGAACTTGATGTGTCCTTTCCAGAGGAGAAAATCAGACCCAGAGCTGTGTTTGTGAGGATTAAGATGTTTGATGACCAGGACCCCCTGACCGAGGTGGTTTCTGACCACAAATAAACACCAGCCTCAGCGGGTCCCTGTGCTCTAGCCTCTGCACGGTCAGCAACAGGAGCGCATCAATCACAGCTGGAGTGGGGGCTCCCCAAGGCGGGTGCACTGAAAAAAAGCCTCGGCCAGCTGCCGCCCCAACCCTCTGCTTACATGCACACACACACACAGTGTATACACACACAACCATAGAAGCTTAATCTCCCTCCACAACTTAACTCTGATAGACACCCCATGGCCTGGCTGAGACACAGATGACTCAGAGGTTGAGCAAAGAACAAGAAACAATAAAATAACAACTTACACTCAAGTGTGGCTTTGATGACTATTTCCTCATTTCATGTTATCGATTAATTTTTTTTTAAATATTACTTTTATTTTATTACAAATGTGTCTATTTTGTAGCTTATTTGCTTGCATACATACACAGAGCCTTTAAATAAGAAAAAGAACTACAAAACCATTCTACAATTTTACAGTAAGAGAAGTAACATTATTTTATATTTTTTCTTCATGTCATTAATGCAGCAATGCATCAATAATGTATGAATATGTAAGTAACATTCTGAATATGCAGCTAATTTTAACTGGTTAATATAGTGCTGGAAATATTCCTCCATAAAAATGCTGCATATTTCATTTTTTGGTTTAAGAAAGTACAAGTACAGAACCTGCGTAAATGTACTTAGCTAATTTCTCCCACTGTTTAGAAGCAGTAAAGCAAAAGTGAAGACCATAAAAACAATATAAATGTATCTCAAAAAATGAGGGGGATAATTTTCAGGGAAAAATTTTCTCTGTTACCAGCCTGTACAGTCTCTTTCATCTTTGCCAAATGTAGCGGTTTTGGTTTCTGCTGTGTTTCTGGAAACAATTCAAACTTGCACTTCACCTATGAAGGTGAAAGTACATTATGCAGTGATAATAATCCACTGCTCATGTGGTAGTCTCACTCCTCTTTGCCTCAGGAAGCGCTATAAAATTATGCAGCTTGCACTGTTACAGTGTGTGTGTGTGTGTGTGTGTGTGTGTGTGTGTGTGTGTGTGTGTGAGAGAGAGAGAGAGAGAGAGAGAGAGAGAGATGTGTTGCATTTCAAACAACACACATTTTTTTCACATCGGTGGTTTGAGACTAAACCTGACATAAAGTTGGATTGTGTGCAGCTTCAATCAGTTTATGGGGTATCAAAGTGTCTCCTGCCTATGAAGCAGGTGTTTGTTTACTTGTGAGTTTCACAAAGAAGAACTGATGATTTAAATCAGGCTTCACTCTGCAGCAGCAATTGTGCATTTGAGGTGGATTCTCAACATTCAAGAGCAGTTTACATTCTGTAGATGATTTGTAGACATTTGGATCAGGGTCAGTTATGCTTGTAGGCTATTTGTCAGCTTTCCACATCCTAGTTTATCTGTTTATTTATTTATCTATTTATTTAATATCCTTTCTTCCTGGAGTACAGTTAAATTGATTGTGGAATATATAATTTCATTCTACTCTTTTGGTTTGAAGTAACAAATATTCTTCCCCTTAACCCTTCCTCATTGTGCTCTTCCTCCCTCCTGGTTAACATTGCCCCCTGCTGGAAAACAACTAATGTCGCTCAGAACCCATACTATTATACTGTAGTTTCAACTCAATACATTATATTGTTCACTAACTTTTCAGTTTTCTTCAAGTGACGGTTTGTGTGGAGACTAATTTCAGGGAAAACAAAAGAAAAATTTGAATTTAAAATGTGACAAATTTTTTTAACTATTTTCTCTATCATCTCTGTAAAAATACTCCATTAAGATTAAAAGTTCGATATTTACAGCAAAAGTAGGTTTTGTGGATTACAAATCAAAACTAAAAGGACTTCAGGAAAATGGCTGCAGCTATCAGGCAATTATGATTATGGTGCCCTTCAGTGAGTTAGAGGGAGTTTTACAGTTATGATCTTCTATATGATAAATATTTCACAGACTAAGTATATTTAAATTTGACTACTTTTAGACCTAAAGTTAAGTCAAAGTAGTGGTAAATAATATGATTCTATATTTCTCAACTAGAATTTTCTATATTTAATACTTGTTGGGTATAAAATATACCTGGAATATAACTGAAATAGATCAAATACAGAGGAATTTTAACATTATTAGGGTCATCGTCATTGATGCATTATACTATGTAAGTAGCATTTTATTGTTATGTTTGATCAAAGTGGAGCTAATATGAGCTATTTTTGTACTGCTTTCTAGTTTAATCTGCAACAATGCACCAAATCTTGAGAAGTTATTGTGTTTTTTGTATGTAAAATTTTTTTTGAAAAGTAATTAATGACTGCAGTCCACCAAAAACTGCCTTCATTAACTCCTGCACACCCTTTCCATCTGTGCATATTCTGTATTGTTACCTGTTTTCTTGTCTGTATACAACATCTATTGCACGTCTGCCCGTCCTGGGCAAGGGGATCCCTCCTCTGTTAGGGGGTTTTTTGTTTTGAGTTTTTCCTCAGTCGATGTGAGGGTCTAAGGGCAGAGGATGTTGTTATGATGCTATGTAAAGCCCTTTGAGACAAACTGTTTGTAAAAATGGGCTATACAAATAAAATTGCCTTGCCTTGCCTTGCCTTGCCTGCAGTTGTTAAACAATTGTAATTGATTGCAAATCAGAGAATTTTCCTCCAAATGGTGCACAGAAATTTGTACTTTTAAAAAGTATTAGAAAGTTCAGTGGATTTCTTCTATATATACAGATATTTCTAGCAGTTGGTTAGTTTTTGAGACATGTATGTGATTTCTCACATGCACCTGGTCTCATACAGCAGACCAATTCACATATGTTGTATCTGGCTTTTCTGAAAAGAAAATTATTTGTGCCAGAGCTGAACCAGAACTCAACCTTGGAAACTAAAGAAATGGCTCTCATTCACCATCATAACTTCATATTTGTGATACTGTAGTAAATGCACTGACAAAAAAACTAATGGCGGTAGCAAAGTGTGCATTAACTGCAAAGCTCTATCATCAAAATGCTGAATATTCATTTCCCAGGACGCAGCGTGAGCAAATTAAAACAGCTGACCTCATCTGTTGGATTGATTGATATCTGTCAAAAGTGGAAAAGCAACTAGACAAAGCAAAGATTCACCTGACAATGTCTAAAGCACCAACGCAACTTCAACAATCTGAAAATGAACAAGTACACAAGCAGTATATAACATGAAACTATATGTGTTGTCATAATGTCGTTATTTCTTCATAAATGTCAGTTGAAGTTTCTGTAATAAAACTCCATGTTGAACAAAGGCTGAGAATCCTGACCTAGATGTGTGTTAGCATGATTTGTGTTATAATTGAAAGCTGGTTTGGGATGCATTAATTAGCAAGAATTTTTCCTCCTCTGCCATTTGCAGTCATTATGAACATTGCCTACACAAAGCTCTCCATGTAATTGATATTGTGAACAAAGATCATAAAATCTACCTAAATCAAATAAAAAATAGTTAATTGGGCGACTTATTACATTCCAGAGTCCATTATGAAGAATTACATTATATTGCCTTTTTTCTGGGAGGTAATTGAATTTCTAATAGAACATTTAGTTTTTGAAATGACCTTTTTCAATTAAAGCCTTTTAATTGAAACTATATCTTTTTCAATCACTGTATGTCATTTAATTAAACCATATCAGAGATATATAGGACATTCTGCTTCACAAAATTTATTCTTTTTTTTTTCTATCTTTTTTGATATTTGACACTTTCAGAATATTTGTGCCTTTGGCAAACTAACAAACTGACATAATATATAAAATCAACCATATCACTGAATTATTAATTGTTTTGAAATAGGTATGTTAAATTAAATCTCCAATTATGTGAAATTTACACGCTAATACTATTGTAGGCTTATCAGATCATAAATTTGGACAAAAAGAATTAATCTTAGATTTAACTGGAGAGATAAAAAACCCATATTAACATCATGACAGATCAAAAAAAGACAGGAAGAACCATCCCAACTGAAGCAATAATACTACAAATCATAAAAGAAAAGAAGTAAGCAATAATTTTCTCTAGGATCTCTGTGAAAAATATAAGTAAAGTGAAAGTAGGTTAAGTTGGGTTGGGTTTGTTTGTTTTTTTTTTGTTTTTTTGTTTTTTTTTTGTTGTTTTTATGTTTTGCAAAATGTACATAAAACATCAAAACTAAAAGCACTTCAGGAAAATGGCTGCAGTTGCAAGAGCATTATGATTATGTTGTCCTTCAGTGAGTTAGTGGTAGTTTGAATTTTACAATTATGATCTTCTATGTGATAAATATTTAAATTTGACTACTCTTAAAATAGGTAAAATACAAAAATGTACAGACTAGGAGGGTTGAGGGCATTTTGATAGTACTCATGAACATATTTAGGGTCCTTATCATTGATGCATTATACTATGTAAGTAGTAGTTTTTTTTTTCTTGTTTTTTTTTTTTTTTTTTTTTGGTTATGATTGGAATTCAGAGTGGAGCTAATTTGAACTATTAATTATTATATAACTATTTTTAGTTTATTCTGCAACAGTGTATCATATTTTAAACACAGTCATACAAACACACAACACAAAAAGGGTTTCCAATAAAAGTGATATCACTTCTTTGTTAGAGGTACCATTAAACTGTATGACTGATACAGTCAGTGTACTAGTCATATTAGGTCTCTCTTTACACAAAGAGAGAACACAAATTTAGGTTTTCTTTTGTGTGTGTGTGTGTGTGTGTGGGGGGGGGGGGGGGGGGTGTCATACTGTTATATATTACGCAATAGGTTACATATCTGCATGCAATGTTTATAAAATGCTAATTCAATGAAGACAATGATATCACCATAAATCATCCATAGTCAAAAAATAAAAAAACAAACAAACAAAACAAACAGCTTTTTCACATTAATGATTCTTCATTGCTCTTGTTATAATTACTACAGTTTAGTCACTTGGATATAAGCAGTTGCTGTTTTTGGGGCATGTCGTTCTTCTCAAGAGAACAGACTCTAAAGTGTGGAGGTATGTAAATGTAAAAGAAAAGAGAGCCTAAAATTGAGCTTTGTGGGACACCTTGGGTGAGGGAGGGCAGGTATAGTAAAAGCCCAATACCCGGAGTTGGAAGAAAGCAGTAAATCAATGGTCTGAGAATTGATTTGGGCAGTTTCAGGGCAATGAAAAAAAAATCAAAACCAGAATAGCAAAAAATGACCATTGTTCTGAAAGAGATTTCATTGAATGGCAATATCTATTTTCTAAAATCTTTTTTAGAAAATCTATCATCAACTAATGCTCCATGTGAGACAGTATTTGATTTTCAATATCAAACAATAAGTAGTGATGTTCCATGGTTATACTTTTAATGGTGAAATGTGATCTTAAGAGAGACAAACAAGATGGCATTGTGAGAAATCCATCAACCACAACAACATCTGACAAAGTGCCCACTTTGCCCAATGTTGCTGTTGCCCTGAAATGCTTTTGTTTTTGTCTCACCTTTCGGCATTGCACTGCAATGCTCCATCGCTGTCTGCTCTCTTTCTTGCAGGAGCTGCCCTTGTGCTCCCCCTTTCCCTCCTCCCTTTTTTTTCCCAACCCCCTCAAAATCACCTTTTCTTTTCGAATCAAGTTCAACATCTGGAGGAGGAAGAAGTCCCCGAAACTGCTTTTGTTCTGTGTCAGAACAGATTTCAGACAGGCTGAGGTACAACTAAGGGCAGCTGCGATGATTTGTCCAAAACATGGGGCATTTTAGCAGCAGTGACCAACTAAGGAGGATGTTTACAGCTTTCGTTTACTTTTAGATTTCCTCAATTAGGATTTCTACCTTTGTATACCCAAAACTGAAGCACATCCAGATTTTTTTTCAAGTTTTAGCATGTTAAGTTTTAGAATAAGTCCCTCATTCCACACAAAGAATCTTTGTCAACTCATTAAAACCTTTTGTCCACACTCCCCTGACAAGTACAGTAGAATGAAGGACTGATAAAAGAAGATTTGACAGCAACACATTTTAATGATATCAGCATAGGTGCTGTAATCCAGTGGCATATTCAGACTCTATTCAATAAAGGAACCCAACAGTAGGGCACACACTGGATTATGTCAACTTGAGGCCTAAACTCAACTGTAAATGCTGCAGATCTGTGACAGTATTTGACCAAAAGGGTCTAATAACTAGGGGAAAAAAACAAACATCAGGGTTGCACAGACGAGTGGTTTATTTCCAGTGTGTATCACCCCTCAGAACACAGGATGCCTTTACATGCAATGTGACAAGACTTCCTCTATTCTTAACTTCTGATTCTGTGGCTGCTGTAGTGGAGGAGGGCACGGCTGGGGCACAGGGGTTGGGGGGGGGGGCACAGTTGTGGGCTCCTGGCATTGGCCTGACAGAGGAATGTCTGACAACAGCTTCAGCCTCTCCGCTCCACGACTGTGTGCCTGCAAGACAGTACGCAGCCATCTGCTAGATCCCCCTCCACCATCTCCACCGCAACACCCCCTCATCCGGATGCTGCTATAACCACTGACAACGCAACAAGCTAATTAGGAGATTTACTGTGCTAATTACACATGCACAGAAGTGTTGCTGGAGATTTCTATTTGGGGCTCGGCTTTGTGCACAATTTCCCCTCGATTAAAGGCAAATGTAGCATGTAAAACTGTGTGATTGTCTTTTACACCCCTGCGTGATGTTGATTCACTATGACACCCGACAGGCAGCTGGAATGGCTGAGGGCCACCTGACTTCGGAGGGCTGTAAGAAAGAGATGTGCTCCAAGCCCCTGCAACCAAAGTGAGAAATGACTTGCTCTGTGAGCTGAGGGGATGCTAGACTGGAGATAACACCCACAATCCATAACATTCTGGTCTACTTTCTCTGTCAATTAAGAGACAAGCAACAAGATGACTACAAAGGCAACAACAAGCCTACAGTATGGAGCGCCCGCCCAACAAACCCAGCAGCTTCCTTTGATATCAAAGTCAGGTTTACTGCAGAGCTTTTCAAAAGTTTCATTGAGCCCCAAAGGAGGAATAAAACAGGTATCAAATTTATTCTCAAGAAACTGAAATGGCAGTGTTATTTTGAATCAATATCCCCCTGAACTTTACACTATTAGCTACTTGAAATACTTCAGTTGAACAAAAAAAAAAAATCTGTGTTTTATATTGGTAAACTCTGCAACCTTGCTGCAGTTTAAATAAAAACAGTTTAGAAAAGCAGTGAAGAAGTAAATATATGTGCAAACTCTGGCTCTTTAGCTCCTAATTGCTCCCAGTTAGTTGCTAACTTTGTCTGATGGCTGTTTGGTGCTGGGCTGTGCCACAGCTCATTTATGCATTCATTCTCTGACAGCTATATATATCGATATAGATATAGATATAGATATAGATATAGATATAGATATAGATATATCTATATCGATATAGATATAGATATAGATATAGATATATATAGATATAGATACCAATTCTCTGTCTCCCTGTCCCAGCTTTCCCACCTACATATTTACCTGGTTCTACTACCTAATCAGCTTTTCTTAGTATATAACAGTTAATTCCCAACCAAACAGTATATTGTGCCTCCCATGCCCTAGCTTTTAAGCCTTTCTTGTCTGTTTTTGCCTGCTGGCTTTTCCCTGGTTAATCTGCCTAACTGTTACTGACTACTGTGCATACATGATGACATGCTTGAATTTGCCCACTGCCCTTTTAAGGTGACCCGATTTTTTAAATAAAATAGCATTAAAATTCCCAGTGTTTCATTTTGACTTGGTACATATGCTACTGTAATAAATTATGGTGAGTGAAAATGATTGATAGGGTTGCAAGCTGCCCGCAAAATGCAGAATAATCCGGGTATTAGAATTGGAATTGGTTGAATTAAACCAGGTACACTTCTTTCTCATATTTTTCAGGCTCAATTCTAAATCTATGTGAGATAAATATTATGTGTTTGATTCTTAAATCAGGACAATTTGTATAAGATAGAGGGAAACCCTCCCATTTTCACTTAGCCTGACTGTGTTTCACTACACAAACAGAGAATGTACATCTCAAGGGAGCAGAAAAGTGAGGGAACTGAGGCTCTTAAAACCTACTGGTCACTGGACCAGTTTAAAGCTGTACTAACCTGCATTGACTGATCTACTACATGTTTTCCATCGGGTCAAAACGTTCCACCTCAGGGATTTTGGGTTGACCCCTCAGTGTTGGAAAATGTAGAAAAAATTTTAAATTCAGAGACCCTTAAGGGAATGTTCCCTTAAGGAAACATCCCCTTAAGACACAACAAACAAAATGTTGCCTTAAAGCTGTCTGCAAGTTGCAAAAATTTGACTTTCAAACAAACTGAGGGGAGCGTTCCCTTACGTTTGTCTTAGAGGTTGGAAAAAATCTAATTTCAGTGAACCTTAAGGGAATGTCATTATAATGTTGTTTGAAGCTTGAAAAATTTTACATTCAAAGAACCTTAAAGCTTGTTACCTTAAGGTTTTTTGAAGGTTTGAAAATGTTTTACCTTCACTGAGCCTTTAGGAAACATTCCCTTAAGGTTGTCTGAAGGTTGTAAAACTTTAACCTTCTGAGGACCTTAAGGAAACATTTCCTTAAGGTTCCTGAAAGGTTAGAAAAGTTACCTCCAAAGAACCTTAAGAATGTCTCCTTAAGGTTCCACAAGCATAACCTTCCAAAGACACTTGAAAAGCTCCAGAAACATTTGCTAAAGGGTGCAAAAATTGTACCATCTGAGAACCTTAAGGGAATGCCCCCTTAAGGTTCTCAAATGTTTATACAAACTACAAATCTTACAAGAACATTCCAAAAACATTCTGGTTACGTTTGTTAAAGGTTGCAAAAATTGTATCTTTAGACCATCTAAAGGGAATGTTCCCTTCAGGTTTTCTTTTCTAACTTTTGTAACCTTTTTCAACTTTTGTGATATTGTACCATTTCTTGCAATTCTTGCAATCTTCAGTGAACCTTACATTCCCTGGATACTTTAGTGGAACGTTTCTGGAATGTTTCTGGATGTTTATGTTTGTACAACTCTCAGAGCCCCTCAAGGTAATGTTCCCTAAGGTTTCTCTGAAGATTTTTGCTTCAGAGTCTTGCTATTGAGACCTTTTATACCCGAGCTAGTGACCTTTACTTGAATTAGTGGCATATTGTTAGGGCATGCAAACCTAAAAGTAGACATTAATTAGCACAGTGTTGAAGTGGAAGCAACATCTCTCCTTACATCTGATCTCAGAACAGTTCTTTGTCTCATAAAGGATCTCAGGGGTGCTTGGATTCATCAAATGATTTACTGCCCACTTCTGGTGGCAGCAGGGTATTGCCTCTGTAAGCTAGCTTGCCTTCCAGCCATTGTACCTGGAGCTTGGCAAGCAGAAAGGAGAACAGCTTAATTTGGAGTTTCACACATCACATTCACATCTTTGACTGATGGTTAGC
>CM076656.1:13137275-13446964 GCA_038496675.1 Rachycentron canadum | reverse complement strand
ATATATATATATATATATACAGTTATGTGTATACACATGTCAATTTAAGTCACACATAGTGAGTATGGATTACATAAGAACAAACAAATTTGTAATTGCTAGTACTAACAGGACAATGCTTTTTACAAACCCTGAGGTTACAGTTTACACTTGTATGTCTAAAGCATATAAAGATTAAAAAAAAAAAAAAAAGGACTTTGAGAGATGTTATTCTGCCCAGTTTTGTCTCCTTTGCAAATTATTTTCTTCTCATATAATCCCCACTGAAACTAAAACTACACCACTGGCCTCAGACACAGCAGCTCTAAAGAATTTAAACTAAATTATGACTGTTAGGAGGTTGTGTGGTTATCTGTCCGATCAGTATCCCAGATATTTGTTTACCCTATTATAGAAATACATTGCCTTTAAAAGGTTCAACAACAGACTAGATAAAGGAGACCGTTCCTGCTCTTCTGCCTTTCAGCCACTAGATGTCACAATTTGACCGCAGAGCTCATGTTGCTCTCGATGATGAACACAAATTAGAGAGGACAATGTCCAGTTATATTCTGAAGTAGTAAGATTGAAACGTTAAATAGTTTTGGGTCATCACGTAAATGCACATGTGCGTTATTTGATTAGGCATCTTATAAACAAAATGTGGCAATGAGGAAATAACAGCTGAGTGATAGTGATACCTTTGCCTTTCCACGACTTCAGCAGAATACTGAATGTCTATATGACCCTAAAGCTTGCATTAGATGAAATAAACAAACACAGGGCCCCTTAGAGATAGTCTGTGCACTCTGCAGCTGAGGGTCAACAGCTGCAGTAAGGCCTCTGAGTAACAAAAAAGCAAAGAACACACACAGCCTGCATGTTACAGTAGGTGTCTAGGCTGTAAAAATGTAATGACAGGAAGGAACAGATGGGGGATTTCATATATGTGTATAGCAGATCAGCCCGTTAAATCATTTGTTCTCAAGGTTTCCTTTCACCTCATTTTAATTTTACATGGACAAAGTGAAGTGGGTTTACTTGCTTGTATTGTTTTGGAAAAAATACAGCATTGTTCCTCTGTTCAGGTGTGTCCTGTAACTCATATTAGCTGTCTCAGTGCAGGGACATCTGCACTCTGGACTGGTTTCCATTTACCACATCTTGGTTTCTTTGGAGCTTAATAGCACCACCAGGGGGCTCATTCTTCTTTTGCCAGCCCTAAGCCGTTTCTCTGTATGAGAATGTATCCCATTCAACAAAGTGCCATAGCATCCTACTGTTTCAGAGTCTGGCTACACTCCACAAAGCAAAAAAAAAAAAAAGACGCTTGATGCTTTGTCTTTGTCATTAAAAATATTCTGTGCAAACTTTATTGCTGTGTTTGCTGAGTACACAATTTTTCTTATTGCTAATATGGCCTACCAATAATCAATGTCATAAAGGGTCATACAGGTATAAAGTGCTGCTGAGTTTTCCATAATAAACACATTTTTGGCGCTAGTTCATTCAACATACCAGCATACATATATCAGTCTCTGAGAGAAAACTGCCACTAACCAAAAAATAATCTGTGGGAAACTCCGAGCAGCTGGTTTAAATTCCTCAAGCGAGTTTAATTCTGCTGTGCAGGAAAACAAGTCAGGACATATTTTAGGTATCATGGCACATCTTTATGTTTTTTTCTCCAAATGACTCACCTACTTTTGTTTAGATTAATGACTCTTCATGTTGCTTCTTCTCAGAGTTGTTAAAACAGCGTGCACAGACTCGTTTTAAAAGAGCTGTCTGTAATTACTAATTAACTAATGAACTGAAGTCTTGTCATATATAAAGCTTATACTGGAAATAGCTTAGTATCACGTAGCCTGAACCACATGACAAAGAGACCAGCCCCAAGAAACAAAGTCACTGCTATACAGCAAATTATTTACTCTTTTATCTGCTCCCATTTTCTTATAACCACAATAAATCATCACATAGTCCATAGGCGATGTCTGATACATACTTGAACCAAACTTCCTACATTTAAGTTGATGCAATCACTGTTTATCAAATCGGTAGACTTTGTTTGTTGCTGATTACTCTTACCTGTTCATTACACACTTGTATTTGATATATCTAATCCAGCTTGTTTGCTGATTTCCCTTTGAGAGTGGCCTTGCTGATGCAAAATTATGATTTTATGTCTGTCAAATTCTGTGATCTTTGGAATTTGAATGGAATTATGTGATTTAAAGTTGGTCTTATGCATATTAGCAGCTTCCAATGAGTTCACCTCATACGGCATGAGTATGCAATGCTCAAGCATGTTTTGCCCAAACCTGGTGTAATGGACCTTTTTCACAGCATCATTTTGACATGAAATAGTCAACAAAACAGGTGTTAGTTGTGACATTAATTTGGGTTCCATTCAATTCAGGTTTAAGATTCCTGCTACTGCTCAAGTGTAAGGGGACATCACACTAAATACCTGCCACTTTAGCCAATAGAAGCTGTTTTTTCTGATTTTATTTTTAGTTTTTTAGTACTACATACACATTTCCTGTATTTTCTGGTTGTACTCTAATATTTATATGTGGTCATTAGAGCATTGCTAAAACAAAAAATCTAAGGGTGGCCTCAGACTTTTGCACAGTACTGTATATATATATATATATATATATATTCATTGTCATATTAATGACAACATAGCAAATGTAACAGACCTGTGGCTACCATACACAGAATATTCCCAGTGCTGAAATTGAATAAACACATTGCAAACAATGCTGCATGCTACTGTGATACAACAGTAGTTATTAGTATGTATATTATCATATATTATTATTGGCAGCGGTAAAGGAAGTATTCAAGATCCTGTAAAGATTCTTCACTGAAGTAGAAGCATCAATAACACACTGTGACCGTGGTGCCATTAAATATGATATTTCATGATTGATTCATGATTTGATTCGTTTGCTTAGAAATTAATATGTTGAATGTTTTCTATTAATCTATTAATTCATCTATAAATTGCTTGGTTTGTAGTATAAAAGGGAAAAGTGCCAATCGCATTTACACAGAGCCCAAGGTGACACTTTGGTGGCAAGAAAAAGGTGCAAGATCCTCACATCTGAGAAGCTGGAGCCGGAGAAATGTTTTGCCGTTTTATTTTTAAAAAGCGAAATTTCAACAAATAAACGTCAACTAACTGAGAACCAACTTGTTTTTACACTTTCGAGTAGTTTAATGTACGAGAGGGGGTCGGGTTTTATGAGATATTCATGTTTGATAGGTAAAAGTAACTGGGAGTGTAGAGGAAGTCAGTGCCCGTGATGGCACAAAGGCATGGAAAGAAACTCAGGTCGCCTGAGCCGGAGGCAGGCGAGCACAGCAACTCCACATTTGATCCTCCGAGGACAAACTGTTCTGTTCGCGAGAGTCGGGTTTATTCGCTCTGCGTCACTAGGGGGCGCACGACTTGTTTACTCTCACACTTTATGGTAAACGTGTGGTTTTGTTTGTTTGTTTTTTGTTGGGGGTTTTTTGTTTTCTTCGGTTTTGGTTTTTTTGTTTGTTTGTTTGTTTGTTTTGTTTTGTTTTGTTTGTTTTCTCCGCGTTTAAAAACCTGTCCGGTTTGCTTTCGCTTCTCCGAGCGCGTGTGTGTTTTTGTTTTTTTCATGTTGATGAAAGGATATCGAAAGTTAGGAGCCTTTCTGAAGGGTGGGGCTGTTGGTGGTGGTGGCGGTCGGACCGCTTCCCTCTTGTTATTCACCAGGGTGAAAGCCAGTGACTCCTCCATGTCCTCATCACGAACTGATCACGTTTCCCTTCGGCCAATCACAGGCGGCGGCGACGCTCCGCAGCGTTATAAATGTAAGGCGCACGCGGACGGTGGAGCAGGAATGAACAACAATAGACAGCTTCGCATCGACCACATATCGGGAGACGCTTTTCAGTTTCTAGTGTTTTTCTACACTTAACATCGGGTAAGAGGCTCTGGACGTGTGTGTGTTTACAGGCGTGCGCTGCTGGCCACGTTTCCTCTCGGTGTGATGCTCGCTTTCTTCTCGTTCGTTACTCTCCTCCATTGTGTACACGATATTTCATGTTATTACATGTCGATGTTTCTCCACTTCAGTGGCCTTACATGAGCTCTTATTAGTCAGCCATTTGAACGAGAGCCATAGATGAGCAGGCTGGTGCTTGATGTTGTTGTCCTTATAATATAGTTATTGTCTGGGATGTATCCCTCGTCCATAACGTTACTCTTAACCTTTCTGGTCTCAGCCTCGTGATTCGCTTGTGCCATGTTAACATGCATTCAGATGTATGATGCTGAGCGCATGTCCTGTTTACTCTGTAGGTTTTGGGGTCAAGGAAAATGGCCACCTCAGCAAGCTCAAAACTGAACAAAACTGTTAAGCAGCAGTACATGGATCTCCCTCAAGGGGACAAGGTCCAAGCCATGTACATTTGGATAGATGGCTCTGGAGAGGGACTACGCTGCAAGACCAGAACTTTGGATTCTGAACCCAAGTCGATTGAAGGTAAGATCTGGCTCCATTATAAACAGTGCCACAGATGGTTTTAGGCTTTTTGAAGAGACAGTTCATTTCCTCTGTCAGATCTTCCGGAGTGGAACTTCGACGGCTCCAGCACCTACCAGTCGGAGGGCTCCAACAGTGACATGTTCCTCATCCCTGCAGCTATGTTCAGGGACCCGTTCAGGAAAGACCCCAACAAGCTGGTGCTCTGTGAAGTGCTCAAGTACAACCGCAAGCCAGCAGGTGAGCAGAGGAACAACAAACCTGTGCGTTAATGTGTTTAAAGCTGCTTTATAGCAGTCGGCTAATTTCTGACACTGCACCAACAGAAACCAACCTGCGCAACACCTGCAAACAGGTCATGAGCATGGTGGAGAATAACCACCCATGGTTCGGTATGGAGCAGGAGTACACTCTCCTGGGCATAGACGGACATCCTTACGGCTGGCCCTCCAACGGCTTCCCAGGTCCACAAGGTGAGCGTCAGGATTCTGGCTTGTCTCATTGTTTACTAATATATAATACATTATAAACCCTAATGGCCAGCTAAGTGTTAATATGTAGCTTTTTTTCTTGATTAGGGCCTTATTACTGTGGAGTGGGAGCAGATAAGGCATATGGACGAGACATAGTGGAGGCACACTACAGAGCCTGTCTGTATGCGGGAGTTCAGATCTGTGGAACCAATGCTGAAGTCATGCCAGCTCAGGTAATATTATGTTGTCTTCATATTTTTCATGGTAAAATGCATTTTTAGTTGCTATATGTCCATTATTAACCTTTCATTACCACTGTGTTGTGTATCAGTGGGAGTTTCAGGTAGGGCCATGTGAAGGTATCAACATGGGGGACCATCTGTGGATTGCCCGCTTCATCCTTCACAGGGTGTGTGAGGATTTTGGTGTGGTGGTGTCTTTTGACCCCAAGCCTATCACAGGAAACTGGAACGGTGCCGGCTGTCACACCAACTTCAGCACAAAGGAAATGCGAGAGGATGCTGGACTGAAGTAAGGATGACTTTTAATCTCATTAGTGTATTGCAAAATGTCTCATAACGGTGTGATTTTGAATTCTTTGCTTTGAACGTGATCTTAAGCTCATCTGTCCCTCACAGAGTCATCGAAGAGGCGATCGAAAGGCTGGCTAAGAGACATAGATATCACATCGGGGCCTATGATCCCAAAGGCGGGCTGGACAACGCCAGACGCCTTACTGGTCATCATGAAACCTCAAACATCGAAGAATTCTCTGCCGGCGTGGCCAATCGCGGTGCCAGCATCCGCATCCCTCGCTCCGTGGCTCAGGACAAGAAGGGCTACTTCGAAGACCGCCGTCCATCCGCCAACTGTGACCCCTACATCGTCACAGAGTCACTGGTACGCACATGTTTACTCAAAGAAGAGGGAGAGGGACCCACCGATTACAGGAAATGAACAATCTAAACCTGTCATTACCAGTACTGTACTCAGCCGTGTGACTATTTCAAGATTCTACGGATTGATCTATACATTTTTGAATTTTTTACTTGACAGATGAAGTCCATTTTTTGTGGGTTCAATTGTATGCAGAAATCCTTTATCGCTAATGTAAACACTGCCTTTCTGTTGTCATGGTAGCTGATCATTTTTATAAAGTACATAATTGTAATGAGTTTAACTTGTACTAATGAAAACAGTCTTAAGTGCAGCAGGATTTTCCTGTAGATCTTGTGCCTCTGACACGAAGGATCCTAAAGGCATCTGAATGTTTATAGCAGTCTTGGCCTTTGTCACGTGTATAGAGAGTTAAGGTCATTATGTAGGCAAATCAACTTTTGTATGTTTGTCTTTTAATAATGCATGTGTCTGTTTTATTTCATTTGACTTGTTAATGTCACTTGCAAACACTAATAAACAGCTAACATTTTTACATATGGGTTTGTCGTTTAGTCATAGATGCGTCTTATTTTGCCTCATTCGGACCTAAAACCAATTTGTCACATCCACCCTGTCAGCTGATCTGAATCTGTGAAATGTGACCAGCATTAAGGGAAAATGTACTGTAATACCTAACAAATGGTGGTTAATTAAGACAAGTGAAATCCACATCCTTCTACTTATTCAAAGACCAGAAGAGACCAGTGTCGTCATTAGAGGAGCAACATGACGTCAGACCTTCAAAGTGGTTTCAACAGATCATTTACCCTATAGATGGTGACAACTTTTATGTAAGCACACTGGCTTTGCTGACTCTTCAGGAGTGAGGGTGTGCTCTTCCATGGCACGTTTCAGACCAAAAATAGTGTAACTGTCTTCCTGGTATGTTGTTTTGACACAAGGCTGGATAACCTCTGACCTGGTTCTTAAAGTAGGTCAGGAAAGTAAAGAGAGAATGGGGGAGTTTCCACCAAAACTTGTCTGAAGACCTGAGATTTTGTCACATTAGTTAGTGTGTCACTTGCTACATTATATTTACTGCTTAAACAAGCTCAGGCAACTAAGTAATGTGAGTAAAAAAAACATTTTAGTCATTTTAGTAAGAACAATTTACTAACGACACCATGTTTTCATTGCAAACAATTGAACTTTGCGTGTCTTTGTTTCACTTATTTCATACCATGTTATAAGGTTCCTTCTATTTCAAAGCCACTGCGAAAAACTGGATTTGAAGACAGGTTGATGCAATAAATGTATCGTATGTCCCGAGCAGATGAGTTGTTCCTCTTATTCAGACCCAATGTTTTCCTTTTTCTTTGCTTTCATATTTTCTTCTGCTAAACCTTTGAAAACTGATGCTCGTTGGGGATTTATTCTCGAAACTAAATGGAATCTACGTTTTATTTTTCCTTGGTAAAACATTGTCTATTGTTCAAAAAAAATTTGAGGGCTGTTGTTTCTCCTATTAACCTCTTAAAGGTTTATTCCAAATTATTTTCAGTGCTATATTGCTTCACTTGCTTCATTTTACTCTAAGATGAAAATTAATTGTCAAAAATTTTAAATACAGCTTGAGTTTGGTAATTCATCACATTATATCAATTGTTCAGAAGGCTGCATTCTTGCAA
The DNA here is from genome assembly GCA_038496675.1 of Rachycentron canadum. Classification (NCBI taxonomy): domain Eukaryota; kingdom Metazoa; phylum Chordata; class Actinopteri; order Carangiformes; family Rachycentridae; genus Rachycentron; species Rachycentron canadum. Next base: position 13,439,413 of record CM076656.1, on the reverse strand, counting down.
CAAGAATTGTTATCAGAACAGATTTTTTTTCAGTCCACTATGCATTAAATTAAAATATACTATAACGGACACAAATGAAAGCAGGCATTATGCTTAATTTATTCCAATTATTACTTATATTTATATTTTATATTTAAAACCTGAGTTATGTGAAATTGTGTTTCATTGTTTATTTTAGTCCAAAGGCCATGTGCCGGGATCATTGGTGTCAGTAGGGCAACAGTGTGACCTAAAAAGTCTTCCAGTAAAAGTAGCATGTCATGCACTATCTCTTGTATAGTTATGTCTTTTCCAAAGATCTTTAATGAGACATTACAAAACTAGACTTTCCTCACAGGTAGCTGATAATGTTCATTAGAAAGCAATGTATCCGTCATGTATAGAAAGACAAGCTAATAAGTAGCAAGCAAACACATTGGCTAAGAAAGAAAGGGCAACCTAGGTAGTGCTGTAGGGGAAAGCTCTGTGTGCTTGGGTGACCCAAGTGTTAGCCTCATGCCATGTTTGACTTTCTGATCTGTACCAAATTATACCATGACCATGAACCTACCATGCTCCACTCTATTAAACCTGGTGTAAAACAAACCTACTGTGAGGTTCATTAGGTGAATATCTGGGATACAAAGAGTGGCGTAAATCTGCAGTTACCAAATCATATCTTTCAACGAGGATAAGGGTGTATTTGTGTGCATGATGACAGTGCACCAACACCAAATGGGTTAGTTTTCCTAATAGGGGAAAATTGTTGTTCAGAGTTTAGTTGTCGGAGCAAACAAATTCAGCCCAGGTTTTAGTTCATTTAAGTTGAATTAAGATGAGAGCATCAATTGGTTAATTTGTCATTTCAATCCCAAGTAATATCATTGTTAGTGTTATTATGACAGTTTCATCCAAATAATGTGCAATGAGTCAGCCAAACGTATTTCTATAGAGGAACTTTATAACAGTTTTAGTAAATGCTCTGTAATCCCTTTGTCTTGATGCGTGCATGGATAACTATTAAATAAACACAACTGCAGTGCATAGAGGTATTTGCTTGCAGCATTGTATCTGACAGCAGTCTGAGAGCACACCAAATTTAATTAGTTTTGGAGTCTACATCCCATTGCATGGCCTCCTTAAATTAAGTCCTTAAGCAAAGCTCTGGAAATTTCACTAAACAGATATGGTCAACCCACCCCCAACCCTCCTCCTCCGACCCTAGTTTTATCCCATGTTATTTGATCCCATTTCACTGTTTGTATGGAAGGGTGTGAAAGTGAGTGAATGCATCACTTCATCAACAATACACAGAGAAACGTTGATATGTTGAGATGGGCAGATAAACTGGACAAAAACATAACATAACTCATGAAGAAAAACATAACGCCATGAGCCACGTTTCCCTGGCAGCCAGAGTCTAAGCTCAGGCAATCTGGTGTGTGTAAGGGAGGCGGGGGTGGTGCGCCATATGAGCCTATTACATAACAGGCAGGTCAAGAGTATGTATAGTGCACAGAACAAAGAACATATTCTACAAACCATGACTGTGGTTTTCAACAATGTTCAGGAAAGCCAGTGTGGTATCACATATCAAGAGATACTACATAATCTCACACTGACCCTTTCATCACACAGACTATTCATTGTAAATAAAATGGTATTTCATCTGCAATTCAATCAATGGCTGTCAACCTAATCAGATATCTTGAGTCGAAGCAGCAAATGAAGCACCATCCTTGGCTGCCTTAGGTCTAATCTCATCACATGAATACAGTTTTGTCTGCTTTGGTGGCCCTTTAACCCTGGTTATCATCGCTATCAACAGACTGGCTTTGCTTCTTTCCCACCACCCACCAACCCATCGGCTGGTTCAGGGACATGTACTGTAAACCAGTCCAACGTGGACATCATAATGGTCGGAAACTTGAGCAGCTGTGAAAGCAGAGTTGCACAGTTAGACAGAGAGGTTAGAGGACAGAGGAGTGTGGATCAGACCACCACCAATTGTGACAAACGTCATCAGCTTTTCAACCAAACACAGAGTTTTATGATAAGAACTATGATAAGTAGTGACTTCCATGATTAAATCTGACCTTAAAGCTTAGATCTTATTGTTGACTAATAGATACAGTTTGTAAAATACTTTGCCCAGCAGGCTGATGAGACACAACAGGGTTTAAGTCAGGATACATCCAAATTGAGCACAAAAGCCTTCTGTGTGTGTGTGTCCTATTAAGTTTAGTTGTCCTGCTGCACATGCACCACAGCTGACCCAGTGATAGGAAACACGAGAAAGCAGAAGAAGAAGTGGCAGGTCTAAGTAAAAGTTCAATGTATTTTAACATTCAAAACAACAAAAGTTATTACTTAGTTATATGAGAAGATTGATACCATTTTCAAATATTGTTTTTGTATCTGTTTTTGTATCTGTTTTGATACCACTGTCTGTATGGTATGTATGTGAAGCTACAGCCTGGATGTGATTATCTTAAGTTAGGCAGGTTACTGCCTAAGTGACTGACTAAGACAGCACACAAATCCCTTGAAAAACATGCCTTGTTTTTGTATGTTTCGTAGACATTAGACAGACAAGATGTAACAGTAGAAATTCTTCCCATGTAATCTAGACCATAATTATGAGCAGCCTTGAGGTAAATAGTTAATGTAAGTCTTTGAGCTTGCAATTCCAAGTTCAGGCTATTCAACTTCTGCAAGTTACTGCATCTTCCACTTCACAAAAAACAAAGAAGTACCAACAAACTACTATAACTGCAAAGCCAGTATCATCGGTTACAACAGCTAATTTAAAATGACCTATAATGAACTGCTACAAATATCTAAGACAACAAAATGCTAATTGCTGCTACAAGATTAGCAGTAGGCATAATCCACTGTGGAATAATACACGAAGGCTCCCAAATCACAACAACACAACATTTTCTTGTTTATACAATGTTGTTGATGTTCCCTAAATGCCTTTGTGAGCTTTGGAAATAAGGTACCCACATGGTTACAACTCTCAACTCTGTTATAGCCACCAGCAACTTGAAAAGAGGGTAAAGCTGTTCAAAGTTCAAAGGTAGCAAAACCTTCCATCCACACTGCTCCAGAATTTTCAAGTCACTAAAACCTTTGGAAAATTTGAATATCATTCATTAGTAGTTTAAGACTCAGAGCTTAAAAAAGTCACTACCTTGTGACTTTACATTTAAAATGTCCCACACCGTCATTTAAATTACTACACTGTTGTTTATAATGTATGGCAATGGACAGTGGTCTCATTTTCCCTCTTTTCTATGTAAACATTCATGTTCATTCCCACAGCAGAGCTGCTCACCAGACGGGTTATATGTAAATGGAAAGTTGTTTGAAGTTAACGAGACAAACCAAAGTGCTTCTCATTTGAATCCGGTTTTCAGTTCACACCACATTACTGACACACAAACACCCAAATGTGAACCTCAGATTTGTCATCCACATGAGCTGACCTACACTAAAAGTCATTGCAAACATGAGAAGTTGTAAACATGGGTCAAAATGTTTAACCTGTTTTTCTCCTCAGTGTTTAGCTGACAAGAACAGGCTTGACATGCCTTCTCTTCTCACTTTTTTTCTACTCCAATCCTGTTTTGCTAAACTTCCTTATATCAAGTTGCCTATACATAGACAGGACAAAAAATTTTTATTGTGTGTGTGTGTGTGTGTGTGTACACTCCTCATACCTTTTGGCTGTTATTTAGAAAGAAATGGCACATGACTTTGGAGGAATCTTTTTTAATATAATAGATTATATATCTATTATATGTAATATATAATCTTTTTAATGTAACAAAACAAGTCATCATGCAGACCAAATGAATCAGCAGTGAACACTCAAATTATCTAATTTATCTCACTAATAACGTCTGCTGAAATAAAACTAACCCACAGTCAATAGTTTTCATAATTTACTTGTTTAGTTGGACTTTCTTTTGTGAAAGTTACTTTCCCTGGTCCTCTTGCTGCGTTTTCTCCTCCCCCACTGTCAAACCCCATCCTGCAGTTTACAATCCCCCATTCCAAGACCTTCAGGACCTGTGAAGGCAACACTACCCCCATCCTCCAGCCAAAAAGATAATGGAATTTTACAAAGGTCAGTTCAAGTAAGCACAGGATGAGCAAAAACCAGACAGCGCCATGCCTGAGGGCCTGATGCAACCAGAATAACAAAAAACTATTTTATCAGCAGTTCTGGGGAAAGGTACTGGCACATCTTTAGGGTTCCTTAATAGGAATTTCAGGAGAGAATATATTTTATGGTATTTAATATAATTTTATAAATGCAAAATGCTATTGTACATTGGGAGGATTCAGTTCTGCAGTGGCAGTTTCATTGCAAGGCATGCAATCCTTTCCTTAAAAAAAAAACAAGCCTGTAACAAATGTTGGACTTTCCTGTTTGCCTCAAAGTATGAGATTAACTGAAGCCAGACTGATTTAAAGCCGAGAATAAAAAGGATTCAGATTCAGTCATTCAGAAATACAATACATGTTGTCATATTGGAAAATATGCTATTTTGAGAAGATTTCATGCCACTCTCATTTGTTCTTGCAAGTATGGCACAATAGCCGGGGAAGCATTACTTTACCTTAACTTAAAGAGTGGAAGCAATGTTAAACAACTCTGTCCTAATGTTACACAGTTCACCTACCAGCACCACCAAAGCTCACAAAAAGTCACAATAATAGCCACAAATAACCATCTAGAGTATTTACATTGTGGATTTATTCTTTTTTTACCTTGGGACAGAGCCAAGCAAATCGTTTTTCTCTGCTAAGCTAAACGAATCAGCTGGATCCAAGCTGGAGCTTCATATTTAATGGACAGACTCTCAGCAAGAAAGAAAATAAGCATATTTCCCCAGAATGCACACAGTACCGATAAGCTAGCACCAGGAGACAGTTATTTTATCTTAATTTTATAAAAAGTGGAAGCATGGTGAAGAAGACACACTGGCTATGTCCAAAAAATTTCCTCATAGATCACATTTGGAAACTTACCTCACTATATTGAGTTTCAAAATACTTATAGCAAGCTGAGTGGAAATATGGGGTTTTCAAACACGATTGCTGCTACACAATTAATTAATGTGATTAAAAAAAACATGGAGCTTGTCCCACTGAGTGGATTACTTATAAATGTGGCCATGAAGTACTTCGTTTGCCAAATTGAAATAACTAACAAAGGTAAATCAGACTTGGGCACAGCCTTGAAAAATTTGATTGCTTAGAGAGTAAAAATATAAAATGTAAAATGAGAAAGTAGTTGTGATAATGTGCTTTTAGCACCAGTGTGATAAAATATCACCAGTCGTACTGCCATTTTAAAAGACTGGGAATAAAGAAGGCAGGATTTCCACTAGCAGATTCGAGAAACAACTTATTTGCATCATTTTGGTGGATGTTAGGAACTGTGGAAACTGTGGGTTATTTTTTGTAAACTCTCCTGTAACACTAGACATCATATTAAAATGATCAGCTCTGCTGACAGTGCCAAGCTTGGTAGCTTTCTTCAAGATATGAATGTTGTAATCAGGTTATTAAGAACATCAGTCAAAGGATGTCTTTACTTTCTCTTTTTAGACTTTTTTGATAAGGAAGATGAATAAGTGAGTGGGCTGAAGCCCCTGATGTATTTTCTTAGTAGATTAGCATGAGACATAAAAACACTGTGGACATTGGAACACAGTTTTGTTTTCTGTTCTTTTGTCCACCTCCTGTAAGTCTACAGGCCATAATGTGCAGATATAAATATATAAAATACATTACATGCAAATTAATTGTGTTAAGTATTCCAAAACAAAATGCATTGTTCAAGACAAATATTGTTGAGAGTAGAAAGACAAATCCTCATAGCAAGAGTGTATTGTGAAGTACGACTACCTCAAGTCTGCGCTAAGTGGTACAACATGTGGTTGCTACAACTTATGCAACTGGATGCATAGCGAAGCAAATCCAACAATTTCCACTGCCAGAAAATGTAGTTCTGTGGAAAATTCCAAGATCGGGCATGTTCTCAATTAAGGCTGTCTACTCCAGCATGAAATTCAAGACCTACCCCCAGAATGACTCGGCACTTTTTTCAGTGCAGAATGCCAGTAAGTTACATATAATGAAATATTCATTCATGGCCAACTTCAGAGCTTTATATCAATGTCTCTCTATAGAAGGTCATTACAGATTGTATATACTCTGCTAAGACACATTCGTAATCTGTTAAGTCAGTATGGATAGAAATATAAAGATGGTATAAAGAAAGATTTTAAATGAATGACTAGTATGGCATTGAAGCGGCAAAATTGACTGTGAAGAAACATGCACATGTCTTCTTTCTTTGAAGCAGTCATGAGGGACAAACACTTTGCTGACTGGGGGTCTGGAAAATACACAAACAACCAGTAAACTAACAAACCAGAAACTTTTTAATCACAACAGGGACTTCCTGGGCTATGTTCCTTAAGATAGTTGTTAGTACAGCTTCAGCATTTGTAACGTCACAACAAAAAAACGCTTACATAAGATCGACCACAGCTTTGTTGTGACAGCTTTCAGTTGACAAACATAAAGATGTGGAGTCATGAACATTTCAACTCACCCTGAGCAGAACTAGTTTTAGAAGAGGTTCAACTGTGAAAGCTTAAAGTATAAGTGTGGAACTTGATGTATCCCTTTGGAAAAACATGTTTGATTTTCTGCAACCTGTGTTGTGCAACACGTATATGCATGGTGATACAATTATCTAACTACAGCAGGTAAAAATCAGAAAGAATGGGGTTGCCATTCATTTTGTTCACCAATAATTCCCATATTTTTTCCACAGGTCATTTTCAATTTTCAATCGCATCTGTTAGCCAACAATATATCTGAAACCTTACACAAGGACATTTTCCACTATACATGCAAGTGTTGATGTGTGGGAAATGCAAAGACCAAAACTGTAGGTGAACACATTTAAAACACTTGTAAAGGTGCTGGCTTTGTAAAGGTGATTTGTTGCGTGTTCAGTATCAATCTGCTCTCCTGGGAAAGTGCAAACCAGCACTGTCCATTTAAGTTGGAAGAAACTTCATTTACTTTTTTTATTTTTTTATTTCTTGTATAGACTGCACACATCTATATCATCTCATGGATACCAGGTCATCTACCGACCAAAATATGAATTGCAACGTATTTATCCTATCCGAGCTGTACACTGTGTCCCCAAAACGTCACATTAAATTAAAAACATCCCGCACAAGCTGATAAACATGTCTTCTGTTTCAAAGATTCAATTGAAAACATTTCAGTTGAGGGACATACACGTGCATAATGTATTAGTGCGCAGCGACATCTTCAGGCCATTACAACGAAATGCGCATGAAAAAAAAAAAAAAAAAGCTCCTGGTGCTCTGCAGTTCCCCGAGACATTCATTACAATTAATTCATAAAAAACTAATAAATAAATAGAAATTATCGACTTACGTCTGTGACTCTTGGGGCAAGGTTTTTTATTCGCTCCTCTGACCTAAGGAAGCATGAGCGGAACATGCGCACCAATGACAAACCCTTTCCATGCGCGCACTGTGGCAAGACCTTCAACAAACCCCTCTCCCTTAAGCATCATGAGCGTAAGCACCTGGGAGAAAGACCTTTCTCCTGCCCTGACTGTGGGAAGGCATTTGCTCTGCCCAGTCGCATGGCAGAGCACCAGAAGATCCATACAGGAGTGCGTCCATATGTCTGCTCAGTGTGCTCCAAGTGTTTCACAAAGTCCTCCAATCTGATCGAGCATGAGGCCATTCACAGCGGAGCTCGGCCCTGTAAGTGTACAGAGTGCGGCGTGGCATTTGCCATGCCACCAGTATGTCCACAATAAAAAGAAACCCCACAACTGCACCGGCTGCGGCAAGAACTTTAGCCATCTAGCAACACTGAAGATTCACCAGGAGCAAACCTGTGCTGGGAGGATCTTTGTCTGTGTGGAGTGTGACAAATCTTTCCAGTGTGCCGCAAAGCTCACACAGCATATGCTGAACCACAGGGACAAGAATGTCTGAGTGGGTTTAAAAACACACACACACACACATATATATCTATATAGATATAGATATATATTTAAATTTTATTTTATTTTATTTTATTTATTCATGATCTCTGACACGAGCCGTACAGCTTAAAACGGGCAGTAAGCTGAGCCAGGCCGTGAAGAAATGATTGCTGTTGCTGACTAGCAGGATAGATGCTGACCCAGAGACGGCTGCTGCCAAACCCCGCCCGTTAACACCACTGGGCATCACCCATAAGAGTCGGGGCTAGTATGTCTCTGTTACATCTCCTGGGTTCGACCTGCTTGGAAAGAGACCGCAGGGTGAGTAGCTCTGTAAATGTTTTTAGTTCTTCAAATTTGAAATCAACGTGGTCGATGCTGTGGGTTTTATTTTTTATGGAAATATATGCAAGAGCTCTGAGGAAACATGTTGCAAGGTGTCATTCTCAGTAAAGGATAGTCCCAAGAGGCAGGTGGTTGCAGCAAAGTGTTTGAAAGGACTGTGTGGTATCACTTATCTACACACGAACAAATCCTGACAGTATATAGTGAGAAATAACTGGAAGGAAGGTTGTTAATATCATGAGACAGAGGATGCTGATTAAATCTTTTGTTTATTTTAAGAAGAATTGTGTTTTATGCTTTCTATAAAAGTGACCCTGCAGATGTCTACCAGGATGGCAGATGCAAAGGGAAGTGAAAGAGGACATCAAGAAGGACACTGTGGCACTCATTCTCTCCCAGATGAACAATTTATAAGTAACACTCATAGTGTTAAGACTGACCCTTTAGTTGGTGGCAAGTGTGGGGATGTGAACTCACTTTCAGAGAGTTGTGAAGCAGGGATCCTGTATCTGAATCCTCAAACACCTAACTGGTCTCTCGTGGAGAAGTTTGCTGAGCTTTCTCCAAGCGAAGTAAGCGGAGTCGGTGATGACCGAGACCACAGCAGTCTAACATCCACTAACTATCCTGAGATATTGGATGCAACGCAAAGGAATTGTTCTAAATACATCAAATGCCACCAAGTGAAAAAGGATGCCATAGCTAAACAGAGGATATCTAAGCTCAAAGAGCTAAATGCGGACGAGTATTTAGCAGGTGGCAATAAGACCAAAAAGAAAAATGTGAATGGTTCTTCTGTGAAGCATCTGCTTAAAAAGCATGAAGATGACAAGATCCCTCAACTCTTGGAGGCAATGAAAAAGCGTAGTAGAGTTGAAAGAGAGCACCGTCCCTTCAAGTGCCCACACTGTGACTGGGCTTTTAAGAAGCTGTGCAACCTGCAGAGTCACTTACAAACGCACAGTGGCCTCAAGCCACATGTGTGTGATATATGTGGCAAGTCTTACTCCCATCAGGGCACTCTGCAGCAACACAAGCGTCTGCACACAGGTGAAAGACCATATCACTGCCCCTTCTGTGTCAAGACCTATATCTGGTCCTCAGATTACCGAAAGCATATCCGCACACACACTGGTGAAAAGCCTTACGTCTGTGACTCTTGTGGCAAGGATTTCATTCGCTCCTCTGACCTAAGGAAGCATGAGCGGAACATGCACACCAATGACAAACCCTTTCCATGCGCGCACTGTGGCAAGACCTTCAATAAACCCCTCTCCCTTAAGCGTCATGAGCGTAAGCACCTGGGAGAAAGACCTTTCTCCTGCCCTGACTGTGGGAAGGCATTTGCTCTGCCCAGTCGCATGGCAGAGCACCAGAAGATCCATACAGGAGTGCGTCCATATGTCTGCTCAGTGTGCTCCAAGTGTTTCACAAAGTCCTCCAATCTGATCGAGCATGAGGCCATTCACAGCGGAGCTCGGCCCTATAAGTGTACAGAGTGCGGCGTGGCATTTGCCATGGCTTCCCGCCTCGTTCGCCACCAGTATGTCCACAATATAAAGAAACCCCACAACTGCACCGGCTGCAGCAAGAACTTTAGCCATCTAGCAACACTGAAGATTCACCAGGAGCAAACCTGTGCTGGGAGGATCTTTGTCTGTGTGGAGTGTGACAAATCTTTCCAGTGTGCCGCAAAGCTCACACAGCATATGCTGAACCACAGGGACAAGAATGTCTGAGTGGGTTTAAAAGCAGGTACTGTACACATCCATCACTGTGCTAGTACGATCAGATAAGTTTACATTTGTAAAATACAAAACATTGAGTTCCATTCAATCCATTCAAGGTTATAGGACAGTTTATTCGTGCTAAGGTGTGTAATAATTGCCTTATAAGTTATAAAATGTATTACTTACACACCCTCTTTCCCCACGGTGCTGGGTTCCCATCAGAATGTTATAGGATAAAAATTGCAACCAGCACCGTGCCAACACTGGAGCTGACAGCCTTCACAGTATGACATGAAAGCAGTTACAAGAGCATCGGACACTTTTAAAGTGACAACATACACTCAAGACGAATGCAGTTGATTCCAACGGCCCTGCAGGAAATGTTCCTTCAAGGTTATAATGTTTCGTTTCTAATTCAAATTGTTATGGATTGTATGGTCATTTTGGAGGATGTAGCATTGGGGGCGGGTACACTGTACTGTCTGGTGTTTGGCCTTCTGTCATTGGCCTTCTGTCATTGATACAATGTCATTGATACAATGACAGAAGGCAGGCACTTTATTACAAAGGATGGCTACCAATGATGCAGCATCCCAGGGTCATTCTGAATTTCAGGGGCAAGGTGGAACTTACTGACTCAATTAAGTATGGAGTCCGCTAGGCATGGCACCTCGGAGTACCCAACACTTCTTCAGTCTAAATTTATGCACAGACCCAAATTTAGTATCTGTGACATTATCCAAACAAGCAGTAGATAACGGTCTCTAAAACAAATTTGTAAGATCAGGCGCTGGTACATTATTTTGTCTTGACAGACAGACGGACAGCATTGATGCCGACCATATCCATGAGTCTTTGTTTGCTGTCCTTGAGTCAGTTGTAGGCAGGTTTGACCAGTTTTTTTATACTCATTGTGCTTCCAACCCATGTATTAGTAATTAGTAATTTTCCTGCTGGAAGTTTTGTTTGAGAAATGGTGTTATTGTTATGGTCTTAAATCTAATTTGTATATTACAGCAAGCGAATAATATCATATGCAATAAAATATGACAATAATATGCAATTTACCCTGATGTTAGGTGGGAAATTACCCAAATATCTTTGTATGTTTGCTAAAATGCAATGATTATACTCTTACACTCAGTACACCAGTGTGGTAGATCAAATCTCTCACAGTTTTGTATCCAAACTTCTGTTTGATTTGTACAAGCATTTGGTTTAAGCAGAAGCTCAAGCTCCATTTGATAAACATGAACCAATGTTTTAAACCTGTGTTAGTGTTAAAATTATACTGTAAAGGTGAATCTCAATAAAAGTTATCTTCCAGTTGGTAATCAGATCATAATCATATAAAACCAGAATCATATAAAACTAGGACAAATTCAAATTTGCTGGGACATTTTGAGTGCCACTTCATAACGCGCTCCATCCTGAATGCTTTAATGTTCTGACATTTTACTAGCACACAGTGAGTGGAGCCTCATATCATGGTCCATACTATTGGCAGTGAGTGCCACTCACACTTGGCGACTGCAGACTAATCGTAAAAGGAGACGGCACCTGCCATGTTGTCACTTGCTCTACATTAAGTGAGAGGTCCCCGTTGCCAGCGCCAGCTATTTCTTGGCCAGATAAATTTACTCAGTATGTGACTTACTTTGCTATTACCAGAATGGTATGTCAAACAAACAACCTTATCATTTAATGCAGCTTTTAACAATTTATAATACTGGGAAACCACTGAATTCCATAGATATAGTGGTAGTTAATATATTTAATGTGCTGGTACAGATGTACAAAAGAGGCATTCTCATATATTGTAATACATAAAACACAAAGCCATATGATGTGAAAAAAATCTGTTATATCAAAATATATTTACAAGGCGACAGGATCATAAAAACATTGCTCTAAAATTTATTCCAAGAGTATATATTACTATGTATATTACTATCCCCCAAAAAATTATATAACAGGGCTATTAATAAGGCCCTTTCTCAGTGGCAGTGCAAATACCATGAGAACATAAACAGGTTTAGGGTAAGAAAGTTTATAAACAGTTTGATCCTGTACATGTCTGCTAGCTGAGGGCATCTTGGCAGTTTGCCTAGCTGGGGTCTTCCCAATATCCCCTACCCCTTCAACCATGTGTTATAATCCAACTTGGCAGTGGGATGACAAACTAACTAAAACTAAGACTGTAAAAACAATCTAATATTGCTCACATTGCTCTATAATTTACTAGCCTTCAAAAGTCAAGCTACACACTCTCCTTACTCAACTGCTTTGAAGCTATAAAAATACCACAGCATTGGATTACATTTTTGATATATTTCCTGTTTGTTATTTAATGTATTACTGATATATTGGGTAATTGTGTTTAAATGCATATATTTTATCATAAAAATACAATGGCACTGATGGATTTTTCACTTTTGAACAGTTAAAAACACACATACTGGCTTGCAGCATATAGCGTGGATAATCATTTAGGTGTGATCTGAGCTGTGAGAGTTTCATGGCACTGATACTCATTGGGCAGTTGCATAGGTGGTTAAAGTGACACCAACTATTCCAAACATCTTGTGCCACACTAACACTTCCCTTAGTGTTGCTGACATTGATGGTACAGGTCAAATCCCTCGTGCATTTCTCAGGTCAGTGAAGATATCCACCTCCCTCTCCACCACCACCCCCCCACCCCCCACCCCCAGACACGTGTACTGCAATCCGCTGGTAATTTCCCTGCTGTCAGCCTTTAGGAAGCCCATCTCAGCTGTTTTAGTTACTGCAATATGAGTTACTGTGCCAGTCCATCCAGAGTATTTCTGTCTAACATGCAACATGTTGGTGGGAAAACTGTTGTGGTTTGAAGGGGTTTTTAAAAATGTGGTCAGTGGTGAGTGCTATAGATCTCATTGTTGTTCATCCAAACTCAGGTAAAGCTTTCATTAGACATAAAGGTACTTTTAGGTAGTGAGATGCTCTCTTTGGTTGTAGTGGTGTCAGTGATCCTGCAAAGAGATGTAGGTATTTAATGTGTTTCCTTTAAAAATCTTTAATGTGGTACAAATCTAGTATCTCTCAATTGAAGTTAATTTACCTGTGACGTAGTATAGTGGTATTTCCATTGTTCCTACCCTAGCTGCTGGCCTACGTGGGAGAGAGAGAGAAAACCATCATTTTGGCATGGTTTAATATAGGTGAAACATCATCACTGGCAGCAAAATAACTGGAAAAGTTTTCAGTTCCAATACTTAAAAATAAAAATCCAAGCCACATTCATACCATGAAACTTAATATGCTGGTCAGCAAAAAAAGGTGAAGGGAGGTGGTCAGTGACCTCAGAAATCCCAGATAACATGAAACGAATGGGAGCACCTTTGTAACATGCATAGTTGGAATCAATTTAAATGTATTGCCAGGGTATTAAGTAAATAATCACATAACTCACCTGCTTTCTTTGAAAAGGGATTGATCCCAGTAGAGGAGGGCTGCTGGGGTCCAGTTACAGGTTGTACAGCCTAATAAAATGTTCAATAATGTGTCTTGCATCACCAAATTAAAAACTTGATTAAAACCCGGAAAGTATAATGTGTATCCAATTGAATCTTACTGTGTGAGCTGGGCCTCCCTGCTCTGAACTCTCCTTTTGGAGATCTTTGGTTTTTGATTTGAACCAGCCGCTGAACCACCCTACCTTGGTGCTCTGCATATAACACAGAAGAAATCATTGATATCAAATTAGTCTAATGTGGTTTAATAATTGTCAATACACTATCATATGTCAAAACCCACCTGCTTAGAAGGTCGATTTATCTGCTCAGACGACTCAAAACTTTGTGGTGTGTTCTGCTGGTCTTGTCCCTGGTGACTGAAGATCTGGCCGCCCATCTCCATGGGCAAATACACACATTAGACATCCAGGTAACCTCACAATGCTCTATACACTTAGTCTAAAATCTTATCACATACAATTGCAGAAAATTGGATTTCTTACCAAAGATTTACATTTCATCAATATAAATAAATTCAGAGAACAATATGATGAATGTGATCAGATCAAGTCAGGAGGTTGCCATGTTTTTGTTCCTGGCTTTTTCATTAGTACAAAACATTACTCACCACGTCTGTTCCAGAAGATGACACAGCCCCTGTAGGAGCAGTGAAATCAAAATATCACACAAGTTGACTCCTTACAGCCCATAGTGAATATCTGTATTGAGAAAGGAATGAATGCTCTCTAACATTAGATTCTCACCCTTTGCTGCTGATGGCACATCACTCAGAGGACAATGTGGCGAGGTAGTTCTGACTTCAGCACTATCTGTGTTATGATAACTTAAGTCTTGGCTCAGGGCCTCTGTGGCCACTGGGGGAGCATAAACTATGGTTACTGGAATCGGAGGGTTGGCTTGTGGCCTAAACAGAGCAAAACAGGGAGAGGACAGTGACATAATAGTCTTTTAGGACAGGGTATCACATGTGTTGTCATAGCTGAAGCCAGCAACACAGGAAAGGACCCGATCACAGACACACAGAGGCAAATAGTGAAGACACTTTAATAAAAAGAAACCAGGCTTACAGGGAGCTAGTGTAAAGCTGGGCAGATGACTTGCAAGGCAGGCAAACTATAAGAGCATAAGGAAACACAAGGAAAGCAAGGATAATTGGAAACAGCTGAAACTAACTGGAGCGAGGCAATCACAAAGGCAGGACACACACTTGGACAGGAAGCAAAACAACTGTAGACACATAGGTTAAGCAATTTCAAAATAAAGCAAGAAATAATTAATACAGACAAAATAGGAAGTAACACAAGTGGGCATATCATGACACATATAGTTAGAGTGGAGGTCGATAAAGGCATGGTGCTCCTCATTTTATACCAGTCCTGAGCTCCTCTGGCGTCCCATGATAATACTGTCATTTGCTCAATGTTTTCTTCAGTTCCATGCATAAGGTTGTCTTGATCCTCACTGCCTCTGTAATAAAGGAGTTCGGGCTGAGGACTCTGGATGTCACAACTTAGGTCATCCAAGCTGGGTGCTATGGAAAAAAGAAAGAGGTGCAAGTATAAGGTATTTCACTGAGTATAATCTCATTAACAGATGTACAAGGAAGAAGACACTGCTCTCTACTGGGATAATTAGTAGATCATTTGACTGAATTACCTGAGAACACTTTGTAATCCTCATGTGCCGAAGCAGGTGCTGGTTGGTCTGTTTCAGTACAGTCGTAACTTCCCATCTGAGCAAAATAACAAGTTTAGGCATTTACAGAAGTTTTAGTGTCTAAATAGGACTGACAAGCTCTAGCCATGCTTAGTGAGGTGCAGCAGTGCTTTAAGCTAAATTCTAACAACATGCTAACATACTGACAACTACATTCAGATGAACAGGTATAATTCCCATGTTAACCTATTGGTTTAACTATGTTAGCACATTAACACAAAGTCGATTGAAGATGAAGCTGGTATTTGATCATAAAACCTGTGGACAAATGAGAAACTGACATGATGATGGCATTAGATTAAAAGTTAATTGATCACATAAATCTGTTCCGTAAATCCGTGCTAAGTTTAATGGAAATTCATCAGTGGTTGTTGAGAAATGCCACACAAAACCACAAATTATCATTATTATTATACACAAAAGTGGATCTACGCTTCATCGTGGTTGATTCACCACCATGAATGTCTGTATATACAACATGCTATCATGTCTGTGTGTATATACAACATTTAGATCTATCCAGTAGTTATTCATACACAGCATTTCAGTCTGGAGCAAAGTTGGACTGAACGAAAGAGAAGAACCGTCACTGCAACCATAGTTAAAAGATGTTTTGCTGCACAGAAAAATTCATATGGATGCAAAATCAAATTTCAAATGGAAAATGAAAAATAATTTAAACTATAACTGAAATAAAACAGTTCTAGTATTACCCATGTCCATCTAGGATATCCAGGAATTATACTTTGTTTGAGGATTTGAGGGGATTTTGAATGCTTGAGCAGAAATCTATGCTCTTTTTCAGCAGTTTTCCTACAAATTGTGCCTCATGCAGCTGCACTTTTATTCAACTCTTCTCATGACTCATTTCAGCAAAAAACTGACCTACTTTGTCCAAAACCTTCATCTTGAGCACCTGTATTTATAAAAATGATAATTGGCTACTTCACCGCTCTTTTTTAAAATTATCTAAATATGGTAACTTACAGGTTGGGATTGGTGTTAAAATTGCATTACTGATCACCTAAAACAAATAAACGTCTCATTTTCCAGTTTTCCACATTATGCTGTTGCAGGCCTCTGCCGTATGCTTTTCCTCTCAGACAGTGGTAAACATTGTGTGAAATGAAAGGAATGGAAAAGTTGATCACCTGGAAACTGTGGTGTCTAGCACGCAGCTGTTTCAGCCAGTCAGGTTCCTGCCCAGCTCCACTAACACCTGCTTCACTGAACTGACCTTCACAGTGTCTCAGCCTATCTGCCAGCTGCAGAAGAAAGTATATTTTGTAGACGATAGATACTGAATCACTGTGTTAAAACTACTCAAATGTGTAAGACTTACCTTAATAACTTCAACAGTCAGCACAAAGAAAGGCTCCCTCTGTTTGAGGATTGCCTGTCCTACCACCTCACAGTAATGGAAGGCCTGAGACACGAGCCCACAATCCAGCAGTCGACAAGCATATAGGAACTTAAACACCTGACCACAGCACAGTGATATTTAGCATCATATACACTTTAAAATTATAATTCTTTATCCGAAAGAGGCAAATGAGAAATACAGTGATGACTAAATGAGAAAACAATAAGAGTAGATGTAAGGGGGGGCGGTTACCTGAAAGGCGGATAATGAAAAGCATTTGCTTCCAAGTGTTTGGCAGTACTCATACAACTCTGTGCACTGGATGGCAGAATTTGTGGCAAAGTCTTTGAAAGATTGCCTTAAGAAAAGAAGAGAGAGAAGAGAGTAATCAAACATAAGCAAGATAACCTCAGCTGACACTATACTCTAGCTAAACCAAACATGAGAAGATGAATTAGAGCTTTAGAGGACGTTTACCAATTAGTCGGATATGTAGCATCAGAACGCTCACCTGTGGCTGCTGCCGAGAAGCACCAGTCTCTCTGCCTTCTGTGTGAACGGCCTAAAGGGAACGCCGGCTGTCAGGTAGCACATATGGGCGGCATGTATGAGGCCTCTTGAGGCTACACGTGGAAGAGAAGCAGAACAAAATCAGCTCTCATGCCGAGGTAGAAACAGCATTACAACCTATCAGTCAGTCACTCAAACAGTGTGTCTATACCTAGCGTGTCTCCCATGGTGATGATGGCCTTCTGATGAACAGCAGGATCTCCTGTCTCATTGGAAAGCATGACAGCCAGATGGGGCCTCCAGTCTCCCGATTTTTCATTTCCACAGCACTGGGCACAAAACATCACCATCAGAACTTATTGGCTACCAAGGGAGGACTGGATTGTTTGAGATTTTAAATTATGTTTTGCATGTTTTACTGTAGCTGCAGCAGGGATTCTCCCAGACAGGAGCTGGAAGAGAGTCTGGAGAGGGTCACTGGCCGTTAGCTGGCCTGTAAACCTGTCAATGAATAGATTTGTATTATTGTACATCTTAAGCAAGGCTTTTATTACATGTTAGCAACTCAACCACTGTCCCAAACCAGGGCATTTAAAGATTATCCCTACTACTACTCTACAGAGAAGTGATACACCATGCTTGTAGCTCATATTTTACCTTTCCTGTCAATCACAAATCAAAATCAGCCTGGGTATCTGTCAGCCCTCCCCCAGACATTCCTCTACTGACACCCTTACATGTGCTGCTGCTGTTGGAAGTATTGCTGATGCCAAAAAAGCCAAGTAAAGATGGATTGGGTTGCATGATACATAGTCCACATTAACTTTAATTTAGTAATTTCGTCTTGTTAAAGACAGAGCTCTAAATCAACACAAGTCTCACTTTGAAAATGGATGAGTTCTCCGTGACTGCAGCACAGAGAGTGAAGGCCTTTAACTGAACTTACTAAATGTCAAGCCAGATGATTTACACTCGGAGGGAAAGCGTTAATGGTCTCTGTTACTGTACTGTCATAAGATCACCCACTGCAAATTATTAATAACTCAGAAGCCAAGACAAACGCTGACAAACAAGGTGCATGCATCTCAAAATTAGAAGTTCCTAAACACTGATCAACAAACAACATGGCAATTATCCAAAGATACAAACCTCAATTTCTTTTCTTAACTGAAAATGTTTACAAATATAAAACCATGTTAAAGTAAAACTTCATTACCATGTAATTACCTTATGCAAATTCTAAATAAAGCGCATTATTTTTGGACACGGCTGTTAAAAAGCTATGGGGCTTGTTAGACGGCGTTTATATCACCTGTAATGTTCCTTGCCATGAGCTACATAAGTTAGTTTTAACTGTAGCCAATAATTGTAGGTGTGCAATTATTCTTCATACTAAGTGGTTCTATACTTTAAAAAAATATTCACTGAAGGTGCAGTAATTCCCATAAAAGTGTCAAAAACAGATTTCAGATACATTTTGATCATGATCGTGTTATTTCAGCAGCCACACTAGCTTTACTTTGACTTGATGGCAGCATTAGAGGAAAGAAAAGCTGTGAACAGTCACTAGAATTTATCCTCCGGGCACCATTAATATCTGTACAGAATTTAACAGCGATATATCAAATAATTTATGTCAGTGTCTGTTGCCATTCCCAGAGCCATGGCACTTGCACAGCTAAAACACGCACAGGAAACTGAGGACACAGTCCAGATACAAGTGACAGAAATACTACCCATATTTGCTTATGGCTGTAATACAAGTTTAAACCAGACCACGCGTATCTATGTTTAGTCAGAGGGAGCATTTCTTCACCAATTACCGCTCGTGCGTAGAGTTGTATAATGATTTCTTGCAGCTGTCATGTCTCAAATGACTTTTCTCACCTGTTGAGCACAGTGGTATAGGACCTGTTGTCCATTTTGCTGGCCAGAAAAAGTGCATGCCCCCACAGGCCGCTGCTCATAGCTGACTCCAAGGCCTCCTGGAAACCACATGGGAAGGAGTAAGCAGACAAACACTCAAATCTGAGCAACTAGTATAACACAGTAGTAATTTTGTCAAATGGACTTATGGTGCATCTGTGATAGCCTTTCAACTATTGATCTGTTGTTATAGCTTTGAGGTCAAGCCAGTTATATTATAAAAGCTGACACCACTCATTTATCTTTTATTTTTATAGCCAAGGTCTGAGGCATCATATTTTGAATGACAGTTAGTTATAGCCTAATGAAAAACAGGTTTATCATACAGTGATAACAATGTGAAGACATGTTTACATTCTGTATCGGGGTGTAAACATTTTATAATCTGCCATTTGGAGCAACAAGGGGAACATAAAGAGAACATCAGATGATTAGAGAGACAAACATATAGAGACCTTCTTTCTTCCGGCCAACAGCAGTTGAGTGTAGCTCTGTAGGGCTTTCTCTGAGGTCTCAGAGCTGAAGCTGCTGCAGTTCCCTGTGAGGAGGTCATCTCCTTTTTGAGGTGGCGCTTCAGCAGTTGTGCCTTCACTGAAGTCAATTAGCGTGGGAGCTTCTGACTCCCAGCTTCCATCTGAATGTGAGTCCTGCATCAGCAGTTCTGCAATATCTGATCCAACTATTTGCTGAAACAATGGAAATTATGTGAGAATTACCTGTTTTGATAGTGACTTTGATTTATTATTTAATTCACTATAAATCAAGATGCCCTTACCCCATTCTGTCTGCAGAGCAATATCAGTAGGTTCCACAAGAGGGCAGCAGAGCTCTGATCATGCAGCTTGTCATCTCTCATGCAGACACCCGCCTTCTGGTGTGCAAACTCTATAGCATCTACTTTATGCAAATCTTCCCTTCAGAAATAAGACAAACTATCAAATTCATACAACATCGAATTTGAAATATAAGACTTATAAGTATCACAAGACTAATAACAATTTCAGGCTTGTCATTGCCAATCAGCAAAATAAACCTAATTGGGCATCACATACCTTTATTTGGTAGATTACTTAGTATTAAGCAGTATTACACCACAAATAAAACAGTATTACCTAGTTAGGGGACCAGGGAATTCTCGCATCTCCTGTTGTTCCTGTGTCTCACTCAGAATAACCTGTGCAGACAAAAAGACTAAATCTTTACCAGGCTTATTCAAGAAAACAATACTTGCAGTTGTTATTGTTACAGGCTAATGTTGAACCTACCTCCAAGCTGTGGATTTCCAGCTGGCTGACATTCTTATGTGTGGAAAAGCCTGGAGTCACCCGAATCAGCTGGCCTGCAGGTCCGAAACTGACTACCGCATGAGGGATTGAGTATTTCAGAGGAGCTAACATCTGAACCACAGGTCCATGCTCTGAGGAGATAAGGTGCGTCAAAGAATGTGTGTCATGTTAAACACTGAGTGAAGTAACCTGAGAGAAGAAGCTTGATCTGCAGACCAACCTGCATCAGACTGTGGGACAGGTTCCCTGTGTTCGGCCCCATTAATGTACTGACTCAGCTCAAAGCTGCTGGAAGATAACCCTGAGGTTTTGGAACTTTCTAATGTCCCAAGGTAATAGGAGGAAACCTCTTCATTCTCTCGGTAAGGATTTTCCTCATAGTCGCTGAGGTAATGCTTGGAGTTATCTCTCCCTTGGTCATACCTGAAAAAAATTAAGGAATAATGTATTACATTTTCATATTACTACATGTCCATTTTGTTACTTTCTATTACAGTGAACTTGCAAACTGATTAAGCCTGTACTTCATACTCTATCTGAGGTGACTGTTAACATTTAATGTTGGAGAGTCAGACAAAGAATAGCCAGAGACACAATATGACTACAAAGAGACATAAAATGGACACAAAATAACCACAAACTGATGCAACAACCACAAAGACAAAAAGAGGTGGGCGGTCCAAAAAAATGTCTCTTTGAATCTAGGACAATTGGGGGAGCTGTTGTCAGTTACCAGGGGGGCATAGTCTTATAATCCATCATAATCCATCCATAAATAATTAAGACATTGGCCATTATAAACACCAGTAGCGTCTATGTCTATCAAAGGGAGCTGCTTCCACCAGCTCCAGCTTGGTACAGATCAGTGCTGCCTGACAATTAATTGGCACCAAGAGAAACATCAGCTTCAGTCCAATTTAAACTAGTGTCCTGTTGGGTTTCACATTGATTT
The DNA here is from genome assembly GCA_038496675.1 of Rachycentron canadum. Classification (NCBI taxonomy): domain Eukaryota; kingdom Metazoa; phylum Chordata; class Actinopteri; order Carangiformes; family Rachycentridae; genus Rachycentron; species Rachycentron canadum. The sequence continues at coordinate 13,418,020 of CM076656.1, read as the reverse complement.
TAAAATTATATTGATTTATTTACTTCTTATGCGCACTTCCAACTCTGCAGGTTAATCCTTTGTCTACACAGGCCTCTGCCTGTGCAATTAAAGCCCTGGGACTTTGGAACATGTTTGACATTTTTTTAAATCCCTTCATAAAATATTCTTCACTACACAATACAAGTATTTCTAACTGACACAAAAAAAAAACAAGAAATTACTGGACCAGGCACAGTCCCTTCAGTACTTGCTTTATAACCAGTTTGTTAAAAAAAAAAAAGTCTCTAACTCCAGCGTTAATGTGCTACATTAGCATTAATGTACTAAGTTAGCAACATTGCAGCCTGTAAACACCCCACTAATTGAACCTGTTTGCGCCAGAAACTGTGTGCTGAGGCACTCAGCTGACTAGTGGTGAAAATACCATCACTCAGTCAGTCAGGGACATTAATAGGTCTGGCCCTGCTGTCCAGCCAAAAATGATAAGGGGTCTTTCTGAAGGAAATGAAGGAATAGTCCTAACAGCAACGGCGCAGGTCCAAGTCTGACCTTCTTGCCTTAACTGCATGTAATCCCCTCTCTCTCTATCACTGTCACTCTCTGAATAAATAGCAATGAACCTGGCAAACAAGTCACCTTCAAGGAAAGTTTCCTTAAGGCTTGAGGAAATGTCCCCAGTGGTTCTCTAACAGAGGTTCTTGTTTTCAGAATTACTTTCGCTACAGGATCCAAAAAAACTTCCACACACCCTCCTAGAGTTGAAAACTGGGTTAGCTGGGTCGGCATGTTCAATGCTTTTAACTTCAAAAGTCACAAAGCAGTACCTTTAGGAACCTTCCTAAAAAAAAAAGACTTGCAGCCCAAATGCAACCCAGCCAATTTCATCACTTTTTAATTGTCCCCTGGAAACACTTCTGTTGTGTTTTAAAGATTTATAGTGTGTTTGTGGTTGCAATGTCAGTATTTGTTGTAAATGTGTTGTGAAATTGAAAACGTTTTGTCTACTTTGCATGTGCTTTCTTAAGTTGCAGTGCGTTGACCGCTCCCTTTTTTTCAATATTAAAGTAGTATTTAAAACATACCTGAAAAATTGTGCAACCACAAGTCCAAGACTCAAACATTTTGTTGACTATAGTCTAAAATTATTTCTACTCTCAGTTGAAGCAATGGAGTTGACTTTCATAGAAGTGTAATATTGCTCCTCACCTGTTCTCCTCTGAGTGGGAACTCCCTGAATGTTCCTGCTTGTATTTTCTTTCATGATAATGGTCTTTTCTCCATGACTCTTGGGGATTCCACTGGCCGGCATCTTCGAGAGAAGATTAACATACAGTAAGTACCATTTTATTTATCTTTTTTTTTACTACAACATAGAGTGTAGTATGTTGCTCATAAAAGCTTTCTTGTCACTATGAGCTGTTTGTGTAACTGTACCTTTTCGCCCTTGCTGTCCTCTATAGTAGTCCTGGTCATAGTAAACATAGTTGTCTCTGTAATCCCAGTGACTCTGGGGTGGATAATCATACCCATGCCTGGAAATATAGGGCCTCTTGTTATATCACTGCAATTTCTTCATCTATTAATCCTTCAAATCCTGCACAGTATAATGTGTTCAAATAAGGACATATAGAATTCAAAATCTTAACATTATATTGAGGTTAAATGTGTTCACTTTCCATGGTGACAAGTGTCTGGTGTGTATCAGCAGCAGGAAGGAAAACACGCACTCAGCCCAATGTTTAATGTGCTTCACCACCATGCTGTTCCCAAATCAGTACACCATTTTAACCAAGTGTTAAAATCTTTGTGCTGATCTTGCACTACATAATGGCATACACTGAAATTATTACTAACTTCTTCCTAATATTGAGTTGAAGTCACTTTGGGGTAATCCATATAATTAGTGAAATCCTGGTAGATAGATAGAAGATAATCAAGAGAAAACTCTCCCACAGCCTTTAGAGAAGTGCAACCATACAAACCTGGACTGGGGTCTTTGGTGTTCTGGATGCCCGTAGTCATAGGAATATTGGTGGTAGCTGTAGGGATACTTCTCCGGTCTGGTGTAGTTAGCACTGTAGCGGGGGTCAGGATGAGCCCAGGGTCTGTCCCTCTCTCTGGGATCTGGCAGTGGATAGTTCTGATCCCTGTCCTGCTGAAAATACCTGTTGTAGTCCTCTCTGTCCTTAGTTCTGTGGGAGTGGCGGCCAGAGCCCGGCAAGGGTTGACCTCTGTGATCCATGATGACCCCTCCACACAAGACCAGCCAACTGTCACACCTGAGAAGTTTGAAAATCTGTCTCTGGGGAGTCCTATTTCAAAATAAAATCTACAGAGTTTTGTACAAATTCTGTTGAAGTACTTACAGCTTACACGTGCCAGACACAGTCAAAGTGCATTCATCACTGCCACATCACTTCACCGGGAACCTGGGAACTCACAACATGAGCTGATAACAAGTCAGCATGATAACAAGAGGATAAAGTTCACACACTACTGTGATCCATATAACCAGGTGTTGTTGCTGCACAAGTCCCAGTGCTAAAAAGAGGAAGGAAAGTTAAAAAAAAAAAAAGAAAGAAAGAAAGAAAACCTACCAGACTATCTATGTGCATAATGCTTCAACACCGTTGTGTTTGCATTGTGTATCCCAGCCTGTGTCTTCCCAGAGAACTGAGAGTAAACAGTGGAGCACGCCCTGAGGAGTTTGACAGCTGCAATCCCACAGGGCAGGAAGGGAGGAGATCGAGTCGATCTTCAGGCTAACCATGAAAGGAAGCACATCAAAACCACTGTGTCATTTCGACATGAATATCCGTGTCCTCGTATTGTAGCTTGCATGAGGGAAAAGGCGCATCTTTGAGCCGCTGAGTCTTGCCACGTTGTCGGTAAGCGAAAGGATGTAGAGGACGGGGTCGGCTGGTCTCCGGTCAGCCTTGTTGCAGGGAACGTTTAGGGGAGCCGCTGAACAGGAGCACAAGGAAACTGATTCCAAGTCAGCGGAGACAACTTCGGACGCGTTCTTGTGGTGAAAAAAAAGTTCACCCTAAATCCCCACTAGAGGCTCTCTTTCACATTTTATATTGTGAGATAAAATGTCAAATGTACTCTCTGTCGAGTGTCTACCTAGTCGAGTCGGAATACTTTTGCTCATTTAATTTATATAATAGATTTCCTACTTTACATCACAGAACAATATATTTTTACCTCCGTATTCCTTATTTTTTTATCATGTCCACATTCCCCCTTTGTTTCAGCCTCATGTCCTACCAACATATGATATTTCAAATCCCGTGGTCCACGAATCTATCTACATTTTCCTTACTTTTTTGCTTACTGTATTTATGTTTTAGCTCCTTAATGCCTATTTCATTTTTCCATAAATTTGCTCTTTGTTATATGGCCATTTAAAAAAAAAAATCAGTTGTACTTCTGTAAATTTTATTAAGCACTGCTATTTTAAAGTAACACAGTGGAAGTGGTTACTTAGCATTTCCGTGCACACTGTATCGTGTAGTCATGCATATATAAATTCAATCTAAATAACATGCTTGGTTTAGTCAGAGATTCTGATTATAAAGCTTCAATTGCCTTCCCCACTGTTTAGAAGATAAGGACAAAGATGGCGTGTTTCTTCTTTGAGACTTCATACAAGCATAAAACTTATCAAATGTCCTTTTACTTGTGCTTTTTACATAAACCAGTACTTCTATTTATCAATTTAATTCTACTCAATTATAACAGTAACATAATGAACTGCTGACTCTTTTTTGCAGTTACTGCCAAAGGTCTGAGACCTCTTTCCCAGAGCCAGATAGACATATTTATTCATGAGAAGTTGAAAAAGAGAAACATATAACGTGTCGTTAAACATGTGGTTGCAACGTGTTATACAAAATCAAAATGTGTCATATATATTTTAATATTTATAGGCGACATGTACACATTTTAATTCACAGATGTAGTGATAATAATATATTCCATTATAGGTGACATATATAGCAACTCTTAATGTGGGAACGTGTAGTCATACAGTACATTTCTGCGTGGTATAATTTGCACGTCACGTTCATCCTGCTTTGAAGATGACTAATTGCTGCTGGTGTGTGACCGTGGACGTGAGTCTGTCTAACGCTAACGCAGGGTTGTAATTGCGGGTTTGCGGCCCGCGGGTGTCGCTGCATTCACAAACACGCGAGGGGAAAAAAAAAAAACGTGTTTTCCATGTGACCAATGGGGCCAGTTCATGCAAATCAGCTGCGAGGACGCAGGCGTTTTACTAGTGGAAACACAGAAGTTGCCCAGCACACACGGTCTCTGTGTCCTCAGACACACACACGCACACAAGCCAGTCAGTCAGTCTGTCTCCGCTCTGGATATTATCGGACACCAAACCGCTCGGATGTGCAATATGACTTTTGAAGAAAACAGCGGCGACAGTTCTTCAGAAAGGTTAGCTTCTGTTTTTTGTTTGTTTGTTTGTTTGTTTTTTTGCATTTGCACCGTATGCATTTGCCTGTTTTGTGACATGAACTTAATTATTATTATTATCATTATTATCCATTGAGTGGTAAAAATCTTTAACCTGGACGTGGAAGTTGTAACGTTATTGTCCGTTAAATCAAGTGCAACGCTCGGCTAACGTCAGCGTCGAGCTGTGTTTTATGCTAGTTAGCGGCTTCAGCTAACGTTAACGATACGCGTCCGTCCGTCTGTTTTCTAAACAGTTTCACTGCCGTTGCAGTTAATATCAGACTTGCAATGTTACATCATTAGTTATTCATCTCATGTGATTAAATTTACCGGTCGTCCGGGGCATAAGTATCTGAAGTGAGGTATCGCGTTGAAAAGTGGTGCTTTGTGATTTGTTTTGCAGTAAATAAATGTGCTAAATAATGTTGTTTTTCCAGAATGGAAACGGTGGCTAAAGCATTAGAGGAGGTCCTGAGCTCTGCATTGCCTCAAGGTTGCATCACTGTCGGAGTCTATGAGGCAGCAAAGTCACTAAATGCGTAAGTTCAGAGTCATATAACTACTGCACGTTGCATTTGGTTTAGTTTCATCCTCCTCTTTACTTACAACCATTTCCCTGTTTCTTTACAGGGATCCAGACAACGTGGTGTTATGTCTGCTGGCCACAGACGATGAGGAGGATGTGGCTCTCCAGATTCATTTCACCTTAATCCAGGCATTCTGCTGTGAGAATGACATCAACATCCTGCGGGTGAGCAACATGAGGCGTCTGGCAGAAATCCTTGGTGGAGTGAAACCTGGAGGGGAGCCCATGGACCTGCACTGTGTTCTAGTTACTGTAAGTTTCATTACTCACATGTTTACTATTGACCTGCAGTATGTTGCTCACTTCCCCTCAGACCATAAAAAAGCATTGTTCTGCTATCACTGAAGCCTTGCTAGCTTTAGCACCATGGCCTGGCCTTTGTCATATTTGCAAGAAACTGTGACTAGTAATGACATCTGAATGATGAATGATTAGGTATTGTTTGCACATTCATAAGTCATCAGATGCTAACGGTTTTGTCCCCTATTTTGCAGAACCCTCAGTCGTCCCTGTGGAAGGACCCTGCACTGAGCAAAGTGAACAGATTCTGCAGAGACAGCCGCTGTATGGATCAATGGGTGCCTGTTATAAACCTGCCCGACCGATGAAACTGTTTGGATTATGAATGTATTGTGTGCATTGGGGGAAAAAGTAACTTCACAAGGCCTGTGTTCATGTCTGTGTTGGACTCCTTTTGGAAAGTGCCCGAGAGACAGAGAGAGGAGGGGCAGGAAAAAAGAGCACAAGGAAGAGAAACGTTCCAACAAATTTACCAGGTCAGGGTGAACTCGAGGTCCAATAACGAGTGACTCAGCAGTCTTGGTTCCAGGATTTCCAAGGTATGACTGCGCCTTTCTCTGCCGAGATAGAAGTCTATACAGGGAACTGAATCATGTGAGTGGACAAGCACATGTGTTGGAGAGCACAAGCGCAGGACTGGAGAAAAGCAGACAGAGCCTCAGTTGACAAGATTCCAGGAGCTGGACCAGGATGGAGTGGACTAGTCAGAGCTCGCTGTAGAATTCCTCATGAAAATTTGACCATATCCAAGAATTTCTTTAACAACACATTTATTTAATAGTATTTAAGACTTGTCACTTTGATAACTAAAACGGGAAGTTTTCACAGTTCTTCTTATTATTATTATCTCAAGGGCAATGCAATGTTTGGACTTGTCCACTAACTGATGTTTTTATGTTATTAATTTAATGAATTATATTTATTGTGCATAGTTCATGGCATTTGTTAAGTTGAATGAAATAAACAACAAACAACCAACAGTTCTCTGGTTTTCGCCTCAATGATTTCCTGATACGACAGGTTTAGCGTGTTTGTAGGAAGTCATGCCGCGTCCTGAGGAATAATGCGTGCCTCTCGTGCCCACAGCCGACTCATGTGAAGCAACGTGTTTCCCCACAGGGTTTGGAAATTTGCCTGGTATGTCAATAGGCAGGCAAAAGTATTTACTCAGTATGTATCCAACTTTTTCTGGAGCTCGCCTCTCTTGGGTCAACAGCAAGACTGTCTTTGTCTTTTTACTTGAGTCAAAACATATTGTGATTTACAACTTAAAATGGTTATGTATTCTCAGACAAATTCTTGAAAATCACCTCTCCTCCTACATAGGATCTCTAGTAAGATGTGACCTTCTGCACATTTTGAAGATCTAGTTATATTGAGAGGAAGAGAATTTGTAGCTGAATCTGAGTGGGATGGGTATCATCGTGACAGCTCATTCTTCACAGCCCTCTGCATCTACGCAATCACAGCTAAATTTACTGCTGAGGGGATTAAAAATAGCAGGGAGGCAAGAAGAGAAAAATCCACACTGAAGACCCATTTCAGGCTGCAAAAAGAGAAAACCAGAACTTATTGGTGCTTGCGTAGAATGGAGAGGAACAAAGCCTTCTACACAGAGGCTCACGAGACAATAGATGCATGAGTCAGGGCTATTCAGGTCTCCATTGCTAGAGCTGTACAGTACTTTAGCTTCACAGCTAAAAATAGCCCCATGAATAGAAGCGTTCCCCCTGACCACTGACACACTGACAATAGTTGCACTTGTAATTAACAGGCAGTGTGCGCAGAGAGGCTGACCTGCTACAGAGGTGTCAGTGTGCAGCCCGGGATGTGAGGAAGACAGCTCAGTGCTCTGGTAGTGCGATCAGATAGTTGATGGCATATGGGTAGAAAAAAAACTGGGTCACAATGCAGGACTGACTGGAAGACTGAAGAGGAATGTGGGTGTGACAGAGGCTGGAGGCTCTGTGGCCATGTTAAATTGACTGAAGCTAAAGAGTGCCATTTGCAAATGTGACAAAGTGTGCACGCAGGCCAAAAAATGCAGATAAACACACCACTGAATGTTGGAGTCCCTTCAGTCACACAGACCGAAGGCACAGGCGCAACACTCCAGTCACAATTCTCCTGCCGCTGTAGGTTTGCTGCTGTCTTCCTTTTGGGAAGTGGCCGATCAGCAGAACTGGAACATTTTTTTGTATTAATTGCTGACCACGCTTCTAAATGAGATGCAATTATGCCAAATGAATAGTCACAGATTTGAACACCTGACACCTGAGAGCCAATTTGAACATTAAAAGATAGGGGCAATTTTTTTTCTGTTGCCGAGGCCACTAAAAGTAGGTGAGATACTGGAGATACTGGATTATTGGCTTATTGAAGAGCGTCTCCCCTGCACTGACAGGTAACTGAATCTCTGCAAATGAAGCCTCTACAAAGCCAGTCCTATCAATCGTCTGACTTGGGTGAGGGTTACTTCTATGTGGGCCAACATATATGGGCTGACCTTGTTGTGCATGTAACATCACACCTGAGGAGACTAAGAAAGGAGAGAAAGCTTTGCCCTGATGAACGGGGATTATTGCATAACAAGCTGGCTATGGCTTGAGGGCACACATTTACTGAGAAATTAGAGCAAAGCAGAATGTTTACGTGCTCCTGAGCCGATACCAGAGACACCTGTCCGTTGATGACCTACGATTCTGAAAAATATCTGGCTCTTAAGCTGCAGTTTGGTGCCAGGGAGATAGCGTAAGGGGGTTTTTATAAGGCTTTTACTCTGGAAACAGATGCCTACTGCAGCTACAAAGCAGCACGAGGACTGTGAGACTGAACCAAACTGTTACATTCAGGGTCTTAGAAACCAATACAATAAGTTGAAAGATACAAACTTATTTGATAATTTTCTGTGGCTTTGTTCATTGTTTTATACCACAATATTAATTATAGTGCAGCCTAAAGTCATATGCATGACACTTTAAGCTGGACATACATCTTTCAAAGATTTAATTTCACATAAAGACCAGTTAACCAAAAATTTCACAAAATTTAAACACATCAGTTTTTCTGGTTAAGGAAGCCAAACCCTCTACAACATTTTTTTAAAATAACATTGGTTGAAAAAAATAAGTTTTTCTTCAATAGGTTTATTTGCTGAACATGACATAAGAGTAAGTTGTTACCATCCTCACCATGTGCGAGAAACCATCAACATTCTAATGAAAACACAAATTCATACTCACTAGTAAAAATCAACAAAATACACAATTAACGGAAACACATTCAGTTTTGATTCAAAAAGTTGAATTAACGTTGCAAAAAAGAAATTCAAAGTCGAGGTTTTGACTGAATCAGTGCAAAACTGCAAAGTTACAATCAAGCACATACTGTGATACTATATATATATGTGTGTGTGTGTGTGTGTGTGTATATATATATATACACATACTACACGACTATATTTATGGACATAGAAGCGTTATCTCAACTAAAATTCCTCACTGAACATGACTCAATTTGAAATAGGATGTCAGACACATGGATAATAGCCTATTGTAAGATACACTTCCTTTACCTAAAGGACCTTTATTGTTCACAGTATTAAACAACAGCACTTGTGATTAATAGGTAGTCAAGAGGTTGAAGCAGGACAACTTCATTATTAAGGCCCTGGCTGGTACAATTGCAAAATGAGTTGCTTACACTTTGCACAAGCATGAACACACAAATAACAAAGTTACAGCTTTATGCTGTTGGTCTAACATATGTGTAGTAAAGTCAAAGTAAGATTTAGAGCAACTGTAAACATGGAATGTTTCAAACTCAAGACTTTAACAGTCGTCTGGTGTTTGCAGGTTTCAAAGTGCTTGGATACAGTAATAAGGCAGAAAACAGAGAAACTGCTGGCAAAAAAAATAGCATGTGGTGGGAGACCAGAAGTCTGATAGTGACACTGAATAAATGGCACAGATTGGTCTTCAATATGTTTCTCCAGCAATAATGGCTGACTATTTGTTTCCACATTTAAATAATTAAGCACTACATTATACAAAGGTTGTGTGCGCCTCCTAAGAAAAAGATGGGTGTATTCAAAGTTTTACATTCATTTCTACGGTATTGACATTCTAAAGGCATGACAAAGGATTTCAAAGAACAGAACCAAACTGTTTTGATGGGAAACATTACTCATCACTTTTAGATATGATACAATTGAAATTGGTGGTTGTGATGGGAAGTCTGATGTGTAACTAGGATGCATTTCCAGAATGAAGCTTCTCAAACGTGAAAATCCAGTCAAAGTTTTAACTGAATTGCCTGTTTCTGGAAAGGTTCATCGTGATTATTCTGCCTGTGCTAAGAGAAAGTTGTAAACAATTGGATGGCTAAATTCTGACGATAATTTCTGACTGTGACTAGAGAGGAAAGTATGTTGCTGGAACACCTTAGCCCTTTCTATTTGTCCTCTTATGATGGACAGCACAGTTTACTCATCCAATGAGAGGACATCATTATCTCAGGTGCTCATTATCAGTAGCACACAAACTACAACTGTTTCCTGAAGCAAGCCTGATGAAAGTAAGTGGTGAAAGCTAAAAGCCGAAAGCCTGAATCTGATTGGACCAATGATTGAGCTTGTTTATGCACGCTGTGATAATTAGAGAGTCAGGAACTCCCTCAATGGCACTGTTCCTTTCAGGCTGAGCTCTGTGGCCTTCTAGATCTTGTAGGATAACATCACAGAGGGAAAAAAAAGTCACCAATGAGCCTTCATACAAACTTTTGATCAAATTTGCTTGGGCTAAAGCTTTGATCCAAGGCCAGAGCTTCAGATTTCTGCCTATTCTTTGGTGCAACTGTTATCTGGCTGAAAGGCTGAGAGAAATATATTCCTTGTCAAACTGCAGCAGGGATGTGAAAAAGTAATGGGTTACAGTGGCCTTAAGGCAAGTTGTGAAAAGTATTACAATCAGCTTTTCCCCCACATAAGCATCAAAATTAAAAGCAGCAAGAATTCCCCTACAAAACAGTGCAAGGTTTCTTGTCCTTGAAAGGGTTTTCTGAAGCGGGGATACCCATGAGCAGTGGGTCATTCTTGGCGTGTTCTCCACAGTAGCGCATTAAGTCCGACGAAGCCTTGGACACCTGCAAAGAAAATCAATCCACACACTGATCTACCGTGATTTACATGGAGCAGAAGCAGACCACTCGGGGTGAAGGACTATCATTGTGAACGCACCTTTATCCTCTCAATGCTGGCCTCTAACCTCAGCTGCTGCACCGTCCGCCTGGCCTGAGCTATGCTGCTGGAGCTCTGCATTTTCGATGACATTGTAGTTTTTGGACAGCTGTGAAGATAGTGAAGATATACAGTTGGTATTTGCACAAAGAAAACCTACAAACTCACAGTGTAATTAATCTATTTACATGCTTCCTGGCAACAAACTGTTCCTAAGGGATTAAAGAAGCGACATAAAGGTCAGGCAGCTGCTAAAAATACTACAGTGTATTATTACAGTGTTATGTAAAAAAAATCTGCAAACAAGTTAGATTTGATGTTGTTAATGGTATAATATAGTAATTTGTTACCTTATTTAGAAATCAAGAGCTTTATCTATCTTGAAAACTGTTTGTTTATCCCATTTAACTCTGGGAGAAACTCCTGTTCTGCCCAGTATGCACATACAGGATATCTGAGATTAAGTAAGTAATGGAATATGTAATGCAGTTAGATGTGAGGTCATGTGGTAGCCGCTTGAAACAGTTAAATCACATCTGAACATAAGGACATGAAGACCAAATTTGTTACACAGAATTAGCGATGAAGATTAAAATTATGATTATGTGATTGACCACATCAAATGCATAAAATTCTTCTTCTTGCTTCTCAATTGATGATCAGGATAAGAATGATTTATCTGCTGCAGGGACTGTTGCTAACTGCTGGTGAAAACCAATTTGCTCTGGGTGAAGCGCATTCAGTTGAGACAGGCAGTTGTAAGTTAACCATAAATTCCTTTGCCAGGATTTACTGGGATTTTTATTGAGGAATGATAATACTGACATCCCTACCCCCGTTTAGGTAGAATCACTGGGCTTTTCCATGGTACATTCCCATGTAGGCCAACATACAGCTACAGCCATGCTAGCAGCTAATTAAATGTCTGTGTGCTTACATGCTCTATGACAATACAATGCAATATCTACCATTAACACCATCTTAGCTTAGCATGTTAGCATGCTAGTACTTGGTAATTATCAGTTAACTGCTACTATACTGGTGTTGGTGGAGTCAGCAAGTGGAGGAAAAGTTGGGTGATTGCCAAAGTCAATGCTATTATTATTATATATTTATCCAGTAGATATTGAGATATTACACCTTATAAGTGATCATTTAAAATGTTTTAAGTTATGGGATATTGGATGAGATTGATCAAACCTATGGACTGACCAACCAACCGACCAACAAACTAGTATGAAATGAGGCTGAATGAAAAAAAACAAAAAAAAAACAAGAATACACACAATACAAAAATGATCAAAGTTGCACTTCTGGGTGCAGCGCTGAGTTTAATGCACAAGCAGCTTTTGCACAATGGCTACATGTACTACTAATGAATTACTTCACAATATGTACTGCCTCCAGCAATGCAACTTCTCAGAAGTGACAACTGACTTCATCTGGAATTGACTCAATGTGCGTAAGAAGTCTGGCCCAACCTAACGGATTCCTGTTGCACAATTCCCACTTACACTTGCGTCAATCTCTGAATTACTTGAAAGAGAGGCTGCACAGTTGCAATTTTCTGCCTTTCACTGTGGTCAACTGCAGTACAGAGCTTACAGGGGAAGCAGCCTTTGAGCTAAATCTGATGTTTCTTTCATGTTTTTCACACACAGAATTTGAGTGTATTTAACAATTGCAACTCTTGTTCCTGTGGGACTGACAAAAACTCTTTAACATGTGGTGTGGGAACTGTTTGCTCTGTGTTCTGATGCAGGATATTACAGAGGAGGGGGACACACTGATGCGGAAGGGTGATGAAACTACAGAACTGGCAACAGAGGGGAGACAAGACCATGCATCCCTCTAATTCCCCCACCCACTCCCTTCCGCTTCCTCCACAGGAAGCAGCATCGCCAGTCACCCTCTACTGTAAATGATTAAATATGGGGTGGAGACTTTAAAAATAGAAGCTACACACACAGGCCAGGCGCCAAGGAAACAGAAAGTAGAGCAAAAAAATGACAAAGTTTTCCTAAAGAGCGCATGATCAGATTAAAACAACAAGCAATTCCGTATTACACTATTATTGTGTCAGATGACAGTACAAACAATCTGCTTTATAGGTTGTGGGGTTTTTTTTTACCTTTGCGCTCACTGTTCCAGTGAATTTAGCACTTCATGGCATGACTCTGTTATCAACACAGCTGTAATTTTTAAGCCCTGGCCAGGCATGAGTAGACACAGGCAAGGCAGAGCTACGTCACAGGAGGGCTGGAGTTCGCCCCCTGACATATGCAGGGACACACTGTGACGCCAGCAGCCACTACTGGGCTCTTAGGATTGGAGGGAGGCATAAGAGGCGTAACTGGTTGTAAAAGACACTGTCAAGGCTCAGTGTTTTCTGTTTTACTGCACTGTTATGCCTGCGGTTCTACTTGTGTCTTGAAAGGGGCACTAGTGGACGTCAGCATTGGTTATGGCTGTTTCAAGTCTTTTTTAAATCAAAATTGGGTTTTGTACTTCAGCTTGATTTATATTCATTTTTTTTTTGTCTTTTCTATACTTTTACTCTACTGCTCCATCTGTAATTGCATTAAACCAAAGATGTAATTACAAAAGTTTGAGCATCCATTGTCTGCTCTGGTGTAACTGGATGATAAAATTGCAGTGAAGCAACACATCTGGCTGGAATTTTTAGCAGCTGAGCAAAGGGTTTTGTGCAAATACAGTCTATTGACATAGCTGCCATAACTATAGCAATACACAATTAAGACAGATAAGATAGAAGTAGTTGCACAGAAGTAGAGTTGCTTGTGAAATGTTTCACCAGACGTCACAGAAGTAGGGATTGTTCTCCTCAAGCCTGAGATCCCACATGTGGCATAACATCTGCGGGAGTCAGTCTGCAATGGGGTGAATGAGTTTAGAACACACACTTGCATCAGGACTGGTTTATTCCCCCGGTGTGGGCACACACAGACTCTGCTGTGCAGCTCACCTAAAATGTGCTGAATTTCAAAAAACCCTCTCTCTTTGGCTACGTGGTGGACAGCTTTTCAGTAATCCTGCTGGGTCTGTAACAGTCTTACAGACGACATCTAGATTTAATGCACTTTATCAATGTGACTTTTCTGTTGGACTGTTTTACTTTTTCTTTTTCAATTTAAAATATACAGAATATCTCAGTGCTGTCTGATAAAATATAACAAAAATGATCATTCAGTATTGTAAATATAAATATAAGTAAGTAAAGTAAATCATAAGTAAATATAACAAAGAGATCATTCAGTATTTTACCACAATCGTGTCTGTGAGCTAAACCCAATTATCTTAGTTTAGCATCAAGACAAGCAAGTAGGTGGGAACAACAGTTTAATATAACTACCTATCAGCATCTCAAATTAACACATTACATCTCATTTATTGAAATCCTTCCAAAACTCAGACTGTAAAAAAACAAGTCAATGTTGGGGTTATGTGGCAGAGTGGCTGTTTCCCCTGTTTGCAATCTGCAAAGTTAAGAGAACCAGCTCCTGGATGTTCATATTTACCACACAAACATGCAAGTGCTTTTGACTTTTTAATCAAGAAAGCACATTGTTTTTTCAGATGTTGATTTATTTCCTTAATGTTTAATAAATGACACAACTTATAATAAGTGTGATCATGTCTTTCTGCAACTCTTAGCCTTCAATCATATGCAAAATTGAAAAATCCATAAGAAAAACATAAAAAATATATATATTTTAAGCCACTACACAATAATCCTTTTTCTAAATCGAGAGCTCTGTCAAACAAATGAGTTAAAGGGGCCTCACTCCAGTGAACACACAACATACACAAACAAGCAGGGAAAGTTGTCACTGTAGGGTGTGTAATTCCTGTATGTGGACTGAACCTTTAAAATCCTTCTATCAAAAGAATGTGAGCCATACCTTCAGGTGAGGTGTGCCTGTCTGCCTCCAGCATGTCTACTTATGGGTGGTAGATGTAGCATGTGGCACACTGAATGCATTGATAAAAATATATTTGAAGTCTTACAGCAGAGTAATTTCTTTGATGTGGCTGCAGAGCTTTACACAGGTGGGCTCACACAGTGCCAACACAGAGGTCCTGCAGAGTTTACGACACCACATTTTGCCCTGTGGTGTGTAACTACTAAGTGCTTAGATCTGCTGTCTGACAAAATACACAAAGAACCTGTGAGCAATATTGACAAGATTTTGTTTTATCTCCATCACAATATGGCAGGTGTATATATGCCATAATAGCACACGTTCATCTATGTTGAAGCAGGTTTCAGCCAGTCTGACTTTGTAAAATCAGGTAGATATCCAACAAAATGACATGAATTTCAGTAGAAATTCCCCTTGCTGTGTTTTTGCTGAGCGGTAGTGAAGGAATAGAAACACTAATAATCATAAGACACAAAGACTGTAACTTGATTTGGCCAAGTCAAACTACCGAAGCCTCATGTTAGCTTTAGTTGAACTGTCCAGCATGAACAGTAGCAACAATTAATGTGACTCATTATCATTATCAGCCCTATATTTGCGATGAGCTGTGTTCAACTACTATGAATTATATCAGACACACCTCTACACCAATAAAAACAAACTTCCTGACATTGATTACATTAATTGTGTAATAAGCAAGCATAATATGCAACTTCTTGACTAATGAGGTGTTGTTTGGTGTCTGATAAACAGAAGGCTGGGCTGAGAGCTGTAGCCTAAATGATTACTTATCAGCTGTCCCATTCCAAAAGTGCTGGGCCGTGGGACACTGAGCAGCTCCATTATCAGTCTGTAACACTGCTAAACTGCCTGGCAACAACAGCAGCAGGCTCCACAGTCTGCTCCTGGGCCAGGATCTGTGGCTGCCTCTACAATAAACTCTCAGGCTTAGGCACATGTCAGAGGGCGCAGTGACAATGCAGACAGGCTATCAGTATTGTGCCATACTCACAACTGCTGTTTAGGCATTGTGTAGAATGGAGGCACCGGGATAGGAGTCAAGGAGCTTTTACAAGTTTAACTGCGCCCTCATGAGTGTTAATCTCAGACAGCCTGATGCTATCTGGGAGCCAGACAGTCCAGTCAGGCGTGCAGAGGAAAGAGACAGTGGCCTCCCAAAGAGAAACAAACACAATGTCTCTTCTGCATTATGTTGAGACAAACTGTATGACTAAAGCTATAAAATTTCAATCTGTTTAGGGGCATCAGTGATTACATGCTTTGATGATGACAGAATTAAAGGTGTCATGGATGGTGGCCAAAAGCGCTTTGGAGAGCTACTGCGTGAAGTATGCCAACATGAAAAGAAACACAGAAGGCTTTAGTGTTTGAGCTGCAGACTTAAACAGCCGATGAGGGTTCCAAAGCTCTGAGTCACCGGCTGCGAGTTTCTCTCTCGGTTCCACACTTCCCTGTTCACCTTTCCCCCTGAGCTCTGCAGCAGCAGGGAACAGTTTTGCTGAGGGTGAGGTCAGCTGTAGGACAACGGATTCTCACTCCAGTTTCTGTCATCCTGTCCTTTCTTCCCACCTGGGCCCCATGTGCAGAAAAACAGGTTTCTTTGAGTGTGTCGTAGTGTGTGTGTGTGTGTGTGTGTGTGTGTGTGTGTGTGTGTGTGTGTGGCCACACAGCCTGCAGACAGTCACAGCCGTTTAAAAGTTCAAAGCTTTGAGTAATGTGCTTCTGATTCCTGAGATATAAGTTCATCTATATTCCTTCATACACACCCTGTGGAGAGGTACAGTGAATAACATCCATGGATTAAGGCTCTCTTTGAAGTTTTGGTGACTTTTGGAAATCAGTGAAGTGGCTAAAACAACCCTGAACCAGGTGCCGCTCTCTTCAATGGCATATTATCGTGCATGTGTTCAGTTTTTTTTTTTCAGTTTTCTTTTTTTGTGAGACATTGTTTTGAATTGACTCAGAGAAGAGAAAATATGACACAGCTCCTCCATGTCTAAAGTTAAATCTGGAGGGCCAAATGCAACGCAGTGTGCCCCCAGCTGCTACTATTAATGCAGAAATTCTGTCACACAGATGAATGTGGGCAGCGGTCATCATGCAAACCTGTTGCATGCAGAATGCTGCTTATGACACACATGTACAATAAAAAAGAGCTTTGGAACAGCTCAAGCTTTTTGTATTGCAGTGGCATTGCGGTTTGTATACACATTCACGGTCCCCAGAAGATTAATCCTACTGACTGTGGTGATCCCCTGATTTATCCCATAGTGCCATCAGGTTGATTTATGCTTTTCAGTGAAATGTCTTACTGGTTATTTTTTAACTCAACAGCCTCAAGCAGGTGTTGTTACTATCAAAACTATTGACGTGCTTCAGATGTACTTTGTGTTTAGTGCTAGTTAGCAAACACCATGCTAACATACTAAACCATGCTAGTCCCTGCAACTGCCAGTTAATCTGTTTTAAGGGGTGATAACTGTCATAAGTGACATAGTGAATAGTTTAAATATAAGACAGCTCCTTTAGTAGGTTGCCTGAGGGTTTTAGAAACTGGGTGACACCTCTGTTAGCAATCCATAGGCAAATAGTGCAGTCCGTAATTATCTGGACAAAGAGAAATTAGAAAGATAATATTTAAAATTCTGAGACATAAGTGGATTAACATAATACATTTTAAAACAACAAACCATTTACTCCACTTGCTAAAAACAATTAGTTGGCTGACAAGAAAGCAATGGTTATAAAATCTTGGAGTTGGTATCTACATCTATGCTCAGTTTCAACCTCCGGCTGTCGGCATACATGAGATCATGCAGTCTGTAAGGGGTAATGATCTTCCATCCAGCGACCAATGTGGAGATCTTAAAAAAAAAAAAAAATACAGTTTGGAACAGGGTTATTTTTGTCTTTTTCCAGATCACATTTTCTCTGAGACACCAAGTAACTCTGTTGTCATCACTACAAATCCTCTGAAAACAAGAAACTGCCTCAGCAGTGGAACAGTGCACACAACTCCAAGAAAGAGCCCTCAAGGCATAGCTGAGTGTAACAGTTAATGAACCCTTTAGTCAACCCTGTCTGCTCCGTGATCCGACACTGAGTCGTCACGCTGACTGTCTTTGTCTTATCTTGCTCACTAAAAGACAATAGAGCCACGCAGATTGACACAAGCAAAAATATTCAAAGCTACTTTTGTGGTTTTGTGTGATGAGGTAAAAAGTCGTAACTTTGACGGTTGAGACACAGTGTCCCACCACAGTTAGTGCATGAATCTATGTGTGTGTATGTGTGTGTGTGTGTGTGTGTGTGTGTGTGTGCGTGTGTTTGTAAATGCTCTGTGTGCAAGGTGGGCCAGGCTGCTATTTCCTGCTGAGTGGGAGACATGAGAGCAGTGAGATTTTTATGCCGTTGATATCGCTGCACAAACTGTCTCCTCCCTAACATGGGAGAAAAACTCCCACCATCAACAAAAAAAAAAAAACCTCAGCTCTGAGCAGTTGACTGCATTTGTTGAAATCTCCCACGGAGGGAAAAGTTAGCAGGAGGAAAAAAAAAAGAGCCTGCTGTCTCCCACCAATACTTCCTGGAGACTGGGACAGCCCTGGATCTGCATGGGTCTCCCCGACAACTGAGCTTTGTCTAGACAGAAACCACTGCTCTGCTCACCAGATAGGAATTCAGTAAACCCACACTCCCACATTCTCACACCACCTTTAGCCTGATGCTCTCACATGGCACCAACAACCAATTCACAGGTCTTGTTACAATGATCTGCCATTTAAACTCCAGCAAAATGCATCACCCTGTTAGTAATGAAATTAGACAGGACCTTTTTTTTTTTTTTTTTTTTTTTTTAATCAAAATCAGCTCATTCATTCTAACTACAGTCAAAACCAGTTAAAACCTAAAACCAGATGCAGAAATTCCCTCTCATTCCACCTCCAACTGCAACACACACTGATCATGTTCAGCTTGCTTCGCATCACACATCAAAACAAATAATATGGGACGTAAATAGTACTGTGTGAAGGGCGTGGAGAACTGAACAACATGTCAATCCAAAATGCTGACACACTTTCTTTTTCTTTTTTTTCTACACAGTACATTGATTAAGGATAAACATCAGCAACTGTTCCTCCCCAGCCTCATCAAGCTTACAATGCAGTAACAGAGTTCTGTCACCTTTTCCCCACTTTTCTCACAACTCACATGCCAGACAAGGAGACACCCACCAAAAAACTATTTACACACATTCTAAAGTTGTAATGTTTTCTCACCAATTCTAGTGCGTTTATATTAAAGTTATTCCCCCAGCCCTTTTTTTATAACATTGTTGTCCATGAGAACATGAGTTACATGCACCATTTTTTTCTTAAATCTTCATTAATACTTCAGGCAGCTGCAGAATAATGGATTACTTTTCATGCAGGGCTGTAGAAATACTCACATTTTAAGTCTGTGGTTCAACAGTGCATCTCCTCAGCTTTGACAAAATTAGGACATCACATCAATGTTGTTGTTATTTGGATTCTGCACATTTTATGTTTTCAACTGATCACTTATTACATCACAGTGTCTAAGTGTTGTCTCTGGTACTATGACTAAATTCTGATAGATAAATTCTTTGTGCTTTTATAATGAGTACTTTGTGCTTTTTCTTACTTGCAGAATTCCCTTGGTTGCTGTTATAATCCCAACAACCTAAAACAAAAAAGGATATGACACTGAAGACGTAAATTTTGTGTCCATAATGTCCCGGTAATGTAACTTCAGCTCTCTTTTATGGACTCCATTTTTTCTGGAGCTTCCTCCGCCCCAGTTGTCATAGAAATGTGATACAACTGAAAGTTCACATTAGCTACTGTGTGCGTGAGCCTTTTGCAATCAGTTTTGCCACAAGAGGCAATTAATTTCATTTGCGAACAAATAGCAGCTCTAAACTCACTTTTGCAAACAGAGCAAACAACTGCAAGAAAAAAAAATTCAACCTCAATGAATCAAATGGCACAAACCATGCAAATACAGTGACTGCATCAACAGAGTGTGACTTAGTTAGAAACTGACAGCAGTGGTTTGTGTAGTTGAACAGCATGATCTAATCAGCACATGCCCAGCACTGAAGGACCATGGTGGTGTTGGTCATAGGGAGGCTTCATCACTGCTGCCACCTGACTGCTTATCATGATGAACAGAGAGAGAGCAGAGAGAATAAGGGGAGGGCTGGGAAAAAAAACACAGACTTCTGACCTCAGTAACTGGAATGACCCCCCCCCCCCTTCTCCTTCCTGTGAACTTTGGAGCGCTCCAATGCTGAGTGAGCACTAAACTGCACATAATGAGCAGCCATGGGGGAGGCAGAGGAGAGGGCTGTGGACGTAAGAGCTGCTGGGCTGGACACAATGTCCACAGTGGCCTTTAAGGGAGACTCCACAACTGGTTACAGCTTTTGTCTCATGACATTGCTCTGTCTGGAAGCCTCCTGATTGTAAGCCCCCCACACACACATTATTACCAGAGAGTTAGCATACACAGTGAGCAGAGAGATTCAGAGCAATGAAGAAGGTATTATTAACAGCGAAGAATCCCAAACACCCACCTCACCCAGCTCTGCACAAGGGTCACTGCAGGCACAAGGTGCACATTTTTAGAGGGAGTGCACACGTTTCATGTGCCTTCCTGCTTGATGTTCCAATAAGTTGTTTCAGGATGGTATTTGGAAAATCAATCAATTTCACAGTTGTTGGAAGGAAATTCTTAGGTGTGTCACTGCATTTCTGTCAGTTTTTAATTAAAAGCTTTTAGTCATCTGTGAACCAAAGAAACTGTTTCAATTCCTAATTCTAACACATTTTAGACATAAATATTGTACTTTTTAAATGCATGTTAGAGCTATAGTTTCTAGTTGCAGATTAAGATTGTAGCTACATAATAAACATGTGAGGAGATTGTAAAATATGATGCATTTCAACCATGTTAGCAGCATCACAGCCACAGCTGCACTTTCTGTTTAGCGCTGATTAGCAGATGTTAGCATGCCATGTTAGCTTTGTCATTGTGAGCATGTTAGCATGCTAGAATTTGTATATAGCTCAACGCAACGCTGTGCCTAAGACTGCCATGCCCCTCTCTCTCCCTTCTCTCTCAGCCCTCATTTCCCATCTGCCTCTACACCATCATCTCCCCATTAAAAGCAGAAATGCCCCACCCAAAAAACAGACAATTTTATACATATACGAGTGAAAAACTGTGAGAAAAGAACCGTCAAGCTGTGGTTCAGACCATGAACAATGAGCTGAAACTCACTATGGAGCTCCACAAAACAGTATAGAAAAAAATCTCTTTAGGTTCTACACTACAAGAAGTCCCGACAGTTTCCACAGTTTTATACATTGTGTCCACATTGTCTTTGGTTTATTAATATTAGAAATATTCATAATAGCCACTTTAAATAAAAGAATGATGCATGAGTACAGTACTCCTTCTTCTGGGAATCAAAAATCAACAGCCAAGTTAAATTTTTGGGAAACTAAAAGTGAAAGTTTTTCTAGCAGTGAGGGCAAAGACCTTTCATGTTGCAATAAAGCAAAGAGAGGAGACACCTTCAGACTCAGACTAACAACTCCTTCTCCTGTTAAAGTTGTAGCAGTTGTGCGCAATGCATCATGACGAAGTTCTGCAAAATGAGAAACAAGCAAAAAGAGAATCAGAAAACATGTATGTTCACTTTAGACCTGGGTGTGACACTGAGGTGTGAGAGCCAAGACTGTATGACTACTGTTGTGCCTTTACTCATGCAAATAGGCACATGTTTGCGCACATGCACTGCTAGGTAGAAGATGAATACCAACACGTGACACTGAAGTTGTTATGAGAGTTAAAAAAAAACAAGGAAATGCACATTTGCAAAGGAGGAATGTGAAATATGCATTTATTGTAATTCAAAGGCCTGCAGCACGCAGACATTTTAACTACCACAGTACACGCAATCCTGTCACAGAACTTTTTGCAGACTATCTGTGTCACTGTATTGAGGTAAAACTCAATTGCTTTTTCTCCTTAGAACACTACCAGAATTTGGTTTGACAGTAAACATACTTTTGAATACACATTATCACGTGAATGATTTACATGAGTTGTTAGAACATTTATGCCATCATGAGGTTACAAAGACTCAGACAAGTCTGCTCCTTAAAAAGGCAGAGATCTGTCATTTAATGCAATGTCAACCTGCTTATTATCTAAATTAAGGAACTTGTCTTCCCAACCAAAGCTCTACTTTACCTCAGCTAACAATGACCTATATTATATCATATTCATACCCTGTCTGGTGCAGAGAGTTCAACTGATGACTGAGCCTTTTTCAGTCATGCACTTTAGAGCATTATAATGCTGTATTTATTCAAAGCACCGACCAGGATCTCACAGGGAAAGTATGTGCGGGCCGGTTGCAGCGGTTTGTTTTCAGAACAGTGTAACTCCATTGGAACGCGGCTGCAATGCTGAGCAGCATACCACCCTGTTTCGCCCCTAATGAACATCAATCAAAGGTGCATTTTTTTACAGAGGCACAGACCACCAGTGTATACTTGCAAGGCAAAGCAGTTAAAAGCAACTTATTTCTGGACTGGAAAATATTTCCTTTGCCACTGTCTGGTGGAGGTAAATGTTTTAGAGAAAAAAATCAAACCAGGAAAGAGTAGCTTGTAGAAGAGAATGTCAGGCATGTAACTAGTGGCTGGGCAGACTTTTTGGGCAGGGTGACATCCTGACTGCCGCTTGGTCTTCCTCTCTTAACTGCCAGACCCTTATGTTTGTTAACTGGATGCCGACATTCCCTGGACGGCTCCTGCAGCAAAGATCAGGGTGGCTGGAATTCTTGTCTGGCAGACACGTGGCACAAGAGTGTCTCAAAGTGGACACAGCAGCCCATGAACAGATAAAGAAAGCTGTGTAGACTCTTTATTGTCAGCACCCTGTGGCCATGATTACAGGGTTTTTTAAGAGAAAACATTCTATTGCCATGCAGAAGCACTTTGTAGGTTATTAAATGAAAGCATGTAAAATAGCAAATAAGAACCAAAACAAGTCTACAGCCAGATCTGCAAGACTATACTTACAACACAGCAGTGCTTTGAGCTCAAACAAGCAAGTTGCTGATGTTTGGATCATTTTTAGCATGTTCACCCTGACCATGTTGGTTTAGCATGTTAGCATGCTAACAAAATTACATTTTGTCTTTATGGTGGTGGCAGATGAATAATTGATATATATTGATATATCTCTCTGGATAAGTAAAAACTTTGCAATTGCACTGCCCACAGTGCAACTAGGCGGCAAACTATTGTCCGTTCAATGTTTGTTCAATGTTTGTATGTCTGGACCAAAGTAGTGGACCACACTTGCTGACAAATCCATCCACAGAGACATGACGCTAATGTGGTTAAAAACAACACATACACATAACCTTGCCTGCAATTCCCTGCACAGACAGAGGTGAAGACAGCACCTGGCAGGCAGTTGTGTGAGAATGCTACCCATGGAAACAGGATCTGCAGTGACCTAGTTGTTGAGTAGGCTGATAATATGTCACAAAGAGGGGGGCATGGTAATTACACATCTGAAACTGCACTAATAATTCATTCACGCTAATGGTTTTGTGTATGCTCAATGTTGGCTGGGGTGAAGATTCTGTTTTCTTCCCACAAAGCATCACATGAGAAATGTTCCTTTATTCCAATGCTAATAAACAACACAACATTTAAAGTATTAATCGCATACATGTGGTTCACATTGTCAATATTTTTTCAGGTGAACAAGAGAAAGGTCGAACTCAGTGGCTGAGGAAGTCTCAGCAGCACACAAGTGATACTTTCTGAGCCCTGTGGCAAAAAGTTAATGAGGCTGTTAGTCCTACTTCAAAGCTAACATGTGTCTACATTATAGCTGTGCAGATAGGACAGCTAATCTCAAGTGGTATTCACATGCATCCAGGGCACTTGGAGGCCACCCAGCACACACAGATCCTGGTTTGAATTACCAGAATTAGAGGTCCATGTCCATAAATAACATTAAGAGCTTAAATATCTGGGAGTCTAAGATTTATTTCTATGAGCAACACAGATTGCATTGTAGATCTTGAGAAGAAAACTTCCAAAGACATTGCATGAGAAGAAGAATAAATTCAGATCTATCTCTTGCAGATAAAAGTTGGTTTTTTTCTTCTGCTTCAAAAAATTCAAGCATAACATATGTGGTATGACAAGAACAAACAGCTTCACATGCAGACATATGAGCTATTTCCATCTGTGTTAACATATGGTTACAAATGGAACCTGCAGCCACAAAAAACAAAAACTACACAACCAGCGCCGGCTTGCTGGTCATGGATGCAAGCCATCAGAACTGGTGATCAAATGAGTATTAACCACATTACTTCCTGCGCCGGGAACAGCCACTCCCGCCTCTGCCCATAGCTAACCAACATGAGTAGGAGTGTGTATGTGTGTGTGTGTGTATGTGATGGGCAGGGGGTGGTGGAGTGGGGGTGAGAGAAAGATTTGGAAGGAGGGGGCTGGTTGTTCAGGAAGCGGACGCAGTGCAACAGAGCAGAAGGAAGATGCCCATATATGAGCAGATGCTTATGAAACAGGATGAAGGACATGCCTGAAGAGGTCTGGGATCTCCCTTGGGTGCAACAATAATGCAGTAAATGTGTAAACCTCCTCCTACATGTATAAACACACACCCTGACACTGAGAAGCTCGAGTTGCACCAAGCCCAAACTTTCATTCAACCTGACACCTACACCCTGGTCTACTGTGTTTGGTAAACATCCCACCTGAAGCCTTGTTGTTATGTAATGATCAATACAATGATGATTAAACATCCCAATGATTTTTCAGTTTCCACAAATATCATATACATATAAATATATAGCGGTATCAGTGTCAAATGCATTAACAGAGAGCAAGTTTCTGTTTCTGCCAACTGTGCACAATAGACAGGGGCCCTGGAGCTAATAAGCAACACACCTGCACACTGGCAAAAAAGAACCTTTGTTTAACATCTGCATGTCCACTGGGTCACTTTTTCATGTAAGTTTAATTTATTTTCTGGCCTAAAGCTAATTTAAAAATGTTTAATCTGTTTTGTTGAATCGCTGCCCTACAAATAATAATTGTATTTAACTTAACTGCAACTAGCTTGTATTGAATGGGCCTGTTTTGTTTTGAGTTTTTTTTTTTTTTTGCCATTGCAAATCAATGATTCTGCCTAATTTCTCCCTCTGGGAAGAAGTTTGAGTTCTATTGTGTTATACTCATTTAAGTGGAGAATACTTTTTTTTTTTTTTTTTTACTGCCCTGCATTGATCAGTCGCTATGTGTTGAGCAACCTGTGACACGTGAAAATCTCAATGAAAATACAAAAAGGAGCATGTTTAGGAAAATGTTTAAATAAATAAATAAAAATGGTTACACTATGATTCACAGTGTTCCAATAGCATAGCCAAATAAGTACAAAGACAGTGTTTTTTTTTTATTTTAATCTATCAAGTTAGTGATTTGATTATCCATTGTATTCTACAGTAAAGTAGGCAGGGCACAACAATGGTGAAGGGTTTGGTTTAAGGTGAGTACCAGAGATAATAGACTGCCTAATACTGCCATCATGTGGAGTAAATGTATTACTACAGATCTTCAAGGATATGTTTACTTTGTCACGAGTCAGTTTTAATGCAGTATTCCTACACTCACATGTACATTGAAATAGTTACTGGTCAGTGTAATGATCCCTTCTGTTCATTAAGGCTGTAAAGAAATGTCAAATGTTAGCCATGATGTTGTGACAAACTCCACAGTCCTAATTTTGTGCTAAATTCCTAATTAGGTTTTGTGCTTTAGCAGTTTGAGTAGGACAAATTAAGAGGGCATTCTTCAAAGTTAAAGTAAGTGAGATGATCCCTGTTTCTGTTTCTCCAGGCGGTGTATCTTTGCCACGAAAAATGAGTATGAGAAACAATGAGAGTGGCCAGTGACAGATACTCAAAAATCATCTGCTTATAAGCAAATGTAACAAGGATTGGAACATGTGGAGTTTATACTTTTTACTGTTGGTCTCTGAACATAAAAATGCATTGCTGATAAAAAAATTTCTTAATTAGGCCTTCAATATTCCAAGTGAAAAAAAAATCTTTCTTTTGTGTGGGTGATATCCTTGCCTTTTCAGAGCTACCTGCTTTCTGCAGTCAGAGATAGACGGATTCATGTCTAATGACCGAAGCACTGTAGGTCTGAGGTCAATCTGAGCATGAACTGAAAATACTTTGAAAATTGAATGGAATATCTTGACTAAAGCTTCTGCTGTCAGCTTCAAGTGCAAACAAATAAAATATTACAAAAATGATAGAAAATAACAATGATCTCATATATAATGAACAATTATTAACTTTACAAAGCAACAGTTCACAACATCCATATTATCAAAAGTTCCCTACTTTGGGGTTGGAACAACAACTATGGGCCACAGTATGAGAAAATGGATTAATAGGAAAAGAAAGCAAAAAAGCAGATATTTCTCTCATTTGTTTATTTATTGTAACTCACAGGACACAGTATTTATTTATTTTGGTTGAACTGATTACAAGTTGTACACCACTATGAGTAGGTGTTGCACATAGACACTGCTTCAATTTCAGGACTCCCACGCCAAAAGGTCTAGGGTCCCAGTGAAGCATCTTCACTTTAAGTCCCAACAAAAAGAGAAAGGAAAAAAAAGAAATTTGCAAGAGAACTTGAGAGATTCCAAACTGATATAGGCCAAGCTCTACAAACATTTCTATAGTGCAAATAATAATAAAAGTATTTGTTAGAATCCTTACTGCTTGATTAATTACCATATTGTTTAGGCTCCACAAATGAATAGTAGCCAGTAAACAGGACTGCAAGTGTGTAAACTGAGGCATTCCCCTTCCCCCTGGAAAAGCATGAGTATATGGATCTAACCAACCAGCCAAGTTGCAGGAAATATGGTCACAATTTCCCCTTCCTGAGTTACATTGTTGAATGCCCAAAAGTGTTTTTGTAGAACATTATGATGTCACAGTGAAGTTGACCTTTGACTGTTTGTGTATGTCACCAGGTCATCATTTGTATGGATTTATGAGCTATGGCCAAAAACATATTTTTGTGATCTTGACCTTTAACCCCTGAGTATCAAATTCCAGTCACATTTACCAGCATGATCAAACAGCGTGCTTGTTGCCATTTAGCAAGAGCATGGTAAACTGTTTCTATCACCAGAGGGCAGTGCTTCACGGGCAGGTAATGGTGTGACAGGAGATATGAAAGACTTATGGGACTAGGTTTGATTAATAATGGATAGACTGGTGAAGAAAGGTTTGTAATCTAATCCTTCTCTCAATTACAGTAGAGGCTGCGGACACTTGTGGCAACAACTGACTCATTAGATTAACACTCTACAACAGAGACACTGACCTGTGTGGGAGAAGATCTCAAGAAGTCTCTGTAACCAGCATGAATCTGGAAAGAAAAGAAAAGCAAATGTGTTAAAAAAAAAATCATTAGCTGTGACAGCAAATCAAAAAGTATTAAATTAAATGACTTTTCAACACGAGAGACTGATGTTGAAGAAGGTGGAAAGGTGTTTAGTGTGGGCAAAACATGTTCTAGACAAAGATAAGTAGTTTAACATCATCAGACACACTGACAGGTTTATGTGGATTTAGAAAATTCTTCACAGCAGACCAGGAGGCCATGAGCTCCCACAGTGTGGTGAATGCCAGTCCACTGACAACAGCTTCCTCATCATTTAGGGAAAATGTTGAGTGCTGGCAGGCCAAGTCGGTTGTGGGAGGAGATACTCTAGCCTCTGCTCAATTTGCATTCATTACCACATTCCAGTGAAACCAGTTAGATGGCCAGTCATTGGTGTGAGAACTCTGTCTCTAAGCTCTCTACATCAGGGCTATTCAAGTAAGTTGTTTTTATAGCTCTCTTGAAAACTAAGGGCCCAGGGACAGGCATTTCCCTAAGCTGTTCTCATTGCTAGTACTATTCTAATACTCTTATCTGTGCTTTTTGCTATTTTGCAAAATAAGAAATTATCGTTGCAGGATTAGCATTGTAATGTTGCTGCATTGTTAGAGCTTCTCTGTAGTTTACATGACTCATTGTGACAAAAAATATCAATATTTCACATGACTGCTTATAGGTTTTAAATTGTATCTATTTGTGATTAAACAATTGATTGTTTGCTGTCAGGTTGGACTTGATTGATGGGCGGGATTTGGCCTGGGAGCCATCAGTTGAATAGGTCTTTGGTGTGATCTATAAGTAAACAAAATACTGTCAACACTCAAAATTTCTGACTCATTTAAAGGTCTCACCATAATTCACACAAGTCAAGTTATCTAGTTTAATAATATTAATAATAATGAATGGATTTTATAAAGCAGACTTTCTGGACATTAGGGCAAGGAAACTATGTGAGGATGAAGACTGGCAATAATGCTTTACATAGTTATCTTTACATTTATCAAAGCAATAATATAACCACTTGGGGAAATGAAAGCTTTAAACCCCTCATTAGCATGTTATCACCTAATAAAGTTGTTAGAGAGAACAGACATGGAACAACATTACAAAGCATTTGGAGTTTTGTTTCTATCAACTTGGCAAAAGTTATTTATTTTCCTGTTTACCAGCTAGTTGATAACATTTTCTGCCATTTGGTAGCATTCAGTGGAGTGGAATTTGATGAGAGCGAACCAAAGCTGATTTAAAAACAAAACAATGGGCTCAAAGACACTAAAATGCCTCAAAGAACTTAAGGGAACTGCCGTTATTACCTTATTCATGCTAATGGGACTCAAAAGTTTTGTTTGCATTAGTCTATTTTTGAGAACATGGAACAGACTCTCTTAATTGAACAACAACAAACAACAGTAAAATACAAAAAAAAAAAAAAAAAAAAAATCAGCCTTCAAATGTGACTATAACATAATTCCATGTTTTGTTGCAGCTCTTAAACCAGAACCCTTCACTGTCAAATCCATGCTGCATTATGACTGAATGTATAAGCTGTTCTGAGTCATCTCTGTATATTTTTGAATAAAATGTGGTTTTCTGGACGGCAGAATCAACACCAACCACAGATCGCTAACTGTACAAACCAAAGATTTTTTTACCTGCTGTGTTCCAGTTGCTAAGCAACCTCTTCCTTTGTTGTAATTTACTGTGTTGTCCAGAATCAGTGCAGGATGGTGGAGATGCTGTATGTCAGCATAAAAATAGATGTAGCCTAACTGATAACAAAAAAATACCAAGTAATAAAGAATATGAAATGAATATAGAGCTTTACCCTGAACCAATTAAATCAAGGACACCAATGTCTGGCATAGAAATAAAGTTTACATTTTCAAATGTGAATGATGGGCTTGCTTCTCACTTAAAACAAACCTTTAAATTTGGAGTATTTGCTGTTTTAACTTAGGTATCCTAATATCTAAGTGAAAGGAACCAGTAAGTTCAAAATTGATGCATTTACTTTTTTGCTATGTAGTATAGCCACCTGTGTTCAATAGAGTTCATTTATAATACACTAAGGGATACACATAGTACAATCAAATCAAACAATTACACATCAGTGCATACCTGACCCACAGGCACCATCTGCCTGGAAGGAGGGCATAAAGGGAGGATAATTAAATTTAATGACAGTGGGTTTATTAGGAGACTTAATCCCCTGATGCTGCACAGATGCACCACAGAGAGCCAGAGTTGATTTGTGTAATCATGTCAGTTGAGCTGGATATCATGTGAGACTGCACAAAGTACATGTCAATAAATGTCCTACTGCAGCGATATGGCAGGTCAGGGTACAGGGTGACACTGGCCAGTGACCTGGCGGCTGTCACACAGGCCTGTGTCACTCCGCAGGGACAATAACCCAGAAGCTGCAAGGACATCCTGCCACAGGGACAGGAAGAGTTACAGTGAGGCAGCACTTTTCACTCACATGGTCTGATCAAAGACCAAACAGTTTTGAAGTCTGAGGGACTCCAGCTCGCCAAGGCAACACTCAGCTATTTGACATCATCCCAGTTAAACAGATAATTGCTTTTAAACCCAAACAAAATGTGAGAATGTGCTCGCCTCCGTATTCTCTCCCACAAGCTAACTCCACTTGAGGTATTGTACTAATAAAGGTCAGTCTTTAAAAATACCTTCTGTATAACAAACAGAATACCAAATTTCACAGAGTATGATGCTTTTTCAATGCTTGAAAATATGCAATGTTGTTATTTTTTTCTATATTACCAGAATGTTATTTTATCCTAATCCTGATTTCTGATCATTCCTCTATTGTTATACTGTCAAATGTTGGGGGGTGGAGCAGGTTGTCCACTAATCAGAAGGTCAATACCCGGCTCCTTCAGTCTGTATTTAGGGCAAGACACTGAGCCTAAAACTGCCCTTGATGTAACAATTACACATTTACATACCAGTGTTACAGATTAGTGTGTAAATGTGTGTGTGGTAGATAAAGTGCTATATAAATGTGTGTGTAAATGGGTGAATGCAGTTTACAAGACTAGAAAAGCACTATCCATTTACCATTACAGTAGACAGGTGCATCAACTCAAGTGACACCACAGGTACAGTCAGCTACAGCTTCTCACTTTTGGAGTGATGAATTTGAACTTATTGTAAAGAGCTGCCCATATTATCAATTTAAAAAACTGAAAATGATCTCTGCCATTGGAGCCCATTGCACAAGCGCTCATTGCTTTCTGATAAGCAGCCCACTTTAATGTGACATGTCCACTCATACCGAGCGAGTGCCTAACACCTTCATTATGGTGATATGTTGCGGCGAGGAGGCTGAGAGAGCTCTGACGTGTGTCAAAGCAGCACAACATTTTTCACATATTGCTGTGGACTAACAGGGCTCTGGGCTGAGGGCAGCAGGTCCTCTGTGTTGATTAGAAGAATTCTCTGAAGGTCTTTGTGAGCAGAGCAGTGACGCACAGACGAGCTCCCCAGAGGCCAAGCGTGGAATTTGAGTCGAGGGATAGAGGGGGCAAGGGGAGGGTGTGGGAGGGCAAAGCTCTCACAAGATTAAACTGCACTATGGCCTGCACCAGTGACCGTGGTGTAACCAGGCAACATGGTCAAACCCATATCAGCACCAAAGAGTCACACAGGTGGAGTGACAAAAACACTTGGATTCCCTTTCTGGTCTGTTATAGTTAAAGTTATCGTATCAAAATTCACATCATATGTTAACACCATCAAATATCTGTGTTAAATCATGTTGAAATAATGTAATCTCTCAAGATACTTGAAATATGCTCACAGAACAATATCTCATTCTGAAGATTTATCAGAGCATATTTTTGAGTAAAGTCCAATCATATGGTCTCATTGTTAACACTATTATAGGGGTGGGTACTAGACTTCAAGTAAATATGCAGCTTTCTTTTGTTTCAATCTTATATCATTGTGAATAACAACATTAGCATTCATAGCAAAACCAGTTGTGTAAAAATGACACCTCAGGCCCTGGGATATCGTGATGGGCATTTGAGACAAAAATTATTGAAAGCTTGATTGATAATGAAAATCACTACTGCCCTGGCTCACTGGGAGACTAGAAAAGGATAGAGCTATTTGTTACTAGTTTTAGTAACACTGCTTGTCATAAATACCATTATTGCAATTGTTGAAACAATGACAGTGAGTTGCACTTTGTAGTGAGGTCAGGAGATAAAGATTGTCTTGTTCTCTGTTTTTTTGCTTGTTAACATTAGTATTAAGCAACAGGCAGAAGTATGAGGCCCTGTGCAAAAACACTGCAGAGTGGAGAGTAAAAACGAATTATTTGACCACTTTTTTGACAGCGCCTCTATTCCTTATGTAACTACTTTTGTTTTACTACTCCGAACATTTCCCATGTTTCTCGGTGTCAGCCACATGGCCCATCTCATTTGATGAGCACACAGCCAACCTAAAGAAAATGAGTTTCAAGCTTTAATACTGTTCTCTAATTTCTCCATTATATTCCATCACTTAGTTTCCTTGTGTGACATTAACTTTTCATTCCATCCTGATTCATTATTGAGACTTTGTAGTTCAAATACACCTGCCATCCATTTGACTGTGTCTCTGATGCTCAGTGACATTGCCTGACAATTTAGCATCCTTCACAAACATACATTTCCACATTACTCCTGAGAAACAGCTTGTCCCCACCGTTTTTATGACCATATGCCACCTCTGCTGCCTTCACGCACCTGTTCACCAACCATTGCGTTCACGGTGTCATTTTCTCCACAACACAACATATAGCAAAACATCTGCAGCAACATCAACAGACAACAATGAAAACACATTTTTTGTGGGGGAAAAAAAAATGTTTTTTTTTTCCCCACAAAGTTTGATTGCTCCTTGTTTTGATATGTGTTCGCTGGTTTTGTGTTGATCGGCTGCAGTTCGCAGTTTTCTAGCAGCTGTTGTTTAACTACACAAAGATATCATTTCATGTCACAGCTGCTCAAAGATTATTCACGTAATCTCTTTTCCCGATACTCACCTGGCCTCTCGGATCCGACAGAGAATTTGTTTTCTCAAAGTCGAGCCATGAAATAATCCAGATGGGGGCTAATTGAATTAAAGAATGTCCCGTCGTCTGATGACAGGGAGAATAAACATTTATCTCTGGTGCTGTGGGGAGCGAGAGGCGCGGAGAGTCATCTGCTCCTGGCGGCCGCTGGGCTGCTGGGCTGCGGCCACACAGCGTGAAGAGGCAGCGACGCTCCTGTTTGCCAGAGACAACAGCGCCCTCTGTCGGTAAACACCGACACTGACACCAACACCCCCTCCCACCCTAAACCTCCCTGTTGTCCAGACTTTGAAGCTCTGACGCCCACGTAAGAACACAGGTGAACACTCACAGACAATGTTACAACCACACAATTCTAGTTCAGAACCCGAATATGGTTAAACCATAATTAAAACATATACTACTACTAATAATAATAATAATAACTTAATATATATACATAACACCTTTAAAATAAAGTGCTTTGACATATAAATCAAGCAGGACATAAGCAAACAATAAAACGTTACACTCTATATTTCCCTCGCAATGAGTATCTTTCAACACTTGATATACTTCAAACTACAAAGACATGACTTTTCTTATGGAGTTTAAGGAACCACCAGTTTATTTTTACAAAATATAAACACAAATCAGAAAAATAACTCCAAAACTCCAAATGCACTCAAAACAGAGGGCAAAAAGTATGCATGCACACGCACAAACACAGCAAGAAGAATACAAATAGGATTTAAGAAATAATAATAATAATAATAATGCAAAAAGGATGACAGCAAACAGTATTTACAGATACCAATGGCATGGTACAGGACAAGAGTCAAATAGAGTTAAGGTATAAATTATAACATTATAATAATTGTCAGAAGATATTAGGATGAAAATGCCATCGCGGGCACCAGCGGAGTCTCACCTATAGGGAGCCAAAATGACTTTGACATGTGCAGGCACAGCTCCTCTCTGAATGCTGGAGTCCGGGGGACTTCAGCTTCTCCTGCCCTGCGCAACCACTACCTTCCGTGCACGTCCCTGAATGTTGGTAGAACCGCTGCGCCTGGTAAAGGACTTTTCAGATGGTCGAATTTTGCAGAGGTCAGATTGTAGCTGGAGTTTTCTTTGAACGCACTAGCGAGGAGGTCACCCTCCTCCTCCTCCTCCTCCTCCCCCTCCTCCAATGCCGAAGTTACATAAAAATGAACGTGAAAGACACACTTTCAGGATACATCCACATTTATGCACACATGCTTACAGACATAATACATTCACACATGATTATTACTGGGATGATTTGTTTAATGCCATAACACAGGGGACAAAACTCGCCTTTCCCCATAGTGCAAGGGCCATAATACATCACACTGTTATTTATAAGTTACAGTATTCTACATAGTCTATCTTGTGCAGCTTGTTGTGTATATAACATGGATGAACATTTTAAAACAGCAATAGCACATTGACATTATGCAACAAAAAAGGTTTCGTATACTACTCTAAGGCTGGCAGTTATTCCTCAGCCACCTTCCCAGTGATCCTGTAGGTCTCTGTGGGCCCCTGCTCTACACATGTCGGCTGTGTGTCTTGGCTTTCAGGCTTCTTCATCACATCTGTCAATAGTGAATATGAAAAACAAAGCTGTTGCAATGGAACAAGTATGAAATTAATCAAAATATATCTTTGCGTTTGCTCTCATAGAACTGGATTTGAAGCATACAGCAAAAAACAGATTACAGACCTGTACGTTGACTGTCTCCGGACTTGTTTTTGTTGTGCTTGTGGGAGGGTGCATAGAGGAAGATAATGCTGAAAACATACAGGTTCCACATGCCATAGATCCCTGTGAGAAAGGCACTGTGGACCTGGAGAGTGTAGTTTCCCCAGTGCCAGTGACTGTCACTGACCTGCTGAAAAATAAGAACATTTTAGAATGACTTGAGGAGCTCAATCTTGTCAAAAAATAGTACAAAATAACATATTATCATAAAACCAACCAATAAGAAGCAATAATACTTATTTGATTTAAGATGAAGAAGATGACAGTCATGGCCGCACATGCTAGAGTTACCAGCATCAGAAACTTGAACCTGAATATTATGCCCTGCCAATACCAACAAGAGTGGAAAAACATTGTGTAAAAGGTTTCTCTACCAATGTTGTGTTTTTGTTTTCATTTGTGAAAACTATGTTGAACAAATAAAACAAAACACCTTGTAGTGCAGTCTCCTGGCTTCTGGCATTGCAGGAAGTTGCTGTATTTTCCCTCCGATGTTCCTGAACACACAACGCACCACGTGACACAGGGAAAGGAAATAAAGACAGACAGAAATCCCTGCCACAGTAATGAAGGTAATCTGTGGGGACATGTCAGGTCATGGAAAAAGCCTTGGTGATACATTGAAGGTATATAGGTCTATATGCAGTCTATAGGGCACAGTCAGACTTTTTATAATACAGTGCAAATATCTGAAGGATACTGAAACCTTTGTCCAAATTTCTGATGCCCACACACTGTAGAAAGGGTTGGTCAAATGAACGCCCCTTTATGAGAAATGAAGCATGTTAATATTTAAAGAAAACAGGAACTGAGAAAAAGACCTCATCTGGACCAGTCATGTCTTTACCTTTCACTCAGGTCAAAAATGAGGAGAATAGATGAGCCAAACACCACAAGCCCAACCTGCCACCAGTACGCCGACAGACGATTCCTCTGACTTTGGTCCTAGAGGATTTGTTGATGAAAGAAAGGCGATAACCGGTATCAAAGTATGGAAAAATGTACGGGTGAGACCAAGCGTGAAATACTAACCATGAGATGTTCGCCACAGAAAATGATCCAGAAACAGAAAAGTGTGGAGTAGAAGATGCCCTGTTGAATGTCCTCATACAGCAGCATCCATGTCCACTCAAAGCCCAGGGAGAGCCACTCCACCGGTACATTCAGGAACGTCATGGAGATACCCAGAGCAAAGATCACCCTAAACAATGCAAATAATCATTTACATTTGCTCTTAAAAAAAAAACAAGCTACTTTGTTCTGCAGGCAAACGTTGACCTGGTTCTACCAGGTCTATCATGCACTTAAGATCAAAGCTTGAGTGCTCTGCTCTCAACATGAAGCCCTGAGGCCTTTCATACCTTTTAAAGTATGACATAAGGTTTATCTGGCTTTAAGCTCTAACTTAGAGACTAAAAGTTAAGAGGGGTGCACTTTAACGTGTGAGTAATGGGGCTGTGTTGTATAAATTTATTCTGCCTTTTAATCTTTTAAAAAAGACAATGCTGTGTTCAGTCCGCAGTAAAACAAAGTATCTAAAGCCTATACAATTCACTAGGTTTATAACATGTGACATTAGTAAGTAAAATGTGATATGAAATAAAATTGACTTTTGTACGTTTTACGATTCATTCCTAATTATTTATTAAGTATATTAATCTATTTAATATTGATATAATAGGGTGTCATATGTTAGATACTAAAATGTAATTATATCCACATTGAGGATATACCAGTGCTACATAGGCAGAGCATTTGGTTTAACAAATAGATTCTTGCTCATTGGCTCATACTTCTCCAAAAGGACTGGAGGTCTCGCCATCAGTCTGATTCTGTGCCAGTACCAAGCTGTGGCCACAAATATCCAGGGAGTGAACACAGTCTTGATGCTGATCCACACCTTAGTGAAGCCTCCATTCTGGTGGATACCCTTAAAGAGGGAGGACATTAAGTGTGACTGTGGCACATACATATACACTGATTGAGTCAAAACACATAATGAAGGTATTAAACTCACCACTAGATGGATGTCCTTTATTTCTCCAATGCCAACATTAACTGTGTCATTCACTGGCAAGCGCAGGTTAATTAAAAAATATTTGTGGGCAACAG
Organism: Rachycentron canadum; assembly: GCA_038496675.1. Taxonomy (NCBI): domain Eukaryota; kingdom Metazoa; phylum Chordata; class Actinopteri; order Carangiformes; family Rachycentridae; genus Rachycentron; species Rachycentron canadum. The sequence continues at coordinate 13,381,952 of CM076656.1, read as the reverse complement.
TACCCAGTTCCATGAACGGCATGGGGTCGCAGTGATAAAAGCGGCCTTCGTTTTGATATGTCTGCAGGAGTATGGCCTCAGGTTACTGAGCAGAGACAAACCTTAACAATTTATTTGAATGTTTTAATGCATTCATGCAGGTTTACCTTGGGGACTGTAAATATGCATCTGAGGGGCCTTTGCTCCACTGAGCGAAATTTTGTGGTCCACTCAGACATCAGATCATCCCTGTATGCAATGCCAGCATCAATAGTGATGATAACCTCATCTTCTTCTACACAGACAGAGACATAATTAATGACATTAAATAATGAGTTTATCAGATATCCACTGCCAGAACTACAGTGACTCGGATCTGAATTATTTACATCCCTGACAGAAAGACAGACATCTTACCAATCTGATTGATCATTTTGAATGTGATGTCAAACTGTAGAACAGCCAGCATATACTGAAACCAAGGGCTCATCTCCATGTTAGGAAGGGGGAAATGTACAGCAAAAACAATGTCGTTGGCATCCAGCGTTTTTGCCAAAGGTTCATCAAAACTGTGGACCTGTTGGCACTGATTTGATCCCCATGGCATGAGCCAGCTGCGTGCCCTCTGGCGATTTATACATTTGGTGGCCAAGTAGCGGATGGCACTGGTGGGGCTGGGAGCTACAGCAAATGGAAAATAATCTATTATAGACATGTCATTTGAGTCATTTGAAATGTAAAAATCCATTAAAAGCAAATGGACTTTGTTTTATATATTTATCCACAGCAGGAAAAGCTGCTTCAAATACTTCTCGTACACTTTTACCAAACCATACATATGTCATACTTCCCAATATATGCACTCCTACTTGCAACAATCAATAATAAAGCAACTAAATCTGTTAACTTACCAATTAAGGCTCCAGTGATTATGGAAAGAGCTTGGAAAACAAAAATAAAGAAACCCAAGAAAATTAATTTCTTCGTGCTCATGTTCTCTATGATTGCCCCTGCCATTCTTTAAAAGATTGTTTGAAAAACTAACGCTCCAAACTACCCGTGGTCCCAGCAGGCTAAGTGCTTCACTGCAGCGCACACAGATCCGACTCATAGGGGAGGATACATCAGAAATGGAGCATGTGCAGGAGGAATGGTGGGTGTAACCATTATATGTTCAGATTTAAAAAACAAACAAACATACAACTGTCTATAAAACATGATTCCTTTATTGCTTAAAGAATACAAGTTTAAAGTATGCGTATCACAACTAGGTTACTTGTCTTTACACTGAGGACTGACCACAGTCACAATGCAAATGTTTGATACTGCACCCGAGCAGAGGGGAAATAACAAATTCAGCCTGGATATCAAAGCATCTTACAAAGTCATAGATAGATAACCCTTAACATTGTTTACCCTGACCTGGAGTCAGCAACAAGAATCACAGTAGCACCTACACCTTTAAAATACACTAAGTCTGGGCTGTTAGTCTGTCATCTGTCTTTGGTTCTATAAGTCAAAAATATTTTGTTTCTCAAAGGTGCAACTAATGAGCAATACTGTGGGTGGTTCAAGGTAGAAGAGTATGCAACATAAAATATTTGACTGAGCTAAAATTAAGCTAAACGTCAATTTATTTCTCTACTTGACAAAAACAATTCCAATATTCACAACCCTTTAAACAATCCTCTGTTGAACAAATATACCAAGACAGGGTAAAGAAAACTCCTTCTATAAAAATGACCAAACCACAATAAAGGAGGAATCGACTTCTCTGAAATTATTCCAAACCAATTCTCCTAAAGCATCAAAGTGATCCAGTCAAGTGGATAACAAAAGTATGCTATTGAGTGAACACTTGCAGCATTATAACCGAATTTCACCAACAAATCCCAGGCATGAGCTGCCATCAGGGTGTCCACAACACATCCAGAATTCTACAAATTACTCACAACATAATATCAAGACAAAATTAAACAGAAGCAATTAGAAAAAAAGGGAGAAAGTGAGACTATTCAAAAACTTCATTAACAGCCTCTCAACCCAAATCATTTTCAGGTACTGATATCTGAATGGGTGGCTTTCTTCAAATCCCCCTTCATCACTCTCTTCACTGTTCATTTCAAATGTGCATTTCCCATGTCTCACTGATGTAAACCTGCGGTGAAACACGCGTCATGTCTCTGCCTATGACAGTACTGGGAGGATTTGTGTGCCAACACTGTCCCTAGAAGGGATTCGGACAAGTTGAATGTCGTCCTGGGATCACATGTCATCCTCTTCGTCTTCATCCTGAGAGGAACCGGCCTGCTGGGCGGCGCTGGCAGATGCTGCTGCCATCTGTGCCTGCTGAGCGGCCTGCTGCATCTGCAACCACTCCTGCTGGGCGAGCTCTGCCTGCTGCTGCCGTGCCTGCCGATACAGTCAAACCAAAACAGAGACATTAGACAAGGGAAGTCAAAAGAAGACCTGATGGTGACATCTGATGTTTGATTAAAACTCAAATACCACTGTTTTATTCAAGAAGATATTGTGGCATTGTTATAATTGGCACTGCTTGTACACTAAAACTGTAACCTAAAATATGAACTTTTTGGTTATTTGTGTAGGAAAGGTCACTATGCAAAAAGTATCTATAATACTCTCAGAAAAAAAAAACAATCATATTCAAGCATGTTTTACCCCTTTAGTTCAACAGACAGCAATAGTCTTACAGTCTACCACATATTGCCACCAAATTGTCTGTGTGGTTTCTACAGTGATTCCTAGTCAGTTCAGAACATGAGGTGCACAGTGATGCTTTTCATTCATTTCATCCACAACTTCTACACGTGTATTCAGTTTGCTGATGAGAAGTATTTTAGTTCATACCTTGGCAAACAGTTCCTGTTGTTGTCTGAGGAGCTCCTCCTCTGGGATGCCCAGGTTCTCCAGTCGAGAGCTGGCCTTCCTCCTTTTCAGAGCTACAGTTTTACACTCCTGCAGGACGTCTTTCACCTCGGTGATGTACGACGCGAAACCAAGACTTTCAAGGGCTGTGGATGCGAAACCCAGAGATTAATGCAAAATTAATTACGCCATGCGGTTTAAAATCCCTTTGCAGGAAGATGGACACACCCCCTGCATCACCCGCTGCATCAGCTGCTGTGCAAAGAGCAAACGTGGAGCAGGACTTACCGTTGATGACGTGCTCAGGGGAGATGGTCTTCTTGTCGGACTTGTTGCATATTTCATTGGCTTCTGATGATATGAGGTGTATGAACTCTGTGCAACAGTTAACCACGAGCTCCCTGGCGTCGTTAGCCACTCGTACGTTTGGGAGAGTTTCTTTAATCATCTTGTTGATAGCTGCCCTGGGGATTGTGAGGTCGTCGTCATTTCCAGAGGAAGAAGCCATCGTGGCAGGAAAATGATCACACAGCAGATAAATGGGGAAAAACTCCGACTGTCGCGGTGAAAACCGTTGGCAGACGTCGACGTCCCTCCTGGCGTTAATGAAGTTAACGTGTGATGCTCGGGTTCAAGACAACGTCAACGCCGACTTAAATGTCATCAAGACAACAGACGTTTCCTCAAAGTTAGTCGGCTAGCTAGCTTGCCGACTAAGCTAATAGCTAATTTTGTGGGTTAAAGCGGGTGAGGTGCAGTTTCTGCAGAGCGCTGCGGTCAAACGGAATGTGAGGCAGTGTAACTTGCGATAAAGGTTAAAGCAGAAATAAGAAAAAAATAATAATACTGGAGTAAATGCTTAGCTAGCTAGCTACCTAGCTAGCTAGTAGCCGTGGTCCCTGTCGCAAGCAAGCCGCAACCCAGAAGACAAGTGAAAGCGGAGTCTGAGAGCATGGCTAAAGCTAGGCTAACAATGAACCGTCCCTGCCATATGGAGCTAGATAGTTGGCTAGGCAGAGACGACGAGTAGAATAAAGTCGACACAATACAGCAAGTTACTTGTTCTTGCATCGATCATATGACCCAAACATGTCGAATAGTCTTGAAGCCAAAAGCAATTCATTTATAATATTGCATTCTGGACAATGTTATCTTAGATCAGTCCGGATACAACGTCAAAAAAGAGCCGGAAGCCGTACGTCATCACGAGGTGTTTAAAGTCGCCCAGTTAGTTATTACCGCCATCTACTGTTCACTTAGAGAAGCACACATTTCTATTCTATTTTATTATATTTATATTTTTTACTCCGTTTTTCTATTTTCTACATTGAAAGCAACAGTTTAAAAAAAAAAAATACAAAGTTTCCTCACTAAATGTCTATGAACTGTGAGCCAAACAAATTAATCCCAGATTAGACCGTGTGTAAATATCCCATAATCCAGTGTCACAACACAGTATGTCAACAGACCTGGTTGTTATGGGAATAAATATCTTTAAAGGCGGGTTTAAAATGTTTAAATCATCTTTTAAAATACACGTCATCCACCAATAAGGTGGTTTAACCGACCTAACCATCTAAATGCTTCATCTGATGCACTGACTTTGTCATTGCCCTTCATTCTTTTTTGCTTACTACTCACATATTGTGTAATATAGATCTTGGAGGCTTAGCGAGTTAAGACAGGTATGGTAGTCAGTTTAGCATTAACAGGATGTGGTTTAAAACCTGCAGTAGGAGTTACAGACACGTGAAAGGAAAGATTGCATTGTCACCAGTATTTATTGTTTGTCATTTTTAAAATGCATTTCAGCCTTTCAACAGATAGTATTACAGCTAAAACCAAAACAAAGGCAGGTTACAGCAAACCATGCATGGATGAGGGTATCTCACAAAAATAAGAAAGATGAGACGTGACCTCACTGTTAGTTGCTTTTGTCCTTTTCCAAGGTAAAACTTTTTCGACTTCTCCAGCGCAAAAGTTTGAGGAAGTTCAGGCTGGCATTGAAGACCTTGTCATGCTCAAACACCATTTTGTAAAATGTGTCAATTGGGAGGTCTCCATTGGGATCGGCATATTTGAGTGTGGTCATTGGGGTGTAAAGAGTGTTTGTCTGATGACGAAAAGGTGGAACCTCCATTGTGATGATCTTGAATGTGTGCTAGGAGAGAAGACACAACAAACTTAAACCAGAGGTATAGACAATGCTGAGCAATTTATCTGAGCCATTATAAAGACAAAATAACATAAGATGGGGAAGATATTGTTTGTGGATGAGCTGCTGTACCTCTGCTACGTCCTCTGGAGACTGCCCAAGGGTTTCAAAGATTTGTTTGTAGTTCTTTAAGTAAATGTTTGTGAACATGTCAGCAGTCACTTTGTCAGCTTTGCTGAGGTCCGTCTTCAAGCCCTCCTCGTAAACCTTACGCTCAAACTCTGTTAGCACTGGACCTGGCTCTATCAGGCTGATACTGAGGAAGGAAAAGAGGAGAAGTGCAGTACAAACATTACCAAACTGTCTTTATAGGAAACTGAAATGCGACTTAAGTTAAAAGGCAACTGAATGATACAGAGATCATTTTTGAAACACAGTGAGAGTTAAGTACTGTGCATGTTCCACTTCTCTGGCTCTTATTTTAAACCACCCTGCAGTGCTCTTCCTGTAGCCATTAGGCTACTGAATGAAGCTGTGTTTTGACTTGCCCCAAACCAGGCTGTGCTGTGGCTTGATACCACATATTTTCCCTGGAATATTTTCCTCTCATTGGTGAAAGAATAGACGATGGTGGGTTTGGTCGTGCAATGTGCACAGATGGTTCAGATATAGGCAAGTCCTGGTTTGCATTCATTTCCATGTTAATTCTCAAGGGGAATTTTGCTTCCCTTGATGTGATTGTGATTGTGACATGTGATTCTCTCTGTGTTCTACAGAAGCAGTATAAAATAATCAAAGTAAGAATATCTTACTTCAGATTAAATCTCAGGGCTTGCACTGCCAAGCTTTCACAAAAGCCTTCCACTGCAAACTTGGATGCTGCATACACATCATTGAATAAAATACCTAAAACAGAGAAAGATACAATTATGACATTGTTTTGTCACCAAAAATAAGTGCTCTAATGATGAATAGGTCTCCTCACCTTGAATACCCATGACACTGCTAATGACCACGATATGGCCTTTTTTCCTCCTCTTCATGTCAGGTAGGATCTCCTTCAGTAACCGCACAAGCCCAAAGAAGTTGGTATCCATGACAGACCTCATCTCATCAATTGACTGACACTCAATCGGTCCAATAAGACCCATGCCAGCATTACTTACTGTGAGGAGAAGCCACAGTAAGTAATGTAAAATGTAAGTAAAGTATAATCAAGGCAGGTACAGCACAATTACAACATATTAGAAAAATTTACATAGATGCAAAACAATACTTGTCAAAGTCTGTGGTGGACTTTGACAGTGGACTTACTGAGAATGTCCACCCTGCGCTCAGGAAGACTCTCCACACATGCTTTGATAGAGTCCTCATCACATACGTCCAGCTGTTTGATCTCCAAGGTCCTGCCCAGGGTCCGACCTGCTGCCTCCACCAGTGCCTCACCCTTACTCAGGTTTCTCATTGTGGCATAGACTATAACAAACAAAATGAATCTGAGGCAGTGAGGATTTTGGTCACTACTTGGATGCAGAAGTGCTGATGACATGATGTCTAACAAAAGACAATAGTGCACCTACCATTACAAAGAGTTGAAACAATTGTAATGTTCATAGCACTGAAAAACCCAGTTAATAAATTCAACTTCTATCTTTTCCAGAAACTGGTCCACAGACCTTCAGACCACTTTCATAGAAAGTATTTGAAACTGTTGACAGTTAAGCATGTGGATTATCCACAGTGTTTAGGACATTGTTTCTGGAAAGAGATGTTATTGCTGCTGCCTGTACAAGTTTCAGAGATGAAAACCTTAAAACTTGCACACAAAAACTAACTTTGCGAAGAAAATATGTTGTGATTTTTCTTTTCGTGATTTGGATAAACTGACCCCTGACCCTAGTCATTCTTCTCTTTGATATTCTTGAGTTATTTATGATGGAAATATAGTATGTTTCTTGCCAGATGAAGCGATGTGCTGTGCAGATGATGCAAAAGCATAGTGTTATAACCCTGCTTACTTATAGTATTATTAAATTCACTTGTTTTGCCACAATCTTGAATATTCATTATTCTTTTCCATAAAAGTTTTGAATTTCCTCTTTATCATGATTTGGTTATAGAAGAGATTGTTAAAAAATGATGAGTGTTGAGGGCAGCTGAACAGTTTCAAACCTGTATGAAAATTATTAAGGTGTGACAGACATGTGAACTGTAAGAAGCTTTACAAAAATTGCCAATGAACCCTCCTTTTGACTAGGAAAAACATTCTAACAGCCTCCTAATATATCCACATTATAAAGGATTGAGTTGGTGCTACTTGTTAAATAATAATAATCTGCAAACACTGGGTTAGGTTACAAAAATGTATAATAGTGTACTATTAGAATCTTAACATGTAAATATGACAATAATTTTCCATCAAATCCACCAAACTTAAAAAATAGAGTATAACCCAATTACTACAGCCCCCCTATTTTACCATAAACTACTTAGTTATTACAGCTATCACTGGCTAAATGAATGGGCTTAGGCACGAAGAGGCTGAAATAAATAATTAATTTGTGTTAAGAAAATATTAAAAGATCATAGCCTACTTCAGTACAAATTACTTCAGTACAAATAAAACCTATATAACCAAGTCTCCCCTCTTTTGACCCCATAATATTTTTTGTAGTCTCTATATTTATTGATGGGCAATCCCCATCATAATTATTTTTCAGCAATCACAATCTGATACCCGTGCTTTTAAAAATGTGGCAAATTTACCCATGAACCTCTTCTTCTCATCTTTCGCGATGCGAGCAGCCAAAGCAAGGCCAATCCCAGATGAGCAGCCTGTGATGAGAACCACCTTTTGGTTCATTGTGCCTTGTTAGTGTTTGTCTTGAAGCTTGAATGCAGCAGATAATGGAAGACAAAAGAGGAGCAGTAATAGGTGATGTGAAGGCACTTTTAAAGCCCACTGCTTAATCCACACATCTGCAACTCAGCAGAAGTCTTGTGCACACGGCCTGGAGATTACGATCAAGCATGGCCTGCACATGGTGCTGATGAGTAGTGAGGATTTAGGCTAATCATAACAAGTCTGTTGTTGTAGTGAATTGTGAATCCTGAAAGATATGGTCAAAGGCTTGGCAGCAAAAGAATATATTGTGTTTTGAATGAAAACATGCAATCAGAAAAGACCACTTTCAAAAAAGTTGATGCTTTAATTCAAATTCATTTTGGCAATTTAATTTTAAGTAAAAAATATACTTTGTTTTTGTCACAAACAAAGAAATTTGTGTAGTTTAAAATTTCAGTACCCCATCAATGAAACATGCTGATTTTATGGATCATAAATGCTTTACAATTTATTGATTTAATGCAAATTAAAGAAAGAAAACAAGCAAAATTCCAGTAACTTATTTGCAGTATATTTTAATTTCTGTTAGGATGGAATTATAAGATGTGAATAAGATGCGATAAGAAGAGTTCTTATATGACGATGTAAATGTTATTTCAGACTTATGTAATATTTATATAACAACTTTTAAGATACTTCAGATGTTGCAAAATATGTCAAATCTTCTAATGCTCTATGTATTTCCAAGCTGCTACACATCCACACAGAACTTTTAAAATTCCAAGCTAACCGTATCTTACAGATTTCAGGAAGGACTCAATATTTTCAGGTGTTTCATAAGAGCTACTGCTTTGTGTTTTTCTACTAATGCTTTGAAATACGGTCATGTATCCACTGCAAAAGATCTTTGTCCCACATCTTGGGGTCCCAGGCATGGAACCAGCCGGTGAAGGAGAAGGGCTCCTCTCCCTGCTTAATGGTGCTGATGGGGACACCACGACGGCCAGAGGGGTCAGAATTCACATAGTCTTCAGCTGAAAAGGAAAACGAGGATACGTTTGTAAACTAGACTCCTCTGTCATTTTTCCTCATGTCTAGTTGCTCTGTTTATCTTACCAATCTTGAGAGATCCAGTTTTCTCAGTCTCATTGGCCTCATTTCCAACCCAAACAAAGATCTGATGGGAGAGATACACCAATGGCATTTAGGGATTTAGGGATCAGCAATAAAAATGAAACTGAAAGAATTCATTAAAAGCGAAGACACTATACCTGATCCCAAGTGTCCAGAATCATGACATCATCGATTGCCAGATCCATCTGTGTGAACTCACCTGGCACCTCCTCTGCCTAAAAATTGAACAGTACACATTTACAAAGTGGCTCAATTTTTAAAAAAAAATTATTAGGTTAAAAAAACACAACTGTACAAATCAAGGAACTATCTTTCATTAATAAATCAAAATAAATGAAAAATTAAATACTCACTATCAGTCTGCCAGTCTTGTTTGAACAGCCAAACAGACGAGGAGGCCTAACTGTTTTCTGCAGGGTCTTGGAGGTCTGGTAGTCTTTCTTCCCACCAAGAGCAGCCCAGAAATCAGCTGACAAGGAGGATAAAATGACAGGATTCCAAATGAACTTTTGTGCATTGTTATCCTGCAGAGACCAAAGCTCTGATTTCAGAACTCACCCGGCTCCATGGTCTCCTCCACCTCAGTGGCAGTTCCTCCAAGCAGGCCAGCAACGTGCTTAGCTGCTGCCATCTCCTCCAGATTTGCTCCCGTTCCCTTCCATAAGATCAGCGAATTCGGTGACTTCAGCACAAAAATATCATTTGTGTTCAGAGAGGAAGCAGTGGGCTCCACCTGGGTCAATGATACAAAGAGAGGGAGAGATGCTGTGATTCGTTCATTCTGAAGTGTCGGCTTATATGCATTTAATATAAGAAGTGACACTGACCTCAACAGCCCGTGTGGCTTTGGTGGAGCTCTGGCGGATATGGAAGAGTCGTGTGCTGGCAGGTTTGCTATCGCCACCCTTGCGGCATGTCCCACCCAGGTGGATGACCAAAGGCTTGTCCTTGAACAGGCTCACAAGATGAGGAGGTTCTTGGCCCTGAGTGACACGAACCTGCAGAGACACAGCAGCAGCTTAACCAACGTGTCTGATGAGGAGAGGGGTGAAGGAATGAAGGAGTAAGCCATTAGATGAGGAATGCTTTTGTGCTTTCTTGTGTTCAATAAGAGGATTGACTGTCATGTCATGTCCATTCCAGTTGAAGGTACTGCCAACAATTGGTTAGCTTAGCCAGCCAAAAAACATATAACAGGGAAACATTTAGTCTCGGTCTGCACAGATGCAGCAAAGTCCTTAAGCAGCATTACCAGCAGTTATCAGGCCAGCCATTTCCTCATTTTCAGTTTTCGTGCTAAGCTAACTAGCTAATGGCAATAATTTCATATTTAACAGGCAGATGAAAGTCATCAAGTCTCCAAGTATTTTTAAAAACTATTCCTAAAAAAATTTTTTTTTCACATTACTATATCATTACTATATATCTTACCTGTGTAGCTACTCCACCCATCGAGTCGTCCAATTTGACGGTGAGAAAGGCTGAAGCAGTCAGTTCATCCTGAGTGCATCTCTGGCCTTGCCTGAATACGTCAAAGTCACATTTGTTACTCATTCAATCTTCTTGCTAAGTTAATTGTGATATTTGTCTGAAAGTTGCAAATAACATTTGTGATCCTGTCTTTTCATCTTACCATCAAGTTAAATTTTAATCTATCCAGTAATTTTAGTTTATGACTGACGACCTACAAAATTAATGACATTCCCATCCCTTCAATGGCATTTTGTGTTAAGTCGTTCATTCATAAATGTTAGCAGATTAACATGCTACACCAAGATGATAACTGTGAGTATGTAAGCATTATGCGTTCTGACCATCAGCATATAAAAAATAGTCATTTTAAACGTATTAACATGCTGGTTTGTTTGTATTTAGCTCAACTGTGCCTAAGTATAGCCTGACAGAGCAACTAGCATGGCTGTAGACTGGTCTTGTTGGTGTCCATAAACCATTGTTACCAGATGCTATGTTCAAGTTACTCCTTAATGTGTCCATATATCATGAAGCCCCTTTTCTCTTGTGTGACTACATTTGAGACATCTACTAAGATTGTTCTTCTATTATTACATAATATTGTGGTGCTGTCTTGTAGAAGGGCCTTATGTCGTCATCTAGTTTTATGACCTACATTATCTATGTTTAGATTGTGCTCTCATAGTGCACATTCCTAAATAAAGGGGGATCAGCCAGGGGCCAATAACACATTTTTGCTCTGGGTCCTCCTAAGAGGTAAATGCAATAAAGCTGAAAAAGGCTACACCCACCAGGTGTAGATGATACGCCTCTCTCTGCCCCCTGTGTTGTAGGAGTACAGCACCAGGTAACAGTCACCTCCAAAGAATTGTCCATAAGTGGATGAGTCCACAGGTACTTTATCGCCCCCTTCCACACGCCAAATCTACAAACACCCACAACTGTCACATCTACGTGTTAACATTTGAAGAAGTGAATATATACCACAAATGGACTTAGACAAGTGACTATACCTGGACTTTTCCAGAGCCATCATCCACCATGCCATGCTGTGCAGCCATGATCTTGTTGCTGTGGAGTGTGGAGGAATCAAAGGGAATCTGCTCCACCTTGGCGATGCGACCAATGGTGTACGCCTTACTTGGGCCTGTAGTCTCATCCTTGTCCAGCCAGTTGAAGAAGAACTGTTTAAACAGGGTGGTCTCACCCCCTGCTGGCATAATCTGGACCTGTACATGTCAAAGCAAACAGAAGAGCAAGCATATTCATGAAGAGCAAGACAAGAGAGGAAGGTTACATTTCTGGTAGTATACTTTCACTATATAGCAACATTACCTGAGTATTTTGGGGGTAATTCTTATCTTTGATGAACTTGTTTGCAGCTGTCAGTGCTGCTTTGCGCTCATCAACATTTGCCTGCCCTCCTGCAGTTTGAAAATCAAATTCAATTAAAATCAATGACTCTTATGTTTTCAATTGGAGATAAACCACAAAATGCTGAAAACAACTTGTTACTATGGGCAAACTTAACATTGATAAATATATCAAACAGAGTATATATAGAGAAAGAAAAAAGGTTGCAGAAATGAAGAGATGGCTTAGTCTAACACCTTTCCAGACAAATATCTTCTTGTCTTCTCCATTGTCCAAGATGTAGCAGTCCGTTTTGGAGAGCATGTCTTGTTTGAATGGGTTTTTATCAGCCACCTTAGTTATCTTCATGGTGCCAGCAGCATCAGAAATCTGAGAAAAAAGAGAAATGGTCAATGCATCTACATTTATCATCTGAATCTTTTACCTAGTGACATGAACTGTATTCACAAGAGTTACTTTAAAAGCTGAATATTTGTACGTGTTTACCAAATAGAGTGATGCCTGGCACTTGTTCTTCTTATCAACAGATACATCATCTGTGCTTCCTGGTGGGAGGTTAGGCATGGGTCCAAGAACCTATAAATAAACACATGCAACATTAGCTACATTCCTCCCTGCAGCAAAATGACCAAGATAAAGTTCTTTGGCACAGCCAAACTCACAAATTTTACCAAAGGTTTCCTCATTAAGACAGTTTTTAAAAGTAAAAAAAAAAAGAAACAAGCTCACTTCAATGACACCTTCGGGCTCAGAGCCTTCGTCGATCATGTGTACTTCAGCACGGCCTTTTCGCTCATTGTTTCGGATATCAATGGCCACCTCAGTGGTTTTCAGACGCTCAAAGTGATTGCATTCACTGCCAGACCAGTGGTAGATATCCTAGCATTTTACATTGCAGAGGAAAATAACATTCGTTATTGTGAAACACACCATCCAGCCTATTTGGGGTTCCCAGACCCAATTCTAGAGCACCTTTCCCAGGTCAATGATGAAGCAGTCTCCTTTGTTGAAGCTGGCCCAGGACATGTCCACCTCTGTGGCTCTGATCATCCGGCGACCTTTAACGTGCAGCAGGCGTTTGACATTTACATCATTGGTCACCACATGCTGGAAGCCTGATGCTACGCCACCTTTCTGTTACAGCAGCAAAGAAAAATTGAACAAAGAGTTAGAAATATTAAACAAACATAGAGCATTTAGCTTAAACTGGAAACAGGGGGGAAATAGCTGGCAGATATGGCACATGATATGTCATTTGGTTGCTATGCACAAACACCACAGTGTAAATTGCTGTGTTATAATTCGGTACATGGTAAAGCCAGTGGAGTTTTATCACTGGGTTGAGAGGCAACTATCTGCAGTTCAAGGAAATCCCTTCCCTCAAGTATCAGTCTAGCACATAACCCCTGTACATCAACAACTTGTCAATTTTACTTTACTTATTTTACTTCACAAAATAAAATACATTTATCCTCCACAAACTTTTGGCAAGAAAGCAAATATCCCAAAAATCTACCCCTTTAAAAATGTTTAGATTCTGACTGGAGTAGAGTAGTATCTCAGCTTCCAATTTTGCACCATCTGTGATAAGCATTATCAAAAGCATAACACTGTTTTGCATTGTTCTACTTCAGATCATGACATCTGCAGCTCTTTGTTGTTTTGGCATGAGAGACCTTGTTCCTGCTCAGCTTGTTTGCTGGCTCAAACTCTCCATGGAAACCTTCAGTGGAAAACCTGAGGGAGCAACCAACCACTACCTAACCGTTCCCAAAATAGCACCATGAGGTGTTCCACTTCCCTTATAAACATACAATACAAAAACAACCCCTTTAGGCCATTACATTGATTTCAGTTGAGAGTGCACAACTTGCGTTTGCTGTTTGGTACAAAGAAATGAATTCTGTCTATATGCATGTTCACCTTGTATTTGATGCCAGACCTAAAGTAGCCCAGAAAGGTGACTGACTCTTGGTTTTGAAACTCAGTGAACTGTCTTGCAGCTCCATGCAGGAAATCATCCAGCTGGGTCATTAAGATGGCAGCACCGCCCCTCTCATCCTGGGAAGCCTCATTGCCTGTGTTGTAGCAGATAAAGGAGGGATGGAAAAGGATGCAGATAAAAGAATATCAACAGACAAATGGGCAGAATTTAGTTCTATTATAAACTAGAGACTGTGTTGGGGTGTCAGAAAAGAATATAAATCCAATACCAATCCATGAGTGAACGTTGTAAGAAGGAGCAGAGGTGGTATAAAGCACAATGTAAGAGTCTCCGGTGAAGAAGTCTCCATGGAGTTCAGATTGGACAGGTTTTAAATCCAAGTTCTCCACCCGCCACACCTGCAGGCCAGGTTTCTTCCCTGCAGTCTCGAACTCTTTGTGGTATGCCATAGTGCTCAGGATCTGAGAGGAGACATGTCTTCATTAACATGTAACCCACCAGGTCACAGTGAGAACAATAACTAGAATGATAACTAACCTTAACTACAGAGAATTCATAGTTTTTGACAGTTTCATGTAACAGTGAAAGGGTTAGTTGAATAAGCAATTCCATGATCAACAGGAAATTAACTGGCAATCTAGGTTAGTTTTTAAAGCGTAAATGACTCATCCTCAATTTACAGCATTTTTCTTCTTATGTGATTTTAAGCTGATTATCTTCATGTCCTGGACAATTGTTTGGATAAAAGAAGCGACTTGACATCGCCTGACATCGCCTTGGGCTTTAGTCAATTAGTAAATTGTAAACCGACATTTTTCAGTAATTACTGACATTTTACAGACTTGACTGTTACTCAATCACACAAATAATCAATTCTTGCAATCTAGTTTCAAACACATTTTAATTCTGCAATTGGGACCCTTGGATTCAGGAAACCAATCTTATATGGTTTGGATTAGAGTGGAGAAAAACTTCAGTCAGTACAAACATAGAGATACTGACTTGTTTTCATCATCACCAGAGATAGCCTTGATGTTGGGAAAATAAATGGTGCCCATCACAAAGCATTTAAGTAGTTTTATATTCTTCTTCTTTTTTCTCATGCACTTATTCTGAATATGTTGCTTCACCTGTAATACAGGTTGCATTTTATTCTATAAAGTGGCATTAAGAGCCACACCTCACTGGCAAAGACAAACTCTCCAACAGTATTAATTGTTGCCCTGCCAAGTTTCAAATCCACCACTAGGATAAACAAAATATGAATAGAATTGGTAGAAGGAGCAGTGTCCCTCTAAAGTCAAACTAGTTAATGAGCAAAGTTTCTGACTATTTTCCATTCTCAGTAAATATATAGATATAGATATAGATATAGATATAGATATAGATATATGCAGTCTTTCATTGTCCTAAATACAATGTATTGTATCCTCAAAACTTAATTCAGACGAATAACTACAAGCGGTAAAAAAAAAAAAAGAAAAAAAAGGCATTGGTGCATCATTTTTGATGCACAGAGAAGCTGCAGAGTTTTTCTACTCTGCTATGGTTCACCTTTTCGTAGAAACATGCAATTTCATTACTTCATAATTGAAATATTCCAGTACCTGTTGAGGACAGAGGACAGATGGTGGGTGCGTTGAAGCTGACACTTTTTCCGCCCAGGTCGCCTGCGCTCAGATCTGCTATATAGGCTGCAGAGACATCCGCGTTCCGACCCCAAGGCGTGTTTCATCCTGGCCCAACCCAGTCTGCTCCAAGTCTGCACAGATCATTCGCAGACGAACTTATGTTCGAAATTAAATGATGAAGCAATGGATTGAAAACGAAACCGAGGGGAAGGGGAAAATCCGGTTTATGAAATGACAGAAAAAAAAAAACTCGAAATAACAGAAAAAAACTAAGTGAATACTGGAATCTGGGCGAGACAGGTTATTTACTGAGTACTGACACTTGTATTCTCCCGCTCCACCTAAGTAGTTTACCTCTATTTGAACTTCTACTCAACAAACAGCAGAATGCATCAGTGATACCACTAATCCAAGGATATAATACAGTAACACTCACAGGTCTGCCTGGGACGTGCATTTGAATGATAATGCATCTGTACTTTTACATAAGTAAATATTTGAATGCAGGTCATTTGAGTATTGTCACTCTATGATCTGAATAATTCCTCCACTACAGGAAAAATCCATCGTTTTCAAGTCAATGCATGCAGCCACCATAAATTACAGATGGTTAATACAATATAATTCTGATGACACCCATGATCACATGGAGTTGTTCATTTCGCTGCCGCCCTTTTTATATTTTAGGTCAGGACTGTTAGTGTAAGAAATAGACATCAGAACTTTTTTTAATGCCACGAAGCAGCACATGTCAGCCCCAAAGGAGGTTTTATAATCATCTTAGTACATTTTGAATCCTGTGCTTCCTTGGTGCCACAGTAGGGCTGTGCTGGCAAAAGCGGCTGGTCATCTCCGGGGAGTCATTAAGACTCTGTGAACTGTGAAAAATACTCGTCTTATGTGGTTGCACAGTTGATTTGGTAATTGCTGTGTTGTTTTTAAGCATTTATTTAAAGGAGCAAAAGAAAGCAATAAATCTCTCCTCTGAGCTCCGCCCTTCACTTCAGGTTAGGGCTTGGTCCATCATTCCTCCTGTTACAGCTGCATCAGCACATTCTGCCTTGTTATGTACTGTACACACAACTCACACAGTCCCTGACTGGAACATACCGCTGTGCCTCCACAAGACTAAACACATTGTGTATATTGTGAAACAGACACACATACTCATAACTTGGTAGCTAAACACAAAGGCTGCCAACTGCAAGCAACTTGTCCTAACTTGACTAGGACTTCATATTACATAACTGTAAAGGATTTTAACCGCTATCATAACCTACAGGGCCACCTGGAACACTGCTGTGAAACATATGGGATAATCTCAAGTCTGATAACAAGGCTTCTCCCTAGTTCAACAAGGGATACCTGGATCCATGAGTAAAAATTGTTTGCAGATGTGTAACAGTTTTAATTTCCTCCTGTAGAACTTGATCATGAAGTAGATCTTTTGTAGCTGTTAAGGGTAATTTACTGGTCACTCTTATTGATCAATGCAAATTCATCAGTCAATGTCATCAAGTGTTACTTCGGTTCAAATCGTCCAGATTCAAGAAAGTTTTTAGACATTTTTACAAATACCTAATTTGTTTTATCATAACAGTGAAACACTGGACTGAAAGCAGGAAAGGCTACATGGCTTGGTTCAAACATAAGATACATGTCTGCCAGCATCTCAGAAGCTCAACATCTGTCCATTTTATACAGAGTTACAATCAGCATCTGTTATCTTAGCTTGGTATCATGATATTCTCATAAAATACTATTATATGAAAGTACATATTAAAAAAGAGATCAGTGATTTAGGCTTAGAAGTCCAGGAATGCAGATTTTTGTCACTTTTGGTTGTGTTGTGATTTGATCTTTAGGCTTAAGTGTTTTTACCAAAACATTGAACAATTATTTTAAAGCAAAAATATTCTTTCTAAAGCTTTAATTTGTTGATGAGAAACAACGCACACCAACACAGCTGTTACTGCAAGTAGCAAGTAAAGTTTGGGCTTATTTGAAATAATAACCTGCTTTTTTATTATACATTTAGACTAATATTGCAATGTAATATTTTGGAGTATCTGGAAAACCCCTTAGATCCCTTTATAAACCCTGTTTTTCATTTAACAAAGTTTGCTTTTAATGTATATGGGATTTATCTTGGATACAAAGAAAGCAAGCAATAACTTAACTGCAATACTGTGTAATGCAGCAAGGGCAGAGGTTGGGTTTCACTATGAGTTCACCTGAAGAGTGGAGGTGAAGCACAGATCAGGAGTTTCCATGTTTTGTTCCATGTTGTATACTAAATGACTGTGCTAGCAATAAATTCAATTAATTACTAGCTTACTAATTTAAAGGATTGGTTGGCCCAAATTACAGACAATTTTTTTTTTTTTTTTTTCCACTTTAGTTAATTTGTCCAGGTTTTGAGATTTCCTGCCTCCACACCCACAATATGAAGGTTGGTCACAGCATCATAAAATAATGATTAATATTTCAACACCAAAATCTTTTTTGTATCTATCAATTATAGCCTTCATACAGCCTTTCGGAAAACCAACAGTTTTCAAGTGAACTATTTTCCAGTTTAATTAATTAAATCAATTAATCAGAGCAGCAGAGATACTGTTTCTGGAAAGAATTTTGTAAATATAATTTTTTTGTGCTTTGAGCACCACATAAAATTCCACGAAACTCCATTATATTGAGAAAGTAACAAGTGTCTCAGATAATGAACAAAAGATAAAGTAAGTGAATTAAACTTTAAACTCTATGGGCAGTTTATGTGAATGACTCTGCAAGGAAAGATCAACTCATTTAAAAATTCAATTCAATAAAAAAATTCAGAGACAACTAGGCTGAGATCCTCATAGTCATTGTTATCATCAGTCAGTGTAATCAAATGTTACATAGTCTCAAATCTTCCAGATTCAAGGACGTTTTTAGACTTTATTGTATTTTGCGAATGCAAAACCGTAACAACAAGGACATCTGTTATTGCTCCGGTAACATATATTGTACCACTAACTCACACAAAACATTTGTTCAGTCTTCTGAAGTTGTATCATCAGTACTTACACGGTCTCAGTAAATATGCAATATGAACACAAACAAACTGATGTGTGATGGGAATATTTTTCTTATGGCTAATGTATGGGTGGTGTCTGTTTAAAATTCATTAGTCTAATTAGGCTTGAACAAAGATTACTGTTGGCAGGCAGACTAACCTGTTTACACTCCCTCCTCCTTTTAGTGGAAAAAGACACTGCTGGGTTGCATATACTGGGTCAAAGGTGTTTAAAGGGGTTATTTACAGCTGACCATTCATTTTCACACTCAGCTAATGTCAAACTGTCTGCATCCATCTTGCATTCAGCAATTTGCATTATGGACCTAGCCCCAACCATGTGATAATAAATGAATAATTGAATGAATAATATTAAATGACAGTAACATTAACTGCAAATTCTGGGCATGACAAATTAAAGGAGGACATATTATGGCAATTTTTAGTGTTCATCATTTTATTCTTGTTGTCTGCTGAAATAGATTTATACACCTTAGCATTCCAAAAATACATTGCTTTTCTTTTTCTGATATACCACTGTCTGAAATGCTTGGTTCAGCTATGTCCACGTTACTGCTTTTTGTTCTCTTTCTCTTCTCTTCTCTCATCTTTATTGCAACAATTTTCATATCATATCCACATTTCTCTGTATTTTTCCGAGCCCCATTTCAGTGGGGCAAACACTTATCTATTAGAACAAGTAACACTAATGACACTGATGGACCCAGATAAAGATACCAAGAGAGCTGATTAAAACTACAATAAAGACATGTGTAACTTGTACAGTGTGCTTTCTACCCTGGGTGTGTCAGTCGCAACCAGAGCTAGACAGCTTCTGGTATTTCCCCAACATGCAGCAACCCCCGTGAGGGCGATCAACTGAGACAAGTTGGACAAAAATCAGAAACTACTGATGGGCCACAAATTATGATCGGCGGTTCCCTTTTCAACCTTTTCCAGTACAAAGCCAACTTGAAAAACTTGGGTCACATCTGACTGCATAACAAAATGGAGGCCAAACAATGCCTTCTCAAAGCACTTTTGATGATAACAATTTAACATTCAGGACTGAACTGAAAACCAAACAGAGTTTATAAGTGGATAGGTTATTTTATTTTTCACATATAGCTGTAAGAACAACAACACTCAGCAAGCACTTCTTGGGTATGTGGCCCTCACTGTTATTACAGGTTACACCATCGAGACAGATTCTAGTAGAGGCTGTACATTGTGTATTGTGTCAATTTGAACATTGTGAAATGTTATTGAATACACATTTACAGTGTTTTGTGTGATTATTAAGTACACAACATAATGATTGTTGTCGTTACTATTATCATGAAATGTAAAAGTATCAAGGTAAAGAGAACAAAATGAGGATAACCTGGTGTGTGGATTATATGTAAACCAGCTATTGACTTCATTTCATTCTCGAGGATGGGTCAAATTATCATCTCAGCATTCTGGGTTAAATGGTAAAATATATATATATAATATACAATAATATAAAGAAATGTAATTGTTATCGAACTAAAGCTATTAAATAATAATTGAAAAATGTTTACAGACAAAGGCCCAGACAGTAGTTGCAAATAATACATACCTACATATGTTTAAAATACAATACAAACAATTCCTAACATGTAGTCATATGGAGCAACACTGCTCACTTAGAAGTCTCCAGTGCCCCCTGCAGGTTCAATAATCCTCTTCACCTATGTTAAATCAGCTCTGCACTTTATAAATGATAAACTTCTCCTTTTCAAGTGATAGGAACACTAAGGGTGTCAATAAATCTGTTGCAAACACTATGTGATGATGAAAGTTTGTGTACTCCCTGTGTTTCCTTGGTATGTTGTTTCATCTCCAAATTATCACTTATCAGCTTTGGTTCCCTTTTTGAATCTCAGTTAAATATTCCTGAGGCACATCTCACAATCTCAAACATGGTGACAAACCTATACCAAATGCACAATATAATGTTAACTGTAATAATTATAAGAACAATCATATATAATCATGATTCACATGCATTGATTAAAACCAGCTGTATGTAACATTTGCCCTGTAATGGTGTCATAATTGGAGTTTTGGTCTTGGTCAGGGTCAGTGAACAAATTCCCCTCACAGCCTCCCAGCATGTGATGCTGTGTGAAACAAACTGTGCTAAATTAGATGTGATCACATCTCAGCCACAGGGGAGTCACAAATACAGCTTTCAGATGACTCACCGCAGGAAACAGACAACAGACTATTGATCCTAGAGGGAGTCGAAACACTGGGAGTTTCAGCACAGCACTGAATGCACATTTCTGTCATCTGAGGAAAGACAAACCTTACAAAGAAAAGAAACGCAACTGTGTTTCTCTAAGCATGAAACTCTTCAAATCTGCCTGTAATACACCATTTAATGTTCACATCTCAGGAGGATTTATTTGTATGCTTCTGACAAAAAAATATCAAACAGTTCATTTGAAAGATAAATTGTTCACCATTTTTTTCCTCTGTGCCAGAAAGATACGTATTAAAGCAAAATGATCACTGTGGTGTTGATCATACATCTATCTGTTTTTTTAACATGCATGTAGATACAAATATAGCTAGTCTTTTGAATAATCTGTCAATTAATATTTATTTTAATACCATTTCAATAACCAGTTAGTTGACAACCTTACAGACTCACATCATACTTACATGTAATTTATTGGCAAAACTGTGTTCATGAAGCAATGACATTGAAGTGATCCATGGGACTGTAGATGGAAAATGTGAAATTGATATCAATTTTGATATCAAATCATATAATTGAGATATTTAGTTTTTTTGAAATTGATAAGTATATAGATACCAATGAGAAACATTTGAGAGATGATGAGGATAAACTTCTGCCTCTTAGATAAAAGAGAAATCTCTGTAGTTCAGACTTGAAATGACCATCGCAAAACTATGGTGTGTGTTTAAATTAATGTAGTTTCTGTTCTGCGTCTTCCCCAGAAATATGGGGAGCACTGATTTACAATCATCTTTAGACAAAATAACTTTGTCAGTGCTTCAAAAAACTCAACATGAAGTAAATGGGTGAATAAAAGGGGGAAAAAAGATGCTATTGTTAATTATCATCTTCATGCCATGATGCCGAATGGCCTCACTGCAGAAATGGAGAAGAACAGGGCAAAGACCAACACAGCAGCTCGAGTCTCTTTCCTCTACCATTTAACCAGTGTATGGGTGTGGTCTTGCAGGACGTCTTGTTGGATATAGGACGTCAGATCAGACTTTCAGTTGGTGTATTAGAGCTCGAAAAGAGCTTAAAACAAATGCAGAGCTGGTGGTTCACCTGAGCCCTGCTGCCAACTTCTCCATCGCTGCTTTGCGCTCCTCTGCTTTCTGCTGTGAGCGGCGCAAGACGTTCCTCAGCTCCTGAAGATGGTCCAGTGTGCCCACCAACTCACCTTTCACTGTTTTCATCTGGCTCTCTAGCATTTGCGTGTGATGGAGGGAGTTTCTCCTATACCGTCTGGTGGAGCGCACTTTTTCCTCCAGATCCTCCACTGCAATGGGCCACCAGAAAACACAGTGACAAACAGATACCAACAGGGTTTTCAAGATGTAGGAGCATTTAAAGTATGACATTAGACATTTTTGTTTGTGATACAGACCCATGTTCTCCTGGTAGCCCATGCTCTCTGAACCTGCCTTCTTGTCCATCAGGTCCTTGGTCTGCTGCAGCATCTTCTCCATCTTGACAAGTTGAGCAGCTTTAGTGTCACTGTCTCGACGAATTTTCAGCAACTCCTGCTCCCTCTGGGTCAGCTCATTGTGAAATTTACTCATATCGAGTGTTGAAGATAAAAACAGCCTTGGACACTGAATTACTTATGACACAACAGCCAGTGAAAAGTTAAAGCCTGTACAATTCAAGTGCAGCTTCCACTATTTGAATCCACTTTTGAATCCACTGAAAACCATAGACTTATCTCTCTGCTGCTGCAGCACATGAAACACTGAGGTTGTTTGCAAATGAATACTGCTGCTCATATTTAGCTTTTTATAGGCCACAACTCCAGCACATGCCTAGAAGTCATCTGAAAACAGCCAGCTCTTAGTGCATGCTGTTACAATAGGGCAGTCATAAGACTGACTTCACCAAGCCTGCAAGCAAAATTGATAATGTTTACACTTACTCAATTGTGAAAAATTCTTTTGAAAGAACAGAAGTCAGCCACTGTGTCCTTCTGAAGAATTTAAAACAAATGAAACAACCGTCTTTATTCACACCTGAGGGAGTGTTTTAAAACAGTCGGAGAACAACATGAGCTGACTAATAGGCTAATATGAAACGTTAACAGTGACAACTGACCACCACAGGAAACATCTTTTAAGTGGGGCACACTCTGTGCTTCCCTCTTAGATTGATTACTTATCAACAAACACCAGCAATGGCAGCTACAAAGTGGGTCCCTCAAATTCAGACTGTGTAATGTTATTACAGAGCATATCATTTTTGGAAGTAGTCAGTCATTGTGCATGTCAAAGTATTCAGCTCCATGTGAATGATTCTCACAGTAGTCATGCTTTTCCCCACGTGCCATGCACACCAATTCTTGTTGAGAAAAAATAATTGCTAAATCTTCAGCTAATTTATTCAAAATATATATAATATCAATATCACATTGTATTGTTATTTAGTTCTGCTCTCTTTATTGTTTCTTTTTGTGCAGATGTGACTCTTGATTTAGACTTGGTATTCATAACTTGAAACTTGGTAAGACATGAGACGTGGCTCAAAACTGCTTGAACTTATAATAAATATTTACATTTTTCTAGGTAGGTTACACTTTATTTTTGAATCAAGATTGCATAATTTCTAGAGTGATACCCACATACCAGCTCATCATGGGAAGGGGCTAAGTCTAAAAATGCAGACATTTGGATTCTAGGAGGAAAGACAACATAGAAAAAGGAAAGTACCACACAGAGATGTATTGTAATACTATTAACTAGAGTGGCACTCAGTGGAGTTCATGCCTCCACCAAGGCCAAACAATCCTGAACATTAAGGACTGTGATTCCTGGATTCCTGGATCTGCCCCTTTAACTGGATCTGCACTAAAATTTAATGGCTTTCTCCCTTGTCTATATTCCCATGCCTCCACTAAGTTCAGTGAAAATTTCAATTTCCTTTATTGGTTCCACAGTGGGGAAATTGCAGAATCGGTTCAGAACTTTTTGCTCACAAATGAATAGACACATAAAAATGTAGCAGAGATAATAATAATATTAATTATGAGACAAATGATAATAACACATGGGTGACTTGCAGTCCCAGAACCGGACTCTACACTGCAAAATGTCAAATATCAGTAAGATTGATAAGGGGCAGTAATCTGCAACTTAATGCTAAAGGTAAAACCACAGTTATGACCACTGTCTTTTAACTGATTTAAATGTGGAAACTTGGGCTGATCATCAAAATTTTGTATAACTTGACTTGTGACTTTCTAGATCTGAATGATGACTTGACTTGCTTCACTTACACCAGGGACTCAACTTCATTTTCTTTATTCCCACCACAGTGACTTTGGACTTGCATTGGACTCAATGGTTAAGACTTGAGATCTGCGCACGTGAGACTTACTTACAATGACCTATATTGTAAGTGAAGATCCTGTAATTGTATAATCGATCCTGCTTCGATTCATGGGATTTTGTACCATGCCTGGCCAGCAAGTCAATTGCGCTTTTGAAGTCTTGATCCACAATATTAGATCTTGTTCAGACAACAGCACACCTTTATTTTTCAGGTTTGGCAGTCACATTAGCAAAGGCGGCCTCAGTGGGTGTGTCATGACAGATGGATCAGTTACGCTGATATCTGACATTGCCCTTCTAATGGAGAACAGAATGCAAAGTACTTTCTGCAAATCGTAAATTATATACATTTGTGCAGATTTGTAAGGTGCAAATATAGTATACACCAATGATCTTCTGAAAGGGAAATTATTTGTATTGTTTCCTTTATTTCTGGCTACTAGGAAACAGCACAGTCGTGACACACAGATATTCTGATCTATTGACAGTCCTCAACCTCTTGGATGACCATTTTGTTTACAGCTACTGTGCATTACAGATTATATTCATTCCATGTACTGCCTTTCTTCTTCACTAGCAGTAATTTGTAAAGCTGTTTTCTCATGAGGGACCGTTGCAAAGAGACATATTCCTGAGGCACAGTGAGGTTTCTTTCTGGCCTGTGAACTGCAGTGGGAGGAGATGAGCTGTGGCAGTCGCTGTGTGCTGCAATTATAGTGCCAAGATTTACTGCAAAAAAGGCCAATAGAAAGCAATTATGTTTTCTGTAAACCACTCACTTGATTGTGTTGCACCATGATGGATGAAAACGGAGCATTATGTCATGGTCCTCTGTTGCTAGTGCCCATCTTGTGCTTTGTTTTCTTCTTTCAACTCCTCCTCTGTACTGATGTACACATCTCTCTGCTGTCAAGTAGACCCAGTCAGTATCAGTGACATAAACATGGACTCTTTAAACATAAACATTGAATCTTTGATAAATATTTGATAAATCAAGGTCACACAAGCTTTGTGAGCAAGTCATGTTTAAGGCCATGCTCAGTGTTTTCAACTTTGTGCTATTATTAATTTGCCACATGTCCCTACATGAAGGTCACTCACCTCCTGGGCTTTCTGTGGCTTTCTCTCCCTGTTCCTGCAGTGTGACTCGCACTTTCTCAGTCTCCACCGCCTTCCCCCAGGCTGGCCACATGCCGAAACACAAACAAAATCACTTTTATTTTTGAAAATTTTAAATCAAACCTTATGAAACAGTGGATGATATAATGTACAGCCACCATCATGCGGAGAATCAGAATTAGACATGCTTGCCAACAACAGTATCTTAACTGAGTGAAGCCTCTAGAATTTAAACAAATTGAATATATATAAAAATCATTATTACTTGAATTAACTCAGATATTGTAAAAACAAAAAAAACAAACAAAAAAAACAACAAAATGTAGGGATATTGGGATTCAGTCTTGTTTCCTGATACTCTCATTTTCTTTACACAGTTGAATCCCTGCACCCATGTGTTTCAGTTACAAAATAACTGAATATTTTATTAAAGGCTATTTTGTCAACAAAAATGATTAGTGACAAGTCAGGTTCAAGTATAAAATAAGAAAAAAACTAAAGTTTATTAAATGATATGAGATCTATTTCAGGAAGAAACATGTCTTCCCTCAGGGTGAAGAGCAACCCATAAAAGGCTGCTGTGTGTTAAAATGGGAATGAATACATTTGATATATTTATCTACAATTGGCTGATTGTGTTTCATAAATCTATGTATTTATCTAAACTCTCTCGATGTTGTTAAAGGTTACAGATCTATACAAAAAAAATGTGGGTCAGGAGTAGATAATTAAATGAATTAAATGAAAATTATTACTGTTTTGCTAAACTTGTCATACTAAACTACTTACATCTGTTCTCGTCGAGTCAATCAGCACAAAAGTTGTGGTCTCCAAAGTCCAGAGTGAGGTATGGTAGAGCAGGATCACTTTACATTCATTGTCTCATTCCACAGCATCACAGTGCAAACATTACATTTATAAATAGCACTTTCAATTCAAAACACTGTATGTGTAATGCAAAAAACATAATTTGTGTATGTGTCTGTGAGTAACTACATTACTTTAGAATGGAAGGATGATGAGTAAGCCCATATTACTGAGGTAAGAGTGGATGGTGTTTCATCGGAATAGTTCATGTTTATGTGTAAGTTTAAAAACTTTGCTGGTAACCATTATGTCATTGTGAATGAAGGAGGTGCTTCCTCTGTGTAATTCACAGAATGTAAGAGCAGGATTTCACAGTCCTAACTAAATTTAATGCAGCTCTCTTACACAAAGAAAAAAATCATTAAGACAGCAAACCCAAAATGGTTCCCAATGGTACCAGCACCTTGAATAACAACAGTAACAGTAGCTCACTGCCATCTGTGTGTGAATAGGTGAACGTGTGTAAATAAGTTTAATGCTGTAAAGGACTTTAGACCAATATACGAATACAGCCATTTACCAGAGTGTGTGTGCATCCATGGTAATAAGAGAACATATCAACCAAGGCAACAATGTTTTTTGCAGTTCATAAACAACAATAGAGGAATAAGATATATCAGGCTAGGGATACACACTCAATTAATTGTTCATTTATCCTAATCCTTATAATAGGATTAATTGGCATTGTTATTATGGTTGGAAGTTTGTCTCAGTCTGAGAAAAAAAAAAACATTGGTTCAACTAAATAGACAGAGATTTACCAGACTGAAAAAATGGAAAATAAAATGATGTCTAGCTCCTGCATTGGACTTACTCCCAAATGTATTCTAAGTGACTCCAGAACTGTAAAGCTGTAATACAGGACTGTCACCATCAGGGGGAAGGCTAACAACAGTCATTTCTTATCTCTCTTTGTTCTCTCCTAACGTAGCAGGTTTAATAATGCACTGAATTGTTTTATTATAATTATTCTTAGCACACACCTTAAAATTAGTTGTCATCCTGTTACAAATACCTCCTGGTGATTGTAGGTACAAAGGTACAAACTGTGCTGTGAACGTTATCATACAAGATAATTTCTGTTCTGTGCTGTATGTCAGACACTTCCTTTCATTTGTTGCCCACACTTATTGGGTTTTGATGGATGTTAATGAACAACAAGGTAACGAGCAGGTGTGGGCTGTAAGACTGGGCAAGGTGTCTTGTACGTAATGAATGGCAAATTAAATTTAGACATGAGAATCATTGCATCTCATGTGAATTATTCTGAAAGGTTAAGGTCGTGGCGATGGACTTCATTATATTGCATATTTATTTATTCTTGTCTCAACAACTGAAGTGGACTATATGCAACTGGAAATCTGTCTCAATATCTCTGCCATATTCGCTGTGCACTCCAGTGGTGCCACTATCTTCATCTCTGCATCGGCAAGGCAGTTTGTTTGTTCTAATATGGAAATATGATTTTTTTTTTTTTTTTTATCTGCCCACTCATGTGCCTCAAGGTGATCAGTATTATATAATCACAGGAAATACCTTATCTGCATCCAGTTTCTGTCCTCTAGGCTCCTCTAACTCTCCTCCAAACTCTATGTTCTCTCTATAAAGAATTTAGCAATGCAGCTCTGTTGTGCTTCATGAATTCTTTATTCTTGTGCAATTAAAATTGTCATATCGAACTGTAAAGACAAATCGCTCTGTTTTATTTTCACACTTGGCACTTATTTTTCATGAAATGCAATGACAGACAAGTTAGACTATTGTCTGTTTTGATGGATGATAATGCATGTGCTGCCCATATTAATGTGCTGTATAACTGAGTGCCCATTACCTTTTTGTTGGTGCACTCCCTTGAGATGCAGTCTTATAGTCTTCTATCTCCACATTACGAGATGCCAGCAAGATGTTTCACATCCCACAGAGTCAAGTGCAGAAGACTTTTCAAATGTAACAGGGTGTGAATTCCAGGCAGCTTTTATCCAAAACTGTAGAACATGATCATTTAACAGTTCTATTTTTTATTTTGTAAATTTTTCATTTCATCTGAGAACATACAGAAAAGGATGCTCTATACCTGCTACCACTGTTTCCATGCCGGTAAAGTGATAGACCTGCATTTAGCATGGACATGTAGGCAAAATAAAAATATAAAAAAGGAGGATTTAATGATCACACGTTTGCACTGACGTTGCCAGCTTCTTTTTCTTTACCCTCCTCCTCTGCTGACACAAGTTTCCCTCTGAGCTGTGAGACTTGTCCCTAAAGATCTGTCTCATCCTCCAATGAGAAAGCGCTCCAATTCTCCAGTGAGACTGTGATAGTCTGCCTGGAAGGAGTCTTTGTTGTTGTTATTTTAAACTACAAGGCTTTACAAGGCTCCCCTGAAGCCACCGTTTTTGGGAACAGAGGTTGATTGTGAAGATCATTTTTCCTTAAAATGTGACAAAGGAAGAATTTAGATGCCTGTTTAATGTTAATGACCTAGATATTAGGTTTAACCGGTATTGTGATTTTCTATCCATCTTTGCCACACAGAGATTCCCCTACAAGTTTACATCACGCTAAATCACATTTCTATCTTTATCCTACATCCCATTTAATAAAAGAAAAACTTGTCTTCAGACAACTCTGCTCAAGATTGCATCCACTCATTTCCCCATTGGTATCTTTATGTCATCAATACAGAAAGAAATTTGTTAAAAGTTTGGTAAGACTTCCTGTAGAAGCTCTGTATGACCAATCACTGGCTCCTGCACTGGGTATCAGGCTGTGGTATTATAAATACACTAAGGCCTTTGAAAAACAACACCATCCTTTTTCCTGACCTATACCTTATAGCGGTTGCTTATTGAAATATTATCACCACACAGACTTGTTCTGATAAACCTAATTCCTTGTTGGCTCAAGAAGAAATGATGCATAGAGCAAATTCAGGTGTGGTCACAAGATGAATGGGAGCCCACATTCACTCTCCTTTAAGTTTGTTTTGGTCCAAACCAACTCCCCAGAGAAAGATCTGGCTCTTAGGTAGCTAAATACCCAATATGTCATCACCAGTGTTGTGTGAACAACAGGTAATTAAACCAGTGATTTAACTACTAGTTAAATACATTCATGGATGGTGATCCAAGAATTTAAGTTACTTTTATGCCATTTTTATGTTGTTAACTATGGAAACTACAAACTATTTTGGGCCATTAAGGACTTTTATTTTACCTCTGCTTCTCTGCTGTTATTGAACGCCCTCTGGCCGGAGCTGACTGCCAAGACCAAGCAATGCATTTGTCAGGTAGTTCACAACACAGACTTGACCTTTGTGTAGTGCATGTGCAAAAGCCAAGGGCACTGCTTGGTGATCACACAGCTACAACATCATTGTGGATAAACTTCCAGACTCTCAGCCTGAAGGAGGAATCACTACATTTGTACTTAAAAAGTCGTACACAAAAGCAAAGCTGGTACACCTTGCACTTTCCCTTGAATTGTGTTTTTTTTTTCTAATGTATGACCTATGAACAAGTAGGTCCTTTTGCAATGAAGAAGAGTTTTTTTATATCAATGATAAATACATATATGTTCACCAGATAGTTGTTAACTTTGTCTGCCTGTTGTTTGATGCTGAACTGGAAGTGAGAGTAGTATGGTTGAAAGAGCGGTGACTGAACCGAAACAAAAAGCTGAAAGACAAAAAGCCAACCAAAACAAAAAGCTGATTCTGTAAAACCACAGGGAAGCACAGGGTCAATTTCTCTACAGATCCATCTCTTCAAGTGTGAACGGACAAACACTGATTACAGCATCTTTAAAGTCCAACAGCACCTGGATTATGGTTCATTTCATTTTTGAACTTTAATTCATGACACTAATGGAAATGAAGCTAATTGGCAGTTGAGGGGGAAAAAACTCATAAAAATGAATTATTAAAATAAAATAAAATTTAAAAAAAACCCCACGCTGAGCTGAACACGAAGCTCAGTGTTGCCCATCCTCCTGTGTTTGGTCTGAACGCAACCAGAAGTGCTCATGGCCAACACGAGGCTGACTTCGCTGCAGTCGGCGGCGCAGCTCAGTTGCTGCCTCGCTGCATCAAAGCGCTCAGCCGCGACAGAAGCACTCATGTCTAATATCTGGACACTTTCCAGCATTAGCCCAATAGGCGTTGTCTGATCCCGAGCGTACAGCGAATCTACCTACTCCAGCATCTGTTGTGAGATGTTCTGCATTTGCCATGGCAAGAGGTCTCTTTCCATGGGGTTTCTTCAGAAAGCCTCTGTATATCCAGGTAAGCGTCTGGGAAATCCCTCTTCACTCAGGAGCCCAATCGGGAATCTGCCCGTGTCTCTCTGGGCATTAGTCTGCCTGTATGCACCTGGTCTCTCAAGAGTGGACATTAGGCGACGGACAACTGTTACAGCCTGCACCGCCTCATCGTTTGACCTTCGCATATTGCGAACGGATCGGTGATCAATTCTAGGTGTTAGTGTACGTTTCACTTGATGCTCGACAGGAATCAACCATCCTCCTGATCCCCGTTGCTGTAGCAACCACTTCCATGATGCATCCAGCTGGTTCAGTCTAACATTCAAGTGAGGCTGAAAAACTTTATTATTATTGTTATTATTATTATTATGGACCTTATTTATATTGCCTATTGGACGCTGTTTGTTGTCTATTCTATTTGCAAATAACCACAAATGCTTTTAAATTGTTGGGCTGATTTGCTGTCCTCACCTTTCGCGCCTGTAATTTCATCTTAATCGTGGACCTGTGTTTGATGTGGTGCTGTGCCCTGATCACCCTCATCTGGGAAGCTGTTGAAGAACATTATGTAACAGTTTGCTGTGAGTGAAATTAGGTGAAGTCCACAGTGGCATTTTCATAAGTAAAATTAAACTCTGCTGGGGAAGCCCCTCAAGGACATGTGGAGGTCTGAGGAACCCAAATTTAGGATCCACAGACTTAGATTAATAGAAAGTCAACTTGAACACAATCCCTGGTTCAATGAAGTGGTAAAAAAATTAAAAAAAATAAAAAATCACTAAATCTATATATATTTTAAGCCTAGTTGTGTGTTTGAGACAGACAGCAGCCATTTGCTTTTTCTAATTTTGGTCCAGCCTCAGCTGGTGCCGCACACTTCCTGCCCTTGCCCCTGCATGTTAGAGACAAAAACTGTCAAGTGAAGGGAATAGAGGGAGAGACAGCCGGTCTCCAGAGACAGCCACCAGCATCGTTCAGTTTTCTAGGCCACCTCAGCCTCCCAGTGACAACTTAAGAAGTGTCATTCAGTGATCCTTGGAGAGAAGCTACTTCCACTGAAATACAGAAACTGACAAGTCATGTAAGACACAAAATCCTTCATTATATTTATATTTTACAATCAGGTACATATATTACAAAATACTATTACATCAAA
Source organism: Rachycentron canadum (assembly GCA_038496675.1). Classification (NCBI taxonomy): domain Eukaryota; kingdom Metazoa; phylum Chordata; class Actinopteri; order Carangiformes; family Rachycentridae; genus Rachycentron; species Rachycentron canadum. Next base: position 13,350,475 of record CM076656.1, on the reverse strand, counting down.
TCCCAACATGTTTGAGCAGTTTTCCTGCATTTGCTTATTTGGCTCAACATATGAATAGATAATTTTGTCTCTTACGTCATATACTTCAAGTATGCAGTTAAAAGGTAACCAGGAGCCACCGCAAAACTTTAGTGTCAATCAGTAAAGCTAAATAGTGATATCTTTCGATCGCATTAGTTAATTTAAGTTATTTTTTTCACAGCTTCCTTAACTCTCATGTTTTGTCATACATATGTTACACAAACTAACAATTGTTCGTATTTATCTGGCCTTATAACACCTGATTCTGCAAATTAACACAACCCCACAGACAAAGCAATATAGGAGAGAGGAGGAGGGCAAGAGAGAGAGCGAGAGAGAGAGTTGTGGCTGCAGCTGTGTCAGCTGTGTGAGTTTGAAGTAATGACAATTAAATTTTGGTCACTGGAATTATCACTATAATCAAACTGGAAGTTTGCTTTGCAAACATGACCTATAACCCATTACCTGGTCTTAAAATCTTCCTGATTTTTTAGATATGGGAGGAGGTTTCCTCTAACAGGAAGCTCCAGACCTTGCAGAAATATATTGTTCCCACATTTATTGTGTGTGTTGTTTGTGTGTGGACCAGTGTCCATGCTGTGTATTTCCTGAGATTTATGTCATCGTGACAGACAGAACAAACTGTTGATAAAGTAATGTTCACATGTGTGAATGTCGCAGTGTTGAGTCAGCATGGTAATGTATGCTTTTTGTGTGTGCGTGTGTGGAGGGATAGTGGTGTATGTGTGTGTGTGTGTGTGTGCGTGTGTGTGGGTGTGTGTGTGTGTGTGTGTGTGTGTGTGTGTGTGTGTGTGTGTGTGTAGTGGTGTGTATGTGTGTGTGGAGGGGGTCAGTTATGTGCTGTCTGGACTCTGATGAGTCAGATCTTTGTAGTGTTTGTGCAGACAGTGTAGCATTGAGGCATGTTGGACTGTTGTTGGAGTGAATCTCTCTCAGGTGGTATGACCCATATTTGTCAATGATGTCAAGCAAACCCTTCATATGTATCTCTTGTTTTTCACTCCTCCAGCTCCCTCCATGTTTTCATGTCTTTCTCAGCTCTGAACAGCAGCCCATTAACCGGCAGCCTCTGAGGGATAGCTTTATAATCATACATAATGGATGAATGGTGTGCCGGCTGCAAAAACCAAGTGTCAGAACAGCAATGTGCTGTTCTTGATGAGCTTTAATCTCTTTTCTGCCTCTGTAGTTCAACATCAGGTGGCACTCTGTAACTGTACAGTGTGTTCTCTTTTGGTGTGCCATTTCAAAGAACTTTCGGGTTTAGTATGGTTTAAATAACGGGGCTGTAGGTGGGTGGGCACAGAGGAAGAAGTTCAACCAAATCAAGACAGACGTTTCTTTCCACCCACCTCAGCATATGGCCACAGTTCCCAGTCAGTCTCTAATTAATAGCTGTCACAGCAGCCACAATCAATATCACCTCATTAGCCATGTTTGTGTAACTCTCTTCCCTCACAAAGGGTCAATATGTAATCCCAGAGATAGAAATGCATTGGCCAGAGTTGAAATGAAAGCCACAAACTATCGATCAGAGAAAGGCCAACCATACATTTGTTTCCCCCGTAGAGTGTTATTTCCATAATGCTTTTGCTGTTGATGCATTTCACCTAAGGAAAAATCGATAGAAGGTGCACGGAGCGCTTACTTGTGTGGTCACTTCTGTTAAATTTGCTGTGGGTCTGTATGGTCAGATTTGTAAGTAAACCAATCAATAGATAAGGCAGCAGAAATCTTGTTCAAGTAGCCTGTCATAGGTAATTGGATTCTGTTCTATATCTGTGGGGTGTATGTAAATGCTATAATGCAAACATCTATTGATTAACAGCACGATTATCAGTCAGACAGTAAGTAATTAGGTGTTGGCAGATTATGATTAAATATGAGGCAATAAGAATAAGGATTTTAGAAACACCAGGGTCAAATCTGAAATTTTCTGACTAGTCACAATTTATTATTATTAATCCCATTCTGTATATTATTTGCAGTGTTTAAAAAAATCCACCCAGCAAGTTAAAAAGTCATCTAAATCTGCCATTTCCTGCGACAAAAGGTAGACATAAAATATCATCCTAATGACGTCTGATAAAGGCATTTACACAATACACACTTAGATGAGATTAAAGATTAAAGTTAGATGAGAGAGCAACATACAGAGGCTGTCTGAAAGCTTGATTTCTGCACTGTCAGCGATGTCAAAATAGGAAAATTGACAGAAAATCCATTTAGAGACAAACACTAATGTAATTTCCTTCTCAACTATGAAGCTAAGCTCACATTTTTGCCTTTTCTTGAATTCATTGTATGGAATAAAAAGAGCGGATTGTCCATCAAGTCATTTTCTGTTACAAGTTGTGTCAAAAAGATCCCACGGGAAGATGAAGCACAAAGTTTTACAGAAAGGAAATAGAAGAGGAAGAGAGATAAAGACACTTAAGCCAATAAAGAAAATTGGAAGTGAAAGGGGCAGAGCGTGGAAGCACAGGGACTCCATCAATGTCAAGCACAGAGTGCAAGAATCATTAATAGATGGGAAAGTAGGGCTACAAAAAAGTATTTTATTTTTCACTAATGTTCTCCAATTGGAGGAATGCCATTATGGATCTAAGCAGATTGTATTTATCACCCAGGGAATGAGAAAGAAAATCAAAAGACAAGGTAATGAGTCTGGAGTCGCTCTAAATGTTCCACTGTTGCCGTTCCAGACCACAAACAGCATTTCCTGTTAATTACACAGCACCTATTTAGAAGCAATTGCATTAATGATGTAGTCTGTGATACAACTCAGTTTGGAACTAATTTATATTCCATTCACAGGGCTGTTCCCTTACTAATAGGCTAAATGAAATGCAAATTAAGAGATTGCTATATTGACTTTTAGCATATTATAACCTCTTAAAAATGTTGTTTATGTACGGCTGGCACACCACATACTGAGCACTGAACATGTAATAGTTCATTAATAATGGTCCAAAGATGTTGGCCACAGAAATAAGATAAGAGGCCAAGTGCGTTTGAGTACAAGTATACTATCACTTCCATTAAAGTGTATCCGCATCTGATGAAATAGTTCAGTACTGTCTCCTCTGATGGTGCATTTTCATTGTGAATGGTCAATATCGGCACCACAACTTAGGTGAATCTTTGCATTGTCTGGTGTTGTTTTTAGCTCAGCCTTTAAAGCTTCACTATTTCATATGTTGAAACAACAGGGAATTAACACCGGACAGTTCAGCAATCTTTTCGCTCTTTGTTTTTTTTTTTTTTAACAAACTTTACTGTTTGAATTCAGTCTGCTTTTAGACAGAAACAGAGAAAAGAACAAGAGTGAATATGACAGATGACCCAGTAAAAGCCGTCAGGTCGCCATGAACGTCACTACAAATGAATGCTAATGTTGCTTTGCATCTGCTGGATCTGTAATAAGGCACCTGTTGGCCAACACATTATCTGTGACAACTTAATGTCAGTGTTGTGTGTACAGGTTGTTCTGCTCTACCCAAAGAGACGAAATAATAAAACTGTAAATGTAATAATTATTTAGAGGTTTTAGCCAAACTGCTGTACAATTACACACACAGGCACAACCACGCCACAGCTACCGTGTAATGAGCTTGTTACCATCAGGAGAAATTTGCAGTTTTGTGTCTTGCCCCAAGATACTGTTTTTCCACGTGGGCAGGGGGAGCTGGGGGAATCAAAGCTCCAAATCTGTGACTAGTGGACAACCTACTGTACCTCCTGAGCCTCAGCCACCAAATGACCTAGATTAATCAAAGTCATAGTAATTAATTAATACTACTAGTCTTTAAAAGCAAATGTGCGTTCACATTACATTGTGTGAATGAAAATGAAATCTATTCAGCCAGCAAATAATTTATTTTCACTTGCCCTACATAGATTATTCTGCAGTACATGACAATAAAAACAAGTCAAATTAAGCACAAAACTCAGCAAGAAGTAAGAAAAAAGACTGCACATCTGTTTGATTCTAGTGAGCAGACCACAGAAGCTTAAGGTAGGATCAATAACGTGAATATTTTTCTTTGCTAGCTTGCCTCGATGAAAGGGGTGACTGACCTGAGAGGCGGTTAAGACTCAGCCAGAGGAGAGTGAGAGATGGGTCTTAGATGGGGTTGGAGATAGAGCTGGTGAAGTTGGTGAGGGAGTTGGACCAGGGCTTGTTGGGGATTAAAGAGGCTCGGTGCAGTCCAGGGATCCAGGGTCCAGTATAGACTCAACTCAGAAGGTGGATGAGGGAGTGAAGATGAGGGCAGGAGTCAGGAAGAGAACACAATGGGGGGGGAAAATATATTAGAGGCTGACTGAGCAAACAGTCTACAGTCTGGTGCAGCGTTGAGCCAGGAACCAGGTATTTGAAGCAGAACGGGAGATGAAGATGGCTGGCAGCCGGTGGCCTGACTCCCACATACCTCACTCTACTCCTGTAATCAAGTGCTGGAGTAAAGGGAGGGGGGTGGGGCGGCTGGCAGCGTGGATAAAGTGGAGGACCTTAGAAATAAACTGAATCAAAGCAGCAGAAGTTGAAGTAACCTCACTTTTACTCCCTGATATGGGTCAACACTGAATTCCACAGTGAACCTGTCAGGTGAACAGCCACCTCCTCAGTACACAGCCGTGTATTGTGTATTGTGTGTTTATCCTCAGATTTTTTATTTTATTGTTGTTACAGTGTTATTGTTTTATTTGAATTGTTACGAAGAACACTCAGATTAATCTGAAGGTCACTGCTTTGCGTGAGAAAGAGAAAAGGTGGAACTGATGAACAGGTCCTCAGGCATCAAACATGACTCCCATCCTCTCATTAGTGTGTTATATATGAAAAAGAAGTCCATTAAAATGGACTTCTGAAACATCCACAGCCAACAGTACATCACAAATGTATAAAAATCCAAGTAACTCTGAACTGAAAGTATTTGAACATATTATAGCAAATTTGCAACATGCTTCTTAAACTGGCACAATGTTTCAACTCTGTGAAATGTTTTCAATAGGCCAGATTCTCCTACCTACATATGAAGTACCTCTTCTTCTCCTGGCTGGCAGTGTTCGTGGGGAGCTGGATAGTGTATGTGGAGTACTCATCCTACACGGAGCTATGTCGTGGGCACGACTGCAAAAACTCAATAGTAAGTGTTTTGTTCCCCATACGTAGCCATCAATCAAGATCGTCAAACATACATAAATATTCCAAATGTATATTCTCAACGCATTCACCATTTTTCCCCATTTTATTTTTTCAGTGTGACAAATACAGAAAAGGAGTCATTGATGGCTCGGCCTGCAGCAGCCTGTGTGAGAAAGATACACTTTACCTGGGGAAGTGCTTCACTGCCAAGCCCCACAGCCAGGTCAGAGTTTGGGGTTTTGTTTTTTTTTTTTTCCAAATGAAACAGTCCTTTCCGGTCTGTTTTATTAATGGTCCAGCTGCACCTCTGCTTACCTTGTTTATTTCAGGTTTACTCTGGGAGCTGGGGAGACCTGGAGGGTGTGATTAAATGCCAGATGGAGGAGGTTCCTCATTATGATTTGGGAAATGAGATGGAGCCCAGGAAGGAGGCTGTGGCATTCAACAAGCCCACCAAGGGCACCTCAGTGGAAAAGTTCAGGGAGATGATCCTTAACCACCTGAAGGTCAGGAAATTAGGAAGTAAACAACGTATAACAACAATTATAGTCAATTTAAAAACCTTAGTTTATCTTCTGTTTTTATTTTTTTGATAGGCTGAAGTTGGGGATCAGGCCAACCTCGCCGACCTGGCAACCCAAGTATTGTCTATTGCAGATGCCAATAAAGATGGTCACATCTCACTGCCCGAGGCTCGCTCCACGTGGGCTCTGCTGCAGCTCAACGAGTTCTTGTTAGCATTAGTCTTACAAGACAGAGAGCACACACCCAAGTTACTGGGGTTCTGTGGAGACCTGTATGTGATGGAGAAGGTGCCACACTCTCCCCTTTATGGGATCAGTCTACCATGGATTATCGAGGTGTGGATTCCAACAGGTCTGCGTCGCAGCATAGACCAGTGGTTCACCCCCTCCTGGCCACACAAGGCCAAGATCTCTATCGGACTGCTGGAGCTGGTCGAGGATGTTTTTCATGGCACTTTTGGCAGTTTCCTCATGTGCGATGTAAGCGCCACCAGCTTTGGCTACAATGACCGCCATGATCTGAAGGTGATGGACGCACGGTACATTGTTCCTGAGGCAATCTTCCAAGAGGGTATCAGGCAGCAGCGCTGCGATGTGGACGAGGACTGTCTCTATGGTGCAGATTGCCTCACTTCCTGTGACCTCACCAAGCATCGCTGCACGCCCGAGGTGACCAGGCCAAACTTAGCCAAAGCCTGTGAAGCACTCAAGGACTACATTCTGAGAGGAGCGCCATCTGACGTGAGAGAGGAGCTTGAGAAGCAGCTGTATGCCTGCATTGCACTGAAAGGTTCAGCAGAGCAGATGGAAATAGAGCACTCGCTGATTCTGAACAATCTTAAGACTTTGCTGTGGAAGAAAATCTCTCATACTAAAGACTCTTAATAAGGAGGGACTGCACACTGGCACAAAGACAAATTCCTGTTTGAAATAATCATTTTCACTGTGGGAACAATAAGATTCCTCTTGTATTCAACTTTACATGTATAACTGGTTCATTTTATTTTTAAGGAGTTAGATCTGCAGGTGTCATGGAATGTCACTTGAATATTAAATTGTGTAATAATAAGCTTTGTTAATGTGCTGCAGCAAAGTGAGTGCAGATTTTTGAAACCACGACATTGTTAAGTTAATAAATCTGACTCAATCATTTGCCTAGACAGCGAGTAATTGCTAGAGCTCTTGCAGCGCACCGTCTACACCCATCTAACTTCAACAAAAGAAGGCATGTATTAGCGTTTTCATTGCAAGTTTTTTTTTGTGGCTAGGAAAGCAACCTATAAGGCACAGGGCCATCAGGTAGCAAAGTTACAGGAAAATACCAGGACCAAAATACAAAGTGCACAAAAGATGCTGCTCTTTTTCGAAAGATTTATTAGGACAAATTTTTGCATGAGGAACCCAGCAGACTGGTACTTCATTCTGCTGCCTCCTGTTCCTGAGCCCGGAGGAAGCTGGCCTTCTTCTGGGCAACGCGGTCTTTCCTCTGGGCCAGAGACAGCTTGGCACGGTTCCACCTAGGTCACATAGGTACAAACAAAATCAGCATTTGCCATTTTATGGCTTCCAAACTGCTGTGTAAAATCAGCTCAAAATGACAGGTGTGGTGGAATTTTTTATTTTTTAAGTCTTTTTGAACCTGCAGGTTTGTTTCTCCACAGGTCAAACTTATTAGAGCCATATATAAAAGTTACAATATTCCCTCTGAACACAAAATAACCCACAACCTTAAATATTTGCTATAAGTTGTAACATTTTAACATGTTAAGAGTATTTTTAATTTCTCACCTCTTCTTCTTGACTTCTTTGGGAGGCTTCTTTTCGTGGACTGGGTTCTCACGAATGGTAGCATGAGCCTTTTTGTACATTTCCTCAATCTGAAAGATGAATAACCTATCAACGTCTTGTCAAGGACTTCGCGTCTCATACTTTAAAGTACTTGTAAGGATAAATAATGTTTAACCAATGGCCATTATGACAAGTCATGATATCAGTTGGAATTATAACTTCACCATTTCATTTTCACAGGTTAAATATGTTCCTACACATCTAGAAAAACAAATCAGTTATCAGTTCTGTACAATCTGTACAAATAGGTTGAGCAGAACCATTTCTCCGGATGGCCGCATAGAAGAAACCGCATCTGTATTTCAATGGAATTTTTTTGAAAGGATTAACTATCCAACATTGATTTGATAATGCGCATCCTGAAAATCATAACTAGGAATAGTGCCATGGGCCAACTATGCACAAGCTAGGGCAGAATTAAAGGCAGTTGATGTCAACAATTTGTTTGAAACAGTACAAACATCATCTACACAAAGAAAAACTGGGGAAAATTCAGATCGGCAATTTCTCCTCCCTTTCCTATTTCAAAAGACATGATCACTGCATTATGGCCCTGATGTTCCTCTGGAGGAATCACTAATGGCCATGTGAAATATACCACTAATGTGTGTAATTTCATTTCATAGGCAAGAGCTCTTCGCTCATAGGCTGGAGGGGCAAGGCTCCAACATAAATTTCTATGAATTCTAGGAGCTATGTGGAAAGTATCTAAACTCAACAGCCTTGACAAGATCAACTATAACAAGTTGACTCAAGATCAGCATCTCCCATCTAGGCATGGGTATCATAACACAGTATTAAATGGGCCCTGGTGATAAATTATGATTAATTACATTAAATTATGATTGTTGCATCAACAAGCTTCAAAGCTCTCAGTAATGTAGAAATGATGAAAATAGGTTTCTATTCATCATTACTATTACATTAAGGCTGTCTCATTTTATCTCTGAATAAGACATTTGTCTGTGATGCATTTGGACACACTCAATCCTGAAAAGATCAGGTTTCGTCACACACAGTGACAATGGCAGGCCTACAGAACTAAGTATTCAGAACTTTTACGTGTACGGGTGGAAACATGAATCATCTGGCAAAAGTCCATCACATTCAAACAAAGAAATGCAGTTTTTGGCCACTTTTGTTACTTCAAAACAATGCTTTTGCAATAGAGTATAAAATTGAAAAGATACCATCCCTCTCCATACTGACAGTTGCTGTAAAGCATTAACAAAAAAAAAAAAAAAAAAGACTTGCCGAATCTGGGGTGACTCCATTCTTGATGAAGCGGGAGAATTGCTTCTTGTAAGCCTCCTCATCCTCCTCCATCAGGTAGCTCATGTACTCTGACACGTTGATGCCCATGATGTGCTTGCGATGGACCTCAGCGTTGAACTCCTTGCTCTCTGCATCATACCCAGGGAAGCGCTTTGTGCTGGAAGAAGAGAAGTGTACAAAAAGGGGCAAATTCTTAGTCATTTCAGTGAAACAAAAAAAAATTTAAAAAAAAAAAAAAAAAAAAGAACTCACCAAGCACAACCTCCAGACTTTGTATCAAGACATTCATTTAAAGCATAATGAACACAGCACAACAGGATGTGCAGTTCTTAGGCGCTGGTGTTTCAGTATGCAACACTTGTTTCCACATGGGCCCCGTTCACATCAGCCATTCAAAATGCTCTGTATCTAAATAAATTACCAGATAACCCCTCCACATCACGCTTCCTGCTTTTACACTGAATATGTATTATGCATTTCTGTCTCATTTGTATTCCCTCCACTCCACTGTGACTGGATGTCAATGTATCTAAATGCCAGAGGAGGTTAAGCAGGGAGTCAGTCATTCAGCTGCTATTTCAACCTCACTTTCTCATGAATGCAAACAAGCTGTAGAGACATCATTTAAATCTGCCAAGACCAAAATACAAACAGCCGCCATGTGAGTGAGACTACCCCAAAGTGTGCTCAGCCTAATCTGCCACACTGCAACTTTATCCAGAAAGAGCATGAATCATGTTTCAAGTAATTTTTTTCCTGCCACACATCTTCATTTAGTTTGACTGTCTTTTTTTGTACTATAGATATACAAATCAGATCTGTCTTATCTGCCACATTCATTGTACGCAAGCATGCAACAATAGTGCCTGTAGTAAACATGCAAGCCTTGCATGTTTTTAGCGGTTTAAGACTGATTAACACTTACAACTGACATTTGAAGACACTGACAGGACAGAGGAGCTAACAAATCCAGAGTTGCTTGCTCCTTTACCTGACTTCCTGATGATCAGTTTAACAAGTAGCCAGTAACTTGCTAAAATGAGAAACCTATCAGCCTTAAGTTAAAACCCCTGCTTCACATCTAATGGTGCAGTGGATGTGGCTCTTCACTAAAATCATTCATATTTAGAGACGTTGGTATGATGTCCCTCTTGATTCCGTCCCTTTCTGTTCAAATTTGAGACTTTTAAACATTAAATTGTTTCCTAATTCCTAATAGCTGTAGTTGTGTAACCCAACATAGGCAGTGTCTGACTTGCATCCCCTGGTCAACCCTGCTCATGTTCACTCATCCAGATAGTACCACTGTAGCTGTGAACCCACGTGGCTTTGAATGAGGTGTAAACTACTCAAACCTCTCTGCAAATGAATATTTTTTTCAAAGCAATTTTTAAATTTGAAAAAAAAAAAAAAAAAAAAAAGTGTTTACAAAAGATGCCAGTAGACAAGCTAACGCCCACTATAGGTCAAAAACACAGTTACTTCACATATGAAGCTCAATATAAAGCACCTCTTCGTAATTTCATTCAGACTCAGTGATAGTCCGTTTACAAGCTCAGTTATGATAGAGTCTGTTACCCTTCCTTTGGAAATAAAACCTAACAATGCTAATAAAGAGCAGTAAGTTGACAGAAAAAACACTGGTGTTGACAGTATTAATGGTGTCCTATATGGAATCCAGCTACCAGATATTTGTACCTTGGTTTTCTTAAATTGTCACGCCAAAAGAATTTTCCATGAAAAACATGATGTGCACAAACCACAGGAATGAAGTAACCTCACTCGAAACTTCAATAACATGTTATCGCAGTATTCCTGTATTGTCATGTGAAGATTTTCCAGTTCAATTCATTCATGTTTCAGAAATTTTCAAGCCAGTTTTACTGACATTTTATTTCACTTGAAACGGCTACATTATTCCCACCCCATGAGAGCAGCGAAAACTAACTTTCCCCACATAGCCTGCAACACACTTCCAATCCAATGCAGAAGTGGGACAAGTTTACCTGTGCGGGATGGACAGGCCTCCATCAACAGCTCCCTTCAGAGCACCAAACACCTTGTTGCCTGTGGTGGTTCTAGCAAGCCCAGCATCCAGGTAGCAGGTGAAAGCGCCTGGCTGACCGTCAACGCTCTCCACGTTGAACTCATCACCCGTCACCTCCACCTGGCCCTCGTACACCTTATCCAGGCCAAACTTGTTCAGCAGCTGAGGACATAAAATGTTTTTGTTTTTTTTTTTTCTTGAATTTAAGATTTGAAGTTCAACAGTTTTTCAGTAGCCAACTGATTATTTAATTTGTCACTTTTTTTTTTTTTTTAAATTGAGAATTCATCTAAAAAAAACAAAAAACAAACTAAAGACATTCATCGTCAACTCAACTAAGGTCTGAGACCTGGAATCGCTATCAGGCTGGGGACAACCAGATGTATACTTACTCTGCGGGCCAGCAGCAGACCAGTGCAGTAGGCTGCTGCGTAGTTTGTCAAACCCACGGAGACCCCGTATTTTGGCAGCTCGTGTGAGTAGGCAGCACACACGATCATATCTCCCTCAATCTTGGCATAGGCGATCTGTAATGCAATGACAAGTAATAATGAAGTACATTCACATCCCTGACTAAAGGTTTTGACTGCAGACAGAGGACAGTAGTTCTATTGCTTACATGAACTCTTGAAGCAACTCAGACTGATGTCATAAGGCAGATAGTCAAACTAAAGTTTACATTTCCACATCTTGATTTCACCATGATTTTAACCTGGAACTTAAAGTTGGTTCAAAAGGGCTATCACTTAATTTTACACCAATGTGAGTTACTGTGATTAAACAAGCTGTACTCGATATAAACATACACTTTCCAAAATAAAAAATAAGCAACCCTGAGAAAAGTGATGTCAGTGTGCGCTCACCTGGCAGATGATGTCCCTGTTCGAGAAACGGACAATCATCCGGTACTTAGGTGTGTTGTACTTGTTCTTATCTTGAACGACCAGGCGCTTACGAGCAAAGAAGTCAGTCTTTCCCTCTGGAGGGAGAAAATACACAAATTACTTTAAATACTCAAAATGACACAAGCATTAGGTGGAAGGAAACTAGCACAGGGTATCTCACCTCTCCTCCTCCTGAATTTGACCTGGTACCTCTTGAAGTAGGCCTTGTTCTTCACCACTTTGACAAAACCCTGGAACGAGACAAGCATCCGGTCAAAACGGACTCGACTGATAAAAGCTCGTTCTGCGTTAGTTCCCTGCTTTTAAGTTTCAAGTAGTTGTGCTGTCACTGTCAAGGGATGACGCTAGACCGGCTAACACCAGCAAGCTGAGCCCTAGGAAATGAACCACGGGAGTTAGCACAACTGCTACAGGAGGGCTGACGAGGAACGGACGGGCTCCTGGAAAGCTGTGTAAATGGGAAATTCGGGGAATGTGATCCTGGGGACACAATGACAATTTACTTCAAAAAAAGTTAACAGTGAAGCAGCCAGGAGACAGCGGGAAGCACTGAGTTTGTGAAGGCAGCCATTTAGGCCACGTTTGAGCAGACCCGGTTGAGCATTAGCAGGAGTGAATCTATCCTCATCTGAACATCAGCAACATGTTTTTAAACATCTGACACCACACCGCACTAAATGTATGTCTTAGTTATGCACGTAGGCACATATTGGGACGGATTACAAACCATTTTGCAGTCTTTTTGTCTCCTTATGAAGGAGCCCGGAGCCAAAGACTGGGGCTTGACTCCGCTGCACTGGAAAAAGGAAGAACGCCGTGCGCATGCTCCGTAAATACCGTGTCACAGGATGAGCCGCAGAGACGCCATGATGCAGAGGATTCACCACTCTGCCCCCTGTCGAGCTGGGGCCGCCACGTGCCGTAATAACGGAGCTACAACCAGGGCAAATGTCGAACTGAGACTCAAATCTGACCAGTCTCACGATTTGAGGTGCAGTTTTAGTGTGTTTACTGTGCAGCAGTTTTCCAGCAATCAGAGACAGACAGAGAGAGAGGTCTATTTTCTCCATTTATCTGGTACCAAAAGCAACAGCCTTTAAAAAAAGGAGCCATTTAACAGTTCCCATCCTTATAGTAAGGAACATTTTGACAACAGACACTTCTACTGCCTGGGACTGGTCAAACCAAGGCGATTGCTGCGTTATTTGAAGATTTATTGTGGCCGTATTTCACATGATCTTTTATTTAGTTATTTTTTTCTTTAGGCTATCAATGTTATTTCTTTGTAATTAAGCAATTGATAGGTGGACGATTTGGCCCGGCCGCCATGTTGAGCAGGCCTTGGAGTTTTCAACACCTGTTCAACCGTGTGCATTCTCATTTATACATCTATAATTCAACATTTAGATTGACATTTAAAGGTATTTGTTGCGGGGTTTTTTTTTCTGGGGTTTTCGACACCTTTGTACAATTTTAGATTTTAGAGTTTAGATTACATTTTGAAGGTTGTATCTCAGATTTTATCATTGATGTGTAGCCTGTAGTAAGTTAATGATCATACTGTGCCATTTATGGAGCTCAAAGCATGCCCAATTTGTAATTCCCTCGTTTCATCAAGTTTCTTTGGAAGAAACCTCTCCCCCTCTGTTTGCATCCTTCACACTCCCTGAAAGCATTTCGGTGATTTTAAAAAATTAGGCATTTTGCCTTATGAATAGTAACAATTTCAATGGAAGATGCCTCAACTTGCTAGAAAACTGAAAGATCCAATGTTCATCTCTGACAATTGACAAATGTATGTGTGGTATATATTGTCACATTTAAGTGTTTTCTTCAAACAACTAACAATCCTCCCCTTTCTTCCTTCTGCTGCTCTTTTTTTTTCAGCTTTTCCTGTGAATTTCAACTGCATTTTCAACAGGAAATGAACTCTGGCATTCCTAAACACACACACACACACAAACACACTAAGTTTCCTGATGTCACTGCAATACAAAGGAGGAGAATGGAAATTTCATGTTCATGGAAAAAAAAAGTATTTGAAAAGGGTTCATACTATAAAGGTTTTCCATGTCAATGATGGTTACACCATGTAGAAGTTCTGTTCACCTCCACTGTTTTAGGGTGGTGGCAGTTCTTAGTATGCAATCTTAAAACCTTTGCAAATAAGTTAAATTAAATCTTGCAGCATATCTAAATAATATAAATGGCAAATTATTATTAAATTATTTATTTTATATTACTCTTTAAAATCAGGTGACACACTATATCGTTTGGAAAACACTCACCACCTCTGGGTCTTTGAAACCCTTTCAGACTTCATGAGACAAACTCGAAATGTTGTCAAACACATTAAAATGTATTTTCCCTGTGATGATTAAATAGATTAAACAGTTGTGATTTTGCATGATTTTGTAGTATTTAACCATTTATTTATTGATTACAGTACAAAGTATCTGGGCAAATGAATGTGACTGCATATAATAGCAGCAAAGCCAACCACAGTTAACTGAGTAATATAAAGTTATATATATATATATATATCTGATGCACAATGATTTGGACCTTTGCTAGCTTACCCAACACATAGCTACTGTATCACAAATCATCAAGGTAAAATTATTTCTAAAAAGCCAACCTGACACTTTATATATCATTACTGAGAAGTATCTTACTGTGTTCATCGCGCTCAAATTATTTATGTCTGGTGACTGAGATGTGATTGTTGTGAAACTACCAGATTCAGTGGCCTAAGTCTAACCTTCGACGTAAGCCTTCAGCTGCTTTCAACTACTTCTATGAATAGAGGAGTGTCTAACAACCAACAAAAGATTTGCGTCACTGTTCCCATGTAAAACCTGAAGAGTAGGTTTTGTGACTGTTTGGTATGTGAATCAAAGCCGTCGAAATTTTCACTTCATTATGATTGTCTCTCGATACCTGTTTGAGCTAGGCCACCTCTTGTTAGATTCTAGTTCCTTACAGATAACTACTTTTTATATATGTGTGAAGACTAACAACAAAGTAAGGATTTTTTCATCAGCTGATTAATGGTATCACTTTTTTTCTCCATTGAAGACAACACTCATCATCTGAAAGAGCTGCAGATAGTTCTGAGCCTCAGAGGTTCAAACCTCCAGTCTATTCAGCAGAATTATTTTTCCTCTCAGCAATGAACTTCAGGTAAGATGTTCTAAGGTTTAGATACTGATCAGATAAGCACCACATGCTACAGGAGACTTTGAGAGACTTCTTTGAAAGACTTTTTTAAAGAACTCATAGTGTGCTGGGCTGAAACACAGCTGAAAAAGACTACACTATAAGGGCTTGTTACTTTGTTAATTGACCTGTCAAAAAATCTCTGTTAAAATCTCACAGAGTGAGATGATATCTAGTGATTAATGTCATTAATGATAGAAAAGCGACATGTCCCTTTTAGCTGAATAGGCTAGGTTGTTACTGTTTAATACCTTTATATTTGCCTCCCTATAGCATGTACATCATCACGTCATCCAATTTCTGTTTATTTGATGAATGAATGAATAATATGTCATCAAATCTAAACTGCTCTATGGTGAAAAGCCACACTTTCAAGTTACAGAGGTCCTGAACAGTTTGTAAATACTGCTGCTGTTTGTTGTATTGTTTTTGGGAACAGTAGCAAAGATATATATATAAAAAGATAAAAATAATGCACACATTTTTCACGAAGCACTGGTGGTACCCAGAGGTTGTTGTTCCAGTCAGTGATGATAGATGATAGACACTTTTCTCATGTCTTCTGACCATGACTGAAGTAAATGTCAGTGATTGGGACATGGCATCGTGCTCCCTTCATTACGCTGATAACTTATGCCAAACTGTCCCCTCTAGGTTATTGTTGTTACAGCAACTTAGTAGATTTTTGAGTATATTCAACATATATCTACTTTTACTGAGTAGATGTTTGATGCTATATGGAATTCAACTACTTTGGAGAAAGCAAGTACTAGAAACACTTGTGGCAAAATTGTGTTGAGTAAAATGTAAATAAAACAATTATTTTGTCACAAATACTTATTACCACATTGGCCTTGATGCAATTTCCATAATAAAAGCGTTAAACCGGCTTTCGTCCAGATATTTTGTACCGAGGAGGTGTGCAGCACAAGTGGTGTAATATTTAAAGCTACGAAGTCCACTCAATGCGAAGATACCGACAGTTTAGTTATCTGTTGACACTTGACCTCTTTCTGAATGAACGTAAAGGTCCTCGACTGCAGCTGCTGACAGTGAACACTTGGTGGTAGTGTTGTACCGGGTTGGAGCCGGGGGCGCATGCTCTGTACCATGTAAACACTTAGGCCACCACCGCCTGTTCGAGCTCCGCAGGCATTTGTGTACACGTATTATACGGCTGCATGGGCTGGACCGAGGAGTCAATGGGAACGGGCTAACTTAACACTGGCTAGCCTTCAGCTGGAAACATAGCTCGGCTACCTCGAGTATTATAGCTAATGTGCGCGGGCGAAGTGGTTGAAAACCAGCCTTTTCCTCGCAGCAGTGGGACTGTACTTTTCGTGCATGGGAAGCAGGCGACGTTTGCTGCGGCTGGTTAAAAACGTCTCAAGGTAAAGGTTATTCTTGGGGTTTTTTTTTCCTCTTCGGGCTCTGTCTAATCACTGGAAAGAGCACTAACTTATAAAACGACTCACAAGTTGTTGTCTTTATCTGTCGAAGTGCATGTTGTGTCATTTCATCCAAGTCATGGAGGGTGTCAATATCCAACTCTTACACGTTATTAGTCTCAAAATTAGCTTAAATTTCAGCTCGCCAGCGTTGTCACTTCGGTCCTGCTTGCTGTTGAGCTCTAAATTCGTTTGCCAAGGGCTCCGACTATTGTCTGGGGGGAAAACACTAGATAATAAATAGTAAGACGTGTTTTTCTGCTCGCTAGTGTCGATTTAACGCACTCGTTCAACATTAGCCGCTTAATCCAACCGGAGCCTGGACGAGCTCATCGGCGTTAGAGCTATTTGGCTGTTGCATTTGATGCTGGATCTCCATTTCAGCTAACAACACCAGCCAGCCATAAAAGGAGTTGGGGACTTCTCCAGTGCCCAACACATCGGTTCTCTGTTTACTGCCTGGACTCCCAAAATGTTTCTGCTTGGCGAGAGAGCACAATGTGTAGCCTGAACAAATGATTTAAACAGCCCAAGAGTGGAATCGGCTGCGTCCAGGCCAAAAAAAAAAAAAAAAAATCATCATAAACGCACCAAAGTTTAACGCCATTACAATAGTGAGGCAAACTCCACTGACAGAAACACCGGGCTGAATGTGTGTGAGGATACAGTGTAAAGATAGAAAAGAAAATTGTAGGCCGAGAGTTGCTATTAAGGTCAGTGGGTTTGAAGATACTGTATCTCCATACTGGTGATACTATATCAGTAAACTGGAGAAATAAGATGTGGGGTATTAATAGACAGAGGCAGAAAAACATCTCTACCAAACAACTGAGTAATTTCCCATTAACTGTATTTCATTAGTGATCAAAGGGTCTAAATTATCCTTAAATTGTTGGATTACCCACGTACAACAAAGTATATTATGTTATTAGCACATAAGTGTAAAAGCTTAAATTACAGTTCATGAATACGAGCAGTGGACCTTAATATCTTACTACATGCTCTTGTAAAGTTCTGCTGCTGCTAAATGCATTAACTCATCATTTGACTTTTAAGTTTATTGAGTTTTAAATACCCCTTTGTCACTAATTAATTTAACGACAGTTTGTGAATGTGACTACTAGGTGTAAAATGAGTTTCCTGGACGGTCATGGTCTGATGCCTCTTCAACTAACACTTAACCGCTCTTCAGTTTTTCGTTACTAAGTTGTATATGTGAGTCTAACCACTTGTTGGTACTTGTTGAAGTTATGACAGAAAGCTTCACAAGCTTAACTCTGACCCCTGGCCTCAGCACAGACCGAGACACAGAGACGCAGAAGAATATACATTAAAGAGCTCAGAGAGATATCTTCAATATAAGTTTTAAATCTCTCCCCATGTAGAAAGCTTAATTGAAAATGGATGTCCAGTATGTGGGAAATGAACAGCCAAGTGATTCTAATGAGCTGTTGTGGCAGGCGTCATGCTAAGTGAGTGAAATCTTTAGCAAGACCACATATGGACATGTCTGGTGTGTTTTAGTTAAGCATTGATCTGAGACTCAAAGGACGTAAGTCATATAAGCATAGTAATACTCTGAGTTCATTGATCTAGTCTAGATGAATGATAAATAATAAAATGTAACCTCTTGTGTCACCAATATATTAAATTGACTATGATTTTCTTCTTAGAGACCATTTCAACCACCCCTAATACTGAAAGTGTAACAGTCATACTAGAATATCAGTGCATTATCAGATTGTAAATGTGACCCAAATTTAAAATATTAGCCAGTGTTTGTAGCTCTCATTATGTAGCTGCATAATGAAGAATAGTTCTCAGCAAGACCATTGAAATGCAGATTGTACACTGGGGAAATCTCAGCTTCCCTCTATGTGTGAAGTGAAAGGCCATTGTACCTCAGTGTGAGTGTGTTTTTGTAAGTCAGGGCTGTGTTTTAATACCCTCAAACAGCTCATGGACAGTGTGTTTCCCTTAAGATGGCCATGCTCTCTCCTGCTGGGTCCGACAATTTTGTTCTGATTCACTGCTTAGTAATAAAGCATGAAAGACAAGTAGAATGAAAAAAGGTGAGATATATGTGTCTTTATTTTCACCTTGTATGATGAAATCTTTTAAATGGAAACTATATTTGTCCTAATCTAGGGTTTTTTGCCTCCGCCACCATGGGTGTTTTTGCATTTTGAGTAAGGGGAAAGGAAACACTTCTCTGTTCTGCCTTTGGTCTTTCTCAGTTCCGCAATCATCCTGAAGTTGTTTCACTGAGGCTTTCGTTTTCCCCTGCTGTGAGTTTCATTATCTATGCGCACTGCATCTCAGGGCCCCTTTGAGTCCGTTGGCAAACAAAAGCAGAAACAATCTGTATCCAGGATTTATTGAGAAGTCTTGCTTCACTTGGCTGAGCTGGCTAGAATAAGTGTCTTCGTAGGCCACCTGGACATAGGCATCTCTCTAAGCATCGCCCTTTCCTGTCCAGACTGAGTAGATTAATTTTTTTTAGCCTGCTAATACTTTGCTGCCTGAGCGTGGTATTCAGTTTGTCGTTAGAAATAAAATAAAAAGCAATGAAGCACATTGGGATTATTTTTCAGTCTTCTAAAATAAAGTAAGTCAACCAATAATATTAATATTTAATAAGGTTCATCAACCAAAACAAGACGAGGTCCAGGCCTAGATTCACTTGCTGATAAATTAATTTAGTCTTTATGACTGAATGCTACCCTGTATTTGCTTTGAAGAAACCACATGCTTTTACACTCTTGTCTATGCTTTCAAAGAGCATACACAAATGTAGTGTGCCTGACTCTGTGGTGCAAAAACTTGGGAGGGTAAAAAGCAGTGAAAGGGGAGTGAAATTTTTCAAGCTCAAAGATTTTGTAAATATTTTTTGTTCATATTAGCAAGTTCATATCTTTTTTGATATTCTTATCAAATGTAACCATTTGTGAGTTCATTGAAAATTGGATGCTGGATGAACAAATTAGAATGGCCACTGAACTCTTCATGATATAGACTTATTGAAAAGATTAGATAAATGGTCTGTAAGATCTACATTGCTGATTGCTGGTTGTTAGGGTGCATAGATGTGCTGACTAACATCTGATTGAGCCATTGGAGAACTTTTAAGTCATATGTCAGTTACTGGTGGGGACCCTGTTATTTGTGTTAATGACAATGTGAGTAGGTAAATGTAACCCTGCTTTTCAATATCTACTCATTAGGTGTGTGAGTAATGTACTTGGTTAAAAGGAAAAAAATTGTGTGTTTAGCAAGAATATTCAGTGAACTCCCACAATACAGTTGCAGTAATCTGTGGTTAACAACTAATACTGTTATTATGACCAGCCAAACTTCCATTACCTTTTCTTCTTCTGAATTGCTGGAGGTGGGCATAAGGGGTTAGTTTATCAAAATATGTCAGAACTCATGAATGTGAACATTGACATTTTGACAGCTGTCGCAACTGATGTGATCATCGCAAAATGGTCTCTTTTGAAAAGGATCAATAATAAATGATTTTACAACTATTTTATATTAAACCATTTTTTCATGTAATGAACTCGAATTTTAGTTTTTCCATAATCTTTTTCATTTTTGTTTTATTAAAATCAGAAAATTTCCCCACTGTGGGATTTAAAGGATTGTCTTGAGATAAAATTTAAATATTTCTGTTTAAGATTCATCATCAACCAAAACATTACTTTTTTGCTTGACAGGGGTTGCAGACATGCATGTCCTCAGGTAAGGCTGTTAGTTTTGAAAGATTTAAATTTTAAGTTTTGTTGTATCATGACAAGAAATTGTTAGTCTCTAGTGACCACAGCATGGTTTATATTTGTTTACCTATGCTCCTTCCAGTGAACTTTGGGCAGTCTGGGCATTTTCTTTTAATGCCTCAATGCCCAAGAAACATTACACCACATTGTTAAAGGCAATTTTCTGTTGTTGAATTAAGGTCCATCTCTGGTAACAGTGAAGTCGCTATTGCCGTTTTCTCGTATATGTAGCACACAACAGGAGATGTTCCTTGTCGGTTCTCACCTACTGCGACTACTCCGTTTGGTGTGGGTGAGGGGTGGTGGAGGGCAGTGTGTGCATGAGGATTAATTGAAACGTCATCAACAACCACAGTTGCTGCTTACGTGAACTACATGAACTTGGAAGCGAGCTTGTGTAGTAAAGTTTGTTTAATGTAATGTTAATAGTCTAAAGGACTCGTACATTTGCATTCTGACATATAGCTCATCTGGGTACTGTCTAGATAGGTTCTGGGTTGCAGGGCATGTGTGAAAGCACAATCAGTGTTTGTGTACAGGAGGGCAAAAAAGTCTAGCTAGCAAATTTTCAGTCTGTACTGTAACACATTCCTGTCACCGCATTTACCACAATCTTTTCCTCCTCCTCCTCCTTTTGTTGTTCTCTCCTTCCCTTTCATGTCAGCACTCTGTAGACCCGATACACACAGAAAAATGACTCATCACTTTTTTATACAGTGTTAGATGCATGAAAAGATTGGTTTCCTGTCTGGTGGCAGTATCCAGATATTGTGCTGGGTGGAAGCCAAATGAACGACGAATTCAGTTTTTTTCTCAGGTTTGAGGTGAATTTCTTTCTGCTGAGTGAAGAGCTACGCCTCCTGTTGTATACTGATTTTGGTAGGAGACATAGCGAAGGCCTATCTTTCTTGGAGCACTTTGACCCTTCCTGAAAGTGTGATCAACATATGACTACAAGGCAGTGTGTCATTAAATGGGTCGAAGGTTCAGAAGAGTGGACTACTGTCAGTAAAGTGGTCCTGACATTTAAGCTTGACAGATTTGGTAAGCTGTTCTCTTGATGAATACAAACTGGACTTCCTCATTTAGTATGTTAGCATCTAAAAGCCAAAGCGTTTTGACTATTGGGAATAGCAGGTAAGAATCTATTGGAATATTCACTGTAGATAGCTTTTTAAGGATGTTAGGCGGATACCTTTTAATGTCTCTAGCGTCTAACATATTTACCATGAAATAAAACTTGAGTTTGTGTATGACAGAGTTTGTGTGAGTTTCTGAGAGTCTGTATTTGTGTGTTGTGTATTGGGTAAAGTTGTAAAGCATGTAAAGAAATGTCGTTAAAAATGCACGCATAAAGCATTTAACTTTTTTAATGGATTTCATTGGTGATTGTCATTACTCAGCATACTTTCATCATAGTATTGATTGTGATATTGGACAGACAAATTTGCTGAGTTTGTAGAGTAAGTAGTTATATCACTGAGTGCTGAATCTATCTGACTGCAACTCTATCAAAACGGACAATATAGGGCAAGTGTTGCGATATAATGATGTTCAGTAGCTCCTAGATAAGAATGGAGTAACTTTTTATGCCTCCGCAGTGGCAAGATTACTTTGTGTTTTGGGTTATCCTTTGGGTTATCCATCAACTCTTGAGGGAAACCCTTCAAATTTAACACACATCTTACTTGGAAGAAAAAGTGTACTGATTAGAATTTGAGGGTCAAAGGTCAAAATCACTGTGGCCTCACAAAACATGTTTGTTGTTAATACAATTTAATGCAAATATCTAATGCAGTAAAATAATGAAGTGATGGTGTCAAAGGTCAACTTCCCTGTGACACAACTTGTAACTGTTGTTCAATGCTGTAACTCAGAAAAAGAAGGGGACATTGTGACCATATTTCCTGCAACTTGGCTTGTTGGCAAACATACGACTATGAAGAGTTATCCTTCATCCTCTGCAGGTGGCGACAGACAAGGTTGCTGGTAAGCTGAGTTCTACTCTCTCATGGGTGAAGAACTCGGTGTCCCACACGGTCAGTCAGATGGCTAGCCAAGTGGCCACGCCCACATCCCTGCAGACCACTGCTACCTCTTCCTCTACGTCTCTGTCCTCGCCTGCCCTCTCACCGTCTTCGCCGGTGCAGCTTAGTCCTGATGATGTGGAACTTCTTGCCAAGCTTGAGGAGCAGAACAGGTAAGCATGTCCTACCCATTTACATAAGTGGTTCACAGTGGTAGACATAGATTTTCTTCAAAGGCTGGTTCCATGTGTACTGTAGTTACACTGAGATAGAGAACCTAATCAATGTGACTGATTGGAAAACCATCAAAGAAGCTAGTTTTTGGTCAATTTAAAACATTACAAATGTACGCTAAGTTCACAACATGTGGGAAGAGTGAAGAATATTTCTTCCGGTTGCTTAGATGATCAACATTGTGAAATATTTGAGGTTGTCCTGGTTCGTAAACATGCTGAACAACTAGACTAGGTCAAAACGTAGTATTTGACCACAGCATATGTGGTTTATGTGCAAAATTAAGACAATAGTTGAAAAGAAAAGATTTAAACAATTACTCTATCCAAAAAAAAAAAGTTCCAAAAAGTCGCTCAATGTCACTAGATGATGTTATAACCTAATTAATATATTCATTACAGCATTGCATCATATTTGCCTTCTTCCCACTGTCGGGCAGTTTTAGCCATTTATCTTTTGCTTCTTTCCGACTCTGTGCAGTATTTTAATACTGTCACTTTCAACTGCTAAAATTTTGATTTTACAAGTCCAATGTCTTCTGACAAAATTACTATACAACCAAGTCAAAGCTGCGTTAGGTAGAAATCTAGAGAAAAAATGTGCCAGAATTTGAAAATAGAGGTCCCCTCCCGCAGCTTTTATTTGCAAACGGCCAATAGGAACACTCCTTCCCTCTGAAAAGACTTGTTTGACCAAAGTCTCACATCAGGGTCTAGACAAGCTGGTTTTCTTTGCCTGAAAACAGAGCCAAGCGGAGGTGCAGATGTCTAATTTGTTCTCAAACCACTTGAATCACAATAAGATGAAAGGTGATTATGGAATATTTGCCCATTGACACCAAACAATTATCCCAGCTTTAAGGAATGTCTGTGCTGTGATTTCAGTTAAAAATGGTCACTCAGAGAGAAAGTTAGTACCTCATTCATGTCTATGCCAGCTGAAGTGCAGTAAAGTGAATAAGAGACATAAGCCCCTTTTGCACTGTTTAAAAAAAAAACCCACTGAGATCCACTGACATTGGGCTTTTGTTGGCAATGGAAAAGGCTACAATCCTAATTCAGAAGTCTGCAGTTGACACAGGTATTTATCAGCTCCAGCTCTGATGGGCATTGATGTATACACTCGCTAATTTTTGCCTATTTTCCTCCTGTAACATCTCTCAGAGTACACAGACATGTCACCGGTCCAGCATGGTGCTGTTTAACCAGAGACGCTGCAGCTAGACCTTCCTCTGAGAGTGATCTAAAGCTCTGATATAACTTTTAAAAACAAGCAATCACTGATCAAAGCATCTCACGGAGGCTCCAGTAGTTTTACAGGAGCACAACCCAGAGGTGAGATGTGACAGATCTGATTTTTCAGTTTGCTTGGCATCTAGCAGCTCACTTTCCCTCCCCTGTCGCTATGTGTATGCTCTGTAAATGCATGTGATGACACATCTCCTCACAGTTGCGTGTCCTCAGTCCAAGCAAAAAGTTAAACCCACAATTTAAAAGAAACCCTAGTATACCCCCCATGACATAATAGAAACTGTTAATGCATTGTGAAAGAAGAGGCAATGGGCAAACTCCCATCACTCAGCTCTAAGTTACCTAGTAGTTTCTATGTCACTGAAAAACTAAAAACTATACTTACCAACTTTATAGTTAATTGATGTTCTTGCAGATATGTAATAAAATAATATACATACATTTTGAATATGAAATGCAACATATATAAAGGCCATCAATGACAATTAACAATCAGAAACAGTACATTTGACTACTCTAAACCTATTAAGGACAGTTAACACATCATCACCAATTAATTCTACTAGCTGATGACATGGGACATAACAGGTTGACCCAGTCTGACTCAGCCCTTAGTGGTTCGGAGAGAAGAAGCTCAGACTCTACAGAAGGATGGTAGGATGGATCATCACCCTCCTGTTTAAAAATGTGAAACATAATATAACTCATCATACTGTGTTGCTAGTTCTTGTCAGATTATCATGCTCATAAATGTGAAAAAGTTGCAGTGTCATTAGCTTCCTATACACCCCAGACAACTAAACTTCCTCAGGAAGTACAGTTGTTGCTGGACTATTATGCAGGCTACAGTGGTCTCATGATTTGATTATTAAATATATTACATAGGTACGACTAAAAGAATTACTAAAATAATAAAACAATACTTTTTTTTAATTTTTTTATTTTTACCAACACTGAATATTGATTTGCTTCATTTATATTCAAATTCTCAAGGTAGCTTTTGAAGTATTTGTGAGTTTATTGTGTGTCATTTACTCTACACACCTGCACTACTCTTGACTGTACTCCAAGTCATCTCTGCCACCGCCCTCGTGATCTACACACACAGGAACACAAACATGTGAGGGCTGTCCAACAGGTTGTGACGTGCTATAAGCAGCTTAGTGGAGAATACTAGGAGTAAAATATTGATGCAAAGAAAATGTAACCATCTCGTTTGTTGGCTTTTGGAGGATTTTGTAGTTTCAGCTGTGGTTTAGCTGTTTGGCAAAGAAGAGGGTGTGTTGTTCCTTGAGGATTTGTCTACTTTTTGTCATTGTTGTCTTCTCACATTAGTGTAAATGTGGTAAGTTTTAACTGAAAGGCTGTAGCCCTTTTGACTGACTCATCCACTGGCTAAATGGTAAACTCAGTAATTCTTTGAGGTTTTCTTTTTGCTACAGGCTCAGTAATTCTTTTTGCTACAGGCTCCAGACTAGCTCCAAAAATGTTTATCTAAATACTGGATCAAGCAAGAGTGTGTAATGAAAACTGAGACGTAAACGGTTGCGCTTTCCCTGACATGCTATTTTTTAGATTAAAGTACTATTAGACAATGACATAGCACTTGCTCTCTTGCCAACTTTGTGAATTCTTCCTCTGTTCCGACTCTCACCCATGGCTGGTGCACTCTATCAGCATGGAAACCAAGCACACAGTTCAGAGTTTGGGATTGTCAAAGGTAATGCCAGTGAAGAGGACAACAGAGCTCTGTTGAATGCAGAGGTTGTTGATTCATTGGTGCGCCCACAACAGCCATTGCTCCAGTATGCCAAGTGACACTTGCTGTGTTGTTCTTCCTCAATTGGGAGGATCAAAAATGAAACAGGAAAATGTTCCATTTTGTACCTAATATCCCTGATGAAGGTCTGAGCAGTCTGGTGAACAGAAGTCATAGAATCAAGGGGCTCATAGTCAATCTGCCCTTTGAGCCCTGTCTCAACCCCAACACATAGATCCATAGCTGGGTCCTCTTTGCTTCAATGCTTTTTTTCTGACTGACAGTGCAGCCTTCTTTTCAAACCACACTGTAGCAACATGCTAATCACCACCAAATAAACAAATCTTATTTTGTTATCAAGGTGTTTACAGGACAGGTGCAACAACAGGAAAGAAGACGATAGTATTCATGTGTATATTACAGATACTATGATGCTTCCTGTGCTTGCTTGCCAGCTGTTTGTTTAGTTAGGCCTTTGTACCCTACAGAGCAGATAAAAAGCACAAGCATTGAGTAGCGTCACACAGACGAGGAACACTGCTACAATCTGTAAAATAGACTTACCTGTACACCAGAATTAATAGAAACCAGAGGCATGAGGAGTACATCATGAGTTTATCCTGGTAAGGTTTATAGTATTTCAAGATTTGTTCTGCTGCTGCAATGAAATGTACTTTTTAAAGAATGTGTGCTTTTAATTGTTTGTTTTTTTGTCATAGTTCAAATTTTAATCCAAATTGTCTTTAAATCACTGCAAATATTTCTTAATCAAAACTAATCAGATTTTATGATTTGTATTCTTCAAGCTTCAGACTTGTGTTTGACTAGTAGTGAATTATTAGCAGAGCTGTGAGGCTGTTCAGGTTCATGTGTAGCTCAGGTTGATACTGCAGTGAATGTAACCTTTTCTGAAAGACTAACACAATGCTTAAGAAACCAACAATGCCTGCTAAATTCTAGCTAAAAGCTGTTTCCCCCTCTTCACATTTTAGCTCAATGTGAGAGCTAAATACAAGTGAAGAAGGGCTCTTGCAGGCTTATCTCTCTGGCCGACCAATTCACTCCCTCCCACACGACCCAAATTTGGCTGTAACCCTAGACTTTCTAGGAGCATGCTCTGTGACGCAGGCTCCAGTGGAGAGGCCTTTGCCTTTTTCCAAGATCAGGTATCTGAGCTTTTGTGTGTCTGTCACAAGCCCCTCTTTGCAGCACAGGTTGAGTCGCTGCTTCTTCTCTCTGCACACTGATCCTTGATCAGGTCACTGTCAGCAAACTGATAAGACCAATAAAGTGCAAGATTAACCTGCTGAAAAACGAATTGCTTGAGTTTTCATACCCAGCAAGCCACTTCAAGCGCTTACAATGGGTGAAAACACTCAATGAAATAAACATAATGAGCTAGGAACTATTTTACTGATCTTCACTGGTTAGGCTGTTTTTGTGCACTTAAGCAGCTGTCAGTAGAATTTAAATGAGCGCCAGCTCTTGTCCTTAGTAGAAGTGCTTTTACATTCCTTTTAAATAGTCTTTCAATCTAAATACAAGAGTATTGGTTTTAATGTCAGTATTTACCTGCTAGTCATTTCAGTTTGAATAAGGGGATTATGGCACTTGCATCAATTAGGAATGTAGCTAAATTTTATGTTTTACACTAACTGATGATGTATGCTGATATAAGCACTAGATAACTGAGACAGCTTTTTTCCAGTTTTCAGTAATTATGTTGTTCATAAGTGTCAAAGTGGCCAATTTTTAAATTGATTTTTAGACTCATCTGGTGCAGGGAATTATTTGCTAATTGACTGATAATTTTCAGGCTCTGACTGCTAGTCAGTATTATGCAATTGTAAAAAAACTGTAATACTCTTATTTTTAGCACTGACCTAAAAATGTGTGAGACTTGGAATTTTAATCCTGGATGTGATTTGTCTGTTTGCCTAAATCACAGCTTGCAAATTCTCTGGCACTGAATCAAAATGCAGTCCCCAATGGTTGCCAGCCAAAATCACTGGTTATACGGTCTGTGTATTTCAGCCTTTGTGTTGTGATGGCTTTGCATTGGAGATGCACACACTTGTTTCATGAAGATGTTACTGATATGATGATCTTCAGAACATGTCCGCCTGTCCTTGTACTTGTTAAGTTTGATGTATATTTATATTGATAAACTGAGATTTCAAAGCACTAACAGGGACCATAATACTGCAACATACTTAGTCAGTAGGTTTTAGTTTGTAAAAGGTGAAAACAATGGACACTACTATGTGCATACGTGTCTTACTCAAGTAAAACATGACATTCATGTCAGTTTGGTTATATTTTTTGTCAAGGATCTTTTGATAAACGATTGAAGCAAATATTTTTTGTAGTGGACTCTTACAATAAAAATATTGATCTTTGTACACAGATTTTGAAATATTAACAGCACATCCAACCTCTGAATTTCACCACAGGCTGTTGGAGACAGACAGCAAGTCGCTGCGTTCCATGAATGGCTCCAGGCGGAACAGTGGCTCCTCCCTGGTGTCGAGCTCCTCGGCCTCTTCCAACCTCTCCCACCTGGAGGAGGACTCCTGGATTCTCTGGGGACGAATTGTCAATGAGTGGGAGGAGGTGCGCAAAAAGAAAGAGAAGCAGCTCAAGGTGAGACCAGTGCACATGACTACTTGTGAAGTGACAGCCAAGACTTGCACAGACATGCTTAAGAGCTTACTGAAACACCACTGCATAAAGAGCTTAGTGACACATTTGACCCAGGTGCTAATGAAGAGGTGAAAGGAAATTAAACAGTTATTTTACAGTGTACGTTTAGGATACTCATCTTTGTCAACATTTTTGATCATTTACCCATTATATAAGAAAAACAGTATTTCAGATCCCAAAGGAAAAAGACAGGAGTTCTTGTGATACCATTTCTACAGTGAAATAGCTGTAAACTTGGCTGGGCTGTTTTACTTGTGACACATGCATTTCACAGGCATTTGTATCAAGCTTTGAACATTACAATGGTCATATCTGTTGAATGTTTACTTGGTCCAGAAATAATTTCTAGGCTATCTTTGTCCTTAGTGACCCTGTAGTGTTGTCCTCGAACTTGTTATTTTAGTTCTTGACATTTGAAGCTAATTTTAGGCTCCTTGTTTCTACAGTTACTCTCTGAAGTCTTGTGATAGCCCTATGCCCAGTAACTGTTACTGTGGTAGTCTGATTTAAACTGCATATTCACAGTGGAGATTTGAGTAAACGCAGTGACCACAAAAACCATAAAACCATGATTGTGGTGGCTAGTTAACGCCATGACACCTAAATGCTTCAAACTGTCACAATATAACAGGAAAAATCAGTCAAGCTACGGTTATGGTGACTCCCGAAAACTGCATGCTGAGCACCTGTAGGTATGCCTTTATCATAGTATACAATTCTGGAGAAAGTCAGGTGATATTTGACCTCAAGAGCAAATAAAGAAGAGTGTCTTATACTGTGTGAAAGACGATGCACTTTCTTTTAGCTGCAGCAAAACAAATCTTATCGTCCTCAAATGACATGCACACAAACACAGCATTCAAAACACAACAGTAAAAACAAGACACAGTTAGTTGTTCAGATTATTTTTACAAAACTAAAGCAGAGAGGATTGTAGGTTATTAACTAAGCTAACAGGAGAGGTAAAATTACCTAGCAAAGCATTTCGAATTAGGCAGTTTCCCATGGCCATCACACCTACTGTCGACAGAATTACTCAAAACTCTCCTGCTAGATATCTTGGCATACTAGAAAGTAAGCCGAACATCTGCAGGCAAGTAATTCAACATTAGTAGAGACACAAATGTGACATGGCTACCTGCTTGTTGGAGTTAGCTATTGTAAACCTTAGTAAGTGGGACAAAACTACTGAGCTATTGGCTCTGTGAAACAGGAAAACTAAAGCTATGCACCTGTAAAGCAGTTTTTTTTACCAGCCCCATCAGTCTCTTTAACAGTCGCGTAAGTGTGCCCATTATTTGCGGATGCAGGTTGGTCCCAGCAGATAAATCCAGGGCTCTTTCCCAAACAGACAGTCCGGTCTCCACAGTTGGAAAACCTCACCAGTGGCTCTTCACCCTTGCCTAATCGTGGCATTTCCTTTTCACCTTTTCTTCCTGTGACGTGCTCCTCTTTGGCTGAACCTCTGCCATCTACCCTTCTTTACAATGCGAATTATAAATGCTGCCATCATCCCACCACCAGCAGACATTCTTGCATGCGCTTGCCTCAATGGCACCGCTGGTCTCTCATCTGTAGTCCCAATCAGTCCCATTCGAAACTTTACACAGCCTGGTGGTGTCAGGACAGCAGATATTAGCATGTGCAGATACCATTTCACCCACTGCCCCTACCCTCTTCTCCTTATCTACCCTCTTCTCTTCTTCTTTCCACTGTCCTGTGCATCATATTGCTAATTGGCTGGAATTGTCGGTCGGAACCACTTTGTTTATATCCCATTTATAGAGCCAGGGCTGTGTAGGAACACTGGATTTTTTCAAAAAGTGTATTACAATCACTTAGTCCACCATTGTTTGTAATCTGTTCTCATAGAAAAAAATGTGTGGACATGGAATTGTTGTTGCATGAACCTGTTGATGAAGATATGCTAATTGGATTGAAAGACTTGTACCTTCTGCAAGGGCAGAGTTTCTGTATTTCTTGTCACTGTGTGTGTAAATGGGGAAGTATTGCAGAGAGTGAATATGCATGGGCGTTACTATATGATTTAACAGAAGGAATAGATGGGTGCAACTAGCCTGACATATTAATCATAACCGCTGAGACCTTGGCAGATTAGATGTTTTTCTCAGCAACCTGGTTTCTGTTGTATAAAGAAACACTGATATTCATTTTCTTACTAGTAAAACCCCTGACATGTTCATATTTTCCATTGTTTTTCGGAACCCACTACAGTTAAAGAGAAATTGAATTAGTTTAGTTGATATCTAATTAAATGTTAAATTTATGACATACAATTTAGAAAGAAAGAAGTTTCTGTTCATAAATATCAAGATGTGAGTCAGTGCATTGTTCCAGTACAGAGCGCGGTTTGTTTTGTCTAACCTCTGAGAAGGGGAGGCATCCCCTGCTGAATCCCTGCGTGGGTGGACCTCTGCTCCAGATGCACCCTGGACTGGCCAGATGCACGCATACGTACACACACACGCACACAGCCATGCACACTCCCATCACAGAAGGAAAGACCACAGTTCCCTGACAGCACAGGAAATTGCTTAATGAAATTGTATCAGCAGTAATATCTGGAATCAATCCACCAAGTACCTCATTGACAAGGTTGTATTTGGCAGTGGAAATCGTATCATTATGATATGCACACTGTGTTAAAATTAGAAAATAAATACTGGATGGAAAAGTATGCCCACAGCTCTATCCTCTCGTGAGAAATACAAGTGTTGCTCTTTTTCTCCACGTGAGGCTTGTCTGTTTTCTTACACTTTGACATTTTGCTCTTTTCCCATGATACGTTCACAGTTTTTGTCATCCACTTTCAAAAACAAAGACCACTCCAAAATTCCCATTAAAATTTCTCTTGAATTATTTTTTTTTAAATTCAGTTTGATTAAAATGAGTTTCACAAAGTATCTTCCTCTTTCTTTGACCATAGGATCTTGTCAGAAAAGGGATTCCTCACCACTTTCGGGCAATAGTGTGGCAACTGTTGTGCAATGCCCAGAATATGCCCATCAAGGATCAGTACTCGGAACTCCTGAAGATGACGTCCCCCTGTGAGAAACTGATTCGCAGAGACATCGCCCGCACTTACCCTGAACATGAATTCTTTAAGGAGAAGGACAGCTTGGGCCAGGAAGTGCTCTTCAATGTCATGAAGGTATGTCTCCATTTCTCCCTGAGGGATCTCCTGGTAAAAAACTGATAATCACAACTTTAACTGCTTTAAAAAAGAAAAAAAAAAAAAAAAGAGCTAATTCTTCTTACCTCAGGCATATTCTCTGGTGGACCGTGAGGTTGGCTATTGTCAAGGGAGTGCATTCATCGTAGGACTTCTACTCATGCAGGTACACACTAATTCACCAGCTTCCAGCAAATGGTTTAACTGAACAGCAAGACAGATTTTGAGAGTTTGATTTCATATTATTTTTCTAGATGCCCGAGGAGGAGGCATTCTGTGTGTTTGTGAAGTTGATGCAAGACTACAGATTACGAGAGCTCTTCAAACCCAGCATGGCTGAGCTGGGGCTCTGCATGTACCAGTTTGAGTGCATGATCCAGGTAGACACTTCACACTATTAGTGAAAGGTTGCTGGGAGGTATATATACAGTAGTGATGGTGGAAATCAATATGAGTTTGATTGTCCCTCATAGGAGCAACTGCCAGAGCTACATATGCATTTCCAGGCTCAGAGCTTTCACACCTCCATGTATGCCTCTTCTTGGTTCCTCACCATCTTCCTCACCTCCTTCCCTCTGCCCGTCGCCACAAGAATCTTTGATATCTTCATGTGTGAGGTCAGTTTAAAGGAACTGTGGCTGTTTTCAGGGGATGCCACCTGCCTGAATGATATCCTGTGTTGCATTTCATGATGAATTTGTGTCTTTGGATATTTGTCATATTATTTATTTAGCTTGCATCATATTTTGCCCTGTATTTCACTCTTGCACCTTTTTACTTTACCAACTTGCTGTTGCATTTACTGTGTGTCTCTGTGGCAAATGGCCTCAGCCAAACTGTCTTAAAAGGAAGTGTAAGCCCTTACATTAATGCCAAATATTTTCATGTATAATGACTGCATATAAAGTACAAATGAAATGAAGTTGACTATCATAAGTTATCCATTAGCACCACCTGTTGGAAAAATAGAATGGCTGCAGTTCACATTAAACCGCTACTGTGAGGTGTTTCACCACTCGCTTGAAACCAATTTCAACATTTTTTTTTTTAAACTCTGTCTGTTTTAAATTCACAGAACATCAGCCATCACAGGAAAGTTTTCTGATGATTACCCCTCAATAACTACTGGTGATTTCTGTCCTTAGGGCCTGGAGATAGTCTTCCGTGTAGGATTGGCCATCCTTCAGATGAATCAGACTGAACTCATCCAACTCGACATGGAGGGAATGTTACAGGTATATGCCACAATAAACTTACAAATAACTTGTCATTCAGGCAGCTAAGATTTCTGGTGCAAAATGTGCAGCACCCTCAAGGGAGGAACCTTCACCACACCCAGTTAATTGATACATGTATCCTCCCAACTTGTACTTGTGCACATGCTGACATTTGAAAAAGTGCTTTATTGTGAGCGAAACACCTGACTAAGACTTGCATGTACATAGTTGTTTGAAAATCCCTGGGTGTGTGTGTGTGTTATAGGTGTGTGTGACTTATCCTGCATCTGTTCTCCAGCACTTTCAGAAAGTCATCCCACACCAGTTTGACAGTGGACCAGATAAGGTCATCCAGACTGCTTATCAAGTCAAGTACAATGCCAAGAAGATGAAAAAGTAAGCACAGCTGCCACATCCTCATTTCAATGTCACTCTCCCTTTTTTCTTCATGTTATTTTTTTGATCCTGGACATGTAAATCATGTTCTGATGGCCCATGTCACTGCAACTCTTTACTGTACTGTACTTTGCCATAAGACTCAGAAGTATTTAGGCTTCTTGGGTTTGTAGCATTTTACAGGCTAAAACTTTTAGGTAGCAGTCTATTTTATTAATCTGTAATTTTGTTAATGAAGTGAATTATGAATTTGGTGTGAATTATATATTTTCAGAGGAAATCTAACTAAAACCCATGTAAGTATTATTGGAAACTTTATTCTTCATATGTTAAATGCAATTAATTAACTTAAAGTTTAATAATTGAGCTCTGCTTCTATTGACCTTACAATTTATACCAATTCATAGAGGTCTTACTAGGAAATTATTCAGACATTATATACCTGTAAGGGCAACTCTTTACTTATGTTTTTATGTTACCTTTTCTAGAATATATTATACCATTTTTATACCATTTTTCCCTTTTTATTGAATTTTTTTAAGAGCCCTGTTTTTATATTACTGCTAGTTGTGCAGTACCTCAGCCTACACTGGACAACTTTTATTAGGTGTTTTGATTTGATGAGCAACACTGATCATCTTTAATGATTTTTTTTTTTTTTTTTTATAGGTTAGAGAAAGAATACACTACAATCAAAACTAAAGAGATGGAAGAGCAGGTGGAGATAAAGGTGAATAGAGGTTGTTGATTATGTTAAGTGTGAAGGCCCAACCCTGCCAATTATGATGTATTATGTTAACATGGTTTTGCAATTCCTTGTTGTGCAGAGGCTGCGGACAGAGAACAGGCTCCTGAAGCAAAGGATAGACACACTAGAGAAAGTGAGTGAATCAGTGTTTGTCATAAAGACAAACCATTCTCACAGTGCTCCCTGCTCATCAACATTACATTAACCCATCCAGCTGTGTATGCTCGTACATCATGCATCTCCTCCTAATGATGGAGTCTTGACATTCACTAACTGGGCTGTGTTAGCTGAAAGTTTACATTATAAACCATTCTTGACTGGTATGGAGAATTTTCTGATTGTATTTGACATTACTATCAGAAACAGAAGCTGGATTTGTACTTGAAGTTGTGTTGGTGTCATGGTGATGTTCTGGGTGGCTCGAATAACTTCATGTAGTGAAATTCACCAGACTCTGCTAACTGCAGCAAAGACTGTTAACAACCCTGTTTGGAATGTAAAAGTGCTTGATGCAAGTCGATACAAAGCACCGCATGCCAAGTTGCACTGTTTGTATCATTCTGCACGTTTTTTTGTGTATCTTTGAATGGGCACTACTGCTGCCTGGTAAAGGCACCATGCATGAGGTCTGCCATGGATTGCAAAGGTGTCTGCTACACTACATTCGTCGGCAGGGAGGAACACTGGTCCAAACAAGTTCAATGTTGTAAACCAGCTTGAGGCTGCCGCTCTCTGATGTGACTCTGTCACTGACCTCCCAGGACCTTTTTAACTCTTCACTAACTTTAAATCGTTCAAAAGCTTGGATGAACCACATCAAAGCCTAGTGCTTCTGTGCAGTAGGTCACGTCAACATTCTGCTGCTGCCATACTCAACTCTCTCACCTTTTTCTGTCCTGTGCTGTTTCCTGTCTGAAAGTTTTCACTGTGTTCATCAGCACCGCCTCACTCTTCACTTTGTCACCAGCTCATTTGCACCTTTTTCACCACATCTGCATGCAATGTTCCTTTTCTACCCCTGAATGTAAACATCATTCTACACTCTAAACAAATATTTCAAGAGGGAAAATGAACATTGCATTTCTTCTCTAAAACAATCAAATGTTCTTTTGTGTGCTTTAATCTGTCCTCTGGATTGTCTCTTTCTCTCTACTGTCTCTTGTTGATATTTCTGTTTTGTAGGAAAGTGCTTCCTTGGCAGATAGATTGATCCAGGTATATTCCTCATTTTCTCTTTGCCTTTATTACTTATGTTGCACCTTCCTTCTTCTTTCTACTGCTCTTAGCATTGCATGCTTATGATTAGCACAATGAAAGACAGAGTCTAATGAGTTCTATTCATGATGAAGAAATGAAGAACTAAATCATATTATAATAGCTGATAGCAGCTTTAATTATTTGCATGAAATACCACATTGTGGCATGTCAGACCAAGTAAGAGACTCACAGATCATGCTGAATGTATCAGAAATGACTATATTTAAAAGACTATATTACAAAGTTCAGTCCCTCGTCTTCTCTTCTGATTTGCCAAACTATTCCACCTACCCGTTTCACCTCTTTCCATGTTCACCTCACTTCCCCCTTGGTTGGTTATGTCCAAAGGGACAAGTGACTCGGGCTCAGGAGGCAGAGGAGAACTACCTGGTCAAGCGGGAGCTGGCCACAGTCAAACAGCAGAGCGAGGAGGCCAGTGCTCAGCTGGAGCAAGCCAGGAAAACCATCAGGCAGCTCCAGCAGCAGCCACAAGCGGTAAGGAGGGCTCACACAGAGTCCCCAGTTGGCAGGTTGCAGTGGTCATTTCGGCCAAGGCTTATCCTCAGATTCTGCCTCATCTGCGACAGAAGCTGTGACATTCGGACTGGAATGGTTCCCAGATCGGTTTGTGACATGCAGTGCCAGAAACCTCAGGCTGACCATTTTACAATTATGTGGTGAAGTGACAGCTGGACGTGTTTTCACCAGAGTTCGGATGTGTCACGGTTATCTGTCTCTCCTGCCATGCTGGCACATATTGCCTAAATCCCAAGCAGTGGCAGACAAGCTTTTCTCACTTAGCACATCAGCTTTGGGTAATGATATGTTTTGGCATGCATGAATTCAAATTGGGACATGGAGTGCGAGACAGTTCAGCCACCAGTTACAGTTGAGAGTGAATTAATTTATAAGCAGTTGTCTCACAGGCTGGTAGATTTCACACTTGGCATCCTTTTCACATGTAATATCTCTTGACCCAACATTCTTAATTATTGATGGTTGAATTCCAGATGGTAATGTGCAGGCATTACCGTGTTTTACATAATTTGCTGTCTTGCTTAACACTGAGCAATATTCAATTATTGAAGTGAAAGTGAAAGACATGGTTGATACCAGCAGAACTCTGTGTGTGAAGAGGCACTGAGGTTCTTGTGTATCTATACATACATATATGTGAATCTATACACACACACACACACACACACACACACATATATATATATATATATATATATATATATGCGCCAACATTTTAAACACAAAGCTTCTGATATTTGTTGTCTTGCTGTGCCTGTGTCTGCTCACTCACCTGTCCCGCTGGTCATAGAAGGGAGCCCCTCGGTACTCTGAGGAGTCCATCCTGCAGCTGGAGAGAGAGCTTGTGCAGGCCCGTCTGAAGGAGGCAGAGTCCCAGTGTGCACTCAAAGAGATGCAAGACAAGATTCTTGATATGGAAAAGGTGACTTGTCATTGACACTGTATCACAACACACTGGGTCATTATGTGAAAGGGCACTGTATATTTACTGCTACAATTTTAAAACATACCCTTTTTACATGGCTTCCTTAGAGGAACACTTCACTACCAGATGACACCAATGTGGCACGACTACAAGAGGAACTGATTGGTGTAAAGCTAAGAGAAGCGGAAGCTCTGACTGGCCTGAAAGAGCTGAGACAGCAAGTCAGAGATCTGGAAGAGCACTGGCAGGTGAGTGCCAACATTTCAGAACACAGAACAATTTCAGGTCCCTGTCCTAGACAATTATTCCCCATGCAGAGTTTGATAAGGAAAACTTGTGCGCTAAATTTAAATTCAATTCAATTAAATAAATTTATTGCCATGTTTATATACACACACACACACACACACACACACACACACTGACTTGACTTGTGACCTGTCCTCAGCGTCACTTGGCACGTACCGCTGGTCGCTGGAAGGACAGCCCCAAAAAGAACACTTTGAGTGAGCTACAGGATGAGCTGATGAGTGTGAGGCTGCGGGAGGCTGAGGCCCAGGCAGAGCTCAGAGAGACACGGCAGAGGACTCTGGAGCTGGAGACACAGGTCAGAGGTCACAGCTTTCTGACCACATTAACCTGATCAAGCTTATTTGTCCTTCTTTTGTCCTGTAATTTTCAGATTCTTAGTATCTGTGCTTTCATTATGTTGTATAGAGAAGTATGGACTAACCATTAATTAAGTTAGATGCACAATATGTCTAAAAAACAAAAAAGGGGATAAATATAAAAAGTGGAAAAGCTAGAAAGGAGTGAATTCTCCACCTGTCTTGTCACACAGAAGCCTTCAGATGGCAGCAGTCATCTGCCAAAGCATTGAAGTAGTGAAGCAGTGTCATCACCAATCACCGCTATTGTGTTTGTGTCTTTTAGTAAATTTTGGAGATGTTAAAAGTTTAAAAAAAATAATAAATAAATAAAAAAAATCTTAAATCTTTCAACCGAAACTTCCTTACTCACACAGAGTCAGATTCACAGCAACCAGCTGAGGCGGGCGGAGCAGGAGAGTCGCTGTCTCCATGAGCGTGTGCAAACACTGACGGTGCAAAATAAAGATCTGCATGTGCAACTGCAAGAGATCAAGCGGCGACAAGCTGAGATTGAATGCAAGGTACATGTGCACTTCTGCTGCTGATCTACAACACATAAGACTATGAGGCAAACCACTGGAGCTCTGCTGTGGCATAGTCTCTGAAATATTACAGAACTCTTTGAAGTTTGTGTTACATTGCATATACATTTGGACAAAACTTTTTTTTTTTCTACTGGTAAGAAAAATAAGAATTTATTGTGTGAAATCTTCTCTAACTCATATTTAGCTGTAAAAATGTAAAATCTGGTCTGTTGTCTTCAGTATAAACATTCTGTTAAATATTCAACACCTCTCAGGAACCCCCCCCCCCCAGGATTCACACATCCAGAAATAGAAAATTTACATTAAGCTTCTCTTGAGCTTAGGTAGCGCTGTTGTTGAAATAATGTCTGAAGCAGTTTTTTCTGATACTGGCTTGTCTGGCTTGTTCTTCTGTAGAGTAAAGAAGAGGTGATGGCAGTGAGGCTGAGGGAAGCTGACAACATTGCTGCTATGGCTGAACTCCAGCAACAGATCTCAGAGCTTGAGATTGAGGTAAAGTCCCAGCACACTCCCCACTTTGTCTGTTTTTGACATTCAAGCACAAACAGACAAAGTGTGTGCATCATGTGTTGAAATTCATGGACTCAGGCCCTAGCATCTAGCATTTTTTAGAGTGGCAGGAAGAAGTAAGAGAAGCCTTTTAAGTTAACTTGTTTTGTATAAATTTGTCTTAAAATGTGATGACGTCTTCATCCAAGTTACAATTATGAACAAACATATGAGAGTCAAAAGTTATCAGACCTCCAATCAGTGAAACCAGATTGGAGGTGTGGGCTAGAACCACTTT
This sequence comes from Rachycentron canadum, assembly GCA_038496675.1. NCBI lineage: Eukaryota > Metazoa > Chordata > Actinopteri > Carangiformes > Rachycentridae > Rachycentron > Rachycentron canadum. The sequence continues at coordinate 13,312,011 of CM076656.1, read as the reverse complement.
GACTTGCAATGAAGCACTTCAACATTTTGCATTTTCTATTTTAAGGACACATCAGCTAATGTGAACCAGGCCTTGCAAAACAGAGCTCAGAAGAAAATTTGTAATCAAGAAATTTTGATTTGCATGAATTTGACGGTGTTACTGACTCACCTGAAAGAGTTAAGATATTCATCAGTGCACAGTTATACTGTCCAAATAAGGAGATGATCATTAACCTCAGAGTAACAGCTCAAGGCATGAAGGAATCATTGGAGCTGGTTAACATCTTTATTTAGAAGTCTGCAATGCACAAATGATGCCACATCATGCAGGGCTGCATGGAGAATGGTGCCCTGCCACTGACACCACAGGGGAAGCCATTGCTCTCTGAAGTTTACCAGCTCTTTGACACTTCACAGCTTTACTGGCCAAAAAAAGGTGGCTGTCCACCTGCTGAAGTTCAGTGGATGTTAGGTGATTGGTTGGTCAAATAAGCGAGTGTTATACTTTCATCATCCACAAGGGTCCGTTAGGGTCCATATAACATAAATTGTGTCATCAGATTGTGTGTGCAAGGCTCTGTGTACACTCTACTGTGTTGTGTTATACTATGAGGGATGGACTCCTGTACAGAATAATGTGCTCAATTGAGCATGATAATGGTTATTTCTGTATGTGTGATTTGAACTATTCTTACAGACAATCTCAACATAAGCAATGTTAATAAACTGTTAATAATCTTAATCTTATCAATAATCTGAATCTGAAAGCACCAAATGTCTGGTTTGTACATGTTGCCATGGAGACACCATTGTCAAATCTGATCAAACCACACCCATACAGTCCTTGTGATGTGATATTTTCTTCTCACTATAGTTCAGTTAGTCATGAATGTGTAATGTTGCAGAGTTACTTTTGAAACTTGCACACTGACAGTGTATGTAGGAGGAAGAGTACAACGCTAAACTTCCACGTTATTTTTGTTCTCAAGTTTATTGTATCTCAGAACTATGGACTTTATCCATAGGGTCACAGCGCGAGACAGTACTATACTGTATGATTCAGTATTTTTCGGCAAATGTTGAATATTTTGGATTTATTTGAGTCGCAGTCATACCTGCATATAAATGTAGTCCCTGTATGAACACGTTTCAACAAACAAGAGTGAAGAAACCAGTGTTTATCCCCAAACAAATGTAACGTTACACACAACAAGGGTGACCAAAACAAATACAGGCCTCTTCTCACAGCACCAACACTCAACAGTAATGACTGATAAAGGATGAAATAATCTTTAAAAAAATCATCCTCAATTGGTTTAGGTTTGTTTGTGGGCTCAGGGCTTGGAATTTTTCATCAGAGTGAAGAGTAACTGGGAGATGATGGTGTTTCATGTAGACTGTGGGAGGTATATGGGAATCATATACTACTTTAAATTTCTTTCAAATGCAGTAGAATATGAATATGTGTTGCTTGCTTCTATGATAAAATCAAGATTAGGATTTTAAACACTTGTACATTTAATATATGCAACCTGTGTGTATTTAAAAGTCTTTGTTGCTTCTGCTCCTGGTTATTAGTTTGTTGGTTGTAAACTGGTGACTTCACAGAAGCTGGATGTGTGATGTTAAGTTCTGTATTTAATGTCAGTCTCTAAATAATGTCAGAAATATTATGATTAACTTTGGACTTATTCTGGTATTGTGAGCAGTTCTGAGCAAATTGCATGAGATAATGCTTTAAAATGAGTCAAGTGAATTTTTCATTTTATCACAAATGATTGTTCTTTGTCTTGCTTGGTAATAAGCCCACATATGTGCTCATAATGTACTAAGGCCATATTTTTTTCCAACTCTAACATGACTCATCAGCATTGAGGAATGGAAACAAATCTCTACAAATTGCTCATTTATGAGTGAGACACAATTTGATAATATGCAGTCATTGTAATAGTGACCACGACCCAATATAGACTGCGGCGCCTTTGTAAAACAGCTAAAGTGCTGTAAAGTTGCATGAGACTGTCAACCATGGCCACGCTGGAGGCTGAAATGACCAGGGCACTCACCTTGTCTTCCCCCTACAGATGTGATTCTGGGTGTTTTTGCAGCAAAAAGCATCTTTGGCTTTGTTAAGCAACACATTAATGTTTCCTTCTATCTGTCTTTGGGCTTTTTGGCTTGATATCAGACTAATTGAACTATAGTTAAAGGTTATGGTGAAGGTTATTTACCGTCTTAGTGACATTGCACAGTGTGTTTCAGTTCCTCAGCATCATCCATGCACTTCTATTGGATCTAAATCTTCTTAAGTTGAACAGTTTTTAGTTTTTGCTCATCAAGTGAATATACAATAACATACATGGCAAATACAAGCACAATTACAATACATGAAAACGGTTGTAATAATATGTCTTCCTAAAAGTTATAATTCTCACCAAATTCTGTACTTATTTATATTAATGTTAAATGCTAAATTCATGGGTAAATATCAATTGTTTGAACTGAGCGTCAAACCAAAAACATGGGAACACCTTCCAAATAACAGACACACACAAAGAGATATTTTCATTATTTAATTCAACAAAGCTGGTTTATTTCACAAAAACTGAAAATTTAACATATGCAAAAGTATGTGAACCCTTGTATTAGTAGCTTGTGGCTCCTCCTTTTGCAGCCATTACTTCAACCAAACGTCTTCCGTAACCACTAACCAGTCTCTCCATCTGCTTATGGGGATTTTTGCCCACTGCTCCTTGCAGAACTCAGCCAGTTGAGAGAGGTTGAGGGACCTCTGGTATGTATCAACTTCTTCAGGTCTTGCCACAACATTTCAATTGGATTAAGGGCTGGACTTTGACTGGACCAATCCAGAGTATGAATCCTCTTTCTCTGAAGTCATTCCTTTGTAGTTTTGCTGGAATGCTTTGGGTCATTGTCTTGTTGCATAATCCATTTTTGTCCCATCTTCAACTCCCTGACTGATGGCAGGAGATTCTGGTCAAGAATTTGTTGATATGCCGGAGAATTCACGGTTCCTTGGATAATATGGAGTCGTCCAGGTCCAGAAGCAGAAAAGCAGCCCCAGACCTTCACATTTCCACCACCATGCTTGGCTGTTGGGAGGAGGTTCTTTTCTTCATATGCAGTGTTGGCTTTTCTCCAGACATGTTGGTTTTGATTGTGTCGAAATAATTTATTTTGGATTCGTCTCTCCAGAGAATGGACGTCCAGAAGGCCTCTGGTTTGTCCAAGTGTTCTCTGGCAAAGTTGAAATGGGCAGCTTTGTTCTTTTTTGAGAGCAGAGGCTTCCTTCTAGCAAGCCTCCCATGAATGTCATGGCTATTCAATTTTTGTCTGATTGTAGACGCATGCACATTTGTCCCAGATGCTACCAGAGAGGTCTGCAACTCTCTAGAGGTGATGTGTGGGTTGGCCTTCACCTGATTTTTTTTTTTTCTGATGCTTCTGGGTGATAGTTTTGATGGGCGTCCACTTCTTGGCAGAGTTGCTGTCATGTTGAAGGCCCTTTATTTGTAAATGATTTGTCTTACAGTGTATTGATGGGGCTGGAATCTTTTGGAGATGGTCTTATAGCCCTCCCCAGACTGATGGGCTGTCACTACCCTCTTCTTCATGTCCTCAGATATCTCCTTTGCTCTCAGCATTGTTGATTTGTATGGGACCACAGTGGTTTGGTTGGTTTCCTCTCTCTTTTAATTAGTGCAGGCCAAACCCTTTCCTGAGGATGTCTCATTTCATTGGTTTGCTTAAATGATTAATTCAGCAAATGTGTTTAAGCTGAGTTACCTGCTTGATTTAACCAATGCAGCTGGGAGTTCACTTACTTTTGCACATACACTAATTCCATGTTTCATGTAGTTTTTGGGCTACTTAAACAAGTCCCACTAAACATGTACATGCAATTGATAAACATATATCTGATATTTCACATTTAAAAACTGGTGATGATAAAATAATAGAACCATGGTAAAACAATGGAAACATCTAAACTGCTCAAGGGGCTCACATCCTTTCAAGCAGCACCTTTATACCCCAAAGTGCAAGGTGTTTCAAATAGTTGAAGCTGAAGGCCTAGACTATTTATAAGAATGACACCTACAACACAACCTCCCCCTCTTCTCCTTCACAAGCACACACAATCACACAGTGTGGTCTGAGGTTTTGTTACTAAGTGCTAGAGCAAAAAACATGCAACACCAAAACTTTACCACTACCGCCCTCACACACAGAATCTGGGTAATAAACATGGTTGGGTGTGTCAATTAAAAGCACTTTATTTTTATTTTACTTTAGTTTATACTTTAGTTACTTAAGTTTCTAAACAGTATTTAGGGAATGTGTTGCAGATGTGTCTTAGAAGTTTGGAGCACGGTATTGACTCTGTCTGTCTGAGTTGAAATGATTTGTGCTCTATACGTTGTGAGTGAATGTTTTCAGTAGCAAAAAAAGGAAAAAGAAAAAATCAGTTCCTTGACTTTGTTGTAAGTGAAAATGATGCATATAGATGGTGACGATTAGCAAGGTTCTAATGTGAAAGATCAGAGGTCACTGACGGATGAGATCAACTTTGAGCCTGAAGACTGAGTGCAGAGTTCAGAGCAGTCACTGATAAGGATGAAGGGTCGTCACTTTAAACAAGCTGCTCATGTGTACCTTACTGTCCTTCAGATAATACTGCAGGACTTTAGTGAGCAGATATAAATTCATGATAAACACTGAGCAATGATGGGAAAGCAATGCTGGTGAAACTGAGATGTCTAGAAAGGTTTATGTAGGATTCTTTCACTACCACAGTCATGGCCGCTGTTTAACGCCACACACTGTGTTGATAGGAAGTGGTTTCTCATTTTGAAGCAGAGACTCTACCAAAGGTGACATGCATGGTTTATTTTGAGGTTTCTATTACATACTCAGAGATTTATACTAAATGTATAAATGCCCATAAAGCAGCATTTTCATGTTTAATCTGTATTTGTCATGTCAGTGTGGGAAATATATTTAATTTGTCTCACACAATAAACACACACTAAATGTACTGAGAAATAAACTGTATGTAATGACACACATCTGTGCTACAGCCTAAAATATTGTCATTGCAAAATAAAAAAAAATAAAAATAAAAAAAAAAAAAATTTGAAATGGAAATCACACCTGCTCTTTTCTGAGAAGGAGCTGATTGAAGAGAATAATCATGCAAAAAAACGTAACATTAATCATCATTTCTCACTACAGCTGTGAGTTTTCACACATCCCTCACAAATGTCTTTGCAGATTCAGAATAAAGCCGCACGTCATCGCCACAACAATGGGGACGCACAAAGTGTAAAAATACTTTGTTCTAACTGAAACAGGAGATATCGTCAAATTAACTTGAAGTGCATTTCAGGGAAACTTCTCTTATGAGCTGTGATTTTACTCATTCACTCAAGATGTGATGATGTTAGTGATGTGCCAGATTATCAGATGCTCACTACTGGTCGTCCAGTAAACAATACTACTAGTTGACTGTTTCTCCATTACCCTTTGAATGGAACTCAAGAAGGTTTTTCTTTGAGTCTGCAGGAACGTAAGGAAAATGTTCCTTTTTTTATTTTGAGATGTTTGACATCCTCAGCTACAGTCTGACACCTGTTGACGCACACAGCTGAACATGAGGAAGTCTTATTAACTGTCTGCCCCTCAACATCACACTTATTTGGAGCAGTGAAACCTCAAAAACAACAGATAATCTCACTTATTTATAGGTCTTGTGAAAAAAAAAGCCTATTGGGAGTCACTAAACTCAACCCCCTTACCACAGGAATCAAAAACCTCATCTGTATTTTGGGCGTGTTAGCCAGCCACAAAAGATTTGGTCCACCTCTCAAGCTCGACACCTGAGCCAATGCTGTGTGCTGTGTACCGTCTTCCCTTTTTTGCCTCAGTGTTGCTGTGCTGCAGCCTGTGGTTTGAACTCCTCTGTTCACCCGTCACTGGCCACACAGTGCAACTGGCATGTTCATTTGGTGTGATTGAGGTTTGAAAGAGAGTTTGTGTTTGTCTCCAATGCTTGCAGATGTCTTCACTGAGGAGGGTAAACATCACATGGGCTGTTTAACTGTTAAAGCTAACAACCAGCCTCATCCCCAGGGCCCCAGGAGGAAATCAAGCACAAATGACACTGTCTTGTGTTTCCTCTGACATCTGTGACTTTACTCATCCGCCACACATGCAGGGTACTTTGTCATACTGCTTTTTTACAAGTGGGACATATCTGACATGGTACTGAATGTGCAGAAGCTCAGAACAATGAATATCAGTGGGTTTTCATTAAGATGCTGCATTTGACATTTAGTCCCACGTTTAACCACTTTGTCTTTGCTGGTGTGTTTATGTGATGTTAAAATCTTTTGCCACCTCCCTCTGGAGGAAAACTACCTATATCACTCAGCACTGAAGCTTCTTTAAAAAAAAAAACAAAAAAACTCCTCTCCTCTACCCACAGAAAGAAGAAGGAAAGGTCCAAGGCCAGCTGAACCACACAGACTCGAGCCAGTACATCCGTGACCTCAAAGACCAGATAGCAGAACTAAAACATGAGGTGAGGGGCATCAGGTCCATTACAACTGGTACTGGCTTATTTCTAAACAGTTTTTTTAGGTTCGGATCTTGTTTTTGCTGTTTCTTTCATTATGCATTTCAGAAGTTTCACAACATTCCCTCAGATATGATTTTACTTTGAAGCTACCAAATCAGAAGAAGTGTTAACTACACCCAGAGATTTCCTGTGTGGAGTTGACATTATGCACCTTTTGTGAATACCCTCACAGACATAACCAACAGATGTTGTTGAAACAAGGTTTTACCATACTTAGCACAGAGTAGAGCCCAGAGAGAAAACAAAAAATTTAACTGAAGGTTTGATGATAAAATAGTAAAATTTGCTCACTTTAGTTTAAAATGGAATTTTTCCAAAAATATATATTAGTATAAAGCAATATATATTGGATAACATAAATATATACTAAGGCTAATAATGCTTTAATTTCACACTTTCACACTTTCCAATTCTGTTTGTTTCAATTTGTGTTTGTTTTTGGTTGAGCATGATCCAAATCAGTCCTAACCCATTGCTTAATCCTGTGACAAACTATTCCCAGACCATGAGGAAGGGCTGGTGTATTAGGGGTTTGACAGTTGAATTCTGTTGTGGTCATGGTTGGAAGGAGAAATGAGGAGACCCAGCCTTACCTCTTCATAGAGATCCTTCAGAGGGTCCTGAACATACCTCAGCTGCCAGGGACCACTGGCTGGAAGAAAATAAATAAGATACTATCGATAGAGGGAGTGGAAATGGCAATCATATTATTGAATCAATGAAAAATAGACAAGTAGTAGTGGATGACAGCGATAATAGTTTCAAGTGTAATAGTATTATTAGTGGGTAAATATATCTTGATAGAGATGACCTTTACTCAAAGTAAGCGGTGTTGGTGAACCATGGCTAAATGGAGCTTCATGCATGAACTTCTCTCTCTGTATGAATATGAAAGCGGTGTAGTCTTAATCATTTCCCCACTCACTTGGTTTTGCCTGGTGGTCATCTTGGTTTGAGAATCTCCTGCTATGAATCATGTGAACTTTCTGAGTAGACCTGAAAATAGAGAGTGGCTTAGTAACCATCACTATCATTATCCTCCTTCACAATCTGCATTTTAAACCTGAATCATATTGGTGGATTTTTTTTGTTGTTGCTGCCAGTCAGATGTTGATTAGATCACAATTTCCTTTTTGCATGACAACAACAGGAAGGTAGCCTCCCAAATTTAGACAGGTGCAGGTGAATGTGGGCTTGTTTTTGTTATTAGCCTTGTGTACTGTGCTCTCAACTGGCCTCTTAATGCATCTCTTCCTACATGTCTGTCTGTTGGCATGGCAGGCCATTCCAGGTGAGTTGGTACAGATATGCTATGTAACCTCCAGTGATTGAAACCTGACCTCTTGTCAACAGTCTTCTCATTGGCTTTGTGGCCACTGTAATCCCATTTGGGTCTGTGTAACTCATAGCAAGGGGGACGTTCCTGGATGCTTCCATGGAAAAGGGAAGTGATGGTTGGCTGCTCCACCAAATGAGAGGTGGGGAATTAAACCTGACAAACCAAACAGTCTTCATGGGTGTAAGGTGTAAATCTTATGGTTTGTAAAAGTTTTCTATGTCAACGTTACTATGTGCGGCTAGTAAAGGCGTTTTCCACCATTGGTCTCAAAGGAAGGTGAGACGCATTCAGGTTCAGTTCACCAGAAAGATGCAAAGTAGACAATTTATTTGAAAACTTACTCGGACAGGCCCCACAAAGGCGAAGTTTCTGCTCTATTGAATCAGTTTTTGCTTAAGACCTCCGTGCACAACAAGTAGCTGGTTGATCTGGCAAATGCATGTGAGGTTAACTTCCCATCTCTGATAAATGGCAGACAGCCACCAGCTGTGGGACACATTCAGGACTGTCTGACAAGCCGTCTCAAACGAAGCTATCCCAAACCCTGCTACTACAGTTTTGTCCCAAATCCACACTACATACTGAGTGTAAGGACGTTTTGAATATGTTGTGCATTCACAAAATAAATTACACTCACTAGAGACATCGGTGGGACAGAAAACCTTTTTGGGTGTGTAGTTAATAGACTCCAACTGTCCCACCATGTTCAAAGGAGGGAGGAGTTATTTACAGCTGGAAACTAATAGTTGATGGTTATGAAAAGACAAAAAAACTAAATATAAAGTATTGCATATTTGCAAAATTATTTTTTTGTTTGTTTAATATACTACTTGGAAAAGTACTGTACATTATATAAAATTACCATATAGCATACACTGTATCCTGTTTGTGTGTAGTGTGGGATTGGATCACAGTTCATATCTTAATATTATATCACATTACTCCCTTTAGGGTTCTGCTTGAATTGCTCCCTGCATGTCAGATTTGTGAAAGACGTGTGATTTGACCATATCTTCACGTTAAATAGTTTGTTCCTGACATACGTGCCAATCTTTGTTTTCTCCATCAGAACTTGAGTGTCTGTGTTTTGCTCATTTGCATGCAGGATTTAAAAAAAAATGTCTTTGCGTTGCTGTTACTCATCATGCTTACTCCCACAGATTTGCTGCTTAAAAGGGCCGAGGGGCTTGGCCAGTCAGCCCACTTTTGATGGGATCCACATCGTAAATCACTATGCGGGGGATGAAGAGTCTTACCAGTCTTCGGATGAAGATGGAGTCAAGGACCCCATCCTCAAGAACACCCAGCCCACCCGTATCAGACTGCACCCCAACCTTGGGGACAGCGATAGTGAGGAGGACGACGGGGAGGCTCTGCGGCTCTCTGTCCCAGAGAGCAAGTCCACCACTGTGTGACAAGCAGGCACTGGCTGCTGGAGTCGCAACGCAGGCTGTCGGCACTCGCTAAGGATGTGGCGGTGTTTCCAGCAACCATTTCAGAGTCTGGATCTAGAGTTCTGAATTTCAGAGGAAATATGCATCAACATTTCATATCACAAAATCACCCTTATGGATTTAGTTTTTCTCTGTTTACCTCCTGTTTGTAGTTTCTGTTAACTTCTTGAGGGCAGCAAAGACCGCTGGCAGATCATCGGTGTGGACCTCAGCAGAGAATTACATAATGTGGAACATATCAAACTCTGTTGGGCCACAGAGACCAGAGAAAGAGAAGAGAAGAGAGGGGGAGGGGTTGAGGGAGCCCCGCCCCCGTCCTGTTGGTACAACACAGAGAAAGAGACTGTGCAATAAAACATTTTATGCTATACTACACCCTTCATTCAATGTATTTTTATATTTTTAAAGCGTTTTATAAATGATCATCAACAATGTATTGATGCCGTTACTACTAAGTGTCCATCATGCAGAGGCATAATTGTATGAGTGCTGTGTGTATATATAAATATATATGTATGGTCATGGTGAGCTTGCTCAGAGCCTGGTATCAAAGCCACTAGTATCAGCCATCGTTGACTTGAGGTTATGATGACCTTTAGGCCTTAGACCATGCCGCATGCCTTTCACCAGGGGCTGGTGTATCACAAGCTCATTGTGACATCTGAATACTTGTAGATATGTAAATGTGTATTATGCTTGTTTTTTTTTTCCTCCTTTTGAACTTGAACATATGTATCTATTGCATATCTGATGTTTAGAATATATTGTACAATACAGAAAAAAGGGACATAGATTTGTTTAATTTGGTAACACAAATGACAAACCTGTTTTCTTAGATGAGTGAGGTGAATTCCTGTTAAGAAAAAAAGATTTGTTCTTGGCTGAAGACATCAGATAACATGAAAACTGAGCAGGGGACAGATTTATTTCTTAACTACTGTTGCTATTGTTCTCTGAAAGCATCTCAACTTTACTTTCAAAATGAGCCCTGAAAAGCAGCACGTGGGACAACGGCCGATGAGTCAAATGTGATTGTCTGTCATATGTTTTTGCGTATCACAAACAAGCAAACAAATGGATGACAGCCCTATAGGGACTTTGAGCCGGGAGGTAAAAATGGAGACGATGCTTGTTCACATCTGGAGGAGAATTGGGAGTTGTACCAAAGTAAGCACTAAGTCCTGTATTGTGCTCATCCACAGGCCAGTTCCACTCCATTTCATGTGCAAACACCCGGATGTGTAAGACTCTAAATGTCTCTGAATGTCCAAACTGAACGCTAATTCCTGTATTCAGTGAACGACAGTCAGTTCCAGGAAACAGAAAATTGTGACTTTGACTTAGTTACTCTTGTGTCCCTTTTAATAATAAGTCTGCGTCTTTTAATGGGAGATGAACACTTCATGGCACTTTTGAGTCTGCAGTGCAGTAAGGACACACATGGCAACACTATGGAGCAGTCAGCACACCCTGAGACTAAATGAGATTGTTGTGTGTGATGAGTTCATAATAAAATGTTTGATAAACTCCTGGTGTGTGTGTGTGTGTGTGTGTGTGTGTGTGTGTGTGTGTGTGTGTGTGTGTTAGCAGCAGCAGCAGTCCCCTAAACCAGAGCCTCCTTTCATATACTCAAAATGTTCTGTGAGCACATGTGGGATGTTTAGTCTTAGCTCTGCCTTCCTCTGAAGATTTTTTGCTTAGATTGACTGTTTCAGGAAGTGATTTCTCGCGGTTTTCAGAGCTGAGCCTCAACTACTATCATCAATCATTTCATGCAGAAAACCACATATTAAAAGCGCGTTTCTCGTCGGGATTTCAAAGATTATCCAGGTTTGTATTGTTGCTGAACGCTGATTGCATTTTTAATATTATTATTAGGGGTTAAGGACGTGTCGTTGTGATGGCCAGTGAGCTCAGTGTAATATTTCATACTGCAGTGATTGATTGTGCTCGCGGGTATAATGATCGTGCTTCATGGCGCAGAGGAAGTCAGTTTATTCCAAAGTCTAACAAATTGTTCGTGAAACTTCAGCACTTAATCTGATTGTTGTACCTGTCACACAGACCTACGTGTGATTGTGTTGCCCCCTTCCCCCAAAAAACGATTTAAATCATTCAAAGATAGTTACATAGCAGCGAATTTACAAGCAACGTGATCTGAATATAAAGTCGCCGTGTTGACTGAACATGTTGACGTTTATTAAAAAACTTAAAAATCTAAACTAATCGTATGTGGCGTCACGACATGTTCAAAATAACAAGAAGCATTAAAAGAGACTGGCGCCGTCTGGGAGGCGATGACTCATTTAATGTTTACACACATAAATATTTGTTTGTTTTTTAAAATCTGAATTTCACCAGAGAGCCGAATATGCATTGCGGAGAAAGGAAGGACAAGTATTTTATTTATGCGGCGTTAATGTGGCCGCGCATGAACAACTTTGGCTTCTGCAGAATATATGGATGGGCCTTCAAATAAAAACCTTTATCATCATCGTTACTGTTTTTGTTGATCATATTCTGTTGTTGAGATTACAGCAGACCTAACGTCCAGGTCTTGAGTCTGAACTGTCCCGGCAGGATGACACGGTGGGTGCGCGGCGTTGAGAAACTCCTGCGGGCCTATCGCTTCGCTCCGGGTCTGTCGCCTTCTTCTTTTATCGGTTCTGGCCTCATATCTTCTCCAGCACGGTGCCCGGATGCTGCAGCCGTGATGGGTCTAATCGAGCCGGGGCATGTGGAGCTTTGATTTCCTGGCCTTCATCCACTGATAGGCTGCTCCTGGTGCCCACTGCGTTACACAGCCAGGATATAACATATTACATATATTCACGCTGAAACAGTTTCTATGGTAGATTTCATTCATTATTGATGATCAAAATGCACCCGGTCCATCGCTGCGAAGGCAACTGGATTCATTTAAGGCACCTGCAGCGGATAAAGGGCACCAGGGCGCACAGCTCTGTCCTCTCTGCTATTGATCAGTGCAGCCGCTGTAATCTGCGTCCTGGGCCAACAGAAAAGAAAAAAAAAAGCCTCTTTTATGGGCTTCTTCCTTTTCAGCATAATGGCCAGAGTTACGTGAAACTGTCACCACAGGCGCGAGGACGGAGAGTGTCTGTCGCATAATAACAGTCAACTGACCAGAACAAAGCTGCACCAAACTTTGTCTGTGGAGCAAGGTGTCATTCATGTGCATTTTATGTTGTTGTTGTTCTTTTTTAAATATTCTACTCGGCTGTTATTTTGTTCTATTGCGCTTCAGGCACAAATCACACACTGGTAACACACACATACACACTTCTGGTAACGTTGAGCTGCTTCTGCAATTTAATTATATTTGTAAGCGACTCTGATCTATATTAAGCATAAGAGGACAGTCGGGTCAAAGTTTCCTCCGCCCCTTATATTTTACCGCTACGCGCAGGCTCAGCGAGACACCCCAGGGTGCGCCTCTGCGTTTCCTCTACCTCGGCCCCCTCTCCTAAGATTGAGGAAAGCGTCTGATAACCGTGTGTCTCCGCTCCTGTTTGACACGAGCTGCAACTCCAGGTGGTGGGATAAAAAAAAAAAAAACAACTCTCGATTGATATAAAAGATTCCCAAATAAAGCCTGGTTTTATTTTGAAAAAAAAAAAAAGAATCAAAATGGACTGCTGATAGTCCCCGGGTGCTGAAACAAGTAGGTCAAAGGAACTCCACTGCGTCATAGGCCTCAGTTATCAAGTCGAGTCCTGAAATGAGTGACTTTGGGGAGACGTGACAAGAAGTCGCCCCCGCTTCAGTCTATTTTCCTGTCACCTGTAACCAGCCCAGACTTCACGCTGACTGAAACACTGCGGGCGGCTGTATTTATTTGCAGGAGCAGAGCGGAGGAGCCGCAGCACTGACACCTGTCCCTTCGACACCTGGCCGACGGGACGGACGGACGCTGCGTCGGCGCATGCTCCGTCGCCAGGTTGGACCCTCTTAAAGCACTTGGGATCCACATCCTGCGGCCAGAGTGTCTGCAGGGTTCAGAGCGAGCGGCACCGTCCACAGGGGGACTCCTGTCTGCAGCCGGATTACTGTCACTGTCGCCGCTCCGTCTGCTCTCGGGTCAGAGATGCCTCGCTCCTTCTTGGTGAAGAGTAAAAGGGCGCACAGCTACCATCAGCCCCGGACTTTGGAGGATGACTTCAGCAGGCTGGAATTCACCCTGGCGCAAATATGCTCAGGTATGTGCAAAAAAAGAGGAAATGAATCTTCAACATTTAACTTAAGCTTGAAATATTTCAATCTTCGGGATTTCATCCCCTGTGATGTAACAGTCGGGATGGGTTTTGTTTCCTAACTAAAGACTATTTCGAGCAACGAGCTGCGGATTAAACCATGAAACAAAGTGAAACTGTTTGCACACAAGTAAATAAACCGCTCCATTTAAATGACTAGGAGGAGTCCACTTTATGAACATCGGCCTTAAAACACGTTTTGTCCCTAAAATTGTTTTATGAAACATTTAGATTTAATTGCTGATGTTACACATTTTGTTCAGAGATTTTATGATAAAGAAAAACCAATAGAGACGCTTTTATTTAAGGTTATCACCATTCTTTTTTTTTCTATTTTATGACATCATAGGGTATTAAGGTGGTATCACCCTTGACTTTAGGTAATTTTGAACATATAATAAATCTGTCACCTACAGTGGCTACATTGTATTGCAAGTGCCACCATTTTTATTACAGGAGTTAATAATAATAATAATAAAAGTAGTTGCAGCAGCAGCCTGTGCAGTGATACAGAGCTGCTCCTCTTCAAACGTTAGGTTACCTGCTTGGATGTGATGCTGACTGTCCTGCCTGTGTCCTCAGAGGCAGATAAGCTCCCGGAGGAGCCCGACATGACGGTGGACTGCTTCGGCCTCTCTCCGGACTCTCACCTGGCTGACGCGGCTGATTTCTCCCCAAAGTCTCCGCTCAGCTGTGCCGACAGTCTGTGCGACTTCTGGAGGCCTCCTTCCCCCTCTGCATCGCCGGGTACACACAGACACACAAACACACAAACACACGCGTCGCCTGTGATCGCAGACACTATAGCTACACGTTAAAAGCCAAGAGATGCTCGCTGGGAGGTGACAGTGGATTTGGACTTGGATTGTTGTTATTTTTGCATTATGGGGTTTTAACTTTTCATTTTAAAAGCCATAATACTGTGAAGGCGATCACATTGATAACATAACATAGGCTATAACATAACAGGGCTCTATAGATATAGTGAGTTTGCCTATTGTGTGAAACACTAATTTACCTACTTAATATCATGTGGAGAAGTAACAGATGCGCCAGATGAAAATGTCCTTTATCATAGTAATAGGCTGTGATATCATATATCATAGACGCTCGCTTGTTTTAAAGCTGGTTCATTAAGTGCATGATCTCTTAATCACCATCAAGTTCCAGGTTCCTCCTTTTCTCTGGAAGAGCATTGCAGGACTCCCCCCCGGCTCCTGTGGGGCCCTGTAAACGCCCCACTTTAACCGTGTCACTGGTCACATCAAATTTTCATCTGCCTCTGTCCTCCCCTCTCCAGCTGATTCGGAGAAATCCCTGTCTCCTCTGGTGGATGAGACGCAGCCCTTCACGGTTCCCTTCCGACCCTACGCCTGGGGCAGCTACCAGGGGCCCGGCCTGAGGCCCCTGGTGCAGCAGAATCTCCACCCGAGCGTGGAGTTGGACAGGGGCCCGGCCGCGGTGGCCTTTTACGGGGGACCAGGGGACCAGAGTGCCCACCCGGGCCTGTACCCGGACCGGGTTCTGGGAGATGAGACCTACGGGGACTACAGCAGGGCCGCTCTGCTGTTTCCTGACGGGGGCCTGCACGGGAAAAGGAACGCGGTGAAGGCCCGGTCTGAGCTGCTGTGCTCCAGTCTCATCCTCAACGGCGCATACAAGTGCGTCAAGTGCAGCAAGGTGAGGATGGAGCCGCGGCCACAGCATCAGCTCTGCAGGGAGAGAAATAAAACACGCGTGTATAGAAGCTGCAGCACAGATGTGACTTCAACAAAAAAATGATTTCGGTTGTGACGAATAACTTCGGCCCTTCTTGTCTCCCCACCAGGTGTTTTCTACTCCGCACGGTTTGGAAGTCCACGTCCGCAGATCGCACATCGGCACCAGGCCTTTCGCGTGTGAAATCTGCGGCAAAACCTTCGGACACGCAGTCAGCCTGGAGCAACACAAAGCCGTGCACTCTCAGGTGACTTTACGCCCGCATCCAGCCATTCACACCTTTTTTTTTTTTTCTTTTTCTTCTTCTTCTTTCCTCATCTTCCTGTCAACAAAGACCGCGCTCACGGTTTTTCACTCGCCTCCGCGTCTCGTTTCAGGAGAGAAGTTTCGACTGCAAAATATGCGGCAAAAGTTTCAAGCGCTCTTCCACGCTGTCGACGCACCTGCTCATCCACACCGACACGCGGCCGTATCCGTGCCAGTACTGCGGCAAGAGGTTCCACCAGAAGTCCGACATGAAGAAACACACGTTCATCCACACAGGCAAGCGGCGCAAAGACACGAGAGAAGCCTCGAAGTTTCGATTTAAAAAAAACAAAAACAAAAAAAAACAACAACTAAATGTTTGTTTGTTTGTTTGTTTGTTTTCAGGCGAAAAGCCGCACAAATGTCAGGTGTGCGGCAAAGCGTTCAGCCAGAGCTCCAACCTCATCACACACAGCAGGAAACACACCGGCTACAAACCCTTCGGCTGCGACCTGTGCGGCAAAGGTTTCCAGAGGAAGGTGGATCTGAGGAGACACAAAGAGACGCAGCACGGACTGAAGTGACAGCGCAAAACAGACCAAAAAAAAAAATAAATAATAATAAAGACTTTCAATTCTCCTTCTTCAAGCGAGTGACAAAAACAAAAGCAAAGACGTTTTCAGACGCGAGGCATTTTCGCCTTCACTGCCTCCTTGGCCCTGTTTCCTCGCTTCAGGACATTTTGGATCATGAGCTCCGTGAAAATAAGTTTCATACTATGAGCCAACGGCAGATCTTTCCCCCCCCAAACAATTTATTTTATCCATGAGAACGTAAAAGATGAATGACAATAATAATAATCTTTCATTGAACCAAAGAAGGATTTCTCAGTCGGAGACACCATCAACACTAAACAGGCCTTTGCATCCCATTGTAATGTTCGATGGCCAAGAGAACCAGGCATAAGCTGTGAACTGTAGAGAAAACAGAAATAAAACGATGAAATGCATTTACTCTGTTTGTATGTCGACTCAGTGGGCACCAAAACACCTAAATATCTGCACCTTCACTTCAGCAGAAACCACCGGGAACAAGATGAAATCAGAACTGAGGCTTTCACTTTGTAGGTGAGACTAATGTTGGCACAACAGCCTCCTCTCACTGGAGGAGGGTCACTGCCCGTGTGTGAGCTGTCATCTTTGATTTTTCTTTCTTTCTTTTTTTTCTCTCTCCCCATTTTGCACATTTTCTTGTCATAATAAAATAGAAATGTGATTTTCTGTTTGATTTTTATTGAAAACAAACGAAGAAACAAACCAAAAAGTAGATTTGAACTCCCTCTCCAAGTGATGATTATTGTTGTTAAGTTATTATTATTATTATTATGATTATTACTGTTGTCATCAGTAGTAGTAGTAGTAGTAGTGGCATGTCTTAAGCCATTTGACATTTTTTTTCTTCTACAGTGGTTTATCTTCATCTGCTATTTTGATTTTCCAGCCACAAAACAAAAACTCTAAGCTATTGGATGTGTTCTTTTTCGAAGTGTTTTTTCAAAGTGCAGAAGATTAAAACCGCAGGCCGATGAAAACTCGTGGGCGGGGCCACTGAACCACCTTGCTGCCGTGATTGTGAATGCCCAGAGGCCGCTGTTTGTTTTGAACACTGTCTCCATGTGTTTGGACCTTAAACAGTGTGAGCAGATTTAACCGTTAACCAAACGCCTTTTACCCTCATGGCTGTTAAAAAAACAAAAAACAAAAAAAAACAAAAAACAAAACGGGTTTTGGCAGAAAGAGACAGAGGAGGCACCACATGCAGCAGCTGTGCTCCTCAGAGGAACTGCTGCTGAGATTAGACTTAATATTATGAATTAGAATCAAATGAGTAATGGACAAAAGATAAAGTATTCAGCAAATGAAATTAATACCTTATATAAAACGTGGCGATATATATATATATACATATATATGTATATGTATATATACATACATACATATACATATATATATATATATAGTGTTATACTGTACCAAATGAGTCATTATCCCAAGAAAATGAACTATATTACGTTAACCAGGTTAGGTGACCTGAACTTTATTTGTTTACTGCGCCTCTTTTCTGATGCTGACAAAAGAAAGGAGAAACAATCAGTTAGTTGTCTTCCCTCAACATTGATTGAAATCACTGATTCACAAGGATTTTCTCTGCCTCACTTCCCCCCAGATCGTACAACATCCAGGCCTGCAAAAATACTGAATATTTTAAACCCCAAGACGAACAGGCTGAAGAAGAACAGAAAAAGGCTCATTTAAAGCTCAGACTTACTGGAGATGAGCACAGCGGCAAGAATGAGTCACGTCATTTATATAAAAATACATTTCAGGTGCAACAAGCCCACATTTCCGACTGTAAAATTAGTTAGAAAAATACATGTCAATGTAAATTCTGGCAGAGTGGGTCATGTAACACGAACTCACAAAGTGTCCGGAAAAAGCCAATGTTGTCATGAGAAAAGCACAGAGTCGCAGGGGTTTTCCACCTGTTGCAGTGAGTTCTTAGAGCCTCGAGCAGCCAGCCTGACCGCAGGCCTTTGAAGTGCTGGGCCAAAGGGGTGATTTCAGGTGTGACAGCAGGAACACTGAGACTGGATTTTTGACATCAAACACGCAACTCACAACTCTTTGACTTAACGCAGCAGTTTGTGATTTTAAAACTGCAAAATCTGCGTAGGATTTAAAAAAAAAAAAAAAAAATCCCACACAGGGATCCCTCTGAGGAAAGCTCCTTACGTGCAATGTCAGAGGGAAGCTTTTCAAGCAAAAATCTTCAAATAAGCCATTAGGCTCACCAGATTTCCTCCAAGGGCAGGGGTAGATTTTTTAAGCATTACCCCACTGCCCCGAGGCATATCAAATATGAATAGAAAACGGCTCGATCGATCGGAGTGGGCGAGTAATCAGAGCATTGCAGTCTGAGGCTCAAATCTTGGCCTGCATCTTAGTCCGTAAGTGCACACACATGCACAACACACACTAACCACACATGCTGAATGCTGCACACACAGGGGTACGAATGGATTCATTTTTCCTGACAGACACAGTTGTCCAATTAGAAAGTTCAGTGTCGTGGTTGTGGATGATTTATTATTAATCTCAAATTAAATATAAATTATCAAAGAGGGATTTTAGAGACATGGTATTGTCATATTGACTGAGGAATAGAGTTTAGATAAATACAAACATCTCTTTATGTCTTTATTTCTCCTGGTTAAAAGAGAAAACTCTTGAAATAAAACTTGAAAATCTTTGGGGAAGATGTTTCCAAAGGTCAATGAGCAGCAACAGCTTTTGAAACCAGACTCCTGATTTACAACTGCGATATTCAGCTTGAAGCACCAAAGGAAAGAATGTGATTAAAACATCACACGTAAATGGATGCAATAGGGGAGACACAATGGAGGAGAAAGCAAATGTGATCAGTTCCCTGAGGGCGAGAAGAGCTGCTGTGTATATTGTAATAATAATGTGGTATTTGCTTTCATGGTGCGCTCAGCAAATTTTACACAGGTTTGACGAGTTCGAAAATAGAGATACGGGATTTTTGGATGGAGGCTTTGGAGAAAAAGCACTGATTCATATGTTTGATACAGTAACTGATCATAAGAAGTTCTTACATGAAATAAAACGAACATAAAACTAATTGTCTATACACACAATTTATTTAGGAAAGTTTCTGCATCAGAGAGACTTCTCCTGCTCACCTGTGCTTGACACGCCAACCAAGCTGGGACAGATGATGAGAGGCACAGCTCATATAGGCCACAGCTCTTTTGTTGCGGAGGCTTATTCATTATTCACCTGATCTGAAAAACAGACTGCAAACCAACTGCACAGCTGTCATCAAGCAACAAGGCGTAGGCACAAATTATTCATGACTTCGCAAAGAAAAGGCAGCAGAGTGACGGGAAAATAATAACAAGAGACATCAGCGAGGCAGCTGACAGGCTGAACACGTGTGGGGAGAGTCCGGCCTGTTCGGGCTGACAAGCTTCTCCCTAAAGCACCAGTCGCAGCTACACTGCATTTACCCTGGTCAGAGGCTTTTACAGTGTGGCAGTGGATGAGGAGGCATATGTGTTTGGTTTAGAGGTTTTTACACCATTGCTAAACACAATCTATCTCAAGTTCAAGTATCAAAAAAGATTGATTTAATTTAGTATCTATTAACATCACAGCAGCTCAGTCTGGGGTGTAGGCTGCATGAAAGTTTCCACCCCACCACGAAACTGAACAGGATTAAGTCGTTTAGAGAGTGGTTAATGTGAAATCATACAAGGATCATATCTATAGGCTATTTCATATTTTGTTTGCTCCCTCGTGGTAATATGTCCTCTCATTTCATTTCTCTGCTGGTGACATGTACTTATACCTTCCAACAAAGATCTTTATATGTTATGTCTATACAGAAATGTCTGTTTAAAGTGAAAACTAGAATGTAACCAATTTTCTTAAGATAAATGCGGACAAGAAAGAAATTGTGTTGTTACAAGCCCTAACCATATTTCTGATGAGGTATCAAATCCTGAATTATTATTATTATGTAAAATTAAACCTGCAGATAAAAATTGTGGGAGGCTGTATTATTTGGTCACAGCTCCCAGATTTGAATCACTGTTACTAACTTTGAGTTAGTAAGTTTTCTTTTTATCCACCAAGGCAAAGATTCAACCTACACTTGGTCGTAGAATGAAAAAGCCTTTGTTTCGTCTCCTCCTGCAATTCTTAGCTTCCGTAATCAAAAATCCTTCGTCAGGCTACAGATTGTACTAAACTCAGCTGCAGGGCTTTTAACCAGAAAGATAGGCTCATGTTACACCTGGTACATCTGCTCTGTGTTGGCAAACTCTTCATTTTAGAAATGAATTTAATTTTAATTTAAGTGATAATTTTTAGAGCACTACACGTCAAGCATTATCTATTGGTTGAATGAATGATGAAGAACTATTCAAAATACTTCTGAAGAAGGAACCAAAAAACATTAGATGACTGTTTGATGATCAATAAATTCCAAGTAACTATTTATGTTATTATCAATGGAGACTTCTTTTAGTCATTTTTAGTTTATCCTGATTTTAGTTATCTCATCAACTTCTTATTTGACTCATTTAATCAAATGGTTTTTATTAGCTTTTAAGCATATACTGTCAGGTCATCTACTATGGGTTAATGCTATAGGCACCTTTAAAATGTTGTTTATGGAACAGATCTATTGAAAGTTTATTTATAATGATTAATAATTCAATAACAAGTAAGTCATGTTTTTGTACAGTATTTTTACAGCATGAAAGTCATGCAGGCCAGTGCAGTGTGTGTTATGAATGTGTGTGTGTGTGTGTGTGTGTGTGTGTGTGTGTGTGTGTGTGTGTGTGTGTGAGACGGGAGATGGACAGTGTTGTTGTTTTCATTTTTCAGGCGTGTTTATAATGGCATGTCCCAAGGTGTTTGTTTGTGTGATTCTAAAGCCACGACGCGCACGCACACACACACACACACACACACACCAGTGACATCAGAAAATGGTGGAGGCCAAATGAGAGCCGACATTTTTTTCCCAGCTGCCTTGAAAGCTTTCCATTAGCCGGGCTCTGTTCTGAGGGTCTGGGGCCCTGAACAGCATGAGCCCAGAGGTTGAGGGGGGAGGCTGTTGGTGGTGGGTAGTGGTGGGTGTGTGGGGGCCAGCTAGGATGAGGACTTGCAGGTTTGATGAAAGAGGGGGGCCAGTGAGGCTGTCCACTCATTTAAAGACATGTTTATCTGGTTCATTTAGCATTACATATCACTAGACGATTTGGATGTGAGCTGTCACTCAGGAACAAAAGGCTGCTCGGCCATCGCTCAGGACTTACTCATGTTTGTGTCACAGTCCCCTGCTCTCTGGGCGCCTCCACACATTCAATTTTAGATTCTGTACCTGACAAAAAGAACCTGTGTTCAATCCTTTTACTGCATCTGCTGCTGGCTTAGTTGGCCTGGTTTCTGAAGTCATGTCTAATAACAAATGAATCCTGAAGGTGACATTAAAAGGATTCACTCTGGTTAAAAGGCTCGATAACAAAGGATTCTCCACTCTTCAGGGGAAAGACAACACATGAAAAGAAAATCAAGTGACAAGAAAGAGAGCTTTTAGTGTGTGGTTGATATTCCTGTTCCCTCATAAAAGGCTTTACATCACTGAGAATTTGTGAAGAGCTGATGTGCAGAATGTAAAGCTGTGAGATTCCTGTAAAAATCTTTGTATGCTACACACGTGTATATCAATAAGTTTATTGGTATGAAGATAAATAAGACTGAGCTGTTAATTGTGCAATAAAAGTCTATTGGGGCAGAGGATCAAACCTCAGTAGTTTTTTTTGTGCCAATGGAAACATTTTTATGGAGCACAGTATTTAAAACAACTGTCATGTATCAAGCTTGGCCTCAATTTTTTTCTTTTTGTGGACAATTTCTTTTATCAGAGAGGTTTTGATTTTTAGCATATTTTTCCACTGCATTTTACTGAAGCAAAATCAAACTGCTGGTGTTCAGAAAAAAAATATGAATGATAAACATTTTGGTTCCAAAACACTATTCGTAAAATTCTGCAAACTAAAGCAACATATAGAGCTGAACAGTAATTTCAGATTGATCAAGTTCAAAGAAGATTTTAAATCACATTACATTTACTCATTTAGAAGAATCTTTTATCCAAAGCAACTAACAAGTGTGAGACAATATTAAAATTTCAGTGCAGTAACTTTGGCTAAAGTACTAAGGTCATGTATTCAATGTGCAAGGACATCAGGTAAAGAAAAGTCCAAAAGTCACAATGTGGTTTCAGTGTCGTTTTACAACACTGAGTCAAAATAGTAAGTAAAGTAAAAACAGAGCTCTACGAAGTCAAGACGCGCAGTAAGTATTTCACGGCTTTAATAAAGCATCACTGGAGTGAGTTTGTTTTTGAAGTCACATACCTGTGTGTAGCTATGGGGTTTCAATTGACTATAGTAAACCCCAGTCAAATACAGTTAACCAGCCCATGAAGGATCATCTGGAAGGTAAGCTTTTGGTTTATCAGTATTGTGACAAAACCTACACCAAAAAGACAAAAGAACAAATGAAGTCAGGGGATACATACAGAAAGGTGTCCACATTACTGAACATCTCTCCAGGTTAAATCAGTCTTTAAAAAGTGGAAAGAGTGGCTGTAAATCTTCCATGCTCAAAAAGTACACAGGAAAACAAAGAAAATTAATGTTCTGCAGTGGTCGAGTAAGATCAGGTTCCAGATTTCAGTTCAATCTAGGATTTGTGGCTCAATTTAAAAAGGTGGACCACCAACGATCCAGATGTAACCTAACTGAGGAATGGGAAAGATATTTATCTCCAGATATGCAGAGCTAATAGTGCCCAAACATGTGCCTATATCTAAATAGCAAAGAGAGAGCATGGCGTTTTTGCCTCTCTCTCACTGAAATACTGAAATGGAGCAGGTGATTAGTTACACAAACATGTGCTCTGCATTTGTAATCAATTATTTTAAGATTTGTTTTTACAGTTTCCATTCAATAGTGTCAAAGAGACACAGTGAATCTGCTTTGATTCAATGTTGTAAAACAAAACAACATGAAAACTTCACATTTACTGGGATTCCTTGCATTAATAAACAAGCCGTGTACAGTCCAGCCCTGTGTTATGCAATCAAAATGTTAATTAAGCGGTGATATGTGTTGTAATGCAGGAAAGTTTAGCGCTTCTGTCAAAATAACACAAAAAACCTCTTTCATGTTGTATTAACTATGCAAACAGCATGATTTGCGAACGAGGAGGCAGCACAAGATGTTTCTTCGTGATACTGTCATCCCCTTAACCAGGCCTGATTGCAGCTATGAATCTTCCTAAAAAATTCATAAGATCCATTTCACAAATGACCAAGTCAAGCATGTGCCTGTATCTAAATAGCTAAGAGAGAGCACGATGAGGAAGATCTATAAGAGGAGCCCTAAGCCAGTAGAAGGAGCACAAAATGACAAAGATTTATTCTCAGCCATGATCAAATATTTATGCTGAGGCATTCAAGTAAAGTTACTTTTTGTGTTCTGATTTAATGAATGATTTGAGCAGTGGTAGTGCTGGGAGGCACAGATGTTGGGTTTGCTGAAGCCTGCGCTAATGCCCATTCAGGGGTCTGTGTGGTCATGTGTCAGACTGCAGCAGGATCAAAGCAGAGTAATGCCATTGTGGCAATCGCAGCATAGAAGAGTAGGATGGTAAGTACTTCCACAGCCCCAGAGGTCTACACTGGGCTATGGCTGGGCAAAATGAAGCAGGAAAGTGGGAAAATAATTACTGTCTTTGTTGAAAAATCCTGCAGGAGAAACAAGGCTTTGAAACAGCATTTTCAACCTTTTTCTCCTGTTTCATCCATAAATTAAAATGAAAGATGACTCTGAACAATTTGTCTATCTATCCTTAAAGTGTAACATTAACCCAATTTGGTGCCAGTATGTTAGAGATGGGCCACTTTACAACAGGACTGTATGGTGCACAGTGGGATTGATTCAAAATGACAAAGCCACAGTCAAAGGAAATTGATCCAGGCAGTGCAGTGACTCTCCCATTCTCCCTCTGGCATCCTCTGAAACATTAATGACCCCAAGCTGAATCTGATCTGGCCTTCTTTACCCAGTGTTTTGTCTTCACTCAGAGCTTTCTGCCCTCTGATAATATTCACATAACCTCTGAGATAAATATAAAAGAACTATTGATAAATGGTTTGATCAAATTTAATTTATCCAAAACTGAAAAGACAATAGATTGAATCCCTCTGAGTAAACAAGTTAGAAAACTAACAAATAATACAGTATAAAAACTTTGACCTTCCGAACTATTAAAGAAAATATTCTAAACAAAGTTGTGAAGTCTTTAAATTCAAATAAAGGTCCAGATCAGGTGACCTGAAAGGAAGCCGTGAGTGGGCAGGAAGTGCCAGGAGACATCTGTGGCAGGTGAAATAGAAATTCTAACACTCGAGTGAACGGATAAAGGGAGTTTAAAAAAAAAAAAGGCTAAAAGCCTCCATCACTTCCAACAAGACATTGGTACCCCAAACACAGTGTGTCAGCATCTTTAAACACCGGAGAGAAGGGGAGATGACAGAATCGTTTTGACAGCCAGTTCACATGTAACATCTCATCCACCTTGGGGAGTTGCTGGGCAGTTTTACCCCATTGCTGGGGGAAACCAAGCCCCGTGTGCAATAGCGGAGTGGGCAGGGCTGAGCTTGTGCGCCGTGCCACGCGCCACTTATTGATCAGAGTCAGACAGGGTGTCAGTCTCCATAGCCCAGAGATACAGCAGCCAAGCAGCAGTTATCTGTGTCTATAAAGGCGTCCGCTCTGTGTGTATTGATTGGGAACAACTCGACACTGGGAATTGTCATCAAAATGCCGATTTACAAAAGGTTGAGCAGGGAGTGGTGAAGTCTGTATGGTCCAGGCAGTATGGATTTGTTGATCCAGTTCCCCTAACAACGCTCAATACCAGACACAGTAAAGACTGGCTGAGGTGTGTGGTCTGGGCCTTTGTCTCACCTTGGGAGCTTTCACCTCACAGTACACTGGTAGATAAAGCAACTTTACACCACGTTGAAAGATGTGAAAAAGACTGGACTACACTACCACTACAGCTTTTGCCAGAGCACAAACAGATGTTCTCCAAACACTCACACATTCAGACAGCACCCACACACAGCCCCTCCCTGCGATTGTTTGCTACAGGGGCAAAGCTTTTACAAAAAGGGGCCAAGGTCAGGATTCTCCCTTGTGAGACCACTGTCTCCATTAGCTGTCAGTTCACTGGGGTCTTTCTCTCTGATTATATTCTGCTTCTAGACTCTACTTCAAGACGAGCACCGCTGGTGAGAGAGGAAGAAAAATTAAATGAATTGCTCATGTGAACTCACCTCCACATCACAAGGACACAGACTTGGATTTGTGTCTGACTGTTGACAAAAAGTCACATCCTTCCACTTTTCAGCTATATGAAAATGTAACTTTTATCTGCGGAAGTTTTAACATATCTGAGTCTGAGATTTTATCTGTTGTGCAAAAAGAACGGAGGGGAATGGAACGTTATTTCTAGCACATAAAGGATGTGGCTGTGGTTTCTTATTGTCACCAAATAATTAACCCTAACTAACTAACTAGTATTTTAGTCTGATATTATTCCTCTGTGCCACAGAGCTCCATCAATGACCCACACCTCATTATCGTGCAGCACTATCTACTCAAAATGAGCTATTTTGTCTCCCAGAAAATGTATTTGCTACAGATACATATGAGAGACACAGTTCATACATAGACACACACACACAGCTGTTTCAGGAAATTTTTTTGTGGCATGTTTTTTGGTGTGTCATATGAACATGAGTGCCACAGAGCAGACAGGGCAGTCAGAAAGTGCAGAGAGGTGTATTTTTGGTTTTGGTGTTTCCACAAGATTTTCTTGCCATTAACAAAATACAGAATAATATTAACTTTGTCCTTTACAGCACTTAAAAAAAATGAATCAACAATTTGCCTTTCCCTAAACACTGTTCTGGTTATTCTGGAAAATCCAGAAAGTGTGTACAGTTTTCACTATCCCACACAAGATTAATCCATACTATCTTTCAAAGGCATAGGTGAATGCAATTAATGTGACAGGAATTACACCAAGACTGGTCATCAGCATTCAACAAAACCATGTGGGATAAGGAGATGCTACAACAGATGAGACAATACTTACACTAGCAATTCCTCTAGACAGTTTTGGAATGTAAATTAAAAGTACCTGACCATTTACTTAGGTACAGGTAAATGTACAAGTTGTTTATCTAAAGATTTCTTCTTTTTGTTTTTTGTGTGAATTGAATGAAATTGAGCTCTAAAAGATTTAAGATCACTTAAGATTCATTGGATCAAATTGTAAAGCAGCAATCACAAAAGCAAATCTGGACTGTATAAAAAATATCTTAAAATCAAATTCATCTGCCTGTGCCAGAAAGCAGCAGCAGGACCCGCGGGAGAGGCCCCATACATGGCAGTTTTTCTTGACAAGCTCAGCGGGCCTGGGGAGGTGATGGGCAGACACGAGAGCTTGCAGCAGTCTGCAGAGGCCTCTAGGGGACGCCGAATGGATAAATAGTTCACTTAGAACCTCTTGCTCTCTAAGAGGTCACAAAGGAAATATGGGATTGAAAGGGAAAATGGAGAGGCTTTATCGCACTCTCATAGGATTGCTGCCTATTTGTATACAAGACTGCTCCATAAATACTGCACTGCATCTGCTTTATGACTGAAATGATACAGTCAGCTATGCTTAATTTCTGATTTATCTTTAAATAACAAACTAATACTAATTTACCTGTAGCAGGACATATCAACATGTAACCAACCTTGAACTACACCCTTAAAAACACACACCTTTCAATTTCATTACAGGAAAAAACAGAACTGAGGGAATTAAAACATAGTCCTAAACTAGTCTACCACATTTCTTTCTGCATCCTGGAGTTTAGAAGTCAATCTTCTTCATACCTTGTTACACAATTGTGTTGTTGTAGTAGTCCAGTAAATTAAATATAAATGGATATGTGATATCAGTGACCTGAGATACGCCTCTGAACACCGCTGCCCACATGCCCTGACAGCACACAGACTGTCACACAGTATCTTCACCTGACCTGAAGAGTCAAGGAAACAGATACTTCATTCAAGGCTTCCAAATAAATGTACTTGTTAATCTGAGATAAATTACATGTGTAAAGTGAAGCTGCAGACTGTGTGTCAGATTTCACACTGGAACATTTTATTTTATCTCCTGATGCATTGATATGTGTGTATATGCTATATATATATATATATATATATATACACACACACATACACACACACACACACACACACACACACACACAAACACACACACACACACACACACACACACACACATATATATATACATATATCTAAATATGTACATTATTGGTCATACTGTACATTATTGGTTGTGTTGATGTTTGGATTTTTATGGCTGCATATCTTCTCATATGTATGCAACACATTTGTTATTTGTTATTAGTGTTATTTAGCAACACTCGGCATTTGAATCAGAATCTGATGAGTTTTTGAGTCGTGTGGTCACTGTTAATCAAATCTGGTCAAACCTGATTAATATTTATGTTGATTTATATCAATGTTATAAACGAATCCTTGGTCTGAAATAAACATATTTGGGTGATAATAGTTATATGCTTTTGTCTGATTAATTGTCAATTGTGACTTTGTGTTTATGTGTCTCCAGTCATGAATATGGCCCCAGAGAAACAGTGCCCTCCTGAGTTTGAAAGTGATCAATGCTTTTACTCACTAATCTGTGTTCTTGGTAATGAAAATAAAAATGTACATATGTAAGAGCCAACAGTTCAATTAATATAGACAATAGATTATTTTATTGTATTTTAGCCTGTGGGGTTTGCTTAGTGAGCTCAATGAGAAATTCATTTTATGTGATATATTAGATGGTCTGTTGTTTTTCACTGTGTGTGTGTGTGTGTGTGTGTGTGTGTGTGTGTGTGTGTGTGTGTTTGTCATCATGGCAAGATGTGGACAGACCTATTGTAGCCAGAACTACAGAGGCAGTTTTAAGTACTTTGGCAGGTGTTTTAATATTTTGTCACTACTGACATGACGACTGAGTACTGGTGCAATAATTTAGTAGTGACTACTGGGTATTTGTGCAATAATGTAGTAATGAGCACTTCATGTAATAATATCATAACTACTGAGTACTCGTGGGTGAGAACAGTGATATGTTGACAGCTGCTCTCATCACAAGATGGTGTCTAGTGTGCGTTTGGGTCTGTGGCTTCCCAGGACAACTGTCAAACTAAACCTCATCAGCCAGCAATTAAGAATGACAAAATCAGGGACAAACACGGAGTGAACAGCAGTGTGCGTATTGTATTTGCTCTGTGGCTTTTGTCTAAGGCTTTCATCACACAGCAATTCAGAGAGCAAACCTGGGCAGCAGATGTTGGCTAAATCCAACCGTTCAAACACACTTCTCTCCCTGTTCATCTAAAATCAGGACTTGAGCTTCTCCTTTACTGAAGCTGCTTGGCTGATCTTGGCTGTTCTCCCCCCTCTGGGGAGGGGGGAAAACCCTTAGTGTTTACACATAGGAGCAATATGTTCTCATTTAGCAATCACAGGAAAGCATTTTTAATCCTTGTGCCTCTCTTTACAACAGGGTTTTCCATTTAATTATACTGGACAGTTTGAAGCACAGAGCACAGGTCACAGGTAGAGTTATGTCTTATGTCAAAACGCAATGAGGCTCAGATCTGTGCTGCTAATGTTAAATCAGGGGAACATAGTGCAAAAACTACAAATAAGTTATTCTACTTGTTGATCCTTCTGTACAACTGCAATTTACACTAAAAAGAATTCACTCCATCCTTCCTTCAGACCAGTCTCCCTGTCCTACAACACAATAAGGTGTTCAAAACATGAAGGGGTGCGAATACTCTCTGAAGTAGGGTGTGGACTATACACTATACATAACATTATGACCACTGACAAGTGAAGTGAATGACATTGATAATCTCATTACAATGACACCTGTCAGTGAGTGGGATATATTAGACAGCAAGTGAACATTTTGTCCAAGAAGTTGGATGTCAGCAACTTTGACAAGGGCCAAATTGTGAAGGGTAGACGACAGTCAGACCATCTCCAAAACTGTAGCTCTTGTGGGATGTCAGTAAGTATAGTATTATTTTCACCAACATTCCAGATGCTACTGCAATATAAGAATAAATATGAATTTCTAGTTTGTGTGAGTGGGTTGTAGAGATGTGTTAAGACTATTTACGACAGGAGGTTAGGACTGGGAGTGAATCTGGATCCTTCTAGACCAGTGCTCTGGTTTAATCCTATTACATGTCAAGCACAAAGGGAGATAAGAGGTTTACGCTGGGGTTCCTTACAGACTGAGGCTCTCTCTCCCTCGAGGCTTGTATTTGGTTCTTTTAATACTGGTGCGGACGCTGGTTATTGTTATACCTGCCACAGCATCTGTTGTGATATGTGGAAAACAAAGACATATTGATAATAGGATTGCCAGTGAGGACTGAGGAGACACTGACGATGAGGGAAGATCAGGTGGAAGATACAATCCAGAGATGGGTAAGTAAACAGTATTATTTCACTGTAATACAATTTAGCTGAGCCAATCATACTCGTAATGATTCTGTGGGGTTGCATGGCAGGAAGTGGGAACTTTAAATAAATCATTCAAATAACATATTTTTTCGAACCGACTGATCTACTGTCAAATGTACATATAACTGTAGTAAAAGGCTTCTGACAATTTTAGCAATTAAGAAAAATGAGATAATTTGGGACAAGACTCAATTATAGATAAGAATTAGATGTGATGTGGTCATCATTAAAAAGGGCTCACATGATTTAAAATTTTCCATAAAGAAACTAATGTTAAAACTAATAATAAATAATAATAATGATAAAATGTATTTCTATAGCACTTTTCAAACAGCAGTTACAAAGTTAACCAAACTCAACCACAAGACAGATAAAACCAACAGAAATAAACTGTGTTATAACAACGTCAGCCTATTATAGTGGGTCTTTTAATAAAACTGTTTATCAGCTAGAGAGAAGAAACATAATTTGATAGCCATCAATCCTGAATTTAGAGAGACACCCCAGAAGAAGAGTTGAAACCAGAGGACTACCAGCAGTTCAAGAATTTGGGATCTGCATGTCTCAGCCGGGGTGATGATGCACAACTACTGAAATTCGTCCAGGATGAGAAAAACCAGGTATTTCTTCTTGAGCATCAACATAACTGACAGAGAGTAGTCACACCTCACAGATATGAAGTGGCAGTAGACAGTAGTGTTAATCTGTCATACAGGACTAAAAGGACATGCACAAGCTACACTGCAGCCTCCTGAGCACTAGTGTCCACACATGCAGAAGTGAACAGCAGCAGCCACTTCCCTACCACCTGCTAAACATTAACAGGAAGCCACTACTCTGTGCTTGCTGGCCTCTTGACCTGGAGGTGTGGGGAGGAAACAAGCTACCAGATATTCAGTCAGATTTCTCGCTCCACTGATAACCCTCTTCAATACGGCATTTCTCTAAGTGCCCTTAGTTGTCCTACCTCTCCATGCTTCAGGCAGTTTTGTGTAGTGTACTTTTAGAAGCATCTTACTTGTTTTTCTGGGGCTAAAACTCTCACAGGATTTAAAATGATTGATTATCAAATGAGCTCTCAACGCAGACAGAGAGAACAAACTAGACAGAGATATAGGCAGTGCAGAGCAGCACAATTTCTATATCAAGTATCAACAGCAATGGGGTTGCATTCCTATAACAATATATTTAATGCTGAAAAGATTTTTAAAAATCTCTTGGCAGCCATTTCTCATCAGGAGGGTGCAAAAAACATCTACCAATAACCACGGGTCATGTCCTTAATGTACCCCCCAAACGTTTTTCTCTCTACTCAGATCTAGTCTGTATGGAAATACAGTTAGTTAACCTTTGATATGATTTGGTTTCATATAAATAAAACTGACTTGACTTACTTGACAACTAAAAAATATAAAGTAGTGTTAATTTTGAACACTTACAATATGAGGACAATACAATTGAATTCAGATTAATAATTCACTTTCTACTAATGAATGTGAAATTAATTCAGATTTAATTTGGTTTAAGTTAAGCTTTCCTTTTGGGGACATCTGTATTTTCTTTCTAATTCGGTCCAAACTACATAATTCTTTGTAGACATTTTTGTGTCAGCCATGTTTACACCAGCAGCCTGGCCATACAGACATATTAGAGTTGGCTTGTCATGGCTAGAGTCATGTAAGATCTCCTAGTTTCATCTAAAAAGGGCAGCCTGTTAGAAACAATAGCAAATATCTTAATGGCACATCTTGGGTTTAGGTCTGCAGTTCTATGATGTTAAAGATACCTAAACTGGCCCTCCAGCCACCCACAATAGTGCATTGTTCTCACAGTCCAGTAGAGCATGCTTTACACCGCAGTTGTTAGTCAATTGGGTACAAAGCAGGTGTGAAACTGCAGTTGTTGTTGCATGCATGTTTGCTGTGACACACTGGAATGGAAGGGCAGAATGAATCTATTGCAACATGGTGTTTTTCTGGTTAAAGGATGTTTGTTTTCTCTTGCTCTTAGGGAATTGTGAAATCTATGGGTTGTGTTATCATGGAGCCTCTTGTAAATGAAGTAGTTAAAAAAGAGAGTCCTGATGCCTGCCAGGCTGCCATAACACATCTGACCAGGGTAGGTGCAAAAAATGTATTTATATAAGGAAGCATATTTCCTATATATCAGGTTAAAGGTCTGTTTTTGTTTTGTTTGCTTGTTTGTTTTTTTGTTTAGACCTGCAGGCCAGAGGAGCTGCTGCATAGTTTGCTTGAACTAATTGAGGACATCCACCCTGGTGCTATTTCTGAGACCATCATAGCCCTTGTTCCACATTTTAAAACAGGTGACTGAGCTTTGCAAATAATCATAGTGTCATAAAGTCTTCATAATATATTGACACATGCACAATGGATGGACATAATTGTGACAATTTACATTGTAACTCTGATAATCATACTTGTAATTACTGACTGAGACAATATGCATTCATGACACCTTATACTAACTCCAATAATGCATTACTTAAGTTTACTGTAGATATTACCTTTATAAATACAGTCAATTCAAAGATATTACTTAGACACTTTTCTACATAATAGTATGTGTGAGAAATATTTTAATAAACAATTATAGATGATAATAGAGGTTTGGGACTTCTGCATATGCAGCAGTCATGGTCATTTTATTGGCTATGATGCATGCTGTTATTAAAAAGAATGGTACTTGGCTCCCCCTGCTGGACATTAATGTTAACTAACAACGACCCTGTGTCTTGAAAAGTTCTACTTCGGATGGAGGACAGTAAGGCAGCTGGTGTGGGCTTGGTTCTGGCTGCTCTGCAGAAGCAGTTGCAGCGGCTGCCTGTTCCATACACCCTGCAGCAGGAGGAGGCTGATGAGTACGGTCTGTGTCACTGCTGCACAGCCTTGGCTGAATTCACAAAGTCTTTTGCGGAGGAAGTGAAGAGGAGAGATGGAAACTCGGTTACCACTGCTGAAGATGAGGAGTTGAGGACAGAGATTCTGAAATTGTGCGCTTCTGTCTTTATATATGATTCTATGGTTTAAGATAGATTAACCAGATGTAAATAATGATAAATGGCCTCAGATCAACAGAGTTATTACATTCTTTTCCTTTGATTTGTCTGTTTTTTTGTACTTTGTGCATATTTATACATCTAGTTTATATTTTTGTAGTTGTTTTTCTTGATGTTTTACTTTGGTAATGGTATTGTTTGAAATTTCATTTATGCTGGAAATCACACAATTCAAGGCAGTATTTACAGTATTTTTTGAAGACTTTTCAGTTTAGTATTAGTTGTAAGTGACATTGTAGGTGAAGCATTAATGACAAATAATCAGTATTTCCTTGCAGCTGCATGAGGTGCTTGCGTGAGCCTTTGCTAGAGGCTGAACTTAACCGTGACAGGAAATCATCACTTTGGCTCTTTGCAACAGAGATAATGGTAAGAGCAATGTCTTACCAAAAAAAAAAAAAATCTATAGAGAAGCAGCAATATTATTATTTATGTTTCAGACTTTCAGCCAAGTTTCAATTTCACTAACCAACTCCTCAGGTCACACTACCTGCCATCCAAGTGTCCCTCTCAGAGCTCCTGTTCTTCAACTCCCTGAAGAAAAGCACTGCGATGGATAACAGTCAGTCTAAGGAATCCAGAGCATGTTTGGCTTATCTGCTGTTTGTCCAGCTCATCACCATGGACAATTTTCCAGCAGTGTTCAGGTGCATGTCTGTGTTACGTTCTGGTCAGACATGATGCATGTTCACTGACATACACAGGTGACTTCTAACTGTGCTGTGACCATTTAACTGCACTTTTTCCTTCTGTTCCAGCCCCATATTTGTTCTTCAGTGCAACATGGAATACATCAATGAACTCCTTAGCAGGTATGCTGTTAACACAACATGAGGTGAATATGGTTCTTGTTTTAAAATGATCAGTCTCCTATAACTATCTCTCATCTTGGTTCTTTGACAGCAAAAAGGAATCTC
Organism: Rachycentron canadum; assembly: GCA_038496675.1. NCBI lineage: Eukaryota > Metazoa > Chordata > Actinopteri > Carangiformes > Rachycentridae > Rachycentron > Rachycentron canadum. The sequence continues at coordinate 13,278,042 of CM076656.1, read as the reverse complement.
ACTTGCTTAAAGGACTGGTAGGGCCACAACACTAGCCAGTAGTTTCTTTTTTTTTTTTTTAAATCAAGTATGAATGTTGAAAACTAAAGTCATTTTTTCTTGAGCATAATTGTGTATTATCTATCAGGCACTAAATGGGAAGAGCTTGGAGAGTGTGCAGGACAACAGCCTTCCTGTGAGTCTCCTGGAACTGAAGAGCTTTTATAGCGTCCCACAGGTAAAACAAGCAACAATTTTACAATTTTAAAGGCTGAATTAAGAGTTTGACTGTAACATAAGACTGCATGAACACAGTTTTCTCATCAAAGAAACCCCCTTACTATCTAATTAGGCCCTGATGCAGGGAAGAGACTAAGATTACAGAAAAATGATTAGTTTCAAAATACAAAGCAACATGGTGTTTATCTTATTATGGTTGAGGTGCACACCACTGCAACCTCAATTGTTCGATCCCTGGCTGATAATCTGTTGCATGCCAGACCTCCCTCTGTAATGGGTAGTACCACGACAATTAACGACCAAATATACCAGTGTACCCTATAGACCAGTCATGTGATCAACACATACTGTACAGTTGAACAAAAGTCATTAATTATATGAATACATTTGACCCCTCAGCGACCTTTATTGTCCTGTAATTCACAGAAACTGCGGCAAGTACTCACCGAATGTCCAATGCAACATTTGGTGAGTAGACAAATATCCTTGATGAGAGGAATGTAATTGTATAAATGTAATGGCATAAATGTATAAATGTAATTATAACTGTGATATTGTTTAATAACCTATATTTATTGAATTTTCTCTTTCAACATTACTGCTTCCCCAGAGAGAATTGGGACTACAGGTTTTCCAGCTCTTTATCAATAAATTTGATGCTGAGGCAAAGCACAAGTTTTTCAGGTGAAAATTGCATCACAGGAGTGAAGAAATTGATACCAAAATTGGTTATTAATTAATTAGCTACAGTAACTTAGCCAACTTAGTCAGTTTTAGTGCCTCCCATGTTTTTCTTTAAATATCACTGATCTCTTTATTATGAACACCTACACATTCAGCCGATCATGTAGCAACAGTCTGATGCATGAAATCAGATAGAGGTGAGGACAGGTCAGAATTTGGCATCAACAGCATGAATCCATGGACCCAACCTGCCTTGTGCCAGCAGTCTGGGCTGCTGCTGCTGGTGTAATAGTGTGGTGAATGTTTCCTCTGTAATCTTTGGGCCATTTTATACCAATCAATCATGGTTTGATTACCAAAGCCTATCTGCATATTGTTGCAGACTTTGTGCATCACTTTATCGCCAAAGTTTACTTTCCAATGGCTGCTTCCAGCATCACAATCCACCACGTCACAAAGCAAAAGTCATCTCAAATTGATTTAATGAAGTGAACTATGAAGTGAACTACTCCCCAGTTGCCAGATTTGAAGTAAAGTAACACATCTGTGCATGTGCAAAATCTGCAGAAACTATGTGATCCAATCATGTCAACATGAAGCAGAATCGCTCCAATTGCTGGAATCCATGCAACAAACTCGCTGTTTAGAGAACAAAGGGAGACCCAATGCAATATTAAAATGGTGTTCCTAATAATATACTCAGTGAGTGTATATTGATTTTTTTTCCTGTTTCAACCTGCTGCTACTGTTATCCTCTTGATGATACCCCTCTACTACTCATTCTCTGAGTATTGTTACTGTATTGTAGCTTATACTAACTACTACTACTATTTAGAACTCACTGAGATTTATTAACAATGATGTCTTCCTTTGTAGGTGTATGTTAAAAGTCAGCAACCATGCAGGAGTGGAGAGTTACATAGTGAAGAACATCAAGAATCAATTAGAATTTTCCATGAAGGTGAGATTAAAGATGAGCTGCATACTCATACTGCTATACTCACATTACTAGACTTTGGAAGATCTCTCCTTTTTAAACGCAGTCTCAATGGCGTAGTCCCTTGTTGATCATTTTAATCTGTGATAACTCTTCTCTAGCCTGGTAATGCCAATAAATGGTTCCTGGGAGAGAAGTTCCTCTCATTGTTGGAACTGGTGCTGCATTTGCCTCATGGTGCTGAGACAGATCTGCTCAACAGTATGGACAGGTGACTGACATGAACAAGAGTTTAATTTACAGACAGGTCTGTTCATTTGTAATTTACTAGTCTACATTATGCATAACCCAGTAAGGTTATATACCTTTTACTCTTTTCACATAGCATACAGCATTATTTTTTGCTAGAAGCGAGGAGTCTGGGAGAAATCCCTGAGTAACAGTCTTATCATCATCAAAGTTAGAATTCATCACATTCCACACATGGGGGTTTCTGGTTGGTCAAAGCACAAAACATGTGTATTCAATCTCCTGTATGTTTTTACTCATGAAAAACATATGGAAAATGAAGGCTGCATTTAATGAAATATGTGTGACATAACTAATTAGATTACACACCTATGTGCAAAGATCAAGTTCAAATTTCTTGAAATGTGGGTTTGCTGCAGTGATTCAAAGACAAAGGTTTATAAATGTGAGAATTGGGACACTTTATCCAGACTGAGCCATTAAGCAATGCCCTGTCTTCATTTATCCAGGATAATGGAGAGCCTGAATCTTCTGCGCTATCTACTTATCAGAGACAAAGACATGTGGAGCAATGTAAGTCTCATTCAACACTTTCACTGCTCTTCTACCAGCTAGCCAAGTTAATACAGGAAGCTGACGACACACACGTCTTTCCCTTAGACAGATGTGTGGGAAGAGCTTGGCCGGATGAAAGACGAATACCTAAAAATGCTGCGTGTGTGTCTCAGCATATCAAGAGCATATTATTCTGCTGAACTGAAGGCACTGAAGGAGGATCAAAAGTTAAAAGCAAAAGGTAGGAATTTTCTGCTAATCTTACTGTCTGAAAAAATGACATTGAAATAACACAAATTACTAACGTAACAATTGTCTCACAGTTTTCATATCATGAACTATCTCTGTTGTGCTCCCCCAGATGCCAGAGATGCTGCTAGATCCAAAAGATTAATCAAAAGCATAACAGTGAAACATGAGAAAGTGTCTGATATGTCCCCAGAGGTCCAGCAGCAAGTATAGAAACTTTTTTTCAGATTAACTTTTTTTTTCCTTGGACTCTGCAGACAAACTAACAACTCTCATGTGTCTCAGGTGTTGCAGAGCGCTTTCGTGACATTTGACCTGATGGAGAGTCTTATAGTTCGTATCAAAGAGATCACGGAAGAAAAGGTGAAGATCCCAAACTAAACTGCTCAACTTCTGCTCACTATAAACCGCTTGGTTCTTTTTTCTAAACACTTTATTACAGATGAAAATATGCATTCGATTAAAAAGTGAATGTTTCTATCTATCTATGTTAAAGTAATTGTCAGAAATATAATAAAACAGAAAAAACTGTGAAGAAACACACCTTTTACCATTGCATTTATATGTTGCATAAGTATGTATAAAGCTTGTACTGGCTGGCATCAAATAAAACTAAACAAGGGACTGTGAGATCATGCTTGTATCACCTGCTGAACTTTAGAGTATATCTCTTAGCATCTTCCACACAGGACTGCTTTCAATGATGTGAGCCTGAGCCAGAGACATCCGGTTGCAGATAGTGACTGAATGGGGCTTACTGGTGGCCTGCAGACAAAGCAGACAAGATTTGTCTTACTTGGAATTTTCACAAGGGAACAACAGCATATTTAATTTAATATTTAGTATTACTAAATAACTGGTGTGTACCGCCTCTACCTTAGCAATTGTCAACATGCCTTTGACCACATCAGCATTGTTCTGCACCGGCAGAATCTTGAGATTACTGCCAAAGAAGCTTGAAGAAAAAATCAGTTGTTAGTATGTATGTTTGGTATGACTAGACAAATAATATAGATAATACAATCATGACGGTTACTTTAAATAAAAATAGTGGGCAACACCCCATTAATTTGCAGAAGACATAACACAGCCATCTATCTACCTGCACTGGATCCTTGCTAAGATTTCCAATTCCTTTTTCCCGATAAAGGGGGCACATAGAAGCAGATAGCTGTTGCGATGAACTTGCACAAACTTCTTTGTCCTCTCTATGAGTCCAGATTCCTCAAAACGCTCTGGGAGGTCTTGAGGGTCAATCAACAGAAATGCAGTGCCTAGGCGAGGAGGTTAAAAATGTCTTATATTAACAAACCACAGACATGACATTAGTTGTTACAGATTTGTGAGGCTTATTTTTGACCACATTTATATAAACTCTTATTAATATTATTCGTGGTCCAGGCTCAGGTAAGGACCCAATAGCGGCTTAACAAAGCAGGATTGTGATGCGAGGTGTGTTATATCCTAGGCAGGTGTGCTAAAGAGCTAATTGCCCTGGGGGAGCGGGTGTTACTGGCCATGTGGTTTTCTACCAGCAGCTTTACCTGACATTGGGAAAATGAAGAGCCCGGGCTCAATACTGTCCGAGGGTCTGATTCGGTGCTGCTGCGCGCTCAGTCTGCACTTTATGTCACGGTTCTGGTTAAAGCAAATAAAAAGACAAAAAGGATAATTAAATTATTTTTAAATAAGGCAGACGTGGTTATCGACTGTTAATTTATTCACATTTTAGGTTTGTAGCGCGTCAGCGGCTCGACAGCTAGCAAACACATGCGGCTGAAGTAACGGACATTAAACCGGTTAAATTCAGTTACTTCAGCACAATTTGAACCAAGAGTCAAAGGGTTGAAGCGTTGTCACTGACCTGGGGCGATGTGCTGACTATAATCGTTGTTTTCCAAGGAGTCGTCGTTGTTTCCTTGTCCGTCTCCATCGACCAAATTTACATCAATGGTGCAGTTTTAAAACAAACTTACTTATTTCTTGTTTTCCTCGTGGTACAGCCGCACGAGCCACAGTGACGTCGTGTTAAGATACAGACACGAGAGGTCGCTGCTGTATTATCCGCGAGGGGCTGTTGAAGGAATATGAAACTGTTCTTGAGCTTCTTTAATTAAGATATAATTTTTGTGAACACAGGTGTGTCTTCGCTGGTAATGACAATTTGATTTAATTTGAATTGACGAAGCAGCTGCGTACACACCTTTAATATGGCAGACATTTTAATTTAGCACAACAGATGCTGGAATTAAAATGAATCAAAGCTCCACTCATGTCCCACTCAGACAAAATAGTGAGAAAATATTACGGTCAATTAATGTAAGCTTAATTGAGCTTTTTTTAAAAAAAAATAAAAATAAAAAAAATAAATAAAAATTAAAAAAAAAATGTGTTTCAGATAATCCTTCTGTGACAAGCCAGTGAGGAACATTTCTCTTTTTTCGGAAACACAATTTTTTATTTTCAATATGACACTAGATGCAAGCTATTGGCCAATATTCATTTTCTTTAAGAAACTTCATCAACCATATTATGAGAAGATTGCCATGAGAAAGACATGATTTTTTTTGTTTTACTCTCATTCTTTTCTAGGGCTTTTGAAGCGACACCAATTAAACAGTCAAACATACAAAAATATCAGCATGCATAACAGCGTTGGTGTTAGGAAACATTCAACTGAGAGCATGATGAGGAATGCCAATAAGCTGCTGCAAAGTCCAGAAAAAAGGATGTGTCATGAAGAGAGACAGAACATGATTATAAATTATAATAAATTAAGACAAACTTGATGTGAATATGTTCAAAGTTCAAAAGAGGGTGTCAACTGTCCAGCAGGCTCCCCTCTGTGCAGTCAGTGATGTGTTTCCAGTTCCACAATGGTCCACTCCCCCTGTGGAGATGCAGCATCTTCTGGCGAGAAGCTGGTCACAGTGATGCTGGTGGAGGAGTCCTCCATGGGTGAGATGAGCTCCGCCCAGCGTTTGAAGGTCTCCTTCTCTGGGGACAGGAAAGCCTGCGAGTCCAGGCAGTCACGTGATAGGGAAAGTGTCTGCTTGATAAGGTATTGGGCCAGATTGAGCTCCTCAGGCACAGGGTTTATCACGCCCAGACTGGATTCGTGGTCTGAGAGGAGCTGCTTGAGCAGGCTCCAGTCCCGCTCTGCAAAGTAACTGCTTTTGTCATCGTCACCTCTTTGCTTTTCTTCCTCTGCTTGCAGTCTAACATTCCTGTCCTTGTCCAAGCAGTGCTCAAAGGCTTCTCCCACATCCATCTCGTAAATGGGAGAGAGGGCTTTGGATGGTCGGCGATCATGTTTGCAGGTTTGATCCAATCTGTCACAACCATTGTCCCCTAAAAACAATTGACAATACTGCAAAATGACAAACTGATTCACTCATCCACAGCTCTTTTTTCATCATTTCATTTTAGAGAGTAGTCACTGCCTACTACAATAAAACAACGATAACTGAAAGTTTACCCTTACTGCAACTGTGTCCTTTAAAATATATTCCATAGTGAAGTCAGGTGAGGACAGTAGAATGGGAAAGCCGTGAATTGGTCAGTGGTCACATTGTGGTCAGTTTAACATCCATAACATTACGAATATGAATTTCAAGTTAATCAAATTGAAATTCACCAACCACTTCAAATATGGATGTCAAGGGTGGACAGTTGCCTTAAAGGTAATGCACAGAGGAATGCTTTTCTGAATGCATCTCTTTATCCACCTGTTCAAACAAAGTAAGCCATGCATTGCCAGCACCAGTGAACTTTGCATTTGTTAAGTAACAGTGATATGTTGTGAAATTTATGTGCAGGTCTTTGAACGGGCAGACCTAATGAACAGACTTAAGTACTGTAAAAACAACCTAAATGCAAACAACAGTGCTTTACTTAGAAGCACAAAAGATGGCACATCACCAGGTTTCTTTTTTCTTTGACATTATTTGTTTTCTCTTTTCAATGATTTCAAAATGGCAAAGGATGAAGTAACTGATCCCTGTAAAGTGAAGAAAATAAGTAAGTAATTTACATGTTTGCATTGAGATAATCCCTCAGTAATGGTGCAGCAGGTTCTTTTTCTGAGTATGATAGTGAAAAAAGAGAGACATGGCAGAGCCATAACAGCTGCTGCAGAGACACATCACATACTGTACATAGGAGGCTACTGACACTACACAAATCCTACTGAACAAAAGCTTATAGACAACAAAACATTGTTTTCTTAAAAAGTGGATCTATGTATCTAGACACATGTCTACTGGGTACAACAAAAGGTAATGGGACAATGGAAAAAACACACAAAAATAATGGATGGCATAGCAGAATGACAAATTAATTTTAATTGTAGCATGCATGTGTGCAGTGCAAAAAAATAAAAAATAATAAAAGAACTCAGGAAAAGGTACATTCTCAAATAGAAAAAGAAAAACAGCAAGGAGATGCAAGGGAAAAGTTTCCAAGTATAACACACTTTTTTGAGAAGCAGTGGCAGTTTAGTGTCGTCGACCTTGTACAAATGTTTTGTATGTCACTTCAATTTCCAGAAATTTTAAATAAATTGTAAGTTGGTTGTAGTTTGACTTAACACAAAATTTAAAGGTGCTACATATAGCATTTAATATAAACAAATCTTTCAAAATGAATTGTGAGATACTGATATAATTACTGTGAACACAAAGACCATCACTGAGAAGCCAGGCAGCGTCCAGTGATGCTACACTGCATTTAACATTGTGAACCATTAAGTCAAGATTTGTTTCTGCTTTGTGGCACAAAAGATATGAAGAACTTAGAAAGCCAAAGTTTGTGTTTCTCAAAATGGCAAAGGTTTAGTGAATGCAAAGCCAAATACATTTATCCTTTACAGTAAAGCAAAAGAAAAAAAACAAGATCAAGGGGGAAAAAAAGACACTGTCCTCGAATCCTCTGAGACAAGAAGTGCTGAGATTTCTAGAAAATATATTTAAAATTTTAAGAAACACAAGCTTCAATCAATTAATATAACTATCAGTGACATGACATAAAATTATCTCAACAATGGTCTAATTGTAATAGTAATTACACCAACAAATCCCTGTTTGGCAATAATATGTTGATGTTAAAATGTTATGGTACCTTTAACTAAGTCAAATTATCTATAAAAGGCCAGACTGTTCCACTGCATAAAAGAAATGACAAAAATAATCAAAAAATCTTATTTTTATGTACATAAAAGTGCATTGGTGTAACTATATCACATGCCTTGTCACAAGGCAGATTCTTTTGGACATTCTATGATCAGTCTGAAATGTACACTACTTCCCCCTTTTTATTTTATCAAGGTCCAAATGCCTCCAACTAAAGGTAGTTTAGTTGTTTAAAATGTACAGTTTAGGTTACTTGTTTCGATGAGGCCAATCTCCATCTTTAAAAAGGATATTGACGTTACAAATTCAAATTTATAATAGCTACACAATCCATGGGTTGAGATGAGAGCAAACTTTTAGCTATGAAAAATGATGACCACTAATTTCATTTAAATTTGAACTTGTACTTATAACTAGTTACTAAACTAGTACACTCAATAATATCCTTTTTCTGAAGGAGGGATGGGTATATGTTGGACATAGGTAAGGTCTAGGAATCAGAGCATAGGAGAATGAATCTTGCAGGGACAAACTACACCTTCGCTAATGGAGTTTGGGGAGGATTTGGGGTCTAGGAAGGATCCGTAGATCATACATTACCTGCTGGAGATTGTGCAGCATGTACAGGAGAGTCCCCTGTCAAGTGAGGCTCATTTAAGTCTAGATGTAAATCAGCTTTCTTGCTTTCTGAGGCATTGGTGTGATTTTTGCGCAGCCCTCCGTTGTACTGTTCAGTGTGCCGCAGATCCAGATGGCATGGGCGCTCCTGGGGAGGAAGGTCTCTGATGTCAGTGTCCACTGTAGGAACGCTGGACTTCATTCCTTGCACCTGAATATGATTATTCTCCTCCTGCACAGGCTCTTGGATCTCTGTAAGGAATATGGAGGCTTTTTCTTCCTCTTCGTGTTTTTTGTGCTTCTTACCTACATCTTCAAGATGGCACAGCAGGTAGTTCTGTTGGTCACTGGAAGGGGCACAATTGGACTGAAGAGCTGCAGCATCAGACTCAAAAACATCACAGGGAGTCACAGCATCGTCGGGCTGTTGAGGTGGAGTTTGGACACCACCCTCCTCTGAGCCCAATTCCTCACACTCGTCAACAGAGAGCAACACTGATCGACGGAAGTTAGACGTCTGCTGGTAGTCAGGCTGGTCGTTTTCCTGTTCCACGCCTTCATCGTCAAATGCTAGGTTGACAATCCCCTGAAAATGTGGTGAGGGCTCAGTTGGTGGGAGTGGAGCCTGGCCTCGAATCACCTCAACTTCTGACCTCTCATCTTCTGTCTCCTCTTCGTTGTCATCCTCCTCTTCCTCCTCAGAAGAGAACAGCTGGTGGTCGGGGACGCTTTTTACAGTCACAGTGGCCTCAATCTCTGAGTGCTCCTCCTCCTCATGTACCTCATCTCTTTGCAACCAGGATCGCGGACGTCGCCTCCCTCCCTCCTCCTCACTGGTAGTCTCTGCCTCTCTCCCACGCAGCCGCACCTCCACTCTCAACCCAGCCCCACCTTCGTACATCTTCAACTCCTCTGGGGTGCTTGTGTCACTGCTACTGCGACCCAAAAAGTCATGACAGCGCATGGTGCCACACTTGGAAACACCTCTGTCGTTGGAGCAGTCATCATCTTGCGAGCCTCCTGCGTCGTAGTCCTCTGAGCGGGGCTTAATGTCGTCAGAGGAAGTGGTGTGTGTGCTGCCAGTCTCAGATTCGGGGCTGACCTGATGGTGGGTGCCACTCCAGGAGTCCTCTAAGGGTGTGTGAGTGCTTCCCATGCTGCAGGGGGTGTCTATGGGGACTTCAGTGTCTTTCTGGGAGTTTGGCGAGCTGACCTCCTGAACTTGCCCAGCATTGATGTGAGTAGGGATGACACCGCTTGGAGACTGTTTCCCTTTACTGCCTTCAGTCTGTTTACAAGCGTTTGCATTAGCAGATTTAACATGTGGGATGTTGTTAGCGGCTGGTGTAGCACAGGTCTCCTCTCCTCCACTGTTAGTTTTTCCTGACAGTATTTCAGTCATCTGGGGACTCTGCTTAGGGCTTGAGTCTAGTTGAAGGCTATGTGAATCTCCTTCACCCTGGCTTGTTGACTGTGTGAGGAGTGCTGCAGGCTGGTCAGAAGGTGCTAGCTCTACATTATCTTTATGCACTGCATCATGAGCGCTTTCAGTTGGACCTGGAGTTTTACAGTCTGAATTTTTACTACTCACTGCCTCTTTTCCTTTAGTTCCTGGTTTCTTTGTGGAAGCAGCAGAGGTTTTGGATGCTCCTCCAGATTTTGGTGAAACTTTTTCTGTAGATAATTCAGCAGTACTTTTTGGCTTTGGTCCAGACTTGGCAGCTACAACTGAAGATTGTCTGGAGGGGGCTGAAGAGGCTGGTTTTGCTGGTTTAGCACTGGATTTAGTTGCAGCTCCAGTCGCTGAAACAGGTTTTGTAATCTTTTTAGGAGTTTCAGTGCCTGCTTTGTGTGTTGTTGAGGATTTCAAACCTTCCTTGCTATCTTCTTTCCTTGGTGAAGCTGGCTTTTTCATGGAGGGTCCATGCTTGGAGGCTAAATCAAAGACAGAGCCGAACATAATATTAAGAGTTTGCCAGTGCACACGGACAAACATTTGAATTAAGCAGACTTTGAACATCTCACCATGATGGTCTGGTGTACCTCTTCCCTTAGTGTCTGTTCTTGCTGCTGACCCTGCAGTAGATGCTTTCTCAGCTGCACCAGTCTTGACTTTGCCACTTTCTCTCATGCTTGACTTATTGGTAGGACTGTGATTGGTGAAGCAGACGGACAGAGCCATAAAACAACAATTTGCCAAATGTTTTTACCACAGCATCCCAATTAATTAATACCTCTGGCTCACACTGTCATAAAAATATTTATGAGCTGCAGGGAAAGTAAATCATGAATTAATATTTAACACCAGTGGGGGGCAGCAAAGTTTTGTCTCCCATTTTGTCAAGGACAAGGCTCTGAGACATGAGCTGATTATCAATGCAAAAAATTTCAAGTTGACACTTGTGTCCTTCTGAGGGATACTCTTCCCTGGTTTTTAACTAAACGTGACCCCAGATACACAAGAACAGAGAGCACATTTGCTTTGTGTTCATAACACAAGTTGATTATATAGGGCATGTTGGAAAAACACACAATGTGCAAATGATTAGTCTCATCACTTAAATTTAGGGTGAGGGGAGGTCAGTACTAACATTTCTCCCACCTTTTTTTTGAATGAATTATACAGTTGCACAGATGAACTGCATAGATCAACTGTTGCCTGTAGCATCTGTTTCAATACAAAGATGAGACCAAGCTATGTTTTATCAGGCTATGAGCTATTTATTGGCTATATAACTCACGTGGGTGCTTTCTAGGGAGTCTGATAAGTATTAATGTGCTCCCAGGACAGATGGAATTTGGATGATGGCGATTATGAAATGGATATTTTTAACATCTTTGAAGGATAGATAAGAGGCTTGTCAGAAAATGCTACATGGCTGCTTTTATCCTCCTGTCAGCCACATGTGGCCTAAAAACACAACTAGGTGATATTGTGCTGTAGCATCACTCTCACTTTCCAAACATTAATTTATTGAACATAAAGTCCTATGGATGTTTGTTTAGTTTCCTACGATCTGAATGCTATAAGCCATCTCTCATATCATATGTTGGGTATATTGACATTCAATTGGTCTTGCAACCTCTAAGTGATTTGCTTATTTCGGTGTAGGTGTGTTATCACTCGGATAAAATATTTTTAACAATTAGTCCAATTAACAATCGATTAGCTATTCTAGATACTTGCAGAATGAGAAATATCTCAAGTAGGTTATTTATGTTTAAAGTGTGTCTAACCCTTTCATTATTACTGGCTCGCATATAGAAAAAAATCCACATCCAAAATGCTACTGGATTGTTGATTTGCTACCTGAACAATGAAAGAGAATTTCCAAAGATAAACTTAAGTTACAAATTTCTCAGGTATTGAGCAGCAGAATGACACTGAGGATGAATCAACCCAAAGGTAATGTTGAAGGGGGAGATGACAAGCATATGAATTAGACCTTTAAATGTTACACCTAGTATTTAATTGAATACAGAAGAAACCATGGCAGATCATACTAATAAGAACCATGATGCCAGGAGTAAAGCTCACCTGTTGGTTTTTGCTATATCTGACTTCTGAGGAGGTTTGGTCAGTGGGGATTTGGTCACTGCTTTGGCCTGGTGTTTGGGCTTTGCACCTAAAGCATAGAACATGAATCACATGTACAACTGTTGCATATATAGACAATATAAATCTTATACACATAAATCTTGCATATAACTAGATTCACTGAAGAACAAACTGAAAACTGTAGCACAGGGCATCAGTACTGATACCAACACCTCAACCTTGATAACGATTATTAACAATACTGCAGTCGTTACAGCACAAATACATTTCATCTGAACTTGAGTTGTGTATAAGTGCTTCCTCTTTACACATTCAAATGAGTTTGTGTAAATAAACAGCCAATCACCATCAATATTAGACCTTGGTCCCACCATTCTGCATGCTTATTGGCTCACTTACATTGATTAGACTTGCTCATTTACTCCTTAGGTAGGTCAAACCAATTTGGTCGGTTTATATAAGCATGGAAGTTCGATAAGCAGCCCTTGGTCAGCAGGTATCCGTTATGCACTGCGTATTAGCTTACATCACAGACATCAAGCAAGTCACTTTCAGGGTGGGGTACAGGGACGCATGCTGCGTTTGTACCAGCAGGACAGACAGCTGAGGTCTACTTAAGCTGTGACTACTGCAAGGAGATGGGATTACTGCACCTCCCCAAAACCAACCTCTCCACTGAAGTTCAAATTGATCAGTCACAGCCTCCCTGTGTGACAGCTGTATAGGGCTTTGACCTCTGCCGTTAGCATGAGGCAGTCTTTGTTCCCTGCTAAATCAACATCCATGCATGACACTGCCCATGTTTTCCAAAAATCCCTCTTAGGGGAAATCCCACAGCACAACATTCATCATACTAATTACTAGCAGTCATTGAAATGTGCTAATTCCAAATCAGTCATGTTGAGATGGAAATCAAGGACTGAATCTTGAGTCTAGTCTGCAGGTCCTTTCATATTTCAGCTACACTATTATGCCTGTAGAGGCAACTTGGCGACACTTCAGTTTGGCTGCAGTGACAGTGACTACACTGTAACTGCTGTCTGTCACGGTGAGGAAATGTAAAGAAATCATTTAAGAGTGTAAACCTGGAATGGAGTGGCTGTCGTTGCGAGGGCTACTGGCACCATTCTCTGGCGAGGTGCAGCCTGACGTGGATGAAGTGTTGGGCTGAGCTTGGGTGGTGCTGTCAGCCTTTCCTGCCGAGCTTTTCTGAGCCTTAGTTGCCACTGTCTGTCTTGTTGAGGTGCAGCTTGGGGGGGAGGTTTTAGGCCTTGCACCTGGATTTGGCTTCTTTTCTTGCTCTTTAGCCCCATGAGAGCTTCTGGGGCCATTAGAACTGGCTACATCACGTCTGGCTGCTGCGGTTCCAGTGCCATTGACAACTGGTGTAGCAGCTGAAGGTGTCTTTCCTTTTGCTGCTACACTTCGATCTCCTGATTTCTTTACATTCTTGCCCTTTGATGTATGGCCATCTCCTGCTTTGTTAGCTGTCCCCAGCCCATCAGACTTCATGACTGATGTAGCACTACGGGAGGAAGAAGTTGTGTATTCAGAGACCCTCTGGGTCCTTTGCACAGGAGGACTCTCAGGTGCAGATGATGGGCATTTTACAGCCCTTTGCTGCAAGAAGAAAATTAAAATAAAAAGATTGTATGAGTTACATAACTGGTTTAATCAGCAAATAATGCAAGTTGTTACAAAGTGACAAAACAAATTGGAAATGCCGAATTACCTTTACTTTTAATTGAACAAGTATATCTGTAAATTTACTCTTGCAGGTTTAAAGATACAGCACTAAAAGCCTTAAGAGAGGCAAAGCTTATGTTCTGATTCCATCAAATCACTTCCTGAGTGATCTGTAGCAGCTCCACTGCTCTCAGCCACTCGTGCCTCACATGTTGGAAATCCCTATCTGGATCACCTCAGCCAGGCTTATCTTAGCTATACATCTGTTTAGAGAGGCCCTGCTGTTCATTTCATACGGTATCTCTTTGCTGCAAGGGTGCGGCATTTATGACATATGGCATCCAATGGCCCTGACCTGTAATCACTGAATGGCATTACACAAATTTACATGGATTTATGAGATAAAATGCGCTAGTAAGTTCAGATCACCAGCTAAGTTAAAGTTAAAGTCCTGAATAACAAATAAAATTGAATGGCTTCTTATTTTTGCTCCAAGAATAAAACTTTAAATAAAACACCAAATTTTTGAATATATTACCTGTGAGCTTGTGAATACTGGTTTTTTACCAAGTCTTCTATTGTCCCCTTTATCAATAGCATCTGTAAAAGCAGAATAAAAGCAAAATAAAAATCACCAATAAATCAATTGGTATCTTGCCTATAAAAAGCAGATTACTCAAATTTGAGCATAACAGGATGAAAAGGGCCACACCAATTCTTTTTTTTTTATAATTCTGCTTCAGTAGCTCAGCTAGAGGAGCCATTTCTATCATTCACAAATTCCTGTTTCCACACCCTGTGTTTACTCTTTGACCATAAAGACTCACACAATAAATCAATAGACTGATAAGTCAGCTGCATCGGGTAAGCACTACTTCAAACAAAGCACAGCCATTTATATACCTTCCACATAAACAATTTCAGAACCTACTAATTTGTCTTATTTTAGGAAAAACACAGAAAAATTTACTAAATTTTAGTAAATTTTGTTTGCATGTGAGACCTGGAATCCAATTGCAAGAAATGTACCAGTAATAGGCGCACACTGATACCAGCTGAATAAATTATTCATGCAGTACATTTCAACACATTACTAGCTCAACAGTGAGGAAGCAGCATATTATTTGTATTTATGGATCCAAAGGTACAAATCCAGCTTTTCACCCATTAAAAACAAGCATGGCGCATTTACCATGTTAGCCAAAGACAGTTAAATAGGTAGGTAGCTCAGCAATAAAGCAAACGTGTATAAGTACAACACTGACTAAACAATAAATGGATTGGTAGCAACCAGGTAGCTGTGTAGAGAGAAGCCATTAAGTGTTAAATCAGCCAACAGCATATGTTCCTAGAGCTTTGATTCACCTCTAATGATGCGGAGCTACAGCTTCAGCACTAGGCTGGGTGAGGGAGGGAAAAAAAAAAAAAAAAGAAGACATCCTCACACTCACTGCAGCACGAATATCCTGTGTCTGACTGAAAAGAAAGAGCTTATAAATATCCTTTCTTACCTGCCAATATCCTCTCTCTGTGTTTGGACGACAGAGTCTCCCATCCCTGCGTGTGGCGGACCGCGTAAAAGGTTTGAAGCAGGAAGGTCCACAGCCGACCACGTAGAGTACAAATCTCTTGTCTGAACGGCTGGTGCTAACACAGAGGAGAGAGGCAGAGGAGAAGAATGGAAAGGGGTGCGCTACAGTGCAGGCGAATCAGCAGCTGCTTGAAGGACCTTTCACCATGGCAACAAATTCCCCTCCCTCCTCCTCCCTCCCTTTCTCTGTCCCTCCCTCCCTCTCTGCCGCTGTTACAGAATCCAGTTGAGCTCCCTTGAGCGAAATCAGTGATGTCAGCGACTGATGCCCATACTCCTGTTTCCAAGCCTGATTATAAAAACAGGGCTGAAAGGTAGGGAGGAGCTATCCACCTCCACCACCGCACGAACCACATACAGCCCTCCCCAGCAGATACACAGCCAGATTAGTGAAGGCACACGTCACAGTCTTCCTCAGCCTAATCCATTCTGCCATACTGTACAGTATTTACAGAGGTTATGTGCTTTAACTTGTGCAGCCAGGTCACTTTCCCCTGGAAGTCAGCTCACCCTATGGATTTTATTTAGTCTGTATTCTCTCCATTATTCATTCTACAAAATATTCCCCCAAGTTTCCTTCTTTCCTTGTTCATTGAGGAAATGCCTGTTGCTCTTTTGTTCCTTTCAACAAATTTCGTGAAAACACCCTAACCAACAGTGTCTGTGTCTACTAAAAAAAAAAAAAACTTTAAGACTAGTGACACCTGTATGTTTACTCAAACAGGAGTAAATCGTGCTTTTAATAGTGCACTGGGTACTATTCTCAGATTTGGCGCTAGTGAGTATTTATAGTACGAACAGATGAACTTGAAATACATTACACTGTATGACGGCACTATATGATTCACTGATGCGTTTTCATTTTTGTGTCAACAAGCCAAGTAACTGGAGTTTGCTGTACGCTATCCAAAAATGGTTCTCAGTAAGCAAAGAGGTCATCTAACAGACAGCAAAACATTTATAACAGAAGGTTGGAAACTGTATTCGTGCCTATGGTTTATTTCACTTGGTTGGAAAAAATCTATATGTAGGTCAGAAAAAATAACTCAAGGTTACATAGTTAGAAGTTAGTAATAGACTAACTGTGATATCTTTCGCTCAAGAAAACTACATAGATGTGGTGTGAAAGCAGCTATATTGTCACAATGTCTACTGAAGAGACAGAGACCCTGGTCAGACCTGACAACTCTCTCAAGTCATCTGATCACAAGTGGACAGTTCCAAATGCCAATATGAACACACCCAGGATGTATTGAGGACATCTGGGATCACTTAGACCACATTCAGAGGTGGTCTGGGCCACAAGTGCCCATTTTTTAGCAGTGTGGTCTAAAATGTGTCCCAACATTAAAGGATCACAAACAAGATATATATGTTTGTGTGAATATAGAACAAGGAAATGATATATGATTACATTGGTCACTCGAGATGCATGTGCAGACACATTTTAAAACCAGGTTTGAACAGGGCCATAGACAAAAAGGCCAGTAATGGCAATCTGCTTAATTTCACCTCCTCTTGTTTTTGCCCTCTCTGCTCCACCAGTGAGTCCCCCTCTATGTCATCGCCACACAGATAGTTCACAGCAGCAAAAAGGTCACAGCAGTTTTCCACAGTCACACACTCCCTGATGGCTGAACACAGCTTCTTCAACAATGTGGGCTCTCGGGTAAACTCTTCCCTCTGCAACCGAGTCAGACACATTAAAAAAAACCACAATAACCTATGCTGAAAGTGAATGCATTAGCACAGCTATATATCGCCTTACCCTGCAAAGGTCCTGGAACGCCTGAGTTCGGGTGACTCTGGGAAGGTGCTGAACAATGACATGCAGGCTTTCCTCCTGCAATTCTGTTGCAAGAGTCCTCACCTGTTGAGCCCACTTGACTTCTGGAAGACTGCCAAGCAGCTGCTCAGTGCCACAGAGCATGGTTACTGCGTTCTGCACAGTCTGCATAGAAACTTTTATTAGTTAAAGACACTTTCTCAGGAGAAGTGAAATGAATACAGACCTTCATGAATCACAGTTATTCCTGCCAGGGCCCTGTTGGTCATTGGAGGGATTCTCCCAAATTGTGTAACAGTTCTTGGCCAGCTCTGAACCTCAGTAGTTGCCAAGAGAGTACAATAGTACATTTGTCTTGCTTGACTCACAGAATGAACTCCACCTCCTCTATGGTGATGAAAGACAGACTCAAGACTCAATTATCAATTACAAGCCAGAATCACTCCCCATCTGTCTGCATGCACATCATATTCCTAAATTAGCCTGTCTTTAATAACTTTGAATTTAATAAAGGTCATCTTTAATTGGATCTTGTTTGAATTTCCTTCCTGTGGAAAAACACCATGGAATGGGTTGATGATAATTGTGCAATTATATGAGTACAGTACGACTGTCGACTCTGGCAGGGGAGGAACTCACCATGGTATCGGTTACAGCAGTTAAACAGACTCTGTGGAGCTCAGGGGACAAGAGGGAAAAGTTTCTCTCACACCACGTCTTCACAAAATGTTCAGCAACCCACCTGAAAATACACATGATAGGGACATGAATGGGATAGTTCAGTTTCTGGGCAATTTGGCCATTTTCCCAGTCAGAATCAGACAAAATCCCAGCAGTCTCTGCAGTTTAACCTTGAGCAGTCTCGGGCTCTGAGGCTCAACGCAGTGGTCAACAGAACTTTGCTTGAGGCAACAACAGAACGAGTGAGGATGAGAAGGTCAGTAACGCACCACTGCACAGAGCAGCGCAGCTCGGTTCACCGTCATACTCGCGTGACTCATCAGACTCAGCAGAGACAACATGGCAAAGCATGCACGCATAAACACACACACACACACACAAACACACCACTTCAAATCAGAACAATCTCACAGCCTTGCTCACCACATCCTATCCCTGTGACCTACATTCACACATTTCTTGCCTGCTCACTGCAGTGAGCCAGAACGTCGGGAGCATGCAGTATCAGCTACAAGAGAAATCCAAGTGATACATTTTGTGGGCACGGATTTAAAGGAATGCAATGAAAGGTGCGCAACATACTAAATTATGAAGACATGTTCTGAGCATATATGTTTGCAGTTAAACCTGAACCAAGTGCGCAGTCTAGTTCTTAGTGCAACCCACTGCGATAAACGTCGATGAAATGTCTTATATAAAACACCCTTTCGAGACTCTAAACATCATCTAACATCTTCACTTGAAAACTGAAAAGTGTATTTAATTTCTAGACATTACAAATATTGATCACATTTTACTCAAACAGGCTGTGCTCTGAAGCACATTAAAGACTGCAAAATGCATTATAACCTTAACCCTTGGCCACTTCACACATAAGTATAAAGCCACATGCTGGTTACCTAGCAACAAAATGCTGATGTAACTTGCAGTGGCAAGAGTGGCGACAGGTCAGAATCGGTTGCACTTATTTGCACGAGAGGATACTTGCACTTTGAGATAAAGCTTGACAAAAAACGTTAGTTCTAGGACCATTAATTCAAATGTAATGATGCTTGTAAATATATTTCACAAAAATTAAACACTACCATTTTTCATGAGTTGAAATAAAGGATCAAAGATTTTTTCTACAGGTTTATTTCTTTATTTATGTGTCTGTGTTATTGATCATTTCTCTATTTCCAAAATATACCATCCACATCCAGATGCTGATTACACAAAATGATACACAGCTGTAGCCCCACAGATGTATGGTCATTTTACAACCATGACTGTCTCTGAGTCTCTGAGAATGAGGTAGTACATCCAACCAGCCTCTCACTCACCAGACATGTCACCCACCCTGGTGTTTCACAGGCCACAACCAACACCCCGATCAACTCCATGAAAAACAGATGTGTGGTGTTGCACATCTGTAGCATAGAACCATGGACTAAAAACCCATAGTTCAGTGCCTAATAAATGCACTTTATCAAAAAACAAAACCTGCGCATTTGTCTTTTATTGTGGCCAGCCCAAGGCACAGCTGTGCAATAATCACACTGCGTAATCAGCATCTTGATATGCCGTACCTGTCAGGTAAATTCATTATCTTGGTGAATTAGAAATACTCTAATAAATTTAAACACATTTGTAGAGATGAGAGAAATTAATCTTTTATTTCAACTCATGAAAAAGGGGGAAAACATATTGAATATTGAAAAACAGGAGTGTGGCATTTGTATTTTTGATCAGTATATCCGTACATTTATGTATTTATTGTGTTTTTATGCTCCATAACCTTTCCTCCATTTTCAAAAGTGTGGGAGTTTTGTTAAATGGCAACCATTTGTAGAAATGCAAATTGCAGACACTCACCTCTTACACAGCATGTGGAGGTTTTTAAGGCCTAAGGCGTGTGTGAGGGACAGGCACTCAAGAACTGTTCTCTGAACTCCATCAACTGGCTGAAAACATGGAAAAATTACAGTGCATTTTAATTCACACAGTAGTTTGATCCTCTGAAAGATCTGAGAGGCGCAGTAGCTGGAAAAGTGACACACTAACTAGCACAAGGTACTGTAAAATGGTAATGTATGGAGGAATAAACCATCATTATTGATACTTGGTATGCAGGCAAAGTGCAAAACCAACAAGTGTAAAGCAAAAGGAACAACACAGGGATTTGTTGGTTTTTGGTGCAATATTTAAACTTGGGGCCAGATTTACTGAGATGTTTTTTTGTGCTGTTTTTTCAGAAGCATATGATACTCTCTGCTCCAAACATGAATGCTGGATTTATCAAACAAACATGGCCGACTGGAGTTGCAGTTTCTCGCCAGGCTTTGACAACCAGGCCTATATTTGTAATATAGTACATGGTTAAAATGGGAGACACAAGGAAGATTCTAATTGGGGGAAAAAAAAAACATGCAAAATATGGCCTATAGCCTACAAACCAAAATTAATTAATTATCAGCCTAATGTCAGATTAGTATTGGAATTTGACCATTATCATCACAGGCTTATGCTAAAATCACCTTTAAAACATTTTAAACATGTTTGTCTGCATTATAACATCCTTCTCTCTCCACGGGCTACAGTGGCTTTTCTGTTTGTCTTTGATTGGTGTTATCATTTATTTATTTATTTATTATCAGTGTACAGCTCGATTTGGTTCCCAATGAATGCGATTAACGCTTCATAATGTATTGGTAATTAGATACAGACCTGTATCTGTAATCTAAAATATTGTCACAATATATTATCAATTGCATGACCAATATCATAGCAACAGTTTTTCTCAAGTAGAATTGAAGCGCATCCCACTGATGCCTGTTGAAAGGCGTCTGTTGGCTCTCCTACACACAGAGAGAACGGCCACAAACTCAAGAAAAGCTGCAGCAAAAAAAATGGATATGTACATACTGGAAGCTAATAAGCATTGGATATTCATCCATTAAGGTATTTGCTATATTTGTATATCTGACCTTGGGAAAGAAGCGGCAGTAGTCTCGTGTTAGAACCATCTCCACTACATCTTTCAGCCCCTCCAAACCCAACATGTCTGCTGCCAACACCACCTGACTGTTGGGCACGAGACACCAAATGGAGGTCAGTTTGTTTTCTGGGCCTATATTCTAACTCTAGACATGTTGTTAATTCACACATAGTACCTGGCACTGGCTCCAGCAGGCAGATCCACAATGGCACCATACATGTACTGGAGCAAGATCTCCATC
Organism: Rachycentron canadum; assembly: GCA_038496675.1. Taxonomy (NCBI): domain Eukaryota; kingdom Metazoa; phylum Chordata; class Actinopteri; order Carangiformes; family Rachycentridae; genus Rachycentron; species Rachycentron canadum. Next base: position 13,256,881 of record CM076656.1, on the reverse strand, counting down.
TCATCTGGCCCTAAACTGAAAGGGTTAATACAAACTGTTCACATTTAAAGGTTTAAAAGGTTCATATATAGAACTGTCCCCAGTCATAACATAGTATTCTCAGCGTGGATCCAGGCAAACAGTGCAGATGAAATTTATCTGTCTGTACTGTATATTTTTCTATGGGGGCTGGAATTACAACCGAGATTTCTATAAAGAAAATCCATGCGGCACAAAATCCATGTGACCGCAGCCTGAGGGCCCCTTTGCAGGTTTTCCCCACACATCAACGCAGCCAGTCTCTGTTCTGACAGCCTCGTCTTCCCCCGTTACCCTCAGATGAGTAAAACTGAGACGAGAGACGTCTTTCCCCAGAAGGGAAAAAAAAAAAAAAAAAACGCCTTCGTTTGCCTCTGCTGCTCTAAAAGGAGATTGCAGGTGATGTTTTGAGGGTTGGGTGGGTGTGGGGGGGTATTGTTGGTTGTTGGAGGAGGCTCTTTAGCAGGCAGTGGATGAAAACATTTATGTACCTTTTTGTTTGGTCTGAGATTTTGCTGTCAGTGTATGTCTGTGTGTGTCGTAATCTCTGTTGTAAGCCATGAATATTTAATGCACTATGTGCTGTAATTCAGATGTACTATTGCGATGCTATGATGCAGAATTTGACCAGGAGTATTACTGATCCCTATGACCTTGCTGCTGGATGATATTGATGCACTGGTCTTACCCTTGCAGAGTAATGCAGTGTCTGGAGCTCTCCATCCAACTCCCACTCAGCATGGCTCGGAAGTACTGAGACCGTGCACACAGGATTGCCCTAGAAACCCATTAAAGCAGGCAGTTGCATGTCAGATCCACCCACTGTTTTAATATTTCACATCATCTGGCGGGCCTGTGTGTACTTTAGTGGCTTTGAAGTGGCAAGCAGGACGACAAAGAAATACATGTTTATGTTCTCTTGTCTCTGGAGAATGAGTTTTATTCTATGTGGCATCTTATAGTAGTGTCAATGATGTGGAAATACAATGCCACTGTGGTGTTTTAAGCCCTAGATTGGATTAAAAGACAAGACTTATTTTGCTTTCTTATTCTGCTGTGCTACAGAGCCCATGTCTATTGTGTATTAAAAGCCCATCTCTGACCCACACTGTTACACTTGGTGACATGTTCTTTCATCGCCACTGAGATTTATTTTAAATCAATGCCACATTTATCATCCTGCTGCCACAAAAACTCACTAAATGTGAGGAGTATTAACCCAAATGTGGATTAATATTCAACAACATCAAAAAAAAAAAGTTCCTAACAAATACAACAAAAAACATGACACTGAAAAACAGTCAGGCAAATTTGAAAAATTCTGACAACATTCAAAAAATACCTTGATATTATTTCAACCCAGTTTTAAAAATAATCTTATCACAATATTGATATTATACTAAATGAATTGCCAAGACATACTAGCCTATTTTAATGATTTTCTTTGTGAAAGGAACAAAGACGCGAGCAGCTACCAGTAAATGTTTCTCCTTAATATAAGAAGCAATCATCTGTCCTGTACCTGCATGTATCAGGTTCATGTCTGTGTAAACTTGATCTCTGTCTTCCATTCAATTCTATATCGCATTTGCAATGTTAGATCAAACGCGTCAATGTAACTAAATGTATCGATACAAATTTGTACGTACCTTTCAATTTTTGCAGTCTCTCAGTAACCTTCCCATCTACCCCTGTAAAAACAGCTTTTAGCTCTATTCCACAGTCATTAGATTATTTTTGTTTGTTTGTGAACAACAAAAAAGGGACTTTCCGGAATAATTATAAGACAAACATAATTTGGAAATGCCGCCTTCACACCAGGTATTTAAACTGCATATTCAGAACATAATTCATGAAGAATGTCTGAACTGGAATAAACAAGCTCTTGACTTCATGCCTATTTTAGGTCCTGTATTATTGTGCTACACTCTTTTACATTAAAAATTGTTGCTGCTGTTGTTTTTTTGTGCGTTTTTAATCCTCGACATTCTGGCCATGTTTTTTGTAGTAAATTGGAGGGGGTGTCAGGGTGGGAAGGCTTGTTTCAGCCTCTGGGTGAGAGCTGTACCAGCTAACCCTGAGCTGTCATACAGACCACTGCTGCAGAGCAACCAAAAATATGGCCCAGCTTCTTCTCTCTGGCGAGATTTCGCTACCCTGAGCGTGAGCTGGGAGAAACCTGTCTCCATGGTAACCAGCTGCTGCTACTACCTCTGTATCACTGGTGGACCACCTACCACTGCTCCACACTGGCCTCAGTCAACAGCAGATGTGCGACTTCTACAGTGTTTTACATCTGGTAAATGTGGCTGTGAGGTACTAAAGTCAACAAGCTCTCAACAATCTGCCACCAATGACAAACAAACAAAAAAAAAACTGACTATGCTTTTGGATTCCAGATGTATCAATACAAATTGCTGAGACGCCACTGTAAGTGGTTCTACCTGTGGCAGGAGAAGACCTGCTCTGCTACTTGGATGGTGATGTCACAATGCTCTCCTCTCTGGTACAGATCCAGCAAGTCAGCTCCAAGGCCAGAGGCTGGCTCAAGAACAACAGCATCTGGGCATAGGGAAGATCAGGAAGGAGAGAGTGATGAAGAGAAAATGTTTCAGTGTACCCTATTCTGTGACATGACAAAAGTAAGCAAACCATATGGAATTACCTGCATTTATGTAGAAATTCAAATATTGGATCAGATCTACGTTTGGATTGTGAACAAAGACATTCTATTATAACTAATAACACAGAAATCATAGTATTGTTCATGTCCATATCGAATACATAATTCAAGCTGGAAAGGGTTACAGACAATCGTCAGCCCACAGTTAGGCAGGAATTAACACAGAATGAAGAGAATCTACCTTCTGGAGTGGCCCAGTTAGAGCACAGACCTTAACCCAGTAGAGATGCTGTGGAATAACCTGAAGTGAAACACTCAGAAGAGACATCTTAGGAAACTGGCAACTCTATAAAATGGTCCAAATTTCTTGCTGGACATTGTTCAGGTCTGAGCTGCAGCCACAGACACCACTTTATTGAGGTTATTGCTGCAAAAGCAGGTTTGACCAGTGTGAATGTTTAATGTAAAAACCATGTTATTCCAAAGGGCTCACACACTTTTTCTCATGCTTTATAAAGATTTTGTTTGTTGAAGCAGAGCTAAATTTTTGAATTATCCATAGCTTGGGGATGCTACGATTAGCAGTAACGACAACAGGGAGCCAAATGCGATTAGCTCTTAAGTGGATAATGGCTAAGATAACATGATGTGAGGAGAGGGATAGGGGAGGGCAACTGGACAGTCACATGACCAAGAATAAACCCTCCACAGAGAAGCACGTCAATCTTTTTACCTGAGTCAGTCGAACTGTGAAGATCCGCCGGCTCTGGAACAGACAGAGTTCTTTCTGGCAAGAAGCCCTCCACATCTGGGATTATTTCCACCGAGTGCATGCTCTTGTCTGCTGTGTACACTCGCCTGCAGGGGTTAGACTTTGAAGGTTAATTAAAACTAGGCCTTTCACGCCTATTTAAATTACAGTTTCATTTGATGCAGTGTGACTTCAGTGACGCAGTAGCCAGCCGCACTTCGTTACTCTGTGTCAGAAGCAGCTTGTTATTGCACTTAGACCCTAACTACCTCAGAAACATGCTGTAACTGTAGCACAGTGGCCTGTTCTGCCAAGATGCATTATTGCTCACTTTATATCCATTTTTGATTTGTTGCCATGGTCATTGTCAAAGTGGCAAAAGTGTGAGCAGAGCAACTCAAACATCCTTTTTCCCCAGCAGCTTCCTCCAGAATCCATTTGCAGGATATAGTAGTAATCCAACCAGTGAAATCTAGGCCTCCTCCGAGAGTGTGTGGGAAACAAGTCTGTATAACAACTAAAATGTGTCTGTAAATCCATGCACTGAAATGAGATTTGGCACCCTGGTTACCTAGTGATTAAAAAAAATTCTATTTCATGTTAATACGAATGTGCAAAAACTATTTCAGTGTAAATGTGGAAACTTTGCTGTTGCTTTAAGACACACACAAGAAAAATCACAATGGAACCACAGCAGTTTTGGAGACTGACAACTCCAGCCAAGGACATTACCTGTATCCCGCTGTTCTGTCCACCTGCTTACTGTCATCTCTCTACTGTTTCTATATTAGCCCCTTTAGATCCTTTCACATAAAGGTACAGTGGATCATAACCAGTATGATCTTGAACCACTGGGAGATTTTCAGTTTTAAGGCAAAATCTTTCTTACACCTATGCTCATGCAATGGAACTCTCATTTTTAACTTTCATATTTACTAGATCATTTGACTACATTGCATCGTGTGGTAAAACAGTGAACACGGACTCATTTCTGATGAAAGAACTGTGAATGCCAAAAACCTCATTTGGATAACTGAGCCCAGTGATGTTACACTTACTGTATGTAAAGGAGCTACAAAATAAACTTTCTGAATCATTGGCAGTGCAGCCAGAATGCAAAAGCACTGACATTTGCTATTCTGCTATTCCTAATTGTAAATTGTTAATGGGACACAGACACAAATCAGTGGATCAAAGACTTGTGCACTCCAAGGGACCACACTGAAAAGCCTTGACAACAAATGAAAATGTGATGCACTATTTATTATTTAATAGATGCAGCATTTGCTCCTTGAAACACATACATGTAAACACCAGCAAATCCTGCAGATTAAAGATGGAGTGTTTGGTGCCCTCTGTCAGTGCAACACTGCAACTGTAACTGTAAAAGATGTCTGAACACCCCCTACTACAAAGCATATGTGGAGTTAAGGCATTGTGTGAATATACTGACTGGACAAATGGAGGTTGTCTGAAGCCCAAAAACAGGAAATACGTGCTGTGATAGCTAAATTAGGAATTATCTGAATTATCTCACTGCCTACCTGAGGAAATCTTTTAACCCAGACAGTTCATAGTCAGGCAGATGAATGATGGTTGGATCTTTGTGCATCTGTCTCTTAAAGACATGAGGAGCTCTGGCCAACAGCACAGCTCTGTGTGCTTGGAGTGAGCCTGAGGCAGCACACAGAGACACATCAGCTTCCAGCTCCTCCTGCAGCAACCTGAGGAAACACGTTATGATACTATATCAGAGATAGTATTCCCTCAAATTCCCTCCTTTCTAATGGATTACTGAAATAATAAAGACATACAAACCATAAGTGTGAATTAATTACTACTGCCTTTGATTGGAGATAAGTTGGCAAAATGCTCATTTTAAATATATATTTAAAAGTCAACATAGAAAAGTGAAAATATACAAAGACCGTCTTAACAAACCTGAAAGATTCCAAGATTAATCTGATGGCCTATTTCTCCACTTCAAAATAACACAAGCACAGTCCTGAGGCTGTCCAATTCTTCCTCCCCATCATTATCTCTCATCCTGCCTCAGTGACTGAACTGGGTGACCCAGAATTCACTCAGCTTAAGGCCAGTTGGGCAGTATGAGTTCAAATGCTGCCTGGGACTGTGTCCATTTCTGTAACCCTCTGATGAGAAGTGCCTGAAGGCAACGAGGAGACCCACACCCGATGAACTGCTCGAATCCATGTCAGCAACTTCCACTCACCAATGACTATATTACAGCTTTGCTCTGTTTTATTTTCCAAATCCACTGAACACCCTGTAATCTGAAGAAAAATCTTGCCCTTTTGCCACTTCATAAATAATGCATCTTAAAAAAAAAAAAAGGCATAAACTTTTGTTAAATTTGTTCAATGGTATACAGCATTTTCACAAAGGATCTTTTCAATATATCAGTGAACTGGAGAAAGGTCATCACTGACAATAGAATTCTTTAATGCCAAGAACTTTTCTGCTATTCTGCTAATTTGTATCTGTGCTGAAAAACATCTCAGAGTGACATGAAAGCTGGAATCAATAAACCTGCCTGGCAGGCCATGCTGGTTGCTGAAAGGCGTGTGTATGGGGTTCTAAAGGTAACATCTCATTCATCTATTCTACAGCATCCAGTAGATAATCTTGTAGTGATATGTATGCTGTACAAAACAAAACAGGTTTTGACTGTTCTTAAGCGGTATGGGGAACTCTATTGACTCCTTCGATAGTGTCTCATAGTTGTTCATCTGTGCAAGGTAAATTTGCATGTCTTTTTAACTCAGTGCCTATGTATTGTAATGCAGACCTTCTTTTGAAATATTTGGTGTCTCTAAGGCCAAACCTAGATAACTCCAATTACATCATTGTGGGCATTTTTCCCAGGCCTTAGAAAGGTCCCTTCAGAGACACAGAGATCATTATAAAACTGTTTTCACTGGCTCCCTGTGAAAAATAAACAAATTAAAATTGGTGAAATGCCCCTTTAAATGCTTAAAAGGGTACTTTGATTACACAAGTATAAGAATGCTTCCATCCACATTTCCTAAACATTGACTGAGGTGTCCACTGAAGAGATGAAAACATTGCATCTGTGTGGATCAATGAGGAAACTCTAACATTCTTCTAATTAAACCATGAATTCAAAATAATAAAAAAAAAATTTCCATCATGTTTTCTACATTATTTTCAAACCTTACACTGCTCTTCTTTTGTAATGGTTTAATGGCAGCTGTCTGGAGAACAGGTGCCACAACCTAGTGCCTAGAGAGTGACTTTGCGTCATTGTGCCATTGAGTCTATAAAAGAAATTAGATGTAGACAGTTTTTTTTTATTATTATTATTATTAGACATCCCTGTATTGCTTTGGCTATATAGGGAAAACTTTAAGACTCTGGGCTTCATAATTGACATTTGTCTACACAGGTCAGCATGTACTGTCAGATGCCTTACCTGTTAAGGTCTGCTGACAAAGCAGATGATAAACATCTCCTCAGCTGCTCTTTGTGTTTGCGCTCTTTGGCCTGGAACTCTCTTGCCCCCTCAGTGGTAATCATGGTTTATTATGTTCTCTAAGACAGACAACACAGAGACAACTCAGCCTGTGAATCTGTTTACACACCTCTAGAGGAGGACGGCAAGATAACATCAAATGGCATGCAGTAGAAAAATGTTGAGGAAGACGAGTATAACAGGTCACCTAAAGGCTTAAAAGTCACATAGTCAAACATACAAGCTGCTGTTGCTTTAAAATCAATTACCCTGTTCAGGTTTTGAGTAATGTTACATGGTGCTGGAATACAATAAGTCACATATGACAAGTTGTACTGTTTTTTTTTCGTTTTTTAATCGTTATGCTGTTCATTTCCCCAGGCTCCTCTGGGTGACTTCGCATGGTTACCTCTGTTGCAATGAGCAACACCGTCCACACAGGCTGACTTAAGCTCACCAGCCACTGCAAACCAGAGAGGCGCTGTTTCACCAATATCAGCAAAATCAATGGAAATAGGGAGACGTGACCCGGACCACAACACTAAATCATTAACTGCTCCGCGACCAGGAAAATGAACCGTATCATGTAAAACAGCAACATAAGCTTCCACCGTAGTTTGGGCAGGTTCTCCCTGTGCCTGCAGCAGGAAACACCCCGAACAGCATCACCGCGAATGACCAGTTTCACTCCAGTTGACGATAAGTTTATTTGTTTCAAAGCGGCCCTGAGCCAAAAAAACACACAGAGACAGAGACAGAGACAGAGTCAGAGTCACACTCACACTCACACTCACGCAGCTGCGCTAACATACGTGTTCACTCTTTCTCAGCTGACTCGGTCTGTTCCGTAAGAGTCTCTCACTCTCATTTTCCCCGGCTTAGCATGCTAGCGCTAGCAATCACGAGCCACCGTTAGTAGTCCATCATCTTCCCCAACCTTAAACCCTGAAAGCCCGGTGACACGTTGAGCCGCCGCAGCTGATTATAGCCGATAACTGACCGACAACGCGAGGCTCCCTCGCGGGCATCAGGAGCCTATCTTCGCTATGGGAAAGCTGACCCACTGACCGATGTTGTTGACATCACTGCTGCACGCTGCTCACCACCCGCTACGACACGGTTTGAAAAGCGGGGCAGGAGAGGACAAGTCGTCACGGGCTGGAAGCTGCGGCACATGCGCACATCAAGTCAAAGGTCCCCATCCTTAAATGCTGCCTTCATGAACCACTCCGAAACTCGAAATTCCAATAAAGCTTTCGGTAACGGGCTTCTGGTGTCGTCGGTAAAAAGAAGTGTAAATAATAAAGAGGCGCTTTCTTCTGATGGTGGTCTTGCAGAATGGACCAGTCATGCTGCCTTGTTGTATAAGGATGGCGGGCCATTCAGAATTAAAGATGCTTTAATTATGTGTTATTTTTATGCAAATCACATCAGACACAAATGACAGTACAAGACTGATTTTTAGTTGTTTGTTTGCCATTGACAGACCTGGATAATCTGATTCATGAAGAAACCAAACCAATAAAGAGTAGGCATGCGTAAACTGATTCGTAGTGTAATTCTAACTTGTTTTGGAAAATGTAACCATCAACTTTCCAAATAGATAGAAAATTTTAAAACATCCAGTTTTCATTTTTTACTTGGAACAATTAACTAATTCCCCTTTACACTCATATATGTACAACATTTATCTAATTCTTAAAAAAAAAAAAAAATTACAAAATTACTGACCATAATTGCCAGTGTCTACCACTACACACACACACACACACAGTTATATACCTCCACTGCTAAAGTTTATTATTCCAATTATCGGTGAAGGCAGCAGAAGAGCTTGGCCTTGGCTGGCATTGATATCACAGTCCCCTCCTGCATCATTACTCCTCTACTATGAGGTCAGTGAAAATGTATCTGTATATGTTTGGATCAGCATTAGAGCAAGAAACACAAAGGGTGACAAATCTGCTTGGAGAGAGAGATCTACTGCAGGGTATTTTTGGTGCAAAATTAGTACAACCTTCTATTAAGCCTTAATTTATAGGCTTAAAATGGAATTTATATGTTAATGAAAAATGCATTTATAAGCAATGCTTTAAAGCAATGCTTTATAAATTATAAACAATAATTTATAAATAGAAAAAACTTTTGGGTGGCCAGGATTAAATAATAAATAACTAAATGACAAGGTGTGGATCTAGTTTAGCCCTGCAGACTATCTGGCATAATCTAGCAATATGTTCAAAAAGATAAATAAACATTTTTTGTTGGTATGAAACAGAATGGAGCAGCAGTGAACATGTGTGGCTGCAAACTGGCAGAATACTAACACTTGTTTATGTAAGACTGGTTATCTGACAGATGATTACTTTGATGTGACTCCACATCTGGCATAAAAAAAAGGTATAAATCGTGAACACCAAACCTAAAAAAACATCTAAATGTTCATTCTACTAAGACTTGAAGTAACTAACTTCAACCACTGTGTCACTCAGCTGTGTGCTATATTTAACAGCACATCCGAAAATGTTTCTGTTGTTTTTTATCTCTTCAGTGTAAAAGCTTGGAGTGACAAACACATGGGGGCATGAAGTGCAGAGGAGAGTTTTTAAAACACTTGTTATTATTATCTTAAAACAGGCTGGATATTTTAAAGAACAGAATAGCCCAACAGATTGACACTTACTCAGTTTATTTATAAAATCAAATGGTGTAGACCTGGCTCAGTGAATTTCAAAATGCAGTGTGTAGGAAGAGATACAAAATAGTACAATAGTCAACCATCACTGACGTTTCTATACAGGAAGATCAAGATAACAACATTCTCTACATTTGAGCAAGTATCTTTGAGGAAGGAATACAAAAAAGAAAACTCCTTTAGACAACACCACCTGATAAAGGGAGTGGGAGAGTTATGGCTCCCAAAGGACTGTGCCTAAAGTAGAGTGGAGCAACCCAGTGAAACATACAAGTATAGCAGACAATGCCACATCCCAATCTTTCAGGACATCTTTATACTGCAACAACTTGAAAGTTAAAAGGCACCACACAATACAAGTCACACGGAGATTTTGCCACACATTTGTAATGCTGTAACTGACAAACTTTAAGGCGGATGTCATGTGCAAAAAACATGTGTCACACGTACTGCTCAGCGTCCTCTCCAGTGAATGTGCTTTGATTCTTTCCTTTACTGCCGACATAAAAAAATATTTGAAATGTGAAAGATTTAAAGAATGATTGCATTATCACTATGTTGCTTGGTATCACAGGCATATTCCAGGCTTCCAGGTGTGGCAAGTGAAAGGGGAAAGAGTGTCGGAGGAGGCCACGCTATGGATTTAGTTCCTGTAGCATTTACGTCCCTCTCCCTCCTTGAGGAAAGTCCATATGAGGGTGTTCACGATGTCAGGCTGGTCCTGCTGCAGCCAGTGGCTGGCCCCAGAAATGATGTTGAGACGGAAATGGTTCCTGATGTAGAGGCGACATGCCTCCGCCATTTCTTGCTCCAAAAACGTATCACGCTCGCCCCACAGCAGCAGCACCGGAGACCTGACATGGTTCTGGCTAAGAGGGAGGGAGCTATGGAGAGAAGTAAGAAAAGAACCCGAGCTGATCGAAAATTTTGTTGTCCTGTATGAATTTGTGAGACATTCTATCCAAAAGATTTTGTATAATAAGTAATATAATTAATCAGGCTGCATTAATGATAAAAATATATTTTTTTAATGAATTCATTTGTCTTTTCTTATCCACACTAATCCTGTACTTTAATTACCTGCTATGCTACCAGGGAGGGGTTGACATGCAACAGGGGCCCTGCAAGTTTATACAAAAGTGCATAAAAACTGTTGGATGGAAAGGTATTTAGTTTTTTTGCTCTCATCTTATTTTCTTTTCTTACTATCTTACTCCAAAAAACCAACAATATCATTAGTATCTGATCAGATGAGATGGACTTTACATAAAGAATTTCATACCTCGTTTAAAGTGTGCTGAGACAGGCTCCAGTCTCCAATGCTCTGGACAGGATGAGTGGATGTGCAATATGGATGGATGGATGGATGGATGGATGGATGGATGGATGGATGGCTAGATGGATTGATGGATGGATGGATGTTGCTGTGCGTTTATCTATTTTTGTCTCCCTCGTGCTTAGGTGCAGCATGCGCTTGTGGAGAGACTAATTGGGCATGGGTCAGCGATATTTCTTTTATGTAAGCATATAAAAGCTATTCTGAGATAACTTATTGCTTGAGAAGGGAGCAGATGGCACATTCAGTCATGCATGTTGAGTTCACATGTCAGAAATGCATGCACGTTGATCTTCTTTGATCTGATTTGTGTGGCCAGATAGTCAGTCATAGACTTGAGAACAAAGGTGTATGTAAATATAAATGATTTACAGTGTTGTGGCCTTGACAAAAGATGTTTCATTTTCTTCTTATTCAGAGCTCTGACAGTAGATGGCACTACTAAATTTGGCGTACATTATGTATTCCCACATGCATCATACTTACTCATTTGGTAAGTAAACATCATAGACAACATCAATGATTTTATTATAACACTCTAAAAAAACTTCCAAAGACCAAACACTGATACTGACTGCAGTGAAAAAGTCTCTTATGGCATCAGCATACATATAGATGCTATATGTTTAATGTCTTATATATGTTTTAAAAAAAAATCTAAACCTCTACACGTCTGTTTGTGGTATTTCATCGTAAAATCCTCTGTAGTAAAACCTTTTAGTGAGTGAGTTTTTCCCCACCTGAAAACATTCCTGTAATAGTTGAGGGCTCCAGTCAGAGCTCCCGGCTGTGAGAGTGCATACAAATAGGCCTCCAAGTCTTCTGCAGTAAGCCACCGGCCTTTCCTCCCAATCCCTGTGCTGCGGCTGGTGAACAAGGCCTTCAGAGCCTACAGCAGAGACAACAGCGAACACTGGGGTAAATTTCTGTGACTGCTACAATCTGGTCAAGAAAACATTTACAGCGAACACCCGTGTCATTGTAATATGAGTCAGAAAAGGTACTTCAGTGGTGACCTACAGTCCCAGCCCTGACACCCTGACTTACTGCTGGCTCAACAACAATAAATGCTGTGGTTCCACTTCTGGAAAGTCCAGATCAGACATATGACCATTAAGCAATCTTTAAAGTCTAATGTACTGGTGAACACCTCCAACAACAACTTAAATTCCAATTTCCCCTTGCCTTATTCATTTTAATTTAGGGAACATTTCAAAATTTGGGAAAATGTGTTATTCCTGCCTCCTGTCTGTAACTTATTATTTGGCAAATGTGTGTTTGACTACATGAGATTGATACTCATTTAATTAATCATTTAGACTCACAAAATTTAAAGAAAAAAACATTGATACCTCATATTCAAATGTCTACTAAAACCACAAAACTATTTTTTAGAAGCAAATTGTGCATTTGCAAATCTGAATGGTGTATATCACACATGTTAACAAAAATGATGAAAAAGTGTAAATATCATTAACAACATTACTAAATTTGAACAGCACATTTTAATGTGAGCAACAGTAAATCTAATAAAAGATGTCCTGCACAAGCTCATTATAAGATTTGATAATGATCTATGATTTCACATTTCCCACAGGCGTAGTTCTTCATCTTGTTTACAACAAATAACCTCTGTCAAAGCTGTCTGTTTGCACTGATGCAAGCACTAAAAATAGAATGACAGTGGAATAACATGCAACATACACCAATACACATTCATATAAACACACATGCATGCACACAAAACACACAAAGAGACACACACACAACCTTGACCTTGAAACCGCTTAAGCTAACATACAACAGACCACCTTGAAATCATTGATGGAGAGCATGAGCTCCGGGAAGCGGGGCAGCTGGAAGAAAAAGAAATGACTGGATTTCAGGAGCTGGCTCGGGTGACGAAGGGCGTAATCTGCAGGAGAGGAGAGGAGAGACAAGTTCTGTTGTTGGATAGTAATTAAAGGCCAAGTTTGCACACGCTGCGGGGTTGTGGATGTGATAACTCTCAATGATTTTGCCTCTGTCTGCACCAGTTAAACCAGCTGTTCCAGCTTCACATTAGCCTCCTGTAATTAGCTTCTCATCATCTTACCCTTAAGGCAGAAGGGGATTTGCCAGATGGATGCAAACATAACATTGAAGTAATAATTTTTCCTAATTAATGATAATAATTGCAGTGGCAATCCAGGAGCCAAACCAGAGACTCTCTAATTAATATGAAGAAAACTGGTTTTCTTTCACAATATAAAGAATAATGTCTGAGGATTTGTCCATTTGCACATGGTGAAATAATACCTGTGAACACAGAAGGATGGGGACAGTTCAGGACAATGAGTTTCGTCACCATCTCTGGGTAGTGAATGGCAAAAAGCCACGCTATGGTTCCACCCCAGTCGTGGCCCACGAGGCAGCATCTGTTGTACCCTTGGAAGAAAAGCAAATTCCCATTAGACAGCGTTTGTAATAGAAAACATTATTCTGATGGCTGTAATGGGAGCTAGATGTTGACGTTTTGATGTTCACTTCATTATTGCTGGCCTCCTCCCTCAAAAGACACCTACACCCATCAAACAGATGTATTACATGACATAGAGCCAAATGCAGATCAAGGTCAGGACAGCCGTCTGTGGGATTCTGATCACATTACCATTCCAGTCCCTACAAATGACTCCCCTTACCTATATTAGACCCATTTGCACCCTTGTATGAATCATCCCAGCAAGCCTCAATTCAACATTGATATCACATTAGCTTTAACAGCTTTATCTGGGACAAACTCTTTTGGAAAGTGACATAAATGTTTCTGCTCTCAGTCTTTCTGTGTTTGCTGTTAGCACTGATATTTGTCATCAGAATGGGAAAAGGGAAATGTTACTTGCCATGCATAGTTAAAGGCCGAACCTCTGATCGGTGTAGAGCCATTAGCTGACTGTGACTCTGGACTGAGATGTGGACCACTGGGGCTCTGACAGTTGCTGGAAAAAAACAGGGTACTACTCGCCCAGCATCAAATAACAGCTCCAGTTAGCGACTTTCTGGTGAGCACACAAGAGCACATACCAGCCACAGACTGTATATTTAAGTGGATGTATGTTCTGCAGCTGTAAAGTGAAGCCAATGCTGAAGAGCCTTAAACCTACATTGTATCTAATGACCATCAAGGGGTAAACAAAACTGGTTGCAAAAGGAAGTCAGTGTGTATAGACGTCTATGAGAAAATGGCCCTTCTTTTCACTTGATTTATTACCTCAGTAAACATTTTCCAAATGAGTTCATGGTCTCAATCACTAGTTTCAAGTCTTCCTCAATACAACATGATGTTCATTTCTATGGTCCCATTTATAGGGAAATAGACCATAAATTAGAGTATGCATTGGTGTGTGGCTACCCCATGTTTGACAGACTGTATCACAAACAGCAACCTGTCTGACAATCAGGATAGAGCAGGTCAGATCCACCTTCTGGTTTCAAAAAACCAAGACGTCGGTGGCCAAATTACAAAGTCGAGGCTTCAAAACAGCAAACCCACAACAAATGGGTGATATCACAGGGTGTTGTCACTTGGTAGCAGCTAGGGTTGCCATCCATCCTGGTTTTCCTGGGCTTGTTCTCTCTTTTTTCCCAGAAAATGAATATTCTTTCCTAGGACAAGTATGGTCCTGGTTTTTGTGAAAATACACTGCTGATTTAGAATTTCATAGTTACAAATAAAACGCAATTTGTTTCCTTCTACTGATATTCTGTTTTCTTCCTTGTGATGATAGACCTGTGGCCATGCCTATCCTTTTATTTGATTGGTCGCAGAAAAACAAAATTTGACCTGATTACCTAACAAATGCTACATTCATCCACATCCATGACCCCACCGTAAATATAGGCAAAGAGGAGGTGCAAGCAAACAAATGTTTGGTGAACGAAAAAAAGAAAAACAAATCCCAGTTTTTCACACATGAAAGATGGCAACACTAGTTGCAATTAATGGAGCAGAAATTCCCCCCAGGATAGCAAAACAGAGTTAATATTGGAGTTAACATTGGACTAGCTATGTGGGCAAACAATATCGCTCCACGTTGGATAGCTAACATGTTCAACACAAGTTAATAAGGTGATAATATGTGTTTAAAGCTTGTTCTTAAAATTATTCTAGCTTTCAAATGGTTTATGACTGAAGAAGATCTCAGAACCAAATGTTGCAGTCAATTAATAATCCCTGGTCATTATAACCTGGGTCCCCTTTTTTCATAGGTTTGGCCTTCGTGGTTATTGTAACACTGTATTTACCAAAATAACTGCTGAGATCACAACAACATCACTACATTGACGTCCAACAGGGAAAGAAACTATGGGTTGTGAGCAGGCAAACTGTTTAGCCAGGTCATTAGAGGATTAACTCACTGCAAGCCCACTAAAGATGTTGGTTATATTTTCTGATTGCACACGTCTTTGTTTTCTCTTCCTGGAGGTGTGTGATCATGTGATCAGTCATGTTTCTTGACCTATCTGACTTTATTTTAGCCATGGCTCTACGTTCTCAGAAGTTTATCAATGCCAGCTAGAAAGAACTATCAAATTAAAACAAATGTTGGAACACACATAATTTTCCTTTTCATGCTGAACATGTGAGGAAAATGTCTACGAGTATTACAGCTGCTTAGAGGCTTCACAGAAAAATCAGGACATGATCTTCTGAATTATTCTTGTGGTTTCTTGTATCTTTAACACACATGAATATGAAGTGACAGGTGTGAAGGAGAAAAAAAAGGGTAGAGTTCCTGGACACTATCTACTGTACCCAGAGTCATTACAGACTCTTCACTCCCACACATTTCAATGCTATGACAAGTTTTTATACAGTATGGAACCACTGCTAAAATTAAAGAGGAACTGTGATGTGCTGGCCAGAAAAAGAGCAAAAACTGTCATTCTGGTCAGATAATTATCAGTGGATGCTGGTGTGTGCAGACAGCCTCAAGATAGCTCCCTGCTAGTGTTAGCACGCACTGGACTCTGTATCTGCACAATGTCCCATGTTCAGTAAGAATGAGTCACAGGAAGTTTGTCATGCAATGCTGCAGGCACTGAGGACTTAAGGCTGATAAATAAGTTCTTTTTCTAACTCAAAACAGTGTCCACCCCTCAGAGTTATTTCTGTTCTCATGCATTTTCTCACCTAAGTACTCCACAATATCCTTGACGTCAGTCACCAAGTACTCAAACCGGTAATTTTCAGTGGAGAGCGGCAAGTCGGACTCTCCGTAGCCCCGCATGTCAATGGCTACCACACGGAATTCACTCTTAAACTCACGCAGCTGGTAGCGCCAGGAGAACCTGAGGCACACAAACAGAGGCAAAAATTATTTTAAAAGTCCACAGTTTGTTTTAAGCAGCCATTTTATGCAGCATACTGTCCCAAAAAAGGAGTACACCATTTAGTATCACACAACCAGTGTGAGCTAATTGTTACTGATTAACTTTTGAGCTCTACTGTGCAGTCAAGTCCCTAAAAAACACATGAGCCTCATTCCCCATAATGCTATTTGAGTCTTTCATTCATTCCTCCCTGCTGGGTAAATCTACATGTCTTTTGTAATGTGATTAGTGATGCTTTTCTGTTAAAAATAAATGACTCTCCAAGCACAAACCTGGACAAACCCAATGACATTACATGCCGTTCATAGGCTGAGAAATATTTAGAACCTTTAAAACTGCCTTTTTTGTCCTTTTACACTGTGACCCTTTTACACTTTACAAATTTGAGACAGTAGGAAATTAACTTTTTTTTAAAGCTGCCACTCAGCTTTTTTTTTGGTGACGTCACTGCAGTGTAATAGAAGCCTTGCTAAACTCTAATCCATCCACTGATCATGTAGGCTGGGATGACTTCCTAATTGAAGATCTTGTCTGCTGTGGAGGCTCCTCATTAGGTCTGAAGTTCCCCTCCCCCTCCTTCTTATTCTTCAACCAAGTGAGGGGAAGCAGGATGCAAAGGCCTGGCTGTGATTCTGATGAGTCAGGATAAGATCCCAGCAATGAGCCCTCAGATCTTAGAATATAGATGAGGTTTAAAGCAAAGTAAGCCCCTCAGAACCCTCCACCCTGCCGATGACACACACATCCACTCTCTTCCCTCACTTTTCTAAGAGGGAATTAGCACATTTCAAGAAGGTGTTAAGAATTATTTCCAAAGATCTCACTCTCAGCCCGGTTCATCATTTCTGTGAAGAATATAGCAAGTGATGCAGAAAGAGCATCCTCCACCATCAATTAATCCCTGTCTTGTCTGCAGCTTAGATAGTATGTTGGAGATAAAGACAGGCTAACAGCTCTTGACAACCTCTTTGGCCCCATTCCAGGAGCAATGTTCAACACCATTTTTCATTTCATATCAGCAGGAATAGCTCTTGAATGCTTTGGAGCCATTTCCCCGATGGCAAATCATGTCTGTGAATGAGGACTCCTCGCTGATGTGGATTTGTTTTATTCAGCCCAGGAGCCAGACAGTAAAGATGGCACATTAGAGCTGAGGAATCCTCATAGTCAGGGGAAATTTTAGAGAGATGACCGATGTAACAAACACCCAGAAACTGCACAAAAATGCAATTTTAATGCCTGGTTGCTGCTGCTGAATGCAGTGGAGCTGCAACTGTTAGTATAACCCCCCCCCCCAATTTTCCTTTGACCTACCAGAACTCAGGGAAGCCGTGCAAAAACAGCATGAGTGGCTTTCCTCTCTCTCCAGCAGCAACATAGTGAAATCTAAGGCCAGACTCCTGGATGGAAAGAAGACATAGGCATTAGCAGGTATACATCAAGCTGAGTCTCATCCAAAACCACTTAGTGGATACAACAGAACAAGTCAGCATTTTTAAATGACTATAGTGTAGCCATATTAATTATAAGCGCACAGTAAGGTCATCATTGAGAAAAGACATATATAACTTATTTCCGCTGAGTCAACAATTGAGAATCTGTGTCACAACCAAGCAATATCAATCATACTGGATATTTTGTGAATTGGCTTTATACCGTGTTATCTAAGAGTTCCAGAGAACTAGTCCTACTTCAATGAAAAGTTCATTGTCAGTTTGAGGTTTCGAATTCCTGCATCAAAAATGTGTAGCTTAAACTGAGATTCAAGGTGAGCACAGAGAGCCTTCGAGTGAGGCTCAAATGTACAAATGAAGTAACAGTACGCAGTCGGGGAGGAGGTGGTGAACTTGTATTGCATTTAAAAAGATTTTGGTCTTATCATTTTTACAGAGTGACTTTGACTATGCCTGTTTTGTTTGGTATCGTAGTTTGACAGCTGAACATACAAAAAAGTTGCAGGTGATGCAAAATATCCTTAGCAGAAATGACTACACTACATTGATAGTAATAAATTTAGAAGTGTGGGACAGCTGTCTGCACAGCTCAGGGTAAAACAGTAGAGGCTGCATCATATCATCAGTGGGCACCGTCCTGAATATCTGTTCGTAACAATGGTTCATACTCAACATGGCTCTAACACCAGGGGCTGCGTAAAATGTGGCTTGAAGCTGGTTCTGTGCTGTGAAATGGGCTTCCAGTAACTGTGGAGCTGACAAAAACAAGGGACTTTTGGAGGTCAGGTCAGAGATTATTTACGGAATAGGGGTTATTCATGAAATCTGACTTGAGCTATCAATCTGTTTTCATTGTATATTGATGTACTGATGTGGATACCTGTGCGCTCTTACATACTACATGTTTACATGTCTTAGCAAATTGGGACCAAGCATGGGTCCTCATTTTAACATGTTATTCTCATAGGATCAGACTGTATGTGTGCATGATCCCAACATATGGCCAATCATGGCTTAGACCTGGTTTATTGCTCTTCCGTAAACTAATTTATGACTAAAAAGCAATGAACAAATAAAAATGTGTTGGCTTGTTAAAATAACACTTAACAGTGGTGGAACGTGGAACATTTAATAGTAAGCTTACTGTACTTAAGAAAAGCAAGAGAGCGAAATACTGCACTTTTTATGACATTACATTTATATGCCAGCTACAGCTACTTTGCAGGTAAATATTTTACAGGAAAAGGAAAATGAGCAGTTTGTTTACAGAATAAAATGCCTGAGTATAAAGGATTTAGAAGTAGCTGACCTGCAACATTAAAACGCTTCTGATATGTTAATGCGTCAATGATCATAAACTATAATATACAACAATGACAGCGACCAGTCTGCTGCATATTAACTACTTTTACTTTTAATACTTAAGGTACATTTTCCTGCTACTTCTGTGCTTCTGTTTAAGATGCTGTACAATGCAGAAGCTACTGCAGCACAATTCTACTGTAGTACTTTTACTTCGGCAATAAGTAAAGCGGATCATTTCTCCGCCACTGACAATCAGCTTTGGTTTAGGCCGCCTTTTTGTGTCAGACGCGCCTCGGCATTTAATTACATAATCTTGAAGACAGGTTGTTGGTCGGATGCAGGCAGCCCGCCGCTGATCGCCTGCGTGTGGAGACGCGAGGCGGATGAGCTGCTCCTTCAGCGCCACCTGAGCGCAGCGCCACCAAATAACCGTCATTTCACTAAATAAACACACGTCTCTTGATTTGCCCACAGATCAGGCCCGTTTGGCTCCTCGCGACGCGACAAAAGGTGTTGTAGCAATTTACATGTGAACATCTTAGCATGTAACAGAGGCTCCTTTCTCTTATACACACACGCGCGCGCGGGGGCTTTATCCCCCCTATAGGCAGATGTCCAAATGCGTGCGCGTGCGCGTCTTACCTTGATCCTAACATAACAGTGGGTTCCCAAGGACGTGTCATTCAGACAACCCGGGGGAGTTTCACGAATCACCCATTGGAAGGTTGTTGTCGGCCTTAAGACGACGCTCCACCAAAGTTTCAGCAGGGCTACGGTGGTGCAGAGAGCACAATAACCGTATATCAATGACCAATACCCCAAAACTCTGATTTTCTGCGCAAGTCTGATTAGAAATAACAGCAAGTTGTGGAGTATTCTCGCCATCTTTACATTGCCGCAGGAAATCAATCCAGATCACGTTACCTATTGATTTCTTTCTGTTACCTGGTCGCTTCTGTTTAAAGACTGCTCTGACAATGCCGTTGTTTCGTTACCAGCGCATACGCACGACTGTCTGAAGGGAGGATCCCGACGAGCGGCTGAATGGGACGGTGGCAAGAGCATCACGTCAGATTTCACGCTTGCGTGTGACAGCGGTGGTTGTTAGCGGGAGACGGTGTTGTTGACTATACATGGCAAGTCCGAAAATCGAGCAATTAACCGGTCGGTGCCGAGCTTCAGGCGGATTTCAGCACAGCCAAGAGGCGCTTGTTATAGACACCGAAACCCCGAAAATCACTGTAAAGCGCCGGGGCTGTGTGTCGCTGTCATGGCAACAACACTGTAAAGCATGCGCACGTTCTCACTTGTTTCTCTAATAACGCCGAATAAACAACTAGAATCATTTCATTGACTGTCTCGCCAACCAATTGTAAAAATATCAGCCTGTTACGCGGGTTAATTGGCAAGTGTGAGCGGTGCTTGTTGGTCAGCGCATGGCTATTTTAATCAGCTGTGACGCGGTCGCACGTGCACATTGTTAGGTTGGCTATAAACCGCTCGTAATCAAGGTGATTAAGAATAAAACCCCTCGAGCCAAGATAGCGCGCTTAACGGTTCCGTTAACCAACTTTAAATTAGCCTAGCCTCACGTGACAGAGGAAGACCTTTGTGCGCCTTACAGCTGATAAACACTACACAGACTGACTAAATGTTGTGACAAGTGAAATAGACAAATAACACAATTAGTCAAATAAGTGAAAGTCAAAAATTAGAATAAAGTTGGGAACAAAATGAAAATCTTTTTTCCCTTCTTAGGCAGTTTATAAATTACTAGTTTATTTTCAACATCTTAATTCTCCAGCTTTCCAAATGTTTTTTTTTTTTTTTATCTTGACAGGAAGTGGAAGAAGTAGTATAGCATTGTTTTTATACTCTAATCAACCAACGATATTATTTATTTGTTTATTGTCTGATAACCTTTTACTAGATTTTGTCAGGTTTGGGGCTCCATGCCAAATGAATAAGTCTCACTACATTAGACCACATTAGTTAAGATTTTGTCCGAGGGTCTCCTATCTGACAATATTTTTGCATTTAGATGCTGTAGATGTAGCAGAAAGTGTTTAAACCCACGACCACAACATCACACATTGTATCATTGCGTAACTCTAACTATTGGAGAACTTTGGCCACTATTTGCCTACTAATATACATTAACAGGAATCTAAACCCAAAGTTACAGTCTGTGCTATGGTGGACAACTTTTGTGTAGAGGAAGATGGATTATACTTTTAATCTTGTTGTAAATGTATGTTCAATATGAATGTATTCTATTTACCTGATCTGTGTCTATGTATGAGCTATTGAGTTGTTTTTTTTTTCCAACCATGGGCAGTGTTGTAAATCACTGTCTTCCACTATATTCTACAAGTATTAGTTTTAACAGTTCTGAAAAAAAATATGTAAGAAAAAGCAAAGCAACTGAGGATTACTGTTGAAATTGGGAATATTGCCACTATGCCCATTATAAATACCAGCCTCCCAAATAATTGAAACAGAGGACATTTTTTCACCATTTCAGAAGGGACTTCGCCATTGCATATCACCTGCTGTGCTGTTCTGCACTGATTATCTGCTTTTGCTCTAGTTAAGAAACCGCATGGCACACAGATATTTTTAAACTCATTGTATTCAAGTGGTTAAGGCAGCCAAGCAGGAAAAACTGAGATTAGAATACTTGTGGAGTCAGTAGAGCTTAAATGATATTGCTGTAGTCTGTAAGAATGAAAGGAGAAAAGTGCACAGTCAAAGGATTAGGCTGTGGCTCCAGTGTAGGTCTTGTAGGAGCTACCTGATACCTGAATGAAATTAGTATTATTATTGTTATTTTTACTATAAGTAAAATTAAGCTAACAAACTTCTGAAATCTGTTCCATAATTCTATACAGATTATGCTCAATTCTTAAATAGGATTGTGGGAAAATCAATATCCTATATGCATATATATATACCTATGCAGTAATTAAGTGATGTAAATTGCTTAGTGAAAATAGCTTTATTATTTTGAGTAAAAAAAAAAAAAAAAAAAAAAAAAAAAAAAATCTTATTAATACTAGCATATGGTAAACGGTAACATACAGAATAGTAACATACAGAATATGTTGATAATGTCCAAAAACCACTTTGGCACAGCCAGAACTGTATGAACAACAAAGTGCAGTGCGTATCCAGTTAACACAATGTATGGCATTTTCAAGTAATCAAGCAAATAAGGCACTGAGATTGAACCAGTTCCCACACTGGAAATATTGGTGAGAACTAGCTACAATCTCTGTTTAAAAAAAAAACAAAACAAAAAAAAAAAAAAACAGACTTTTTTTCCATTTGTGCAAACATGTTTTAGAAAGAAAAAAAAAGTCACAGGACTTGTGCATGTAACTTGTACATATAAATCAGTATTTTAGCTACATTTTTGAGTCAGGATTAATTGTGGCATAGTGGTTAGGGTTCATTGACTGGGATAGCCTCAACACAAGAACAACATAACACAGCACATTTCAGCAAACAAGACAACAAGGTGGTATTTAAACTGGATGGACCCATTAGCTTGTCATACACACCTGTCAACTGTAAGAGGACTCATCCAAATGTGAAAAGAACAGAAAAACATGCAACTTCACCCTAATCCCAAATCCAAGAGTGCATCAGTGCAGACAATTACTAACCATTTCAAATACAATTCAAAGGCAAGAGCCATTTATATTTTATTTTGTGTTCCCCATTGTTAACTACTGTGAAATGACAATCAGAAGTCTTGCACAAACAACAATTTTTTTAAGTAAGTCCAACTTGATTTTTAGTCCAGGTTAAGCTCAAATGTAGTCATGATGTCCCGCTGCATAGTTATGTCAATACCAGACATCTATAGAGCAAAAAAGACAGAAGAACTGTCAAAATGCCATTTTACCACAAACAAACATCATCACACTAAACATGGACAGAAAGTACTCACAGCTTCTCGCCTGCGACGCTCTTGTTCTTTTTTGCGGGCCATCTCTCTTTCCTTATCTACTGAGCACTGTGTAGTTAGAGATTGTGTTTCCTTGGGAGACTTTGGCTGTTGCTGCTCGACATTTTTGAATGCATCTAAAGTAACCTCTGTGCAAATGCGCCCTGGTGAATCAGCATCCTCTCTAACAGGCTGTGGATTTTCTTCTGCTTTACATGGGCCTGGGAGGCTAGATGGATAATGTTCTTGTTACTTCAAGTATCAAGTGGTTTATCAGCTTCCTTTTTAAAAAAAAAATAATAATAATAATTTTGGATGCTCTGTATCTTTTAAACTTGCTCTACAGGCAGCAAGTTTAGCCAGAGAAATTAAATAAAGAAACCAATTTAATGCAGTTACTGTTTCTGTGGGATTACCTGCTGTTTTCAGGAGGCTCCTTCTCCTTGCTGTCTTCTATCTGTTTCTTCTTCAATGCTTTTTCTCGTTCCTCTTTTTCTATGGCAGCTTTACGGAAATGCTGGAAGCTCTCCTTTGAGGACTTGATTGCAGTTGTACTGACTGACTGTCTCACCAGTTTCGCCCAAGACTCAGCATTTTTTAGGATAATGTCCTAGACAAGACAAATCATAATGTTCACTTACAGTCCATTTCATATGTGGTCAGTGGCAATAAATCTGTTGTTATTTGCCCAGCAGTGGGCAGAAAAACATTATGGCATTAGTTGTCATGGACAATATTTTGTCACCATCTAGTGGTGGAAGGATAAATTACATGATGTAAGTTTGAAGTGAAATAAAGAATATAGGCTATGCACCCTTTTCAAATTGAACAATAAATAGTATTATATATTGTCTCATTTGCAAAGCAGTTTTTGGAAGTAGTTAATTGTTATTTTTTATTTGGTTTTAATAGAGTTCCTTCAAAAACCATGCTTCAGAACAGATTTATATAAAACCAAAGTTTAATTGAGTCCTTGTTATATCCCATCCTCTGCATTCTGTTCTATAGAATCATTCTTCAGCAACTCAAGAAGAAGATTTGTCATCTCTAACAGTAACTCAGATAAACAATGCAAACCTTTTTTGGAATTTGGGGTTTTTCCTCCGCAGATTTACTTGCTGTGTTGGTATAAGGCACATTAGTCATCTGACTGTCAAGGACATCCTCAGGACACCTAAAATCTGGGATAACTTCACAAATTCATGCTCTAAAGTATAAGTTCAGAAAAATGTCAAAATATCTTATAGTTCTTGCAGTAACTTACTGGACTCTGTGTCATCTTTGGACTGTAGTGGGCTCTCTCTCAGAGGGGACAACACTGGGCCCTGCTGACAGGTCAGATTCAGTTGTAACATTTAAAATCATGCCTAAAGAGTAACTTTTCACCCCATGAAAATCTTGTTCTTGCAGACCCTCAACTTCTCACCTTGCTACAGTAGGGTAGTACAGGGGTACTCTAAAACCCCATGACATCTTTTTTAAGAGTAAGTATAGGTGCACCACCCACCCCCAAAATTTCACAAGGGTGGCAGCTAAACACAGCTTTTTCTTTATTTTTGCAATCTACTCTTTAATGTTTGAGAGTAAAATTGTATAACTGACCCACAGAAAAGACTAAAAATCAGGATAACTTTGCCTCTGCAACTAAAGTTTTCACCTTTTATTCATCTGTATCCTGCCCCCAACGCGTGGAAATGCAACACCAAATTTGTCTGCACAGAGGAACAAACCCATAACCAGAAGAAAAGCAACACAGCAGTATCTCCATTATCAATTTGGCCAACTGAAATATTCTACAGTATATGCAGGGTTCCTGCTGTCCTAAACTTTATTCCAAGTAGAAAACGTAAGGTGACAGCATTCAATCTGGAGATTTTCTGCTGATAAACTGTAAAACAACAACGCATCAGGCTGGGTTTCGTTGCTCTCTTCATTGGGTGTCCTCGCTGAATGCAACCTGACCTAATGTATGATATGACATGTTTTAGGTTTTAGGTTGATCACCCAGCAAAATAATACATGTGTCATCTTAAATCCTATCCTGTTCAGAGGCAACAGTCTAGAGAAAGAATCATCACCATACGAGTGTCACAAGATTATGAAAAAAATTGTCCTTTAACAATCAAAGCCAACAGTCTGAGTGAAGTTTTGCTTTTTCATTGTCAGTACCTCAAATCTGGCAGCAGCCCAGTCCAGCAAAATTTCTGGAGATGCCATGGGGGACAAAAGGGCAGACAAATCTGTTGAACAGTGAATGACAGGACAGCTCTTCAATACATGGCAGCTATGTAAGAGGTAAACATCCTTAATGTGTATACAAACATATGGCAAGAAGCAGCATGGCAGAGTTTAAATGAAACACACGGGCTGTCATACTCAAAACCAGGGCAATTATCCAGTCAGTTGTGGGCTGTGGCTGTGGGCTGACTAGGTGAGTCAGTTTTCCCTTCCTGAATCTGTGTTTCTGAAGACAGACTGGGGTGAACAGGTTGAATCAGAGGGATGTTCACTGGATGTTATTGTACTATTAATGATGTGATGTCTCTAGCAGTGAGAGAGAAATTAGGAATCTTAGAAAAAACATGTTTGTTCTGTGAGCACAAAGCTTTGGGGAGGTACTGATGCTGATCTGGCATCTTCGAGGCTACTCAGGGGCCCGCTATGTAAGGCTGGGAGTAGATAATGAAAAATTTAAAAAAGGAGAGAAAGAGGGAAACAAACTGAGTGCTAATGTACATTTAAACCATCTTTGGGTTTTGGTGAAAATAAATTTTTATTTGAACTAATATTAGGTTAAAGCATTGGGTGACCTGTTTTGTCCATACCAATGTTTTACTGACTTACATTTTCTCCACAAAGTCACAAAAAACAGAAATAAACATAAATCAGAGATACATTTTTTGACAAATCTTAATTCCTTCTTAGTTGATAGACAAAAAGCCTTACCTGGAGGTGATAAAGTCAGCTCACCATTAGGGTGTGTTGGGTAGACTTCAGTATCTGCTGTCAAGGGCTGCACAGCAGGAGGCTGACAAGTCTCAACTGGGGCTTTTGTCAAATTGTTTATCTCCTTTATTTGCTTAATAGAGGCAGCATGTGTGACCTTTAACTTAAGAAGAAATTACATTCTTATTTTTCATTGTGACCAGCAAGGCTAACTTACAATGAATTTTTAACTTGTCTAAGAATCTAAGAAATGGTATAAATATATTTACCTTTGTCTTTACCTTTTGGCAGGATTCTTTACTTTTCTGCTTCTTTGCTTTTGGCACTGAAAAACATGCACATTAATAATTCACAGTCTAGTGTCAGATGTTCGAGCCACCACCACTCACTTGCTATCCAGCCACACCCTACTTTGGCAAAACTATGATGCTCTTTGTCTATGTAATTATTATTACAACACATTAAATTCCATACACAAAAATGTTTGAATAGCATTGCTTTCCTCCAACTCTTTCTACGTGCAGAGCTGTCAACATGTATGGGGATAATACACAGAAAAGTTGAAATTGGTGTCTCATACTGGATTTTGTCAACAGGTCACTGCACCATTGTGAGCGTGCATTCATTACAATTTTACTGGCAAGGAAAGACAGGGAACTAGAAAAATATAAATTGGTTACAGGTACAGTCTCTGCAAAGACTCTTAAGAACAGATCAAAACACCGTGACAGAGGTGAACACAATTAGGGTGGTGGTGCAATGTAAATTGCAAAAAATGCTAACTGGGGCTATGGTGCTGTCCAAAGAGACCCAATGCTAGAGAATGCAAAAAAAATCAAACACGGAAGTACAACTTACCAGTAGCTATGGGTAATTCTTATTTTGCTGACTTCCTCTATTTCAACTTTACACCTTGCTGTTGTGTAGAAGTGTGTAATGTGTCGGTACACAGTGATCGTTGTGACAGAGCACACTTCAGATCACATCCATCAGTGATGCCGAGTCCACAGATACTACAAATGTGAAAAATGTGACAGGGCAACAAAACGCTGCTCTGCAGCCTCTTTAATTTTTTCTATGACTTATCCAATGTCACCACTGACAATATGTATAAACTGACATAAAGGTTGTCCACTACAATAAAACAAATGTTCTGTTAAATATTTCACTACAATAATCTCAGGTGTCTGTGGGACAGATGTTGCACCACTTCTGTGAAAGTATTAGAAATAAAAACGAAGACCAAACACCTGATGAATGTCAAAAACATATCAAACAATTTAATATTTGGTGCAAAACCAACAGATAGGTAGGAATAAGGCACCTAGATGAATCCTGCCCAGAGGAAGGAGGGAAGGGGAAAACAAATGGAGATGAGGGCAGATGTTGTAGAGAGCAGCTAACCTGTTTCAGAATCACTGCTCTCTGAAGTGCTAGAATGACTACTACTGCTGGTGCTGCTGGCAGAGCTGGATGATGAGCTGCTGCTAGTGCTGCTGCTATCACTGAAGCAGCTGAGGTCAGAAGATGCCATGAATTTAGCTGTTAACAAAAAAAAAAAGGGCAGATTGTAATTTTTTTCAGTGCCTCACTCTTGGTAGCGTAACTCTGATGATTGCAATTGTAATGTAATCAGGTCTAACCTTCTGTCTTCTTTTTCTTAATCAAGTGTGGCTCTTTACTGACTGTAGATTTCCCAGCATCCTTTTGTTTCCCAGTCTGTATTCCTTCTGGTGGCTTCAGCTTTTTTTCTGCAGGGAAGAAGAGGAATAGAATAAACTTCTATTCTCTAAATAAATTTAATTCTTAAGTAAGTCAAATCTTACCAATTAAATCTAACACTATTTGGTGATAGTGGAAAGTTCAAGCTAAACTGGACAGAGCTGTACTTACTGCTTATGTTCTTGTTACATTTCCTCAGACATGTTGCGACAAACCTCTGCAGGGCTCTCAGTGTGGAAAGCTTGAGCATTTCAAAGTCAATCTCAATATCCTCTAGCGTTGAGTTTCGCAGATAAGACTCCCTGGCATGAATGATTTTCACCAGCTTGCCCAGTTTGTCACCTGGCAGCTTGTCGATGTCCGATTTTAACTGCTTCTTCTCCTGGTAAGTCATTGGTATTGATGGGACCTCATCCTCACATTTAATGGGTATTCTGGGGATATTGTGTTTGTTGCCAGGCCTAAACATATAAAAAGCATCTAATATCATCCATAGAACATATTGTAGCATACTCAGATCACTGCTAAGAAGAAAATGAGAACCACATTAATTGATCACTCACAAAGAAGAGCTCTTGATGTTTGCAATTTTTTGGACAATAGATTGGTATTTTGAGGATTTGTGCTTTAGTAGAGCAATATCTTTTTCTTTACATCTTTTTTCCTTTTTCAACTTGTCTTTTTTCTTTGGTTTCATCAGGGGGTCTTGGGTAAGTCTCTTCAGCTGATCACTGACAGCTCTCAACTGAAAAGTCAGCCATTAATGAGACAATTGGGTGAAATACACTAAAGTTAATAACTTCAAAAGCCATTTGCACTATTACTGGCATGCATGACACCTACCCGCTCCTCTAGGTTGGCCAGCTGGATGGCCACCACTTCAGATGAACTTTCTGACTCTGAGGAACTTTCACTTTCAGAGCTTGCTGAGGTTGACAGACTACCAGTTCTGTCTCCTTTTCCCTTGATAATTCTCTGATGAGGTATGGAACCGCCCTCTGGTTCTTGGGGAACCTTCAGATAACGAGCCTCAAAAATTTCCTGTTGATACAAACACATAGCATTAATATACTTTATAGCATTAATAGAGAGACTTAAAACATGCAGTGAAAAAAATCTTTGGGATAGGTTCCCTAAATGTTCTACAAAAATAACCTTCCACAAACCTTTCATGAAGACTAGAATTACTGCCTTGTGGTTGTTTGTTCTGACCAGCCAAGTTGCAGAAAATATGGTTACAATTCTCCCTTGCTGAGTTACAACATTGAGTAATAGCCATAGGCGTTTTTGCAGAGCAACTTTGTGTGTGTGTGTGTGTGTGTGTGTGTGTGTGTGTGTGTGTGTGTGTGTGTATATATATATATATATATATATATGTCATCATTTAATTAAACAATTTTAGTATGGTCAAGAGACCTTGACCTTCCAATCAGTTCATCCTCAAGTCCAAGTGAATGTAATGTCATGTAAATAATGAAATTCGCTCTTGGCGTTCCTGATATATTTCACCTTGAACTTTGACCATCAAAATCTATTCAGGTCATTCTTGTGTCCTACAGAATGTTTGTGCCAAATTGAAAAAATTCTCTTAAGGTGTTAATGAGGTATATTGTCCACATAGCCAAATCTGTGTTTTGTGAGGTCACTGACCTTGACCTTTGACCTCCAAAATCTAATCAGTTCATCCTTGCATATAACATGTTTAATAGGCTTGTATTGTGTATTGTATTGTAATGATAAACCACAATAAGAACAATGAATAAATAAATTACTACCTGGAGCTTTCTTGCCATGTAGACCACCTCATGTGAAGGTGGATTGTATTTGTAACAGTTGGAGAACATCAGGCGCACATCAGCAGCAAATTCCTTTGCATTTGCATACTCTCGTTGATCTATTTTTTTCTGAAGAAATAACACTTTGTGTCAGGAAAACTGATTTGACCTACACTGAAAATAATGTTTCATACTCAAATTAATCATCATAAAGTCTTTTACCCTGATGGTGCTCAGGTCCATGGGTTGCTTGATGATGTCATGGTAGTCGTGCAAGCCCAAAGCAACTGCATCAACAGGGGCATAAAAGGGCCATGCATATGCATAATGCCTCTTCGAGAGCAGCTCCTTCAGGATTTCACTGCAGTACCTGAGCTGCTCAGACAGTCTGTACTTCTTTCCCTCAAAAGCAGGCAAGTCTTTCTTAGGAGGTTTAATGGGCCGGCCACTACCTCTTCTGGAGGATAAAGTACAAGGTGCTGACTGCTCCTCAGCAGGGGACACCTCGGTGATGGTGATTGCTGAGGTGGTGGAGGTTGTGGGGTTTGCTTTCCTCTTAAAACCTTTTTTAATCTGAATATTTAGGAAAAGGTCAAGCCCAATATTAAATTCCAACATTACATTAAGTTAGACAAAGAATTTAGAAATTCAAATCACAAACATGCTATGGAATTTGGATTGTGATTTCATATTATTTACAATAATGCCATAAATAATACAAGTTTGTGAGAGTGGCTAGTGTGATGTTTTTGGTCCAGTCGCCATAAAACGCTTGACTAATGTCAAAACACTTATCTTACTTCTTAATAAAAATGGAAAATGGAATTTATGACAAATCAAAATAAAACTCGATTTTCATGTATGTATCAAACATTTTTTTCAAGCCGAACATCAGAACTGAGTTATAAACTATACAATTTCAAATCACAGCAACAACCTCTTTTCTGGACATTTTCGCACTTTACACTTGAGTTAAATTCAAGAGGTATAATGTGCAAACTGTTTGAAACCAAATGCTTACTGTGGCATCAATTTGTGCCGAGAGCTGTATGGGTGGGATGAATGGAGGGGCATCAGGAGGGATGACCGTCACTGTCTGTTGAAGAACAACTTCTGACACAAGGGGTCTCTGCTTTAATGCACCTGCATGACAAGAGGTCAAAAAATATAACTGGGCACAATTTTAGATGGTAAATAAATCGGCACAAGTAGTTTTCAGAAAATACACTAAGAATACATACAATACATAAAAGAATTTGTTCTAAAACAGCAGTGTTTGAGTGTTTAGATTGATTTGTTATTTTCAAAAATTAAGGCACAAAATGTCTGAAAATACAATTAGACAATCTAATGTACCAATTTCCAAAATTAAATATAAACGGTTAGACCACATCTCATTGACTGTTTCTGTGTGATATACCTGCATTGATCTTTCTCATTTTCACTGGTTCCACAGTATTGACTTCTGTAACTTCACACTCTTCCTTTGGCATTTGTGACACCTTCTGCAAAAAATGCTTCTCCAGAGTCTGTGCCATGTAAACAATGTCATCTCCAGGCTGTGGAAAGAAAATGCATATATTGGACAAGGATAAGTAAACATTATGTCGCTTTAAAGACTACTTTATTTCCAAAATTCCTCACAGCTAATTTTCTCTTATTTGTAAAATGCACTTTACAGTTGTACATACATGTTGTTAAACAGCACAACAACCTATTCTCTTACCCGGTTGTACATATAGCAGTTGGTAAACATGGTGTTAAAGTCTTTTAAACACTCAAGTGCTTGGCAGTAATATTTGTTCTGAAGACGCTTCTTAATAGTGCCCAGATCCATAGGATTTGTAATTATTGAATAATAATCCTGAAAGGCAACAGAGACACTGGCATTAAAGTCTTTCCTTCTCAAATTTCAGTCTAAAAGGAATTTAACATCAAGGCAAAGTGCATTACTGTGTTTTAACTGACACCCAGCAAGAAAATCTATGATTAAAAACTTCAGTAAAACATTTACAGTCAGGCTGTGATGCTCAAACTTATCTGTCAATTATATTTCTACAACTTACTGGGAGACGCAGTGCTACTGCATCGACAGGTTGGCGAAAGGGCCAAGAAAAGTGATGCCGCCATAAAGCTTTGATCACCACCTTCTCGAGATACTGTAGCTGATTGGTTACACGTCCAGGTTTCTTGGGATTTAAGACCTCTGGTGGAGGAGGATTTCCACTCACAGTGGGACAGGCTTTCACATCAGACATTGCTTGTCCAAAGGTTGAGGAGGAAACTGTCTGAAGTATGCCTTGCTGCAACTTAGTGGTCATCACATGCTTTCCTAAACAAGGAGTGGAGAGTAGTGTCCAGTGCTCAAATAAGAATATCAATTGGTAATGGCAGTTTGAAAAAAAAAACAAACCCCAAAACAAATAATCACAGTATCTTCTTAATTCCACATCAGTGGTGAAACTTGTATGCATATGAACAAGAATTTATTCTTATTGTGACTATGTTGGGAGATCATTCATATTCCTGCCACCAAGTTCTACCTGGAACACAACATATGAGAAGCTTTAAAGTACAGGTCTGGTGATATTCTGTCCTTATTGTCAACAAATCATATGAAATGATCAAAACCAACAAAGAACTGATCCTAGTAACAAGTATTGTCTGTAGTGCATTGCTGAACTTTGTATAAATCCACAGCTGAGTTGTAAGTCTCCAACAAACTATTCAAGAAAAAAAAGTTGCAACATATTTTAGGAACTTTAGCTGTTTAAAAATAAAACAAAGTAATTGTTACTAATTTCACTCTATCACAGATTTTCAGTGGTTCAGTGGATATTAGGGTTGAGTACCACCGACAGAGGAGGAAAAATGTCAGAAAGTATAATTGGTTTTGTTATATTCAGTGGATTTGTTGGTTATTCTTTAAAACAAGCAAGAGTTTAACATTATTATATGAAGGCTTCAATTCGACAAGTCAAGCTATTATTCCATATTTCTTCTATACATACTATAATATTAAACTATCAGGGAACCTGCAGGTGGGATGTGGTCACCTGCATATGAAACCTGTTATAATGTCCATGATGTCTACTGACAGATTTAAATCTACCTGGAACAAATAAAATGGAAAGGGGGGGAAAACTGTACAATGCCACTACTCATCTCTATCTCACTAACATGGCATGGTTGAGAAAATAGCTTCATTGTAATGGTCAACATTGCTTACAATGACATGTTCAAAATGCCAATAAAATGGATATCATCACTGAGGAATACAGTGGTTTCACAGGAGAGGCATCTTTCCAAAACATAAATAATACTGCCATCTATAGCATCTCTCAGAAACTGTAGCAGTCAGCAGTTCAGAATTTGACTACATGTGTTTGACTGCATGTTTCAGTACTTTCAGTATTTGAAAAATGGTAAAGTACTAAAAAAAAAAAAAAAAAGGTCATATATCATTCTACACTTGTACTCCTGCTACTACTGGGTACAGTATGTCTCATAAACACTCTAGAAACACTCTAGCCTACTAGACATAGGATTATGTAATAAAAAAATTTGAAGCCCAGCTACAGGTTTGTCTTAATGTACAATATAAACTGGGGTCATAATATAATTCAAGGATTGTTTGTATATGCTATAACTTGTATGTAGTTGCAGGTAGAATTTTGCTGTTGAGAGTTTTAAAACTAATGAACTCAACCACATTTTTGTTCTTGTATGCACTTTCAAAAAGTACCTTATATATATATATAAATATAAAGTTCATTAGTCAAAAAGCCAAGCAGGTTAAAAAAAATTGGAGCTATACAACCTGCTTCAATCTGCACAATAGTTTGTGTAATTATTTTTGTGCATAACACAACCCAAATAATTTACATTGCAAGTTGTTTAACTTAGTTGCATTTTATTTTATGTTTTTAATAGTAATACAAATAAACATAACAGTTTTATACATAAATAATAATAAAGTCCAGGGCATCTTACTTTTGTCCTTTTGGCTGCATGTAGGTACAAAATCTGGTCAATTTCATGTTGTGTACAATAAGCTCTTTAGAGTCCACTATGACCGGGTGATAACTTTATGATTCAGATGCAAAATTGGGGCTCAGCCTATTTGATGTTCAATTTTATTGTGTAGAAAACATTAAAGCAAAGCAAAAAGAACAGTGATCCTTTCGGACATAGAAGGAATTAAACAATTGGTTAATTGACAAAAGTACTCATACACAATGTCTACTATAATAGCTCCATGGGAAAATTGCCATACACTTACTGGTTCCAGCTTTAGATATGAAAAGTACCTTTTTATAGGTAAAGCACTGATTCTGAAATGGAGACTGAACCTGTGATGCATAACCCACATCCATGATCTTGTTTCGCAATAAAACACAGGAAAAAAAACAAACAAACAAAAAAAACAACAAAAAAAAAAACAAAACAAAACCTCTTTGGTACTTTTAGTTTGTCAAATGCCATCAGCTATGCTATAAATGATATACTAATCTGAGTGTACTGATCCACGCAATCAGATCAGTGTATTTAATCTATTGAATATGTAAAGTAAAAATGAGTATTGTGGATGGTCAACAATTTAAGGTTTTCACATTAATTATGACATTCATGTCAAAATGAAAACTACTATGACAGCTGCTTTTCTGAGAGCCATCATACAGAATAAACTTTTACATGTTGTTGTCAAAACAACAGCCAAACCTGGTTCAGCATGCCTATGAAGTCTGGAATGACAAACTACAAATGAGGAAGAAGATAGGTCAGATGAAAAACCAAATATGACACTGTTTTTAATACAGCCTCCCATAAAAAAAACAAACAAAAAAAAACAACAACAACTCACCATAAAAGCCATTACTGCACACACACTGATGCTTAACATCGTGTGACTTATTGCATTTAGACTTGAACAGTCACGTTAAATGTCATATGAAAGTGATCCATAGCTTTATGTGCCTTGCGTTTCAATGTCGTACCTGACGTTATTTTACATATTATTTTACAAATTTAGCTGGTTACAATAATCTAAATAGTTATTATTATTAAAAATAATAATAAATATAATATTGAGAAATATACGGTGATTGAAAGTTGTTATTTTACTTAGAGATAAATATGACAGCCAATTTATGGATTTGTCTTATAATCTTAAAATCTTGCGTATTGTATTACAGTTAACGCGTGGCCGTGTGCTGCACTGTTGACAGTGCAGGAGCCAACACGTGAAGCCACCACCACGCCCACCGGTTATTTAGCATTAGGGTTGCTGAAAGCATGGCTGTGTAATGAAACGTTTGAAATGTTTGAGAGGGCAGCTAGTCGTCAGCCCTTCGCATTCAAATTTCTGTTGCGTCGCCGAATTGCGTAACTGAAACGGCGGCAACTTGGCCTCCGCAGTAACGTCAGCTAACATTTGCTACTGCAATTTTGAAAAACGCTAACATTGCCAGACATTCAACCTGCTTGCTAGCTACGTGGCTAGTCGGTACGCAATAACCTGCGGTAATAATTTTCATCTTTTCGCCATCTGTGCAGTTTTGTTTGATATATCGCCGTAAGGCTGACACATGTTGTCGGGTGCATTTTTTAAAAACACTAAACATTAAACGTTAGCAATGCTACCAACAGCTAACGCAGCTAAATTCTGGCTGGCTGTTGAGATGGGGTTGGGTAACACGGTAATGTTATATGCGCCCAACTTATATTAGCTTTCACACGTTTGAGTTATTAACTAGTAGAAAAGCCAGCTATCTTAATAGAAGGTTATCTTAGGCAAACATGGTATTTGGGAAGCATTAGCGTGCTAGCATTACCTTCCAAGATATCACGGGCTCTTGCATTCAACTCTCCAGTAGCAGACGTGTCTACGGCAACCGCCTCAAATTTATACCCCTCAGCTCGAGGCTCTAGAACTGATTGGTCAAAACAACATTTACACGTGTTTCAATTCGCTTTTCTCCAGAGAAAGTCGTTTGAATCAATTTCTTTCATGCCAGAACTACAACCCGATGTGTCTCCTGAAACTTTGTAGCTAACGGTGGCTTTAGAAAGTTAGGTAAAGATTTTTGTAAAGTTGCCCCACACAAAATGGCAGCTCTATGCCACGGGGGCTCCCGGAGCTTTCTCAAACGATGCGAATACCAACTGACACGTGCAACGTTACAAACCCCGCTGTTAATTAAGTGACTCGCCTCAGTGTCCGCCTGTAAGTCAGGCTATGATCACTGACAGGCTGTGGCTCTGTGACTGCTATCAGAGGGGTAATGTGTCTATGAAGCGAGAGGAACGGGAAAACTAGAATCTGGGCGGAGCGGTGGTTTCATGGGCTGATCCAGAAGCGGAAAACTTAATTTCTTTGACCGCACAAAAGCTACCGACTCCATTTCACTGGAAACAAATACTATATTGGTGCAAAATTTGATAGAAAATGAACAAGCTGTAGATTTTTAACAGGTGGAATAAGAATTTATCATAGTATAGAATGAAAGTTCATTGTTTTGAAAAGGGAATGAGTGTGTAATTTACCAAGGGTACTCGAACTAGACACAACTTTACTTCCTGTGAACTGGAAATTCGGAAAAATTCATAGATTTTTTTTTATTGTGATCAAAATTTAAAGTAATGCGATGCAATTAGGATAGACATGGATAGCATCACTAGCATCATGGTGAGAGCCATTCAAGTGCAGGCTATTTGTATATAGTTCAATACCACAACATATCCATGGACTGAGAAGGAATACCTGAAGCATTTCAGATCATTGGACATAATCGGCAATTGCTAATTTTGGAATTAAAAGAAATAATTAAGGTCATATTACTGGTTTATTCACAACACTCTAACACTCTAACTAACATTGATGAACAGAAATCATCAATTAATAAATCCAGTATGTAGAGTTGTTTAATTTTGCTTTGAAATTTGTTTTCTTGGGTCTTGTTGCTTTGACAAAAATAATTTAATCTCATATATGTGTGCGTGCAAGCTCTTAACATAAGGGTTAGTGCTTCCTAAAATACCAATTCTCTTCTTCCTTTATTTTCCACCTGACTTGAATTGGTTTGAAATGCTTTACACTTTTTCTATAATCACAATCAAAATATTGATAAATAAAAGTGTCTTGGAAAACACTGCGCTTTTAAGATACCCAATATTTTAGTTAATATATGAGATAACTTAAAACCAATACCTTATTAATCATTTACACTTTTTGACCACAAGATGGAGCAATGGGCAAAAATGTTGGGTTTTATTCTACTGAAAAGGGATATTAAATGGCAGAAGCTTGAAGGAAGTTTTAGTTGGTTTTTGACAATCAAAAGTGACTGACAGAGCCATCTGGGTATTTGTATGGCCAAGAAAAATAATTTATTGTGACATGTTGTTTAACTCCTGAAACCAAACACAAGAAGCTGTATCTCTTTGACGGCTTTAAGGAAATTAAATAAATTCAATAGCAGCCAAATTATTTGCAAAGAAAACATGTATATAATTACAATTGTCAAGTTGAAAACAGCTAAGGAGTAGCTTTGCAGTAATTTGTCACATATTTGTATGTTTGTCCTTATTTTATGTTAAAAAAATGAATAATGCGGCCCTCCACAAATTATGCAAAGCTGCAGCAAGAAACCCTGCAATTCACTGCCAGCTATGTTTAGTGTCATACTGTAACAAAGCAGTAAAATATTTATGCAAATTTGGAGGTGGAGAGTAGTAAAGATAAATTCAAGCAGATGAGGTGAACGTACAACAGGGTAGCCCACAATGCCAGCAGTATACAAAAAACAAAGTCCAGGGAAGTTTAGAAAGGGAAAGCCAGATTTTCAGATGTCCTAAATGAGTTTAGAATCAGACCATAAATACTGACACAGTGTCTGTTCCCCTGACAATGGCAGGAAGCTTGTTCAGAAGGGAGGAGGTCATAGAGGAAAAGGCTCTGCCCCCTGATGTTTCAAAAGTGAGGAGTACCAAGGGGTATTTGTTTTTGATTGAGTAAATATAAACTCCTGAAAACAAGCGAGGGAACTAGCAAAGTTGACACATGCTACTTCTGCTACTTAATGGTAGAATGTAACTAACATTGTATGTGTTAGATGTAACACATGTAACAACATTAAATAAACTAGGTACAAATAGCTTAAATTTAAACAGCTACAAAAAACAGACAGATCTGAAAGGTTCTCCTACTAATAAGTACAGCCAATAATATTTACATTTTTAATTGTGTGAATTATTTAATATAGATATAATAAGGACTGTGTTTATCTATGTAAGGATAACCTTGATCTGAATCCTCCATAAGAGGGCAACAGAAACCATGTATTTGTGTTTAGCAAATTATTACATTGCACTGGGCGTGGGTTGTTTGGGATGGATCTTTTCCAATTTTATTATTCAGTTTACTGGAAGCATAAAATGCTGAATTGTGAATTCACAACTACTCTCACTGCACAGTACATATAAAGCCACTTGAACACCTACATTTGTGTGAGGGCCTATACACCAAACGCACGTATGAGAGACACTGACAGAGATGGGTCTGACTGTTAAAAATGTAGTTTCAAAATTGACCTTTTTTTATTGAAACCTGCAATAAACAGGCACACAGGAATCTGTTATTAATTAGCTTTTCACCTACTAGGTTTATGTCTAATGTGCACCATATGTTGTTAGTAACAGATGTTAGTAACTAAATATGTGGTCAAGTGGCATGTGGTTTGGGTTTTAAATGAAGTAAAAGAAAAGCCTACATTTAGATAGGGTTCAGATGTGTTTCTGCAATTATTTAAGCAAAACCTAACTCAGTATTACAATGAAAAAAATCATCTTTCCTGTTACTGGTAGGTATTTTGAAATCAAAGTGAGAGCATATGAGAAACTGTCCTGGTCCATTTAAAATCACGGTTGTCGTACCTAGAGCCAGCTGGAATACAGATTTAAGATTGGCTTTGCCCTTTTTTTTGTGGTTTTTATGTGATTGAGAAAGTATGAGGCAGCAGATACGTCTTCCCTCTGTCCATCTGATAACTCCCTGCAACACAGCAGCAGTCCAAAAACAATCCCTGCCCAAATCAAATATTTAGAGTGTCCCAAAGACATTGCTGGAAGAGAGACAAAGCAAAGGGGGAATCCCACTGTGATGAGTTTTTCTATTCATTAGAGAAGATCACTGCAACATTACTAGCATTAGACCTGAAAAGTGAAGAACTTTGTATACATGTATAGCAGGCATCAAGATTTATGGCTCTTTTAGGACTTAATTATTTCATCCAGGCCTTTGGCTGTAACAATGAGAATCGATCCAATTTAACTCTCTCAGAGAGTCAATTCATAAGTTCAGCCTTCCTCAATTTGGTTATAATATGTTATGCAATACTTCGGTGCCATCCATAACTTTACTAATAAACATACACTATATTGTGGATAATCAAATCAATTTAACTGTAATTTTTCTACATACTCATATTTAACATTTGACATGTGCTAAACAAATGAATGATGAATGAATGAATGACAATGACATGCTGCAGGCTTGATAAAAGTGCCCATACGTCTTTTCTGTTTTGACTCAGAAACTGTTTGGTCAAATGGAAGCATTTATACCTTTAAATAACTATATGGTCACATTGAAGTTTCTAAATTTGAATTTCTTACTTTTTTCTGTCATACATTTTAAATTAAATTAATAGATTAATGCATGGTGTATGGGTGATATGTTGATTCATATAACTGTGATGAACATGATCATAAAAGAAAGATAGAAGTGTATAAGTGCACAAAAACAAATAAATAACATTTATTTAATGCATGACCTCTAGGTAAGTGCACTGACACACATTCATTACATAAAACAACAAAGATAAACACATTTTTTAAAATAAAAAGGATACACATATAAGACTAATCGGTCTAAATATGCAGCATCTTCATTGCTTGTCAACAAATCTACTGAGATCATTTGTTATATAGAGTAACACTTGGTGGCGTTTGCGCTGACAGTAGCATATCTCTGACAGACCATGGTTGGGCTTGACAACTAGTCAACTGGGTCAATACAAACCCAAGGACTCAAGTTCATTAATGCAATGTGATGAAGTTTCAGATTGCACATATTTTTGATGCACTGTTAGGTTCTCTATTCCCCTACATCTCAGCTGTATTCACAACCCTAGTAAATAAACAAAGTGGAACACTTTATTGGAGACATGCATATGTATGAGATGTAAAATAATTTGATCCCTTTGAGCGTTTCCTTGTCAACTCTCAAAAGCAGCACATCAGTGTGTTTTTGTGTGTTTTCCACAACAAAAGTTTCCTTCCCTCTTTTCACAGGTGTCATCTCATTAGCGGTAAATCACGATGTTGACATTTATGTTGTACCCAGTCACACAGCATCTCCTTTGCACTAGAAGTCTGATATCACAGCAAAGCAATGCAGTGTTTGTTCAGGAGGGTACGAGAAATTTCTCACACAGAAATCATTCTGCATGCAGTTTAGTGCTTGTGATTGGGGGCTGTGGGGTGGTGAAATGAAAGGATGTGACAAAAATGTCTTCTGAGAGCTGTAAAAAATATTTTACATCCTAATGTTAGAAGCCAACTAAAATTTAAATGTGGGAATGGCTGAGAATATACAATTCATGTTTAGTGTGATTACACGCCTAATATCTGGTCTTGTGATATTATGATTACAATGAAAGGCTTAAAATGGAAAGGAAAGGAAAGTTACTCTCAACTCTTTCTTGGCCTGAAAACATATACTATACTATACTATAGTAGGTTGAGTGCACTTAATGATGCTTGAATGAATTTATTGTAACCTGAGCAAATGCATCCCACTTTGTAAGGTGAGATCAGCTACATTATGTCAATAAAATAAAATGATAACTGTCTGATTTAACACACTTACTTCCCAATAGTATATTTAACCTCAGCCTCTCCCCTAGTCCACAAACAGATGCTGCTGGGAAATCCAAAAGTTGGATATGCCAAAATTATGCAATTCAAACCAGTCTCAACTGCTCTCACTCTACTGATGGTAAGTGGTACAGAACAGTTCTAAAGTGTATGTATGTGTGATTATAGGGCATTTCCTATAAAACATTAACCATTTAATTGAAAATGTTGTCAGAAGTCTTGAGTAAAGGCTATTAAGTGTTCTGTGAGATCATACACCCCTTGACCTTTGACCAAAATTGAATCAGTTCATCTTTGAGTCCCAATGAATGTTTGTGCCAAATTTGGAAAAAAAAAATCCCAGAACGTATCATTGAGATTAACAAGGCCAGAAGCATATTTTGTGAGGTCACTGCAACCTTGACTTTTGACCCCTGGCTGCCAAACTCTAATCTGTTTGTCCTTGAGTACTAATGAATGCTTGTATCAAATTTGAAGAAAATCCCTCAGTGTTACTGAGATAGTGTGTTGACAAGGCAAAAACCATGTTTTCTGATGTCATTATAACCTTGACCATTGACCACCAAAATCTAATCAGTTCATCCTTGAGTCCTAATGAATGTTTGTACCAAATTTGAAGTTCTGTGAAGGAGTTGATGTCACATCCACGAGAAAGGGTTGGACATACGTACTCATAGCTATGTGAGTCTGAAGGTGCAGAGGCATAAAAATAAGCACAGATGGCTCCTATGACGATGCCAAAGATGCTTGTACTGTAAGATTTTGGTGACAGCCTCTGTGTGGTCCTCTGTAAAGGATCACCAGATTTCAGATCAACCAGGCCTCTGCTGTTTTCCTCCCACACCCCAAAGACATGTAAGTTAGGACATGCAAAAGAACTGGAGGCTATTCATTCTCAGAAGATTTATATGGGTATGAATTTTGTCTGTTTGCATGTGCACTGTGATAGACTGGTTGTCCTGCCTCTAATTCACTGTTTGCTGGAATAGCCTCCAATCTAAAACCTCCAGGTTTCAGCCCCATAGCAGTCCTTGTATATAATTCAATTGTCCACAATTACTGTTCTTTAATGATAACAATGCATCATATTTTATAAAATTGTCAGTTTTGTATTACTCAAATAAAAGTACAAAGTTCAATAAGATGAAAGCAGAATTGTCATCAAGTCAAATAAAAACACCTCAAATTCTCCACTAATGGTTAATAATGAAGGTGCAAAAACTTTATATTGCTACCCTGTCATTTTCTTCAATAAGAGCTTTTTGAGTCCTCTTGTCACAGCATTAGGTGTGC
Organism: Rachycentron canadum; assembly: GCA_038496675.1. Taxonomy (NCBI): domain Eukaryota; kingdom Metazoa; phylum Chordata; class Actinopteri; order Carangiformes; family Rachycentridae; genus Rachycentron; species Rachycentron canadum. Next base: position 13,215,207 of record CM076656.1, on the reverse strand, counting down.
ATCACACTACCAGTCCTTAGTGAGGCATTTTAGCGTGCAGTGACTGGTAACTAGACTCTAACTCTAGCCACACATTTTAATAATCTGACATCCTGGACCCCCATTGAGATAGAGATCAACTCAATGGGCCCTTATGTAATAAGCCTGGCGTGAAGAAGCCCTATACAACACCATACTAATAAGAGTTGCATACCTGGCTACACTGTAAATGAGGACTGACCCATTTGAACTCGCAGTCATGCCTTCTAGCGTTTGGACTAAAATTTATTGAAAAGAGGGACAAGTGAGTGAAGGATCTCCTGATCCTACAGCAGGGGATCCTGAAGAGACCGTGCACCCCGCTTTGGGAAGCTCTGCAGCGGCCCCATCACAGCGCGGCTCAGCCTTCTCCCTCCAAGCCCCGCCCCTACATGAAGCTCTTAGTAAAAGGGGAGATAGATAGTAGTGAACTGTTAAAAACTTTGAGAGAGAGACAGGGGTTGTTTATCCACGCTTCGGTAAACTGTCACGTCAACCTCGTCCACAGCTGTTTCTTTTTTTCTCTTGTTCCCCAAAAACAACGGAGAGGAGTGAATGTCCAGCCGAGAGGAGAACGACATCAACCAGAGCGCCTACAAACTTTCACCAACTTTACTCACATATTCGGGAGACTCATGCATGGTATGTCCGCTCGTTTTCAACGGTTAACGCTTTGAATTGTCACCAATAATGTTGTTTCTAGAAGAGTAGCGCTTATCAAAGCACTGTCCTTCTCCTTGACCAGCCTGTGAGTAGAGTAAAAACAACCCCCCCCTCACCCCAGCTAGTTAGAGTTTACTTTACCGCCCATAAATCCAGCTGAACATCTGTTGAGTCCGTTGACATGCAGCTATCAACCCTCCCGTCGTAGCTACAAGCTGTTAGCTAACGGCCGCTCGTGTTGAGGCCATGTTTCATAAGTAAAAAAAACAAAAAAACAAAAAACAAAAAACAAAAACAAAACAAAAACATGCGCTAAACGCGAAGCACAGGTAAACAAGACGTTTCCTGAGAGGTAACCTCTTCAGCAGCATGGCACCGTGTGTGTGTCTCCTCTCTTGGCCGCACAGACGCTCCTGTGGGACGAGACGTGTCTGCGAGTGGAGACATCAATGCATTATTTTACGTTAGAACTTAGCAAATCAATGAGAACTTGTTCATTTGCACACGGCGATGAGAGCCGCCTGTGATTAACTTGCTGTTCTTTACATGCTAGTCAGCGACGCTGTGACAGGATGAGGCTGGTAATTGTGGATACAGCAGCTGCAGATACATGCGTTTAATCAACTCAGCTATCAGACTGTTAGACAGATGAGCCTGCATTTATTATATTGGTCTTTTATCTTACAACCTGCCCATTTTTTCGAAGCAATAACGACCTGCCCGTGATGAAACACTTGAACAGTTGAGGGCTGCAGCTAACCATAACCATAACCATAGGTTTGGCTCTTGAATAATCTGACAATTATCCCTCGATCAAATAATTGTTTAGTCTACGAAATTAAGTACTTTGAAAAAAACTGCCTCCCCAGAGCTCAAGGTGACACTTTTTTCCCCCCTGCAACTGTCCACATTGCAAACATGTTAATTTTATTTTAAAATTACATGCAATACCAAACAGAAAAGCAGGGAAAACTGTACCTAAACTAGAACCAGTGAATGTTGAATCAGAAAACATGACAGAAAAGATTAAAGTATTTGAAATAGTTACAGATTTATGGCTGTATGTAGTACTATTACTACTACAAACTGGTTTTACTATTTTCTTTACAATGAATCCAGAGTATATTGTATGTGTGCAGACAGATTACAAATATGCACACCATGCACAGCTGTCAGAGTCTGAAATCAGATCAGGATGCTTGCAGCATGAATTGTGGTCAGGGTCTCTAGCTCAGTGAGAAAGACAGGCATGAGAAAGACTTGTAAACAGTCATTCAAAGCTGCACTTTTGTAATGGAAGAGAAGTTTGGGGGTTTGCCAGCTTGATCCAGTACACATTCACACTGAAATGGACTCAGTTCACCTGACCACGACATCTAGATGTTTTACTGTCAGAAACAAACTGGTGTCAGATTAGTAATTCTTTACATCTTACTCATGGACCACATGATGTTGTTTGTAACACAGATACTGCCTGGGCCTTTTGAGTTGCTGCTTTCTACACTTATGGCTTTGGGATTATGGAAGCATAGTATATGCCCTCTGGATTTAACAACATTTAACTGAACTGTGTGCATATGTGATGACACAGATATAAGCCAGGCCTTTAACACTGAAGTGACCACAAGTATGCAGCTTGGTTTCTGTAATGTGCAGTATGTTCAGTCTGGGGGTCTACATGCTCTGATGTACTTTCCAGATCTTCTTTGGGTGAATAGTTGCTCAGCTTAGACGGTCAGGGTTGAAGGGAAGTCACATGAGGTGATTTGAGTTGTTGCTACAACAAAACCAGGACCATGGCACAGGGACTCTGTGAAAAATCGTTACATTCAACTGAAAACAAGTTTGAAAATCTTTGAATATACTAGTTATGTCTTTCCAGCAGCTCATTTAATCTTCAACTTATATCTGACCACTGTTCCAGCCTGATATGCATACGAAGAGTTTGGTGCTGTTTTGTTTTATTTCACCTTCCTTTGCTTTGGTTCAGATACTACAGCACAGTTTACCTTTGATTAGTCAGTGAGTAGATGAATGTGAAAACAGGGTATAAATCAAACAGAGGTCAGAGCTCTCCTTCACTTTCTGAAAGTGTAATATTTGTCATGATCTTCCCAGCCTCAGCAGCTGCCACTGAAAGGCCCTTTTGTCCTCTGCAAGCTGCTTGCTCTGCAGAGCGATCCACCTTACTGCTTTGTGCATCACTTCCCATACACCCTCTGTATGAGTCAGTTAGGTGCACATCTGTTTCTTCCACGTGGTTCTTTGCAACCTATAAACTTTGAACATATGCAATTCCTGTCACAGCACCTTTGACACATGGGTCTGACATTAGAAACACAGTTACAGTTTTGTTGTCATAAAGTATCAGAAATCACTCAGAGAGGCAGTTTGAGTAACTTGTTCTGTGAACTGCATTTCTTTCTAAAAAATGTTTTGGATGTGGCTGCCAAATGTGCCCGATAACCAACTAGAATTAGAGGAAAACAAGAACAGTTTAAAATTGGTGCAGATTTAATCTTTCAAAAATCCTCTTTTAAACCTCGATTCAACCTTGAAAGAACACAGGCCTTGATGATTGGAAAAGAGAAGCGTATGCATTATTTTTTAATCTTCAGGCCATGAATTTAGAGTTTGTTTTAATACTTGTCAGAATAGAATAGTTACTTTTTTTCTATTTTCATTTTGCTGCTCTTAAGTTGTGAAACTCCGTCACGGCAATCCTCAACCTCTCTTGTCTGATCATCAACTCACTGCTTCAATGCAGTTGTAATGATATCTTTTGATACCATCTTGTGTCTTTCCTCCTTGTTTTAAAGCTTTTTGAACTGTGGTAACCAAGAGAGTTATATGAATATATTACTTCTTTTAGGTTAATCACATCTTTAATCGCTTAAACTACTGGTGTTTCTTCTTTTTAAAGATTAAATTATTACCTGTATATAGAACATAAATGGCAAACATCAACATGATTCTTATTCGACCTTGAATTATATTTTGGCTGTTGCTCATATGTATTTCAAATTTCAAATGTCAGTACTGAAATGCCAGCAATATGTTTATATAAGTAATTTCAGAGCAGTGGACCGTTGCACAGCAGGGGAATTGTGGGATTTCATAATAACAAAAATTTGGCAGTCGGTACTGATACTAGTGAATGATTCTCAACTATGGCGAGAAACAGAAAACTAAGTAATTGTTGCTGAATATGTGCACACACATGCACATACCTCCATTTAGTCATTGTGCAAGCAGTGCTTTAAATTCACTAACAAGGTAACAGATCAGTGGTGTGAAAATGTGCATTTAAACAATCAGTGATATATTTTGACAGGCTCAATGATGATGACAGTAGCCTGCTGTCACTATGTTAGCCTAAACAAGCTAATGTTAGCCTTTGTGAACATTGCATGTGGGGAATTGCCACAACAGATGGCAGCAGTCATAATTCATAAACAATGGCAACATTCAGGACATGAGCATGTTGATGACATGTTGTTAATATAAATTTAACAACTGAAATTCACTCAGCCTGAATTCTGTGCATAGATCTTGATGTTTGTCTTTTAGCTGCTTAGAGAAGTTTGATGTGATTTATTTAATTTAATTTTATTTTTTTAAACCTTTTGTTGTTCCCACACTTGCTGCTGCCATTTCATATGTTGTTGTTTAATGTGGAAAAAGTCTCTGGGTGGGTTTTTCCCATGGCAGCAGGTGACATATTTGATGGGTGGTGACGCAAGGAGACACGACTGCAACTTCCGTGGTGTACCACTAACTGGAGCATGAATATTCTCAAATCACACATGCAACTTAGCTATGGCTAACAGCATCAGTTCTCATCTGGTTGACTACCTGTGATAAAACAAACAGTGCCCACCCCAAACAGACTTTGCTAGTCAACTAACGGTCAGTTGTGGCAAAAAATTCACACATCCTGGAGAATATAGCTAGTAGTTTTTATGACTATAGAAAACCAAATGAAACGTACTCTATAAGTCTATAGACAGCTATATAAAGTCACTTGCCACTTTATTTTTTGCCTTTTTTTTTTTCAAATCATCTTCTCAGTGGATACTTTGTTCTTGTCTTTTATCTAATCTTAACATTATCTCTATATTTGTGTAAAAATGAAGGACATCCTTGCCGTACAATAGTAGATGATTTTTTTGCTGTCACAGCAGTCAGTGATTATGGTTAAATTACTAAAATTAAAGCTTCAGGTGAGGTCATGCTGATTAGCTTGGTGGTACTAAACTGCTTGCTCAAGACCCCACTGGAGTATCCAGAGTTTCCTGACACTCTCAGTTAATGTGTGTTAATAACCTGTGGCATGTTCTGCAGTGTTTCACACCCAGCAAATCAGTCAGCCATCCTACGCCCCTCACACACTCTGACCAGCCCTGGGGATGTGAAAGGTGTGTGTGCCACGGTCCTTTGAAGCGTAAATGAACCCCAGTTAACCCTTCTGGATTAATCCCTTGCTCTCCCAACTGCTCTTTCTCTTGTCTCATCTCATCATGCACACAGCATATTTGAAGCAGAGACCAGTTCCCTGCTGTTTGTCCATGCTCAAATAAAACATATTTCTTCTGGTTGACTTTCTGTACTTTTGTTCACTTCGCAGTTGGAGCCTGAAGCTGACTTCCTGTAGGCCGCTTTGCAGAGAGAGGAAAATCCTTGTGGAAAACAGGAGAAAGGCCTGTTCACCTACCTTCCTCATACTGGAAGCTGCAGGATATTAACAAAATGGCTAGAAGATCCCCCATTCCTATTTTACTTCTTGCAATATGTTGCCTTGCATCTGCAGGTAAGTTTCTCTCACTGCTTATCTATATCTAAAAATAATGCAGTTGCCAGTTATTGTCTGTATGATACCCATTATATTGAAATTGTCATTGTTTTGAGGGAAAATCATACCCATTCAAATGACACTGACTATGCAACAAAGCTTGCAGTGCTGTGCCTATGCTCTGGGATTTTCCACTTTTTCTCCTAACATGCCTTTCTAGACAGTGCTTGTCAGAGTCGTGAGTAATGGGGATTTACCTTTAAGAAAGTGCTGACAAATACAATCTCACAACACAAAGATTCACTAGGCCTGCACATATTTGTCAGATTGATTGAAATGAGATACTGCCAAACAGCTAGTAATTTACAGCTGTTAAACTGGCAAACTAAAAAGACAGAGAGAGGGTAACCAAGTGAACAACTACAAAGGTGAAAGCAGGAAATGTCTATTTGCTATTAGTCTATCAATTCACATAAGACTATGAATGATGTCACATACTGCAGCTCTCACTTCGAGGAACTTTGTGCATATTGCTTATGACCTTTTACAATCCAGTATTCTTAATCAGTGTGGGCAACAGTTCCTAGAGTGCAGAGACTTATGTATGTGACACTTTACACTCACTTTACTTTGTCACAGTCACCTCTGTGGTCTTAAGATGGCTCTCATTGTGTCTGGCTGTGGGATGCAATGACAATGGCTGATTTAACTGTGCTAAAATTTAACACAGGAGGATCATGTTTATGCTATTAGGATATTAAGATTTGTAGCTCAGCCTCGCCAAATCAGTCTTCTTTTTAAAAACAATTTTTTTATGAAAATTAGACATTTAAAAGTTTAAATAGTACAATAATTATAAATTATAAAACAGTAGTGCAAAAGCAACCTAAAAACAAAAAAAATGTAGTTCAACAATCGTAAAGAAATAACAAAAAATGGTGGTGTAGTGGTTAGCACTACACTACCACTAGAAGGTTTTTGGTTCAAACCTGAGGCCTTTGAAGTTTATATCTTCCCCCTCTGCCTGCATGGGTTCTGGCTTCCACCCACATTCCACATCATTGTATGCCTTTATGATTTTTTTGTCTCCATACATTCACTAGACTGGGTAGTTGGATAGATTGGTCACCTGTCCAGTGTGTACTCTGCCCTTGCCCACTTTCAGCTGGGATTGGTTCTAGCCTGGCTCCAGGTAATGGTAATAGATGGAAGTCTGCACCACTGCCAGCAATAATAGTTCCCCCTGCATTGATTGCTGTGATGTCTGTGAAGAGCTGTCCTTGGAGATGGACAGTTAATCTGTTTGCTGCAAAAGAGTTTCCTTTTTGAAACTGAAACCAAAGTAGTTGTACTGTTTCCAAAGTCAATGAGTAATCATGTTAAATGGTTGTGATCTCAATATTGATTACAATAATTGTAATTATAATTTTTGCCATAGTCAAGTAGAGTACAGCATAGTATAGTATAGTAGAGATGGACCGGTGCTCACCTCAGTTTTGGCTTTTTGCATTTGTGTTGTTGTTTTTGTATTTGTGTTGTGCCTTCTGCATTGAATTGATCCATCTGGGCCACCCTACCAAGGACATTGGGATTCATCTGCTGGGCCAAGTTTCATGCTAATCCCTCCAATAGTTGTTGAGATATTTAACTCTAGACCAAAATTTTGGAGTGGCTGACTGACAGACTGAATGTGAGGCATAATAGACTCACATTGTCATGGTCAGGGAAGTGTACAATTTCAACTGCATTTAATTTCATGTGTCAGTTAAACTGCCAATGGTTTAAAAAGTAGGTGGCATCATAGCAACCACTCTGGCACAGCATACAGTGATTATAATATGGAGGAAAATATGCGAAATTCTAGGATAATGGCAGATTCAGTAAAATGTTTGTTTATGTAATTACTTTTTTCTTTATTGTAGAAAAAACACAGCTTTCCTGTTTCTGGTGAGAAGTTGTGTTGTGGTCATAACTGTACTGACTAGAAGTGAGTGGAGTTTGAAGTTGTGGAGTTGGCCACTAGATGTAATTAGAGGAACTGCCACTGCTGTAATGTCAGTATTGGTTTCAAAATTCAGCCATGGTTTTTGTTCCTCGGTAACTTGACCAAAATGTTGACAAAATTTGCTTAGCTACCCCTGACACTCTTACAGCATGGTGATAAATATGTCAAGTTGGCTAGAATCTGGACCAGCCCTCTCTAAGAGTCGACTGTACATTCTTCATCTATTTTCACAATGCAATATATTTTGTTTACAGAGAGTGATTTTACAAAATATGACTTTGGATTTAAACTCACTCCGTCTTTAATCTGCAACATCCATATTGTTTTTCTGTGGTAGCCCAGGAATGATTACCCAGTAGGAGGCGTGCTACATAACTTGTGCAGCAAAAAAAAAGTGTGGTTCGTGTTTTTCATGCTTTCAGTCTGATTGCCGCCATAGGTTATTATTTCAAAAGTTCTTCTCCATTCTCTGGGGGTTTGAACCACACTCCAGAGAGCTGCCTTTTACTCAAACAATAGCAGTGTAGTCAGTATGTGCTGTGGGTAGTGCAAACATAATTTCTCCCACAATGCCAGGATCTCCAACACAATGAAGTCACGTATGAAGTTTTCCTCTAAATTCTTCCACATACTGCACAAGGCATTGTTTCACTGTGTCACAAGGGACACATATTTACAGTTAGACAACCAAGTGCCCTTTCCTCCAAAGTGCACTGGCAGTCAGTGATTTATGGACAAATCATCAGATGCTCCAGAGTTATCCAAATAGTTAATATTCGAGGAGGTAAAATGCTGGCTAACTAACATATTTTGATGAAAATTGCTAGGCCACAAAGCTTCCACTTGCTTTTGGCCAAATTAACTTATTTTATAACTGTCAATGGTAACCTTATAATTCGTTTTATCCACCTCCACCTCCCTCTTTTTTCTGACTATTTCTATCCTCTCACAGCATCTGTGTAAACAGTCACATCTGCCCTCTAAACTTGTCAGGAGAGCGCTTACGTAATGTTTAGATTAGTCTGCAATGGGTCTTCTCTCAGCGTAATGCAACCCAGGATCTGGGCCTCCCATAACTCTTAAAAGTCAGACTGAGAGCACCTTGACATCCATATTTTAAGTCTCTGCTCTGCTGCTTCACTCTGCTTTTTGGTGTTTATAACTTTTTTTTTCCATGTCCTTACTACCATTTTTTGGTTGTGTCTCTCCAACTTGCCAAAATAGATATTTAATGAAGGCTATATCATGGCCCTTTGGGCTGACTTTGAGTTTTGATGTGAAATAGAGTCTTGTAGGAGCCATGCCAGATATTAATTTGAGGCACTTGCCAGAAACAGCTCCGGCAGGATGCTGGTTATCCTGGAGGCACAACGCCGGGCATCGTTCACTGAAAAACACACTAGTATTATTGAGTGCAGAAGCACTTTCACCTCCTCTTATGGCCTTTCCTGATTTTATGTATGGGGCGAATGATGAATGATGAAGCAGTTATAGCGACTCTGTCTTCAGCTATTCATAGTCTTAACATTGGGACTGTGAAGCAAAACAATAACTGGAAAAAGGAATTCAACTGTGCTTGTATTCATAGTGCGTATGTTTAACCTAAGGACTTTTAAGTGAATGTCTTTACGGTAAGGTAAACAACTTTCTCTCTGTCTGCATTTTTGTATACTCTTGGCAGGCAAAAGTCACTATTTTGATGTTTTTTTTTTCCTTGCACAGTTGAGCAAAAGGCTTGTCTCTATATCTATATCTCTAAATGTGTTTTAGGGCCAGCAAGAGGGGGACTGCCAAAATGCATTGTGCAACCACTGTAATCTGAGAGGTGGGATAGCCAGTGGGAGGAGAGAGGCCAGCGCAGGCGTGGGTCGTCTGGTCCAAATAGACACACTCCGCACACGTACAGTGTGCCAAACCAACAAAGTCCCTTCCAGCATGCTAAACCAGATGTTGCCCTGTGATTCATGAGTGGAGCTGGAGGAGCACAGAGCACGGAGGCAGTGTGCTGTTAGGCAGAGTGGTTGGGATGTTTACATAGCAACGGGAGTCCTGAGTGTGTCTAATTACAGGTCTTCTCCCCCATGGTGAGGCCTTTATCTTAACAGCACTGTCAAGGAAGGGTGCAACCACTCTGTCCGTTTATATCTCTTGCTTATGAAATGATGATCACCCTAGTATTACCCGCTTTAATTAAAAGCAGTGTAAGAAATTGAAGTGAGTATTTACAGACTTATACTTAAGTGAATCTCACTCATTTGCTTTGATTGTCTCTCTGTCTTAAGCGGAAGCACATGAATGAACTGCAGCAGACAGGTCTCATATCTCATATTTTTGTCCAGGTTCATCATCTGTTGTCAGTCTTCCATTAAGAGCACACTTACGCAAATCTGCAGGCGTAAACCGAATCCAACCCCCTTCCCTCTCTATCTCTCCATAGTTCCAGTAAGCAGGCGTATAAATAATTTCGTTCAGAGCCAGTAATGAGAGACAGCTGGGGTGATTGTGCATTTTCCATTGTGTTTCACAGCCCTTCGAAAAAAAGAAGCCACTGAAGCTGGGGAGAGTTAGAGTAAGTGTAGAGTGTGACTTCATTGAAGAAAGAGAGAATATAAATAAAAACTGTCCTCCCTCTGTTCACTTAACCGTTGGAAGCAGCAAGAAAAATTATGTTGTGATATCATATTGTAATGGTTTAGGTATACTGTAGTTTATAACTACCAATGACAACCAGTGTGAGTTTAACTCCAGTTGCCTAATCACTTTGCAGTGCTGCCAACTTTTGAGTGCTTGACTTGCACACTGCGATATCTGCAAAATAATACGGGAAGCTAGGTGAAGGTTTCCAGGTGGTGTCTTTCATCAGACCAGCCCCTCTTGAGGCCTCACCTTCCCCAGTCCATTTCCACCAGATGAGTCCTGCTGAAAGACCATGTCCTAATTTTGGAAAAGTCCTCTGGAAAACAGGACTGTCTGTCCAAAAAATGACAGCGGGCCCTTCTCGGAGCCTGAAATTTGTCTTAGATCACAAACGCACACACACTTGGAAATACTCTAGTTTTCTGCTTGTTTTTCAAAATCTGATTTCTGATATGTATAGGAGTTGTGAGCTAGGTTGCTGTAGAAATAAAATATCCATTAGATAAAGTGGTATGCTATTTTAAACCAGGGTGACAAAAACAATAAATACAAATATTCCAGTAATACATCTTGATCAATGTACTTTTTACAGAAATTCTATTCACACTTTATTTGTCTGGTAGTTGTTCAACAAACTTTTATTCATCACTTTCTGTTTGTTAGCTTTCCAGTTAAGAAGCCCTCCCATTATCCTTTCTACATATTAATACAGAATGGCATTTGACAAGTCATTCATCTTTGCCCTTTCTTTCCTGAGTGGAATGTAGCCCCTGTAGCTTGTTTGAAAATGCTGTCTGCTTTGCCCTTTCTCACCTTCCTGACCCCTTCACACAGGGCTCACACACTGGCACAAAGGCACAGCATTGTTTCACTCTTTACTTTCTGTTGATGGCAACCTGCTGCTTCTCAAACGCCCCTGTTATCACATTTGAGTGATGATGTTTCTGTAAAATATCACAGGAACAAAGACATCTTTTTAAGCTGCTATTTGACTGATGCCAATGAAATATGTGCTTGATATTATTGAGTTAACAATATCCCCTCATACTTAAATGACAATATGATGTGCTTTAAAGTTCTACTTTGTTCAGCAGCCGTCACTGAGAGTTAGAGTTGACAACTGCAGCATTACCAGCTAGCCTAATTTTTTTTTTTTTTTTTCAAACATCATAAATTATACTTGGTGGTGCTTATTTTTTCACAAAATCATCTTTGGCCAAGCAAACAGTGTGCAGAGAGCATAATTAATCATACAAACTTTTCTCTTTTTTTTTTTTTTTTCCCACCAACTGACAGACTTGACATTTATTAGCTACAGCAGGTAGGAACCGTTGTCAACTTTAAGGTGCTGTTGCTACATAGCCAGGATTAGAATCAACTAGAATCAATCATCAGCTGCCTACTTACTAGTCTAGAAGAAACCAGAGAGTTGAGCATCAAACTTCATTCCTTTACTTGCCAATCAGTGTCTCCAGTGGTGGAAAGTGCTGACAATATGGACTTCTGTTTTGCTTTCTTTTCTTTCCTTTTTTCTGCTGAAGGTAGAAAGCTAACTAGCTAGCCGCAGCAGGTCCTGTCTTGTAATACTACTTTCAAATAGTGAGCGGTGTAGTGTCCAGCATGCCCTCAGTTCAGCACACCTGAGGATGAATATCTTAAGCTCTTGTTTTCTACACGCAAGAATGGCTGAAATTCTTGGCAAGTGACCATTATCACCACCACGTCCACTTCATGAACCGTGTTCACCGACAGAGAAAACTTACACCTACAACTTACACTTACAACTTAACACCTTTAAACTTTCATGTGCTACAACACAAGATACTTAAACTTGTAAACTATAACAATCACAACTCTTGCAAATTGTGGTTTTATTGTAATCATTTAGCTCTAATTTCAAACATTACATCGGTTTTCAGGCCTCTTTACATCTGTGGGCTCTTAGAATCGGTTTAAAATTGCTTAAATACATTGTCAGTGTCCTTCAAGCTTTCAACTGAACCTCTCCACCAGATTGACTGACCATTACTGCTGTTGATCATATGAAATGCCATACATTGTGGAGAACTGACAAAGCAGACGATCCAACACGAATGAAATTAGGTCAAAATAGAGTGGGACAAGACAAGTGACCCCAAGGCACCCTTCCCCTACTGAGTCTGAATCTTTGTGAATGTAGATTAGTTGGTTGCTCCCAAACACCCACGGAGCTGCTGTCAAAAACTTTTTTTGCAGGCATCTATGATTGATGAGTGATATGCCCTTGAAGCAGTGGGAGATGCATTGCCCTGTTTACTTAGAAAAGGCAGTTCTTCTTGGGTACTCTAAGTACCAAGTACTGCAGTGCGCTAGATGAGCTGATGGCTGATGCACTTCACTTAATGGTATCTCACCAAAGTCATTTCTGGCAGAAACCTAACACAACCACTGTATAATAATGCCTCTGGCGCCACTGCAGCATTTTATACACTTTCTGTCATTACCAATCAAGCTTCACTTGTTCTGGTTCCTGTCAGTGTGACAATAATTCTTTGCTCCCTCATAAAGAATAATTCATATTTTACATTCTTTACTAGTTAACTGCATCTGTAGTGTTAACTTTATTCTCTATTTTGGTTTATGCAAATAATTGTTGGTCTTATCCATCTACTACTTTTAGACATACAAACAGGCAGCTCTTGTTTGGTAACTTTTTTGTTCTTTGATAATATAGGTCCAGACAGCATATGTCAGCACCTATCAGTGAAGACATACATTGGTAGCCCAGTAAAGTCTTTATTCATATGCACACATTCTCAGGCTCTCCCAGCTGTCTCACTTTACACAGTGGCTCCAGTGTTCCTCTGGGAATAACCCTTGTCATCCTTCTCTTCAAAGCACTCTGATTTACTGTATGTCTGCATTTAGAGGTAGAGAGGAATGTATCCACTTCCATCTTGCCTGCAAGTTTATTTGCTGCTTGTAATTGGTCATGTATTTTGTTCAACTAATGCCGATGGTTTACTAACAGGTGCCCACTCCATCTGTCATGGCTGATGAATAAAAACCAGACTCACCAGAGAAAATTTTTTTTCCAACCACTCATTGCACAACATACACAAACAACTGTCTTTGTCAAACAAAGCCACTTGATATCAAGATCAGTCCTTTACAAATCAACCTACTGCCGTTATGGGCACGGGTAATTTTATATTTTCAGTTATTTATTGCTTATTCGCAGTTTAGCTACCAATTTCCAGATAAGATAGACCTAGAGTTAAACACAATGTTAATTTACTCAGCTAATGTAACTAAGTTTAAATTCTTCCTCTGCCCACACACGCCCACATGGAAAGAAAAAAACCTGTCCTATCTTATTGGTGGGAAAGATAAAACCAAAGACACTAGTCATGGTTGAAAAAATTACTTCAAACTCCTCAGCATGTTTATTTTGTATTTTTGTTTTTGTACTTTCTGTCATTATAATGGAAAGTTTTCATAATTAATTATTTACTTGATTGATAAATGCAGGAAAATGTTTTGTGCCCAAAGCTATGCCTTTTCAAATGAGAGATGCATTTTTCCTGGCACTCTGCTTTGCTTTGTATTCTGTTGCTGAACTTTTTACATCCACATGAATGTAATTTATTGTCTGAACACCTGTTAATATACTTAGGCTTTGCCTGCATATCCATATTTGTATTTTGGCCACGTAAATAGAATATCATCTATTGAAACTCCTGTCTTTTAACTGTTTTTTCAATTGTATGCCAGCCAGCAGGATAATGGTTGATGAATCTACCGGTGAAGAGTGTTTGGCTGAAATTGAGTTACAGACAGGTCTGTGGAATATCTGACTTCAGATTTCACACTTTGATGGGGGAGTTTACGACTTCCCTAATGGCGTTCGGGCTTACTCCTGCCCTCCTTCCTTCATCCCATTCCAACTTCCTCCTCTTATGCCTCCAATTTTACAGTCCAGAGATAAATCCTTTTCATAGGCAGGCCAATGAAGTGAACTTATACTACCCTTATGAAAGGCTTTGCTCACTTCCTGTAGTGGTGGCTCAAGGTTCAGGGGTGAGTGGGCTGCGCTAATGTCAACACTGCAGAACTAGTGATTCTCCAGTCCAAAGCCCCTTAGGAAAACAAAAGTGGGCAGAATATTACGTTCCCTAAACTGGTTTGCGTGGTTCATGGTTCATGGGAATCATGCCCTGGAGTTAAAAGACCACAGGATTCACTTAATCCTGTGGTTCATATGGGAACTGGGATATCTTAGATAGGGAGGAGATATTTGAAACATAGAGTCCCTTTATATTTATTGTAATTAAATTGGCCTTATTGTATCTTTGCATTATTGGAGAAGTGCATTCAAAATGCATAGTTTCATTATTGTCTTCCTCGGCTTCATTGTATTTTACATATAGAGAATTATGATGTTGGTTTTATGAGGCAGGTGTTGACATTAGTGAAGTTATCTTCACTGCTTTGACTTTCTTATGCATCTGAAGAAACACAATAAGCATACTTGCTGGAGGATACTGGGAACTAGACATGTGAGGATTTGTATATACACACAGGGGGAAGTTTCTGTTTGTTTATCTTTGGAAATGGCTTTGTGGGAATATCAGATTTGTCCCTAACTGGCACACAGGCTGACATCACTTCCTGTACCCAAATCTTGGCTCAATGCCACTATGTGGAAAGCAACAAAGTGCATTCTCTGGAAACAGAGGCATTTATCTCTAGTAAGGTATGAGAGGACTGTATTGTCTTACTTTTCCAGCTCAGGAGTTTGACCAGAATTTGACAGAAGCTTTTATGATACAGTATAATTTTGTCTAGATTTGAAATGATTAATTAATTGGTTAACCAAAAGAAAAATAATCATTGTATTTTTATTATTGCTCAAATGTTTAAGTATATATTCCTCAGTTTTCCCCAGTTTCCCCAGCTCTTGATGTTTAATTGTGGTCTTGGTCTTGTGCTATTGCACTTAATATCTTAATATTCTGGACTTTACTCTGGACATTACAAACTGATTACAGCATTGTTTATGTTATGGATTAAAGCCCTCTTTATTATAAATTCCTTTTAAATCCCACAATTGTTGTAATTCTCAGATTTCCATGATAATTTTGTAGTTATTTTTAAATTTGTGGCTGGTTTTGGTCCTTTAGACAGGTTGTTTTCAAGAGCTGCATGATGTTGGTTTATATAATTATTGAATCCTTTTCTTTTTTGCAGTCTGAGAGGTGTGAAAATGAAAGCAGGACTTTTGATCACCTTGATTTTATTACATGTTATAATAGTCTGAAATGACAATCTGTTAAAAGCATATCTGAAAGAGATATTAGTGCTTAAATCACAAAGGAAGCTATAGTGCAAAAATAGCCTTCCAAAGACTGAAAAGTACTTATGCAGTCTCTCCCTCTTTAATTTTAATTTACTATTTTCACTTTTTGAGTTACCTCTAACTCTATTACAGGTATAATGATTACAGAAAACAATAAATATTCTTTTACAGAAAATGAATTCCTCTGGCATACGGTCTTGTATTGCCATAGGTTTCTGCTAGAAACAGTGTGTGTATGTTTGGGCCTAATCCCAATCAAGGCAAAATTTAAGAAATAAACATTGAGGAGGAGGAGAAAAAGAAATAGGTTAAGGTACATGTCTGTCACTGGTGTGAATCTGTCTTTTCTCGTTGTGTGGATTGAACCACATTGTGGGTCTGTTAATTGACTATGCAAGACCAACCTACAAAAAAAGTAACCAATGCATATTAAAACTAGAATGGCACATACAGCTCTGGAAAAAAGACCACTGCAAAATTATCAGTTTCTCTGGTTTTACTATTTATAGCTATGAGTAAAATGAACATTTATGTTTCATAATAATTTTTAAACAAAAAATAGTAATGTTTTAATTTAGGAAGAGTTCAAAAATCAATATTTGGTGATATAACCCTGATTTTCAATCACAGCTTTCATATGTCTTGTCATGCTCTCCACCAGTTGTTCACATTGCTGTTGGATGACTTTATGCTGCTCCTGGCGCAAAAATTCAAGCAGCTCAGCTTTGTTTGATGGCTTGTGACCATCCATCTTCCTCTTGATCACATTCCAGAGGTTTTCATTGGGGTTCAGGTCCAGAGATTGGGCTGGCCATGACAGGGTCTTGATCTGGTGGTCCTTCATCCACGCCTTGATTGATCTGGCTGTTGGGCATGGAGCATTGTCCTGCTGGAAAAACCAATCCACAGAGTTGGGGAACATTGTCAGAGCAGAAGCAAGCAAGTTGTCTTCCAGGATAACCTTGTACGTGGCTTGATTCATGCGTCCTTCGCAAAGACAAACCTGCCCAATTCCAGCCTTGCTGATTACCCAGATCTTCACCAAATTTCACAGTGGGTGTGAGACACTGTGGCTTGTAGGCCTCTCCAGGTCGCCATCTAACCATTAGATGACCAGGTGTTGAGCAAAGCTGAAAATTGGACTCATCAGAGAAGATGACCTTACTCCAGTCCTCTATGGTCCAATCCTTTTGGTCTTTTTCAAATCTCAGCCTGGGTCTTCTTTGCTTCTCATTGATGAAGGGCTTTTTTCTAGCTTTGCACGACTTCAGCCCTGCCCTTAAGAGCCTGTTTTCAACCGTTCTCGCCGTGCACTTCACCCCTGCTGCCATTTTTTTTATTGTTTTTGTAGGTCACTTGATGTCATCCTACAGTTTTTGAGTGACATTCGAATGAGTTGGCGGTAATCCTGGTCAGTGGAGAGTTGTTTTCGCCCTCTGCCGGTCTGTAGCTTTGTTGTCCCCAATGTCTGCTGCTTGACCTTGTTCTTATGAACTGCCGTCTTTGAAATTTTAAGGATGGAAGCAACCTGACACTCACTGCATCCCTCAGCCAGTAAAGCCAGAAGTGAACCCTTCTTTTCCTCACTCAAAACTTCTTTTTAACTCTTGTGGCATCATCAATAGTTATTTTTTTATTGAAAACCCAGCTTCATTAACTTTTGAAATGCTGGTTTGACTGCCTTCCAACTTAAATTTTAATATTTTAAACATTTGAAACTGCAAATTTTCAGCAGCAGGAATACATTTTCTCTCAGAAAATGTAGCCTTTTCTAGTTGCGTTCCTGATAAGATACCTGCAAAAATCTGTCATGTGTTGATAAATTCAAGCATCTGATATCCATCTGTTTGGCAAAACAAACCATGTGAATAATGTAATAATGTGGTATTATTACAGTTTTTTGTTGTCTGTGTCTGTTGCACTGACCAGTGACAGGATTCAACACTTTTTTATCATATACATAATAATGCACAGATATTACTTATCTTAAAATAAATATGTTTGACTATATATGCTTTCATCATTGTAACCAGTAAGTTGGAGACTATGAGTCAAAACCACTCAAAGTAATTTTCTCTCTTGTGACCACTTACAGTGAGAAGTTGAAAAGGATGGAGATTTATGATCGAAACAAGTCTTGTTTTTTCCACCTAGTAACTTTCCCTTCTTCTCACTTTCACAAGTAAAACCACAATGCACTTTTGCTGCTGAACGTGGTTTTTCATAGTGTGATATTTCTTGGAGTTGTCACTTCTGATGTTGCATTTGTGAAATGCCACCTATCTTCTGACACCAGTGATGACAGTCCTGTCTTTGTCTTTACAAGAGCAAATCTACTGTATAAGGTGGTGATTGACTACAGACAGGGAAAGGCGACTGCATGAGAGCCAAAGCAGCTCATTTTTAAATGAATGTATTTTATTGGTTACTTTTTAAAGTAACCATTTGGCTGTGGCAGTTATGGAAAAATGGATCATTTATCTTTATACAATGTACTGCAGCTCAGATATAATTTATCAGATTCATTAAACCACTTTATTCACTTATTTTCAAAATTATGTTAAATCCCAAAAGTATGCTCCAATTAGTCCTGAGTCCCTTCAATTTGTTGTAGTTTGAAGATATTAATTTGTACCACTAGAGATGTACAGGGAGCTTACTGGTTTTGTATGTATTATTGAAGCATCTCTCTAAGGTTGTTAACTGAATTGTAGAGATTACTGTTTACTGTATATGTCGGGTTAAGGAGGTATTTGTGGTATCGTCTGTAGAGTCTGGTAGGCTTATGCTGGAGTTGTTTTTCTGGCAGAGTGAACAACAGTTTCTCTCATTCCTCTGCTGTGGGCGTTTGGCCTGGCCAGTTAAAAGGCACTAGCAGCAGCTGGACAGGACATACTCTGTACTCCATCGATGACCGGAGAAATAGAAAAGGTGGCTAGAGAAGAGGGGAGACAGAGACGGGGGAGAAAGGCAGGCAGGCAGGCAGACAGACAAGGTGACAGAAGACACAAAGCTGTGGCAGGGAGAACAGATGCAAGCCTTACTTCCTCTATAACTTTTTTTCTGTCCTTTTAGGTTTTAGACTAATGGCAATGACATATGTGATGGGATTAGAACTCAGCTGGCTTCGCCTGAATGGGTGATGAAAGCCCTTGTCTGTTGCTATGTATCGTTTTGAAGGTTTTCCCTTAAATGCACTATAGATGATCGTCGTAAATCTATGTCCATTGAGCTCCTGATTGAGTCACCCACATCTAATAAAGTCATTTTAATTAGGAATTGATCAAATTCTATCCAAAGAGTGAACATGCCAATACCTTATCTGAAATCCTGCCATTATGCAAGGGGTAAGAAGCTCCAGTAGTTGCCCCTAGAGCCTGCAGTGCGGCAGCAAATGCTACACAGACAAAGTTAGCAACTTAGCTGATGAATATAGTCAGTCCTTTAACAACTAAAGAGATGTGATTTGGAACTATTTTGTGCTGAAATTTCTTTCTTTTTTTTTTTTTACTTGACTTTGTTCTGTTTCTAAAAAATGGGAAGAATTCTTCCTCTGGAGATGTCTATTCCAAATTCCATAATCTGGGAAATATTTGGTGAGATTCCTTTCTCTTGAACTAAATAATAACCAGATTAATATTACCTTTCATAGATTTGGCTAAAAAAAAAAAAAGACCATGAAGCTATCAATGCCCTACTTTTTTATCCATGTGGTACCTTTTATCCTTTGTTCATCCCTTTTCTGTTGGATTTGTGAGCATGTAAAAAATCAGATCATTGCCCAACAAGTACCGTAATCTTTTGGCAGTCTCCCAAAAAGAACTACGTTTTTCTTTGTTTATCTGGCAGTTGTTTATTATTCTCCCTGTGTGAGAGGAAAAAGTGAGTTGGAGTGCCCTCAGACCTGTTTGTGGGAGTGAGGCATGATGACATGGTTAGAGAGGGACTGGGCTTCGATCCTTTGGGAGGAAAAGGCAGGGGGGGTTAGGCGGGGGCTGGAGAACTGATGCACCACAGGTTTTTGCCATTAAGCTCTCTGCTTTTATCACTATAGCAAGACCTTGCCATATTTTAATATATGTTTGCTCCCAATAAGAGCTTAAAGTTAATCTCTGTGGGCTTGGAGTGAATTCACAGGCAGAAAGAAGCAGCTCAAAGTTCAGGTTGAGGTATCTGTCTCAAGAGACAAATATGGTAACAATAAAGCATCTGTGTTTTTCTCACAACAGAGAGAGGGGAGCTATGCCATGATCTCTGGCATTATGCTGATCTAACATAGGCTTATACACTATGGAAAGTGAAAACAATAGCTATGTGTTCTGAGCACAAAAAAAAAAAAAAACACTTTCCCCCGAGCTGTACCCCTTTGCTGAGGCACTTTGTTTTTTGAGTCAGCTGGGGAGAATTTAACATTGTTATCTAGCTGTCTTTCAGTTAGACGTTAATTATTTCCAAATGTTCCATCTGATTGCTATTGGCAACCTTTGTGTCTTTAGCGTGATGTGTTTGAAATGTGAGTGGGGCCTTAGCTGGCACATGGGTGTGGGGGTAGAAACACACGGTCTGACCCTGAGAGAGAGAAAAAAAAAAAAAACCTGGCCACAGATGTTCTTATCGTATACATGATTTTCGAAAAGGAAACGAGCTGTTTGGTACCTCACTCAAAACACAGCACTGTGTGTTTTTTGCCACCCTGACTTTGTGTGAGATGGGTGTATCTACTATTTACATCCTGAATTTCTTTTAGTGGGTCATACTGACGTTAAATGCAAAGGAAGGAAGGCTATGGTGCAGCTGGTAACCACCTGAAAGCTTGTGACCAAAGAATCAGACATTCCATATCACACGAGAGCTGATGTGGATGTTAAATGGAATTCTATAAATGTAAATACATTTGTCTTTAAGTAAAGTAGTCCAGACGTTGCAGATCACCAAAATGTTCATTGCAGCTGACTGAGTAGACACGAGACATAGAGACTTCTCTCTTTTTTTTTTTTAGTGGTTACTATGATGTCTATGACAGAAATAAGAGCACTACAGCATCTAGTAGTTGCTTTTCAGAGCAGATATTTTCTGTACTGTAATTCTGTAAAACATACACATCATCAAAAACAATTTTATTCAAACAAGCCCACTATTATCCATACCATGCATCATAATGGTCAGTTACTCAGAAAGATAAAAGTGTTCCCAGTTCTGCTTTAACACAGATTTCTTTTCTGGAGTAACTCATTAGGGCTGTGGAACATCTCTGTATACATTAGAAGAAAGTGCACATAAAAGCTTTACATAAAAAAGTCAGCATCATGTGAGCACTTGAATCCTGCGCACATAACACTGTTGCCTTTGGTCTTCACATTAGTCTTTTCTTCGTCACTGCAGGGCCTTTGTTTCGCAGCCCATGTGAGCTGCTGCCGGTGGGGATGGGACACCCGGTGCAGGCCATGTTGAAGAGCTTCACTGCCCTATCAGGCTGTGCAAGCAGGGGCACAGCTAGTCTCCCTCAGGAGGTCCACATCATCAACCTGAGAGGACATGCTCCAGAGGGACCAGGCAACACCCCGGCAGAAGTGAGTCATCTCTAGTAAAAGAAACTAAACATGACACTATAATTAACTCTTAACCAAAACCAGTTAAGGTTTTAGTTTTCGAGTCAGAAGTAGAACAGGAGATTTAGATTGATTTAGACTGATTTAGATTTTAGATTTACTTTGCCCCCTTTGTAAATCTTTGAATAAAATATTTATTAAATGTTTATTCACTGAAAAATGTTATTTAGCAAACCCAATGATCACCTGGGCTTTCGTCTTCCTAATACATAACTTTCTAGATAGTGAGAAAAAAGGTAATTGAAATGGTTGGCACTTTCCAACCACTTGTTTTATGCAGATCTGTATATTGCACTCATTGAAGCTGTCAGCACATTTCCTAATAGTGTTCAAAATATATGTACAGGCATAGAGTTGTTTTTCAGCATTATAAAAATAGTTCAGTAAGAGACAATGTGCCTATTTTGCTGTCTGGTGACTTTTTTTGTTCAGCCGGATAGAGAGTGCAAGATCTGCTGCACTTGAAATTACCACTGCTCTTGTTTACGCTGTTGTAGGTGGGGAGTCTGACAATGGCTGCCAGTCCTTTTTCCATTTGCTTGGCCAGGGCAAGGCAGTAAAGGCCTGGCACAGTGAAGCTACTAGCTAACATACTAGCAAGCTGGAACCATACTAATTTTAGCACTAGTCAGTCACAATAGACCATTGAGCTTCACTGACAGTGATATTTTTTTCCTTGAGATTGTCAACAATATTATTAAAAAGCAGAAAAAAAGCTCTATGAGGTGGCAAGTATGCTGATTGTTAGTTAGCAAAGGTTTATTCAGAAGATGCAGTGTACACCATTCTATGTTTGTACTCTTGACTCCTGTCTGCAAAGCATTCCTCTTCTGTGCAGCTGGTTATATTCAGACAGTGGAGGTTAAATAAAAAGTGTAAGGTGCTACACAGCTAATAAGCTACAATAGCTTCCTGCATTTTGGACTCTGCATTCCCTCTGCATCAGTATGTCCTGCTACAGATCAAATGCACAGATTTTTGTGCCAAAGTTCACTGAAGAAGAACTGGAAATGAAAAATTGTCACAAATTTACCATTTGTAAATCCTTGATTAAAATATTTATTAAGTGTTTATTCACTGAAACATGTTATTTATTTTGCAAACCCAATGATCATCTGGGCTTTTGTCTTCCTAAGACATAACCTTCTAGAGGGTGAGAAAAGAAGATCATTGATGGTTGGCACTTTCCAACCACTTATTTTATGCAGATCTGTATATTGCACTCATTGAAACTGTCAGCACATTTCCTAATAGTGTTCCAGACTTTGTCCTGGTATTGAAACCACTCCCTGTTCTCAGGTGTTATATAGCATGTCTCGTGGCACGACTCTCCAAAGTTCGCCATGGTTTGAAGGTGAATCATGGGCCCACAGCCTTCGAAAATGCTGTGTCTGTGTTTTAAACTGTCCCCTCAGTTCCCCTCAGGTTCCCCTCAGTCACCACAGTGTGAAAAGTTGCATGTATAGACTTGCCATTGCAATTTGCTGCTGATGTATGCGCAAACGTTTCCAAGGCCAAATACACAGAATCACTGTGTGTGTGAGTGTGCTGCATCAGCAGGTAAAAAGAGAAATTACTGTATGGTTTCAGTGGCCGTTCTTGTTTTGAAGCTTTACTACATGAACTTAAATGACCACATCTGTGATAATAATAGTGTAAGTTTTTTTTGTTTTTTTTTTTTTGCTTACAGTCTTTGATATTATGTCAGGCTGAGCAATGGTTAGAAGTTAGGTCTGAAGCTGGTTTCATCCTTCTGTTCCATGCTATTATCTAATGAAAGTTTGTAAATGTTTCCTCAAAATATAGGTGATTCTGTCACCTACATTTAGATACACTTCTGTTTTAATGCAAGGATTTGAGTCACGTATGTATCACCACTTACTGGAGAGTTTTGCTGTGTGTCACAGCAGACTTGCTGTTTAAGTAAGTAAGCAAAGTGCATTTGTATGGCACTTTTTACAGATACAAAATTCTACCAGGTGCTTTACGTCAAAAAAAGTGCAAATGTTCCGGACGCACTTGAGGAAATAGGCCAGTAAATAGCTATAAAATGGAGCAGTCATTCAGACAAGCTAACCAAAAACCTGTCTGAATAAAAACGTTTTCAGCTGCTTCATAAATATGTCACAGGAGCCTGGGGATTACAATGATAAGTGGAGAGTATGCCATAAACTGGGTGCAACAGCTTGAAAAGCACAGTCACGTCAAATTTTATAGCAAGTTCGAGGGACAGCCAGTAATTTTTGTTCAGCAGACCTAGTAGCCTGATTGGCTCTACATGGGAATAAGAGGTCTGCAATTTACTGCAGTGCTTTACCAGGCAAGGTTGTAAATATTATAATTATAAAAATTCTGATTAGATGCAGATGGATAACCACACTAAAGAAATTGAGTTTGGTTTTTGTCTGCATCCGCTGTAAGATAAGATTGTTGGTCTCATGTCTTCCAAAACTGAAGGTATTTTTTCCAGTTGTAGAGACTGTCTGAGTGACTTTTCATGGGCCAGATGATTGAGTGCAAGATGAAATTTGACATAAACAACAGAGACCTCTTCAGATAGTGATGAACCAAATAATGGTTTGTAGAATCGGTCGACTTATTAATTTGTTCAAAGTTAATATTTTTCAGTCCTCTGAGTGTATTTATCAGGATTTAAAGCAGAAACGTTATAGCACCTATGAAGAAAAAGTTTGACTCTTCTGACTGTCTACAGCTTTAGAAGCTTAATGTTTTCCCAATGTATAACCTCTAGATGTTTTTTTGTTAGCACAACATCCAAAGAAAGTGAATGCAGCCTGAATTGTGTGTAGAATAATTTGCCCTGTAAATCTGAAAATGGCTACTCACAGCGTTATAGATAGTCCAGTGAAACCTTTATTTTCAGAGTCTTTCAAATCTGTCTATTCATATTAATTTATCAACGTCTTGGTGAACCATCACATCTGTAGTCGAGTGAAGACTTGTGCGGAGAAGGCAGTGATCCAGCTGTCTGCTCCCTTGCCTACAGCCTTGGTTGCAGAAGGTCACTCTAGCTCTGGCCGAGAGTCATTGGCCCTGCAGAAGCACGTTCTGTGAGTGGAGAATTCTGGCTGTGATTAGATAAGATCCCTCGAAGGACACTGAGACACTCAGAATCTCTCCACCCACGCTCCAGTCCTTGATGACTTTTTCACCTGAGACGTGGGTACAGATTGGCCTGTCCAGACACAAGCGTCCTCTTCCTAAGTTCTAAGCCTTCAGCAAGACCGTGTTGGAGGGCACACAGTGCGTCAGACTGTGGTCTCATTGACACAATCTGCCTCTGATCTTTCGTGACAGCAGGAGGTGATAATCTAGTGGAAAAGGGGATTATATCAGGAAACAAATGGGTTCATAAAATGTTTAACAGATGTTTTCACCAGAAAGGACCACAATGCTCTTTATCCTTTTATCTTTGACTTATGGGAGCTACAGCACCAAACCTGTTCCTTAAGCAAATTGAGGGTTGGAGCCATTTGCAGTTGACATCGGTTGAGGGTGGGTTATATCCTGGACAGGTCACCAGTCTATCACATGGCTGACGTATAGCCTGAGCCTGAGCACCTGATGGGAACACATGCAGGTACAAGCCACAGAGAAAGGCTCTAGAACCTCCTTGCTGTGAAGCAACAGTGCTAAACCAACTCCACCACAGTGTAGTTTTTGAAAAAAAATTGACCTAAATTAAAAGTTTTGTTTGCTGCCAGTACAGTTTTTGAAAAATCCTGCCAATAAAAAGATGATCTCAGCTCCATTGAAGGTCTTTGGAACTCTTGGTTAAAGACCATCTCAAATTAAGATGCTTTAGGGAAATGGGGCTAAGGACTGTAAATAGTAATGGTGGAAGTAATTAATTAAAACTGGAATATTTAATTTACTGTTGCCATTGTGGATATTTTCTTAATTTTAGTCTTTTAAGTCATTGGATCCTTTGAAGCATGCAAATTGATTTCACTTTCAGTAATGGGTCTTTCCCCCTGTTTGTTCTGGCACATTAATCCTTTGCTTATTTTCCAAGTCAGCACAGAGGTGTCTGGTCATTCTGTGATTATGTAGATTTTCTGTGACTTCTCTTCACCTCTGCTGATGGGGAGGAAGTGGTGTCTGGGCCACAGAACAGACTGTATTTGGATGTGTTCAGCGATTGTCTGTAGTACCAGAGGTGCCTGTGGCTGAGCTTTCACCCTCTGGGTTGAGGGGCAGCTGGAGAACATGATGTGCCCCAGTGACTGCTTACCAAGAGCCGGCAAAGAAAAGCTTTGACCCAATAGGGGAAAAAAATCCGCTATTGTACATGTTGTGCATGGACTAATATGGATAAGGGGGATCACATGGTCAATTTCAGACACATTCATACACACACAGGCTCACACAGATCCTGCAACTGCGATGTGTGAGGCCCCCTTCGCTCCTCTTTTGCATCCATATGTGAAAGTCGCAGCTTGCAGTTTGTCCATATTTTCAGTAAGGACGTGAGAGCAATGAATTGTTTCCGGCCTACACCAGTGAACCCATTCTGTATGGGTATTAACCAAGGGGTATGAACTGTTATCCACAGAAAGAAATGCACAGCTGGACCTGACTCAGAATACAAACTTTGGCTCCTGGCCAATCTCAACACCAAAGCTGAGTTATTAAGTGCAACAGAACACCTCAGTAGTGACTGTGCATAGTGCTTTGTCGGGGATATCCTCACATTTACAGTTCCTGCAGCCACCTTAGAACAACAGGCCTGAAGGAGAAAATATGGTAATCATTCATTCAAGAAGCTAGAAGTACCCACAATAATATTTTGGGTCGTATTCCAGTGATGTGTGAGCCATGTGTTTATATCTCCTTGGATGAAAGTACAACATTGTCAGCTGAGCAGATGACAGTGTCTATACTTGATTAAAAGTTGCCTAATGCTGTATAACTGAAGCTAAAAACGAACAAATAAATGAATGAGACAAACGTCTTCCTATTGTTCTTGTTGTAATCGTAATTAGTGTGATCTTTAGAGTAATTTGTGTTTCATACAGGTCCTGCTGATTTAGATTAACGAGTAACATTTGTTAAGCTCTTTTATCAGCATGAAAGAAATAATGTGGTAATTGGTTCAGCCTACTTTTGCGTTCCCTCAAAATCAAATGACTAATATCAGGCACAGCTGTGCAACTGTGCTCAAGCTTCCTCTTCCTAAGTGCTCAGCCTTCAGCAAGACCGTGTTGTAGGGCACACAGTGCGTTAGACTAAGGTCTCATTGACACAATCTGCCTCTGACCTTTCATGACAGCATGAGGTGATAGGAGGCTGCACAACTGTGCTCAAGTGCAGTATTTATGACTTGGTTAGTGTCCATTATTAAATTGTTATTGCTGTCATAATGAAACGTGATAAAATTGGAAATTAATATCATCATTTGTAACCGTAACACATTGTGAGAACTTCTGCAACCTTTTTATTTGAGATTTACTTCATTGTTATTTATTATATGCATGATTTATTGGTTCTATGCTTGTTTAGTCCTGTGCTTTCACACTGAGACAACTTAAAGCTGTACCTAAGCATGGTAGAATGATTGGTTGTTCAGAAGTTTTTCTTCTTCTTCTGTTTAACAATATTAAGTGGCAAGCCAGTGGTTAATTTTGGTGAAGAAGAATTTACTAATATTGCAGCCAGTGACTGCACTTGTCATTTTTGTGTGTATCCTGAAATGACAGCAACCTCAGACTTAGTCTACAGCATAACCAGGCCACACTGAGGGAAATTTATGAGCTGGTTTTATATGGTTAGTTTGTGATTTCAAACTAACATTTTTTTTATCATACTCTGGCATTTTACTCAACATTTCTTTTAGACAGTGGTCTGTTTGTTTCATAAACTCCTAAGTCTCCTTTTCCATAAATGACCAGTATGGACACTGGCTCACCTGGACAATAAGTTTTACTTCTAAACTTTTATTCACATTTGTCTGAAATAAAGAGTGATGATTTCTTCAGCTTTAGTTCTCCTGATCAAAGTAACAGAAGCCTTTTTTGCTCCCATGTGAGCCTCTATACAGAGAGACTGGCCAGATTGCAAAGGCAGCAACCTTGGATAAGTCTAGTAAAGAGGCTGTTGGCTGGGCTGCCAAATTATAGTAAAGCCTGTTGTGCCAGGTTGAGGCTGTGTGTTTCAGAAGCCAATGAAGGCAGAAAAATTTCCACATTTTCTCAAAATTCGGTTATGCTATGTAAAGAAGATCTAATCTTCTAAAGTAAGAGAACAAATGAGAGTTACAGTCAGAGCTAGCTGTGCTGCAGACTAGTCTTAGGTGCTCATATTTCATCCAAAGTTTAAACCCCTTGGGATTTTGAGGCAAAATATCTTTTTCGTGGGTTCACTATTGACCTGAAGGTGTTGGTGTTTTGCCACTTAAGCTCTACCAAAACAATGACCTCATCCTGGTGTTCTTTTCTGTTCCCCTCGCTCTGATTCAACGATGTAGGTATCAAGTTTGAACATTTTTCCATATGTTCCCTCTCTCACATACCAAAGTGGCCTTTTGCACCCTGCTAACAACCCACCACCACATCTGTGAAACTGGCAAAATGGCAGACACCTTGTTCCCAAGTTGCTGTAGCGCAAAAATAAGAAACTCAAAAAAGGAGGCCTGCCTGATCGTACAGTTGGGTGATAGGGTGGAAAATAAACCAAGGCCCGGTAATCTTGAATTTGCCATCTTTCTCTCATCAGTTTTACCAAAGGCAAACATCAAACACAGCCACTGGCTCTGAATCAGAGTGAGGCAGAGCAGATGATTGTTATATCAGCTGGAATTCGCAGATATCTTTTACTGTGTGAGTGACAAGCTGGAGGAGCTCACCAGGCACAAACAGCTGGCGAGTGCACAATGTCAGATATGAGTTGCACTTGCACACAAGTCACATCATACAAACTGCTCACATGGACTGCATTTTTACTTATAAGTTTATAATGAAGATAAAATTATGTAA
This sequence comes from Rachycentron canadum, assembly GCA_038496675.1. Taxonomy (NCBI): domain Eukaryota; kingdom Metazoa; phylum Chordata; class Actinopteri; order Carangiformes; family Rachycentridae; genus Rachycentron; species Rachycentron canadum. The sequence goes on along the minus strand of CM076656.1, from coordinate 13,187,150 downwards.
GGCCTATGCCCTCTTAAAGTTGAACTGCTGTGTGCATACTTTCACAATTTCAAAAGTGAGTAAAACTAGTTTTAGACATATTTGTAAATGGAAGTTTCCCCCTGACAGCTGCTGATAAAAATCTGATCATCCCACATTAATAGTAGACTGGAGCATTTCACCACCTACATACATTGACAAAATCATTTTGTTTTCCACTGTTGCAGGAAGCTGACTAACTGCAGTATGTTTTATCAGATGTTAGTAAGAAATGTTTTTTCAAGATTCAACACTTAGAAGGACAGACATTAAGTTTGTACTCCACTCAGAAAGTGGAAGCTAGCATGTTAGGCAGACTAGATTCATTCATCAACAGCTCTTAAATATTTAGCTTTGCATTCATCCTATGTTACCATTAGAACTGGCATGATCTTTTTGTATTTCTAGTTCTAGTCATGATAAATGACCAAACTGGTGAAATGCTGAAATCATAGACAGTACTTGTCAAGTTAGCAGCAGCTAACAACAACATCCCACTCACCCAAGCTAGTAAATATGTGGTTGAGAACGTAACTATTTTACACCCAAAGTTATTTCGACACCAATACTAATATCGCAACTGCCCCCACTAATAATGAAAATATGGTATTAGGTGTGCAAGTTTATGCACTGATCCAATACCATGTAATTTATTAATAAACTTTACAGTGTCCTAACCAGATAAAATGACAGTTTTCCTAGAAATCAGTTCTTGGCTGATCTAAAATGCCACACTCATTATGTATAACCTGAATTTTATTTTATTTTTTTCTTTTAACTTGAGGAGATGTTTAACACAAGTCCTCGGTGGGTTTCTTACCTCACCTGCACATTCACTTCATAGAAAAAAAAAAAAGTAAACTATTTACAACGTATTTGTAAAGTTATATATATGTGAATAAATAATAATACTAAACTATCATCTTTTTGGTAAATAAAATTTTGACCATAACATAATAAAACATGCCAAAATAAACACCATAGAGCAGATATGTACTGATATGTTCTTAACAAATATGAATATTGATTTAATCTAGTCTTAAATCAGTGCAATCGCTGTCCTTTTGACCTCCGTCTCATTGCGGAAATATTTTCTTCAGCATCTCCTGCCACTCTGCCATATCACTCAAAAGATTTCTATCCCATGGTTCCAACACACTTTGACGTCTTTTTGGGCTGTTTTTCTCCAGTGCAGTGTTGAGCTGAGTGCAGACTGATTACCATCACAATTCAGGTAGCATCCCCATCATGCTCAAATATGTGGGTGGCGGTGATAAGAGTGTTCAACAGGTCCTGGTCCGCCTTCCCTTCGTCACTGAGCTCCTTTGCCCTGGCCCCCCTTCCCCTTTGTACACTCTCAGTGATCCAGAAAGAACCAAGATCCAGACAGACAAGACACACGCACGCACACACACACACACACCCATCAGATAACACAGTAAGATTGGTCCCAGGCAGTGCGACTTTCTCCTTTTGCAGCCATGACTTTTGTGGTTCTTAGCCGCCAGCCTTCTTTGTTTTCATTTTTTCAGTCTTCCAGGCTTTACTGTGCACCAGTTTGTCTACCCAGTTTAATTGTAACTTACTTATTCCTATTTAAAACATGCAAGCCAGTTGTGTCCTTCTTCAGACACTGCTTGGTATGTTTCTCTCTCAGGCCATGGAATACAATCTATTTTCTTTCTTGTTCAAGCTGATAATTATTTCCTGGGTGGGAGAGTGTGTTCCCAGATTAGTCTTACTTTTTGGCTAATTAAAGGATGTTTTGGTTTTTTTCTGAATCACCAGGGATCATCAGGCACTTAATTAGCTCTGTCAATAAAGGAAACTCCCTTTTCCTGCAAGGACACTGGGCTGTGCTGATACTGAGCTCTGACTGCAGGGTGCAAACTCCTGCTTACATTACTGGGCATGATATTTATCCATGAAAGTATAACATTTCACTGTTGATGCACACACTTGAAACTTTGTGTGATTTAGTTGGCTTGAAATGTCAAGAAATTACAACTACGTGCTTAAGAGAGACAAACAAACAAATCACCCGTTACAATTACAGTGTCACAGGCATCAGCTGGATCTAAATCTAACCATGTGGCTTTGTTGCACAATAAATGCTTGTGCATGATTCATTTTGAGTTTTCATTCCAGTTGGTGCTATGTTTGTTGTTGGAGCTGATTTAGAGCTTAAAGTTGAATCTCTATTGTCTTTTTGTTTTTTTGTTTTTTTTTAACGTTTTCATTGTTTACATATGCTACCACCACTAATGGTATGCTCTTTGACAGGCCTTGCTTATTCTGCTACAGCTGTCGTCCCCTGTGTGGAGTTTAATTTCAGTAATGTGATAGGTCTAGACAAACCTCCATCCCTTGCTGCTGGCAAATGTGCCCCTTAACTGTAATGTACACTGGACCTCCAAATCTCTGTATCAGCCTCCTGATAATCAATCAGGCCTGGCCTCCTGTCCCCAGTAGGCCCCCTCTCAAGGTACTTTGATGCTTGGTGTTTCTGGACCTCTTCTCTTCACACCCTTGGCTGTGTGACAAGGTCGATTGGTATGGCACACCAGTCTCACCAGAGCCCATGACGGCAGCTCTGTGGGCAAAGATACACATCAGCTGTTGTTGACTCCTGATGATTGCTAACTTTCTCCATTCCAGAACTGACTGGTGTTATCACTGTGGACCATGAAAGTAACATTTACCCCAGTTTTCCCTTTTTTCACCCTCCGTGCCTCTTGGTACTTCCTCTCCCTCCTCTTCCTCCCTGTTTATGCCTGTGTTTGCAGGTGACTCACGTCTTTTGGAAATGTTACTGTCTGGGTTTAAAATTCCTCATCTTTTACAACCCTCTCCCTCACTCTCATTCTTCTTCTACCTCACTCTCCCATCCCTCAAAGCCAGGGCCTCAAAGCCAAGCCAGGTATGATTATATCTTGGTTGTTGTTATTCTCAGAGGAGCGATGCATACACTTTTTCCAGAGTCTGGACTAAGAAGGAGGAGGGGAAGTGGGGCAAAAAAAGAGACATTCAGTAAGTGTCTTAGTCTCTGATGTGTTTGTTTGGATCCCAATCCAGTTTGCCTCAAAAATAAGTGTTCAGTAATTTCTTCCATTTCCACGTCTCTGAGGGAATTTTTAATGATTTTTGCAGCACTTTCATGGACAACTTTACTAAACACTGTCTTTTGTCTTGCTCTCTTCTGGGGCATACATCTGTGGAGGTCTGATAATTAGGCTTTGATGCTTCATGTTCACTCTGTGTTGTCAGTGTCTCTTGTTAAATGGCTTTGTGCAGCATCACAGTGACGGGTCTTTGAAGCACAGACAATGTGTTTATCTTACCTACTGTGAGTTATTGATTTGGAAAAAAAAATATGACAGTATATTTTCTGTATTATTGTAATAATAATACAATAAGAATTGTGATTATTGTCTATAAATTAAACTTGTGGCTGACATAGCAGTGAGCAGATATAAACTTTTTGTCATATCGACTTATGACCTTTGTTCAAACAAAGAAGGGGAAATAATTTAATAGGTTGTGAGATCTAAAACCAAAAAGTATTGGTATGAATGCCATTGAGGTGACTGCTGTATTTTATCCTAAAGAGGGTAGTTTGCCAAAGCTAGTAGTAGCATAAATAGAATAAATAGATGCACTGGCATTTTGGGTATGTAACTTTTGGTTCAGTTGGGATCCAGTTGGTACTTTAAGGACTTTACATCTATTTTTGCATTAGAGATAGGTTTGTTTTGAGCATAATAACAATCTTATCTTGTGTTCACATGAAAAAAATCTGATAAAAGCCTGCAGCTGCTTTTTGTTTATGTCCTTCGAGGATTCCTGAACTTTTATGAAACATGGCCTAAATTTACTGTAGGAAAATTGACAATGAAGCTCATTACAGCACATTAGGCCTATGGCACATAACAACAGTGGTGTACTTCATGATAGTTTATCATTTTCAAATACAAACATTATATTCAAAACTGTCCACCTAATTCTGACAACATAATATGATTATATATTTCATGGCTGACAATGTCACTAAAACACTTGTACACTTGGTGGTGGTCATAAAATACACCTAACTGCATTAGGTTATGGTGATAGAGTTGATTTGAAAATAGCACTTCGAATTTCAGCTCCACCCACAGCATAAAAATATCAGTGTAGCAGGGACACACATGGAAAATATTGACAGGATGAAATAATTTTTTTACTCTGCAGTATTTAATCTGAATCAGAACACATAACAGACTGTTATATAAGTGGATTTTATCCTTATGCAAATCAGTCTGAAAGAAAATAGAACTGTTTGTAAATATGATTTGCAGTGACCAAAATGAAGAGCAGAATAGCAGCATACTGCAAAATAGTAATGGTTTAGGTCTCTGTTATGATTGGTTACACATCATAACCGCCAAACAAGTTACTGGTATGAATGTTCTCAACAGTTTTTAATGGTTCTAACTTATTCAAATGCTTCCAATATTAAACTGTCAACTCATTTTTTTTTTACAATCTCCATCATTGTAATTTTAGATGATTTGTTGCATTATTAGCTTCAATGGAAGCACAAAGGCTGCATTTATTGTTCAAAGGAAAGGCCAGTGTTTTTGCGAGTTGTGACTGATTAGGTTACTGCAGGAATTGCTTTATCATTATTTGAATCCTTGTGGGTTGAATTAGTGATTTACTGGCTTTTACTGCCAACATACAGGATGGGGTTAATATGATTTAGTCTGGGAGTAGAGGGTGAAGGAAGTTTAAAGAAATTTAGAGAAGAGTGAATTTTTTACATATACTATATTTTTTACAAATATAGAAAACAATTTTAGAAGATAAAAGATGACAATGGAAAGTCAGATCCCAGCCTGAGATGTGTTTGGGTTGAATGAACGCTCAAGTCCAATACTACCTGACCAGATTTGGTCCAAATGATCCAGACAAGTGTAACACTGAAGGAAAAAAAAAAAACACAACAGTTCAGGTCCCTAAACATCAAGTTTGTTTTCCCTGTCTCACTAACAGACTGTGAAAATCTTTTTTAATGGCAGTTTGAGAACCAAAGGAATAGTTGCATGCTGTAGAGATGGTAACAGAGACCCGGCGCTTACCTTTTTTTTTTTTCCTCTGTTAACAAAGACTCCACTGTGTGAAAGTTCAGATCCCGCTGAGGCTACATATCAGAGCTAAGCAAGTCCCTTTTAGGGAGAACGCAGCATGCCGTCTTTGTGAGTTTATCAGCAAAGTGAGTACATAAACAACCACAAACCCTGATAAAGAGAAACAATCTAAAACATGATAGTGCTGCAATTACACCAGGATGGCAACTCTGTATCGGATGATATTTTTTAGTTATATTTAGGTTAACATGAGAAAAACGTTGTATAGTGTATCAAATGGGATCATGTGATATACTCTGATACTTAATTTTCTCCGTTCATGTACTTATATCTCTCTCTGTTATGCCAATGTGTTGTTCCTTTATGTGTCTTTTGTGACTTGCCAGGTTGAGTTGCATCTGAAGCCCATCCAGTCTCTGCTACGCCACCAGAAGCCCCTGGTCTTTGTGCTTAACTCCCCCCAGCCATTGATCTGGAAGATCAAGACAGAGAACCTGGCCCTTGGCATCAAACATACCTTTCATGTGAGTCCAGCATCACTAAAAGCCTTTAAATCCTACTTCCTAAAACTGTGTATTAATTTCCTCACAGGCTAAGCTGTATTCCCATTTCAGTAGCCCTTTTCTCTCAGTGAAATATTTCATGTGATGTAAATCTCCAAGGGCCTTTCCAGAGTCCAAAACAAGTTTCCCAAGATAAAAGTTTGATCTGGATGGGATACATGCACCATCATCATGGTGGTATTTGTGTCTTTATATTCATACATATTGTTTCATTTGTTAAACCATGTGCTCTTTCTTAACATTTTTTTGTTGTATGGTAACCAGGGAGGTGGATTAGATTAGATGCTGACTCGAGAGTTGCACAAGTTTTCATTACTTGTTTTTTACCATTATTATTTTTCCCAACTCAAAACAGTATTACTCCCTCGCATCATGGTGTAGAATATGTTTATCTAAAAAGGTGAAATGTGCTTTGTCAGCTTTATTCTCACCCTGCAACCACAGGCCCATATCCCCACCACCTCCCTCCCTCCTCTAAACAGTCCTGTTGATAGCTTGGCAGCTGTTCAAATCATTCAGAGCATATCCAGGACCACAAAAACCCTAACAACAGGGAGTGTGTGGTAGCAAACACTAAACCATGAAAGCTGTGCTCAGGAATGAGTTGATCTATGCTATTGTCAACTGACAAAATGCTGAAAACATGAAAACTGTAGATTGATTGATAAGTCATGTTAATGTTAACAACAAAAGAAGTCTTCATCAGTAACTTTTGCTGAATAGTTATTTTACATTTTCACTTTCTGATAGCAATTCACTATAGTCTCTAATTCACCCTGAACGCATACTGCTGCTGTAAACAAAGCACTTGTCAATTACGACAATGCGATTCCTCTCCGCAGGAAACCACATATATATAGTGGAGTATATTTAAAGTTTGCTAATATTAATATGACTACCAGCATTGCTATTGTAAAGACTACTGGTCACATCAGACCAACTAAGGCTGTAGAAGCAAAACCTTTTTCTTTTTTCCATAGTTTACTGTTGCATAGTCTTGTCAGTAATGTCAAAATAGCTTTATGGAGGTTTGTATTAGTACTAGGATACATGAGGGGAGGAAGAGAAGAAGTTTTGGTGAGGGGTATCTTAGTGTTGTTGGAGCCAGCTCCCCTGGAGAGCCAGCCATATTTAGTAGAGGTGCCAGGGGGCCTTGCTGGGAAATTTAATAAAAAATGTAAAAATGGATTTCTTCAGTTCCCTTGTTCAAAGCCTGTGTATCACATGAGAAAACCATGGCAAAATGAGACCCAGAAGCCTTAGCTGTGGCCTAACTATACTATATTGCTATAAAAACTTGTGTCTTTGCCTTTATATGATCTGAAGGCTTTTCAGTGTCTTTGGCTTCCACAAAGTAATCATTTTTAGTTCTTTGTTAACACCACCCAAATCTGCAAGAATGCAGGTACACAAATTATTTCCATATGTGGTTGAGTGTGTCCTTACTTGCTTTCCCCTCATCTTATTATTCTGTGATGAAGAAGAATATAGATGTATTGTAAAATCTTGTTGTGGAGTTACAGAAGTGCACACATACACACACACACACACACACACACACACACACATGCACACACTCAAATTAAATGAAGAGCAATATATTCCAGGATATTATATAGGATATATAGGATATTTTTTCAGTTATCTAGCATCCAAGCTTGTCTTTCCTGGATAAATTTAGAAAAGCTGTGGTAATGAACAAAAACTTTGCCCATAAAGTCATTTTGAAGTCCCAAAAAGAGCTCCTTTTTATAAATTTCTTGTGCATGACCAGAATCATAACCTTCAGAGAAAGGCACGACATATGAGGCCTGTGTTAAAAAACCTTTTAATTATTATTTCCTGTAGTAATGGAAATGTTCTGATATCAAAAGAAAAAAAACAGTGATACATTTCATGGAGATGGATGTATTTCTTTCCTGCTTGTATTTTCCTAAGCTGTGATAATGTGTGGCTAGTAAGATGGTCATTTCTGAAACCAGCAGGTCAACATCACAGTAAATGTCTCCCCTTGTCAGCAATGGCAGACAGAAAGCAGCTGACAACCATCATTAATCACTTCCATTCCAGGCAGAGCTGTTGCTGTGTGTCTAATGATGTTAGACGTTGGTGCTTTTGCAGAGTGAGGAGAATTTGCTTCATCTTAATTTTAAATTAAAAACTATTGTTTGAAATTTAAATGAAAGGTGCATGTCTGTATTAGAAGAATATGTATATTAAGATAAATTTACACTAGCTCCAAATACTCCGCCATTCATCTGACTATAAAAAATCTTTTCTGATACAAAACTGAGGTATTAACTTTCTCTGTTCATCCTGCAGTTTGTCAAGTGGAGTGAGGAGAGATAAAGGGAATCCCAACTGTGAAGAAGGAGGACCTTGCAGTCATACAAAGCTGTGCTAATGGCTTTGACTGACTGTAGGGGTCCCTGCTGAATTAGGTGTTAAGTATCTTTGTGTTTGAGTGACAGCACAGAGCCTTCTGGCAGCTCAAGCTTTTGGTATCTTATCCACCAGCCTGACTACACATAGCGTTAACTCAGAGGATTCCCAGACGCTGCACGTCTTCCAAGTTCTCTCTAGAGTGACACAACACTTAACATGCCACAAACTTAAACACCACACAACATCCTGTGAGAAAAATCTATCTTTCTTTTTTGTTGTGCACAGTTAAGATTCCCTCTGTCAATAAAATGTGAATAAATTGCAAATGAATGTTTACACTGCCCCCCTACCCTCAGTTCTCTGGCAGATTAGATTTACCACTCACAAGTTGTGGTCATTTCAAAAACACGTATTACTTTACAGTGGAGGTGAAGTAATGCGCCATTATTACCTTAGATAGGAAACAAGCAAGTTGGACATGCTAACAATCATAGGTTATGTGATTCAAGAAACACACCTTTTAAGGATTACTAACACACTCTTGTTTTTTTTGTTTTTTTTTGGATTTCGAAAGGCTGAAAAACAGAAACCACCCTCCAAACTCCCAAAGTGCTGAGCATCGCTGTTACTACAGCTTCATTACACCATTCCAACATGTGGTGTAATATGAAGCTTGGCAGGCCTGCTGTGCCTAGTTAGGGTTGCTATGCTATGATTGGATAGTAATTTTTGGGATGGGTTTAGCAAACAAGTTCAAGTTCAAAATTTGCATTTCATACAGAAATTAGAACGTATCACTACCACAAATGCAAAGAAGTCATTATTTAGGGATCTTGCCAATTCCCACACATTTTGGTCGGTAGCTCTCAGGTGTAGGTGAGCAATGCTGTGGTCAGAGTGTAGAGTAACGGAGTCAAGAGGAACTGGTTGTGGGCTTGACACTTTACAACAGAAACCCATTGCCAGACCTCCCTCACTCTGCCTTTCCACTGGAGAGGCTGTTTCCAGGGGCTAATTGGACTCTGAATCAGGCCTGCCAGTCCTTGTTTCCTGGTCCCAGTGCTCTGGGCTCCTCGGACACAGATGGGCTGCCTGGAAAGGCTTCAGAGATGCTGAGCACACTGTTGCTGTTGGCCACTGGACTCGGTTGGCTTTTAAAATGCCAGACATTTGTTGTAAAACATGTTCTCTGCAGTACTCCTTGTCAATCATCAGCAGGCTGAAATCATCATGGGTCTAAAATGATAAAAAATATGAACATTGATAACAGGCCAAATTTTGTTTTACCAAGGGACAGAAGGATTCAAAGTGAGCTTTGTGGCTAAATGTATATATTTCTTTTGGGGGTTTGGGGGAGGAGGATTGCATTGCATCTCTGCTTGAAAGGCTTGATCTGGAGCAAATGTTTTATGACTCTTGATGGATCAACACTGTAAAGTTTTGCTGTTGGCTTAGGTCCTCTATTGTTTGTTTGCCAAATGTTGCCTTTTCACTCCTGTATTTCTTTCATTAGTAGATGGCTTGTAGAATGAGTTATGCTCTCACACACGAGTACTCTCCTCAGAGTAATTGTTAATGGAAAACATGGGTAGCCACGATTGGTTTTTATTTGAAGACAGGAATGGCAGAAGAAAGCTCCAGAGTGGCGCTGAGACATATGGTATTGTTTTCTCCACAACATCGCCTGCCAGTTCACAGAAACGCACACACATCTGCAGCGAGCAGCATGATTAGCTCCCACTATCTCATCAAGAGAGAGAAGATCAAATCAACCACCAAAGCATTTATCACATTAATATTACCAGAGAGCTATTGCATGCTCATATTATCTATCAACCCTTTCTGCACTTTTCCATCTCCTTGCTCTGTTTGTAACACCTCTTGATTTCCAAACAGCCATTTGTGATTTCCCAGGCTGAGGGTGTTGCCCTATGAGAATGCTGTGGAGGGTTACAGCTCTAAGATAATTGCTCTCAAGCATTTGGCATTCCCCCTCCTTTTTGCTCCACATATGGCCATAATATGTTGACGCCTATAGCCAGAAAGGGTGGAGAATATACAGTTAGAATATACTGGACTATGCAGGGTAGTCAGTACTGGCAGATGTTCTTTTATCACAACAGATGATGGAGAAAATCTTATCTTACAATTTCAAAATGCTTCAAAATGGCAAGGAAAACATTTATGATGCTGAACTAATGCACATTTTATATCACTGAAATAGAGCAGATACCATTTGAACTGCTGAAGCAACATACCTGCCTGAAAATACCGTTCCAAACAGGAGTACACGAGTTTCTACTATTACGCACATGAAAGCATGAGCTTCAGTTCCCATGGTAGCGTATGTAGATAACTCCTCCTCTACATTCTTTGTTTCTCAGCTGCCAAGTCTGAGGAATTCCTCTTAAGTGAAGGTAATATCCAGTTTTCATGTGTTTCAATTTCCAAGCTTATTACAAGGTCCATCAAGACAGTTTTTCGCTGTAATGGCAAGAGATTGTTTAATAAGAGATTAGTTATATTTTCATATAGTGAGAGGCTATGCTTCACTTGGCAGAAGCTTGCTGCTTGTAGTTAAGGAGTAAATGACATAGACACAAGAGCTTTGCTGCATCACTGATCGGTCTCGAGATGTAATGTGAAACATTAATCCAACACAAAGATCTTTTTAGATGTTTTTTGCTAGAAATTGCTAATGTGAGAAGAAAGAAAATGCAGCAGATTGATTAGAGCATACTTTGACTCGACTTATGTTTCAAATAAATCTGATTTTTATGATTGCAACAGTTTTCTTCAAATGTGATGATTTGGTTTATGTGCATTAGCAACAAAAGTAACAGTATTTAGTGACATCTTATAAATACTATGCAGTATAGTATAGTATATTTAAATTTATATATTCCATTTAAGCATACGACTGAAGTTGCTCATTGTATTCCAGCACCTTCAGTCTTTTTGGTCTGTCAACTGGGCATGCAGAGGAGGAGAGGGAGAGAGTTTGTTAGAGCCCAGAGTGGGTCCCTCACTTCCCTGTTTCAAATTCCTGAGGTTTTCAGTTCTCTGGAAGGCCTGGAGCTAATTTGGCTTTCAGGCTTTCCCCTCTAATTCTTTGCGACTAATTACAGTCGTATTCCCGCAATTAAACTGATAAACTCTGCTGAACTTGGCAGGGTTAGTGAAGAAAACCTGGCCCCTCCTCAATGGCTCAGGGCACCACTTCTCTCCTCTTTGCCATCTTTCTCCATGCTCCTTCTCATCATGGTAAACACTAAAAATAAAATCAGCAGGAATTCTTCGATAGAGTCTGTCTCCTCGGCCTGAGTATTTACTGCCTCTGGTGACAATGCCAGGAATATCGAGAGGAGCGTCCAGAGGTCAGACAGATGTTACACATGAAGGGATTTGAATAGTTATGTCTGAAATACCTAAACACCCTGAAGGGATGCTATTTTATTATCATTAAAGCATGATTGCAATTTAAGGACAACTTCATAACATCATCACAATGATGTGGCCATACTTCTCCTGGATTAAAATGGGTTTAATATTTGAATTGGGCCTGCCAGCACTGTCTCAGGTCACACATACAGATAGGATACCTTGGGAGAAAGAAAACAAGCATGGAAATAAAATGAGGTAGGCTGTCTAGACTGAGTGCTTGGACTCATTTGGTTGTTCAGTAGGTTTTCAGCACATGTGAATGTTTATCTCTCTGAAATGAAGCGTATGGGCTGAGCTCCATTAAGTGCCAAAGGGGTGGTCCCCCCCAAATACAGTTTTAACTGTCAAGCTCAAATCAACGTGTCTTTGACCACCATATAGCTCATATAACTTCTCCCTTATTTGTGTCTTGTTTTTTTCTTTTTTGTGATTGTTGCAGCTAATTTGCAGTAAGTCAATGTCTTCTGGCAAATGTCTGAATATCTTCATAATATGTTTTTATAAATATATGTAAAAGTGGCTTTTTTTAAAAGTGACTTCAACATTTCTGTGTGAGTGACTTACCTACTGTCTTTGTCAAGCATCTGCGTCTTCTCCATTAGCACTTGTAGCCATTTTGAAGCAGACAGACACATTAGTGATGACGCACTACAACGCAACACACTGTATAAACACTGGAAACCAGACACCTTATTGTGTAGGGGAACGTGTGTAAAAATACAGCAAGCATATTTGTAGAAGCTTTGAAATAACGGTTGGGATGGAGTGTGAAGGATAGGTTTTACCAATGTTTAGAGAGTGGGTTTAATTTTGGAAAGGTCGGGCTCCTTTTCAGTCTGCCTGCAGGTTCCTCATTTTATATGCTCAAATTTCCTTTGTAAAAGAAGGACGAGAGTAGTGGAGATGACTTTTATGTGCAAGACATTCTCTTTTTTCTATAGAGGCAGACAACTATCACTCCCTTTCTCATTTTTACTTGGCATAACTGAAATGGATACTGGCCATCACTAAAGTTTAACAGACCGCAGTTACCCCTCCTGTATTTCAGCATTTGCTATCACATTGCATAGAACTGAGATAAGTGCTTATCACGTCTTCCCTTTGTGCTCTAATACTCCTGCCTTTTCTCCTCCTCAAGGTATCAAAGGGCTCAGAGGTCCACTTTCAGCCAGGAAACTTCTCCTTTTCCTGCCAGATCCAGAGTGAGACCTTTCCCCACAGCAATGAGCACCTCCTCAGCTGGGCCCAGAAGAAGTACAGGGCAGTCACCTCTTTCTCTGAGCTCAGGATGACTCAAGACATCTACATCAAAGTTGGAGAAGGTATGTGCTAGATCCCTAAAATTCCCAAACATAGCTCAAGGCCCCAAGGCACACCTATCCATTCCCCTTCAGCTCCCACAACTTTACTTAGCTTCTGTGTTTGAGCCCTGGCTAGAGGTTTACATGCACTATTCTGGTAAAAGAATGTCCTTCTCTCAAAAGGCATTTACCCTTTCACACTATTTAACAGTCAATCTGTGGTAATTTTATTTGAATATAAGATCATTTCAATCAGTACACATTACAAATGAAACAATACATGAAACAATGTTTCTCTAATATTAAACACACAAAATAAATATTTGATTTAAATAATTGGCAGATTAATCTGTAGTAAAAATAATTTTTGCAACCCTTATTTGCTCTGTCTGAGTGTAAACAGACTATGCAGAAATTAACATGACTGAAATCATCATCACATAAATGACATTGTTGGCAAGATAATAGATCAAGGGAATTGAATTTTAAACCAAATTTGAGCCTTGAGACAAGATTTCAGTTTGTTGCGTGTATATAAAAAAATGTAATAATTTAAACAGAAACTGTACATTATAATCTTAAAGATTTCATTTAATTCAGTAAATAGTCAACTAGCTAATTTGTCAACAATTCAACAGAAGGGCAACATGTCTTTTTGCATCCAAACAAACACAATTGTTTCAATAAAGAAATCAGTTAATAATTGGCCTTTTTCCATCATGCTGTGATCTGATAACTCTGTCTTGATGAGCAGTTGTTGTCAACACTAAACTTTGGGACAAATAAATTGCATTTCCTGTGACTCCTTTGCAAAAAATGTTTGGTTTGTATTGGCAATAACTTAAGACAGCTCTGATGCAGCTATAAGAGAGTACAAAACAGTTAGGCTGTTATCCATGAAACAAATGGACATTACTGACAGTTAACAACTAGATAGTAACAGAAAGTAAATACATCGAATGGTTTATGCTGAAAAATTGAGACAGCATAACAAAAACACTTTGATTTCATGAAAACTATAAGGTACAACTTAAAGACTTTGGAAAGAGGAGATTTTACCAGTGGATTCATATCCTGACAAACATCCTAATTAGTTTTTTCTTCTTTGAAGTTTTGCATTGCAATTTGTAATGTAATGTCTTCTTGTTGTATGGATACATAGTAAGTTGACCAGATGTCAGTGGGGAAAAAAGCAGAGGTAAAGCAGGAAATAAATCATGCCTTTGCAGTTTTTCCGATGATAAGGAAGGATGAGGAGTCTGAAGTAAAGAAGCACCAGGGGAGTCTCAGAGGAGGCTATGATTGATCTTCACACAAGTTTGAGCTGTGGATTTTCAAATCTTTATTTTCCACTGGTTGGTCCACACAGTTAATAGACAGCAGGTCCATCTAAAGAGTACGTCAGCTCTCAGACAGGACATGTTTTTAATGAGCATCTTTCACTACATGGAAATAAAGCAAAGCTCATGTCTGGAGAGACATAATGGCTCCACTACTCCTGGTGATAAGTTCTCTCTTAATGTTATTGGTTGCTGTGGAGAGCAGAGCGGTTGCTCGGCCTTCAAGCGTTTGGCTTGTGTCGTTAAGGGGCTGTGGTTTGGCAAAAGCCCAGGGTGCCATGATGTTTACTTCAAGCAAAGAGCTGTAGATTTCCACTCCCTTACATCTTCAGTAGTGTTTCATAAAGATGGACAGATTCTGACTTTGCTTCCTACCCAGGGCTGTACTCCAGGTCTCCCCTCAGCTCTTTAAAAGTGCCACAAGTTCCGGAGAGAAAGGTGCCAACCTTTAGTTTACACTTTGTCCAAGGCTCTGTTTGCCAAATAAGGAAGCATCTGTCTTGTGTTTTCTTCAAGTGTTAAGAAGGAATTTTACTTTTAATGCTCTGAAGCTACTTTCTTAGATGTTAACAAATTTTTGAACAGTTGTAAAATTTGAGGAAAAAACATTAGAAGATTTGATTAAATGTATTTATGAATATTATTGTCCTGTTAGTGTGGAGGTATTCTGGTAAAATATGTGGATTAGTTTTCCCACGTAAAATGAAAAGAGAAATTTCCCTGTTGATAGCTTCACAGGAAGATGGTCCATGCCAACCAGAGCACCTCGTCCAAGAAAGGAAGAAAAGGCTTGTCCTTGTTAGTAGTGCATTTTAGATGAGAGGCAATGGGAATACCAGCTGCGGGGGTGCAGGGAAGCTATTCTTCAGCTGGCATGGCTGGGTCAAAGCAAACATCCACCCGACTGAAGTCTGTGTGTGCAGGACACTGAAATTCCTTCAGAAGCAGGGGGTGCTGTTCTGCAGATGACCTTGGACTGTGACAGTCTGACTCTGTGGTAGAGGGGCCATATTTCTCCTTTGGGAGATCAAAATAGCCTCACAGAACCCTCTGACCAGTAATGCAAACATCTCTCTTCTTTCAGATCCAGTGTTTTCTGACACCTGCAAAATTGATACAAAGTTCCTGTCTCTGAACTACCTGGGCGGCTATGTGGAGCCACAGACATCAAAGGGTTGTGTCCTGTCTGGACCTGACAAAGACAAAGAGGTCCACATCATTGAGCTCCAAGCCCCTAACTCCAGCAGGTGAACAGCCAAAGTAGCCAAAGCCAAGAATACATGTTGTCATAGTTTATTTTTGAGGTCAAAATGCTCTCACTAATCTCAGCAGAGTTTGTTTTGGATGGGAATTAACATGAAGGCACGTTGGGGGGAGGTGGGGGGTTACTTTTCACTTAGTGGTGTTCTTTTGAGAAAGATATTTCAAAACTGGGTCTGAAAGTCCAGGTTGCCAGATAATCTCCTCACTCCCCCAGTGGAGTGATTATTCTGTACACCCAAAAGACCACATATCTGGGAATGTGTTGGTAGTTGTGTTGTATCTCACTCTGGTGCTATCTGGTTTGTAGTGCATATGTCTCCTTTTTTCTGGGAATTCATCCAGCTTTTTAATTAGTTGGCCAGACACAGAAGGCACGATAACACAATGTCGACCCTAACCATCCAAAATTCTTTTTCCCTCTCTCTTGTTTTCTGCAGTGCTTTCCAGGTGGATGTCATAGTGGATCTACGGCCTCTGGAGCATGATGCCCCCCTGCATCGTGACGTTGTCTTGCTGCTCAAGTGTGCTAAGTCTGTTAACTGGGTCGTCAGGTCCCACCATGTTACTGGCAACCTGAATGTAGTGGTAAGATGGCAGCATGACAATACATAAAATCATTCATCCAGAGATTTTTTTTTTTTTTTTTTGCCTTACCGAACCTTAACATTGAGATTCAGGATAGTCTTATCACACATCACAGTGGCTTACAAGTCATGTCACAGACAGAAATGTCATCACTTTGTACCACTGACCTGAAGAAATAGTTACACCCATCCCTGCTGTATGAGTAGGTGGGGATAACAGGTAAGGAACTGCGAAATTTCATCGCGGCAGCTCCAGGGATTGTCATTGCATTCAGAAAACCAAGGGAAGGAGCAGAGGGGGCATCACATATTTTCAGAGCCAAGACTACTGCAGTACTTTAGTTCCACATAAGGTCTGACTTGCTCCCCATCAGTCATAATGTGAGTTATAAGCTGCCTCCGGTCCTTTGTTAAGCTGTGAGCTGTTAGGACCTCCTAGCCACCCACGAAAGATAAACCCTAGTTAATGACTTCAATATATCATAGTGCCCTTTACTGAGAAAAATGATTTCATACATATCAACGCTGAGCGTGAGTATACAATTTTGATATTAAATCTTCATTACTGTAACTCAAGTCTCTCAGGACCCTTAGGAACTGTAAGAATATGAAACCTATGTACAATTTGTAAGAATAGTTTAACTGTAGATCATGTTGATAATTGGCAGTTGTCCAACCACCATAATGCTGCAGGGTTGGAATTTTAAACCCTGTTTCTGAAACAAAAAAATAAGTGCAATTAAAAGTGGAAAGAATACTCTACATTTCCCAGAGCATTTCATATGTGCTGAGTCTGGTGATATTTAGTATTTGCTCTGGCTGACTCATGCTACCCACCTTTTTTTTGTTGTCTTGTGTGTCTCTTCTGCTCTGTTAGCCCTGAACTGATTTCGATGAATGTGTGCTGGAGCTTCTGTGTTGTCTCATTGTGTAATGCTGATACTCCTACAGGGTAGCTGTAGCCATGACACAGCACCTTTGCCAGGCACGGTGTGTTTGTACAGCTGCCTGGTCACTGGTGTACAGTAAGTCAATCAGGTTCCCTGAGTGACCTGTGTAACTTAGAGAGTAGTACAAATGGATGGCAAAGCTTCTGTTAGAGGTGCAAAACAAACATTGTGTGTTTCTTTATACCCACTTCACACTTTTATACAACAACATAGCAACTTTGTTTAGGAATGACTATTTTTCTTGTGTAAATTGTTAATCTATTGGGTTACATACAGCTGAAATTTGCACATTAGGCCCGCACTTTATGGTTACTTTTATTCAATTAATAATTTGTCACAGAAAGAAGTTTACAAAGCTAAACATTTAGACATTTAGAGGCATAGTTCCAATGATTGCTGTGTTGGTCAATCTTTCAGTCCAGAGTAAAACATCTCAGCAACAATTGAAGTATGTATGTTCTTCTCCGGAGGAGAAATATCAGCATGGAAACTGAAATGGTGAACATGTAAACATTATATGCTAAAAGGAGCACCAATACCAGGAGCAGTCACATTTAGCAATGCAGTAAAAAGTTTTAATGCTACAAACTTAACTGCCTGCCTACCCTGCCTACTATGTTTGCGTTATTCTGTATGTTAGTATGTACAATATTTTTAGCTCAAAAGTTTCCAGAAATGTTCAATAGATACTCAGATTCAAGGTCAATGTGTGGAAAGTGCTACTCTGCATAATGATATAATTCAAACTGCTGAAGGATTTTCATCTGAACAGAGGAACATGCAGTAGTTACAAAATACATTTTCACTTTTACTTGACAACAGTGGTACACAGGGTGTGGTGCTTGTGCAACCAGTGTTTGGGGGAGTGTTTACCATTTATGTGATATGAAAGGCTGGTAAAAGTGAGGCCTCTCTTCTATCAGAAACTGGATTTTCCTCAGCTTTTGCTCCAGAGACTTGAAAGTGTGGGAAATGACTGTGAGAAGTCCTCCCTCTCGTAGGGAGGGTATACAGCAGAGCAGGTTACTCATTTCAAGAGCAAACTATGTTGGTCTCTCAGCATTGATCGAGCTGTGACACGCCCATTACCTCACACTCATACACATGATTCACACTTGACACTTGTATAACTGCAGGACAGGACTTGAAGTTGAATATCTGTGATAATTCCTGAACAGTAAATCATGTCTTTTGTTGCTTTTAAAGGAGCTGACTTAACAATTTATTTCTGAAAAAAAAACATAGACTGAGATAAAACTGAATAATACCTCTACTTTCTTGTTCACAGGCCTCTAATACTGTGACTGTTAGCTCAGCTACAGACAGAGTGTCAAAAACCCCCAAGCAGCATTTGCCATCAGGATCACAAGCCTTGATCAAGTGGGCAAAAGAGCATGGTTACAGTCCAGTCACGTCTTACACCAGCACTCCTGTGGCTAACCACTTCAACATCCGACTTAGAGAACCAGGTAAATACAAGAAGAATTTTCCGCTGAGTTAAGATGATACTTTAGCAGAAATAGTGTGTTCACTTAAATAATGATTAAAATACAAGTTAATGTTAGACCTGCATTTTAGCAGCTGCTCCTATTTTGTTTGTGATTAATATTGCAGAGTTCATGAGCATGAAATTGCTGAAATTGAGAAATGGTTTTATAGTTGTAGTCCTGTGTAATTTCCCTGCCTGTAAAATCAGCCTCACGAGGCTCTAAACATGTGTGACTTCCAGATGTGGTGGATCCTCTGGAAAGCATGTTGCCTCCAGAGCTCTCCATCCTGCGTAACTCCAGTCCTCATCCAGGAGCAGGTACTGCCTCACGGCGCTCAGGTCTGCCCTTTTCCTTCCCCCCGCATGTATCTCATGGCCTGCCCTACCTGCCACTACCCTCTGCCCTTGATGACCGGCCCTGGGAGAATGGAGAGCCCGAGGAGCAGCAGGGTATTCTCAGTGTTGGCCTCAGTGTGCATTGTGAGGACACGAGGATGGTGGTCAGCATCGAAAAAGAGAGTCTGCAAGTGAGTGGACAGCATATTGTCAGTAACAGATCCTGCCTAGAAAGATATAGAGTTACAACTAATGATTATTTCATGATATTTAGTTCGATCATAAAACCACAAAATTAAAAAACGCATATTCAATTCCGATGTACTTCCAATGTAGTTCCGAGGCTGTACACAATTGTAAATTGCGTCAAATTAACTCGAAGGGAATTCAGAGGTTCTGCACCTCTGCAAAGTTAAATGTCAAACAACATACACCATACTTCAGAGAAAAAAAATCATGCATGGCAAATAATCTTGATGTGCCCCAAAGTTTTTTTCTTGGCTCATACCCCATCCATTCACCAACCGTGAAGTCGGACATCTGAAAAATTTTCTCAGTCTAATAATTCACGTTGCTTTTGGGTATTTTGTTCTTACAAGTCCTCTCATGCGACTTAATGTGATAAACTCTGACAAGAAGACCAGAAAACAACAAACACAGAGGACACCTAAAGAACATACCAGTGTCTGGACCAATTAAGAGGTTGAAAAAATGTTATGTGCACTGTGATTAAAAATGTCAAATATAAACCTCCATATTCAGAGGATGCTGTTATCTGAAAAGTATCCAATGTTGTGTGCAGGCATCTGTAATATTACTATGATGGCTGTTGGGATGGAAACAGATGACATGAAAAAGCAGATCTTGTGGTCACTTCTAGGGTAAATTCATTGAATAAAAATTGCTGCCATTGTGCTGTTTTTTTGCCAGTGTCCCAAGTATACACAGGCTGACATTGAAGCGAGTAGGACTGTTCCCAACATTTGGCATCTGTACACAGGGACAGCTCAGTCAGCCCACATCACAGAATGGAAACTGGCATAGACTCTAATTAGGAGAAGCTGAGACTGGAGCTAGACCACCTTGTGGGATTTGTTTATTCCTGGGAACTTGAAGTCTCACATAACCACTTTTTTTTACAATTCTCAAAATCAGTTAATAAAGGAAAGGTTTTTTGTTTTTTGTTTTTTTTTTAAAATCTTGTTCCAATGTTGCCATTTTTTGATGTTTCCTCAGGCAAACGGGCTTATTCATGCCAATCTCACACTCCAAGACCCAGAATGCAAAGCAAGAGTCAATGCCACCCACTATACACTGGAAACTCCTCTGACTGGCTGTCAGACTTCCATATATCCCATGCAGGGCAGCCCTATGGCCCTCTATATCAACTCTGTAAGTATAACACCTTACATTGTAGTCAGGCCAATAGATATACATTTGAAGATTGTGTTTTTAAACTTCATAGAGTCTGAATTTTAGCTGTTCAGCTGATAATTTGATAGGTCCAGTATCAATACAGATAAGCACTAAAATAATGAGTAATTCCAATGGCCACACAGGTAGTTATCCATCTAAGAGAGCCAATGTCGTTGGCTGTTAGCATCAGATTTCATCAGCATCTGATTTGGAAAGAGATGTCCCCATGGCTCTGTAAGTTATATTTTTTTAATCACAGGGTAACACAGTGCTATCTTATCAGACAGACGTTATTTTTGGCACACTGGTCAACAAGAAAAGTAACACTGAGAAATATCATTAACATTATCAAGCAAGGCTAACCAGCCTAACTAGCTTCCATTCTCCTACTGGAAAAAGCTAGTTAGCCAAGCTTCCTTGCATTCAGTTTCTTAGTGGAACAGCACACCAATGCAATGCCATGTGAACTTGTTGAAAAGGGGGCAAAGAAATATCTTGTATTGGTGTATGTAAGCTCTGATGTTCTCCAGTCAGTATTTAACCACAGCAGTTAATAGTTGTGTCTTCTTCACATGTCAGTCAGCTGCGAAGGGAGATGCCCAGTCAGAAGTTTGAAATCAAGAAAACTGATCCACTAGTTGTCTTTGACCCATTTTATTTGACAGTGCCACTAAAAATAGAGAGTGTGACCAGGGATTTGCAGAGCAGGGTTTTTACACCCATGTGCTATCCACCCTAAGAACATGACCTTTGGGTTTCCCCTGTTTTCAGTGTTGCCTTTTATATGTTCTGCACAAATGAAAAAAAGTGATAAGTAAAAAGTGAGAGGAAAAAAGAAAGAAGGTACTTGTAAGTGTATATGTATTGGTAAACATGTCTTTTAATGGGATTCAACACCCACATCTTCCGTTATCTTCATTATTATGGAATGCATTCATTCAGCACATTTGTTCTAACAAGCAAGGATGACTCACTTCCTAGCCAGCCTTGTGAAATCTTTTGTGGGGAAAATTTGGAACATCACATATTCTGTCCAATGCAGATTGAAAACCAGGGCCCATGTCCAAGGTCATTCTTTGTGTTAGCGCTTGGATGCAGGGATAACCTCTGATCTCTGGTCAAAAGAGATTAATTTTCATTGTCTAGGTCCCCTCTCTTCAAAGTCTGTTTAGGCTGCCATATCTCCTGTTAATTTAATTTAGCAGTGGCACCAACAGCAGGCCAGCTAACTTTTGGTGCAAACTTTTAAAAATCACTACTGGTGTCATTGAAACTTTCCTGTTACCTCATTAGATGAGAATTTTCTTAAAGCTGCATGTGCTCATCTCAGACTCTGACATGTCTCTGCTCTACTGAGAAATTAGAGGTATGTTTTCTGTTATTGTCCCACAGCTGAAGCCACAGGACATTCCCAGATTTTAAATCCAACTCATTGGTCACAGAATGTTTTGGCGACTCATCTCAAAGATTCAAATCTCTGTCTGAATGTAGCAACACTACTTGTAACTGGATTTGAAAAAAGCACACACACATTTTCCTTTCACTCCCATACTGATGTGGCTTAGGTTTGGTGACTAACAGACTCCTCTGTGGATTGCAGGTCTTAATAAGTCATGCTGAGACTAAGGATGGGAGTGGTGGGCCAATGGATTCTGAGGATCTGGAATCTGAAGACGTGTTGTTCCTGAAAGAACCAGTGTTAGAGAGGACGCTTCCCGAGTCCACAGAGCACCAGTCTACCATAGTGGTAAGAAAGTGGACTTATTGTGGTTTCTGTGTGAGAGCTGCACTTTATCACAGGGTGAAAGTTGACCATTGACCACTGATCATCTACATCTTTATGTAAATCATTCACAGTTGGAAGAAACTGTTTCCCAGAGTCCCTTGGTGCTAGTAAAGACTCATCTGGCTCCTGCAATCCCACCATCTTTCCATTATGTCTGTTTTATGAACTTGACCTGACATTTTCCAATTTGAAGTTTCTCCATCTTCTTCTCTCTCCTGACTTATTTTTCCTTTGTCTCATCCATTCCTTGTCTCCCACTTATTGATCTTGTTTATACAGTATCTCTCAGGTTCCTTCCCTATTTTCTGGTCCATCTTGATGCGGTCAAACATTAAGACACAGTCATGTAGGGTGAGGGTGCTTAGTGATGGAATCTGATGTCAGATCCCTGCTGATATTTATCTTGGCTTTCTCTTATTCCTCTCCTAGTTCAATTGCACATACAGAAAGAACCAGGAAACCTCAGAAACACTTCCCAGTATTGTACCGGGACCAGCCAGGCAACCACTCAACAACATAACGTTCAACATGGAGCTGTACACACTGTCATCCAGCAGCCCCTCACATCAGGCCTTCTTCATTGTTTCACAGAATCAGCAAGTCTTGGTGAAGGTGCACTTTACATTTCTAATATATTAATTATTATTTCTGTGTCATGTGTGGTTTACAGGTTAATGCAGTGTTGTCTTATACAAGTTGTGTTTTTGTCTCTAAATTGAGACTTTTATAAAAGCAGAAAAAACTAAGCTTTGTGTACTCTGTCTGGGACTTCAGCTCTCCTGCTTTGATCTCTTAGTGTGGCGTTCGCAAGGTCAATTTGTATTTTGTCTGGTTGGGGCTAAAAAGCTAACATTCACTTTCACCCCTCACATTCATTGTATCTCCCTTGTATGTGTCTGGCTCAAAATCCTAATTATTATGGAGGCCATGTCAGAGATGGCAAAGACTGAAGTCCTTTGAAGAGATGATTTATGATGGTATCAGCAGGAGATGCTTCGATGACAGAGTGGACACAGAGCCAGCAGGTTACAAAGGCTTTTCTGTGTGTGAGGTTTTGGCGTAAGCTTCTCCTCAGAATTCACACTGTGCTGAGACCTGACCTGAGGCTATGACTAAAAGGTTCAGAAGTCCACTTTTATGTTCATAGAGAGGGCTTTTGTTCCTAACATACACCTCAGTAGTTGTGCACATATGCTATATTGTTATGAATATAATATATAATAATCAAACTAAAGTTGTGTTTTACATTATAGGCCTTAATCTGTGTTATTTAAATATTTTTATACATCTGTCTGTTTTTCACTCTGGCCAAGACTGTTCTCATGAGGATACCACTGACAATCCAAAAGAAAAAGGAGGAAGGAGGAAGAATAATAACTCAAGGGACTGTCTTGTGGTCTTGTGGTTGGAAAGATGTTACTACCATCTTAACTGGGACTGAAATACTACTTGACGAAATTTGTTTGAATTTCTGTCTTGTGTCAATATCAAGGCGGTGGTCCTTGCTGTGTTTCCAGACACTCATAGTGGCAGCTAGGTTTTGACAAATGATTCAGTGAGTGGCGATCAGTACGATGCACATCTTTAGTTGATGGCTGAATCAAACAGTTACCATGTTACCTTTGGGGGTTAGTTTTCCTGCCCCACCCCAATTTGTTGTATAAGCAAACCGCACATTAAAAATGACCACCTAGGTATTAGCATCCATATCCTTTAGTCTGTCTGCTGTCTGTTTGTTGTTGTTTCTTTTTTTCTAGCTTTGCTGCTGTAAATGAAAGTGGCGAAAGTGAACTTAATCTTAAAATTGGAACTGTAAATCTAAAACAAAGAAAAAGGGTGCTTAAAATCTTTCTGTGGCTGAGGGGAATTATGGTTGTCACTATGAGCAACCCCTTATTGTTTACATAAAAATACTGATATGGAACGTGTAGGCAAAATTGTATTTCAGAATTGTGCTTATTTACTTTGTTGCTGAGTTAGAAGAGGATACAGATGCCACTCTCCTGCTCCTCCCTGGAAATGGTTAGCATAGCTTAGCATTAGCTTAGCTTAGTTTAGCAAGACCTGAAGAAGGCGGGGGTAAACAGCTAGCCTGGCTCTATGCAAAGAAGAAAAAAATAAAATCTATATTTTATGTGGTTATCTGGTTTCATGACTGCTCCACATAATTGCGCATTAAATTGATAGAATGCCATTTGGGTAACCAGCACACTGTCCCATGACACACAGGCTACAGCAGACAGCTCTCATTACTTACAGTGATACTGACCTTACACTGATACTCTGGCAGCCTGCCAGCTACTGTCCATCAAGTAGCACAAAGACCTTTTTTCTTCCCTTTAATTATAAAAGCCTAGTAATCATACATTAAAAAAACATGATGACTAAATGTGATTTCAGTTGGACTTTAATCTGTACTAAACTGACTGTAAAAACAACAAGATGTGGTTTTTTGTGGTTTATTTTCAAGACTACTTCTTGGCCAGGAGCAGTGACTTCCTGACTCTTGTGGGATGAGCTGGTTCCCTCTGCTTCAAGTCTTATACTAAGCCAAGCTTACTATCTCCTGGCTGTAGCTTCATTTACAGATATATAAGTGAGCATTGTCTCATCTAACTCTTGACGAGAAAGAAAATTATCACAAAATGTTTTTCCACTAATGAGTACTGTATTGACTTGGGTTTATGAATAGATCATCACGAAGTGGGTGTAAAATGCCAATATTGTGCATAAACTGAAGTATAAGAGCAGTATTAATGAAAGATTATCAATAATGAGTTCAATCTTACTTCCAGGAAGAGGCTTGTCTTGACAAAATAAAAAATAATCCATGTATTTGAAGAATAAATGTTTTCTTCTCTCTCATCTGCTTCAGGTCACATCAACCGCATCAGATCTGGATCTGGGGTTAACCATCATATCATGCTTCATTTCTCCCAACTCAAACCCCAGTGTGGCCTCAAACTACACTCTCATTGAGATGGTCTGCCCCACAGATGACTCCGTCAGTATCTATCCTCAGAGGGACTTCCCTGTCCCTCACACACAGATGGATATGAAAAGTTTCAGCTTCACCTTTAACTCAAACTTTAACATGTCAATGCTTTTCCTGCACTGTGAGATGTCTCTGTGCTCCAAGAGATCTCATATCAACCAAAGACTACCACCGGTATGCAGCGTGATCTTACTTTTAGTCTTTTGCATGTTTTATGATTTTACTGTATAAGCCACCTGGGTTGTGAAAGTCTCTCCAGAGACATGTAGCATTAACAGAGTTTATTTGAGAACAAGTCAGTGTTGTAGCGAAGCACCTTTACTCTGGCTGAGCAGCATGAAGTCTGCACCCAAAGCTAGGCAGGAAACATGGGTCACTGGAAGGTTTGCCAAGTAGCAAGCTGCAGAACAAAATAAGCATCCGTCTTAGCCATCATTTTCTTTTTCCACTTACTGTGGTATCTGTCCAACTCATACACTCTCTTGTGAGCGCGTTCATCCATTTTTGACCTCTTCTCACCTAAAGAAAGTAGTGATGGAATGGTGGCCTGAGGCCAAGCTAATAGTTATGCTCTGATAGTGATTAGAATCAGGTTGAGGCCAATCAGATAGTTGTTTGTTTAATTTCCAAGTTGATACTTTTTTTCAGATAAAACAGAAGGAATTAACTTGAGGTTGAGAAACATAAATGCCTGATTTTGCTTTTACAAAAGCCCTTTTTTGATGGAATATTGCTCAGGATAAATGTCTTTAGAAGGTAACATGTTTATTCTCTGTAAGATGTCTTCACTTTAATTTAGTAGTCTTTAAGTTCCTAATTCTCTTATTTTCTCAAACTTTGTCCACACAGTGCTTAAAGCCCAGCGAGTCCTGTGAATCTCTTAATGCAGACAACATCGTCAAAATGATGATGAACAGCAAAACGTCCACTAAGCCGCTGGTTGTGGTGGATGACTCCGGTCAACCAGACATTACAGGTCAGTGAAAGGAAAGAAAACACATTTTACACCCACTTAGACCTTATGCCATGAGCTCAGTTATGTTTTGAGATTTGACTCTCACAAGTATTAATATTAAGAGTGTGATGAGAAACAACCTGAAGTAAAGAAAGTAAAAAGCTGGTCTGAGGACGAAAGAGCCAGAGAAAGTCAGTCTGATGCTTGGAGATTACACCAAACCACAAAACACTGCACATCACTTCCCCACATCTGGTCATCATTAAGTGTGTAAGGGTGTGTGTTGGTGCGTGTAAGCATGTTTGGTGTGTGCGTACCAATGTCTGTTTACATTAAACATCTGTACACAAGTGTGTGTGTGTGTGTGTGTGTGTGTGTGTGTGTGTGTGTGTACATACATGTGGTTGCCGGCAGTAAAGCGGAGTGTGCTAACGCTGAGGCCCAGTTCGGTTGCTTTGGACCAGTCCACACTGTGCAAGAGGTGGAAAAAGAAGAGTCATACAGCATCTAGCTCCAGTTGTTTTCACTTAGGACCTTCACTGTGTCCTCCCCTTTCACTAGAGAAGGGGGAGAAGGGAGGTGTGTGTGTGTGTGTGTGTGTGTGTGTGTGTGTGTGTGTGTGTGTGTATGTGTGTGTGTGTGTGTGTGTGTGTGTGTGTGTTCGTGTGTGTGTGTGAGTGAGTGAGTATGAGGGGAGTGGTCCTCTCATTGGCTTTGGAATCCAGCCACAGTCTAAGGTCCCTCAATCATGACTTAGTCAGTTACTTGTTCACTTTCTGTATCACTGGGGTTGTGAGTGTGATCGTGGAAAGGAGCAGCCTGCAGGGAGGGCCTGAGGTCACCACCATCACATTTCACTAATTATGACCTAAACCAAGACAGGGTGATATAATGATTGCCCAATCTCAAATCAGCCTCCCCTCTGAGCAATGACACCAGCAGGAGACATGTGGTCAGCTCGAGTGAACTTTATGGACTCATAAGTTTTAAATCACGTCATTTTAATCAGCATGAGCTCAGGCCAAAACGATATATATCAGCATGACTGAGTATTGCAGAATCATTATTTATCTGTGTAAACGACAGCTGATAAAATGACATTGCTGAAGAGAAATGTGTCATTTTGAAAGCACTGGCAAGCAGTGGGGGCTCCAGGACTTGAGAAATGGAGTGACCAAGAGTATTTAGATTTTTCTACCAGATTTACACCCACTTTGCAGGAAGACAGAAGAAGAAATTTTTTAGAGGCACTATCAATTAGAGCTCACACAGTCACTTTGCTGGAACATTTGCTGGAACATAACTGAAAACAGTTTTTGTAAGTGATAAATAATTTTTAAAAATAAAAAAACAAAAATAACAGGTTAACCAATAATGAAAATAACAGTTAATCGCAGTGCTTTTTAAGGACTTTTGTCAATATGTCATGTTTTACAACTTTTCAGATGCTTTTAACTCTGAAATATTGTTATTGGTATCATCCTCAAAAGTTCAGTATTAGTCAGGCTCTAATGTGAGTAGTCAGAATTGAACAGAAAACCGAAGTAGGTGCATTTATTACATTTTAATTGGACATTGGGTTTCACTGCTGGGCAGAGATATCTTAGGGATGCAGTCACTTTTTTAGCACAGCAGTCTCAGTGTTCATGTTGGAGAAGATATTGGTGAACAGAGACCATAAAAATTTGCAGTAATGAGTAAATGAGTGAGCTAAGCTAGTCCAGAGTACTCAGCAGGATGCATGGCAACACCACTGTGCCACTTCAGTTGGTTAATTTTCCATGAAAGAGAGATTAAGTAAACACAGATATGCAATAACCATAGTGAAAAAAACTTGATTTCAAAGTGTTTTTTAAAACAAGGGCATCACTTATGCAAGGATGGCAAACAAAACAAGCAGCCTTTTCAAGGGCCACAGTTCAGCCCTGGACAGCATCCCAAAGAGCTGAACTTGATCTACAAATCAAAGAGGACCACTTGTGGCCAACTTAGTGCATGGAAAAACATAACAGCCTCAAAGCTCTGCCATCAAAAGTAGATTTACAGCTTCACAACATCAATAAATTTTATCCCTGTTTTATGGATCTGGTAACATTCAGGAAAAGTTGAACAGTATCATTTTTTTGGAGAGGTTGGCAGCGCAGATCATTACACCGGTACAAGTGGTATTGCTTAAATTCAAGTCTGCAGAGAGTAAAAGAGAAAGAAAACCTTTAATATCAGGGTTATCCTATCGAAAAAAGTGGGCAGACTGAAACTGTAGTGTATAAAATATATTCTGTAAGTGAATGTGAATGTTAAGTAGCTGATTTCTGTGATAAATATCTGTGATGATACATAAATTACTTAAATCATTAAAATTCTCATAAAACTCAAAAAAAAGGATGTTTCTAATTGTACAGCTGTGATCTAGTTGTAGAGTTAAGGATAATGCCTCACTAGAATGTAGCCATTAAATTAATACATTTTATATTGTAGTTAAATATTATGATATATTGTTATCTCCTTACACTTCTTTTTTCTTTTTCTGTAATAAAGTTGGTGGCCTCTTGCAGCTGACCTCATTGCACTAACAAGATTTGAGCCATTGAGTGCAGCTGTAGTTGGTTTTAAGTATGAAACACCAGACCTTGCAGAGGTGACATTAGTTGTTTCTGCTCTTCATGATGAGAGGGTCAGAGTTGAACAAAATACAAGTCATTACACTGGAGTTCTCACTGGAGATATTGGTGCTGTTCCAACTTTGGCAATAGCTTAGAAACTGCAAACACAAGTCATCAAAGTCATCCGTTTGACCTCTAGAGCTCTTTCTAGTTTTGTTAAAGTGGGGAACATAAGTCATGACCTGACAGCTCCATGGAGATATTAAAGCATTATTTGAAAAGGTACAATACGTTGTCAACTTGACAAACATGGTTGTTCTTAAACTTTGTTTTACGTGCTTTTCCTCTTTCTTTTGCTTACGGGGCTGAAATCATTACTGGCCACTCTCTCTACTCATAGCATAACAAGCCACTCTGGACAGATAACACTGGAGCAGAGATTGGGGGGGCGTGTGGAGGGTGGCAGAGAGGATGTCCTCTGGCTATCGTCCCTTCTGAAATTAAAGTCTTCTCTGATGACCTGTCATCATCCATTATGCAAGATGAAAACTCAGAGGTGTTCTTTCCAAGAATAGCACCCATTGTGCCAGAGTCTTGGACATGTACCAGGCTTGCCTCTTGAGCTCACCCATACACAAGCGCCTTTGTATTGTTTGTTAAGACATCATTACAGCTAATTTCACTTTTGAAAGTATTCCAGATGGCTTGAAATAAATGGTTAAGCAGCACCAGTTGATGTCAGTAGGTTCATCATTTAGCAGAGAATAGCTGTTCTTTTAGCATTTTTTTGCTTCAGATTCCTGTATTGCATTACAGAGAACTGCTTATCAACACAATTTATTATCAGCAATCAATTCATTTACCCACGTGTAACTCGTGGCTAACTTAATGAAATTTTGAATGTAAGCTAAGCATCAGTATTCATCATGGTCAACATAACTTTTTTTTTTTTCACAGTTATTCCTGGGCCAGAGCAACCTCGTCTTCCTAATGGTAAGTTGTCTTGTTGTCTTGATGTGTCATATTCTCTGTTTAGCATGTTACTTTTCTTCTCTCTCACTCATCTATTATGAAAAAATGCTATTTCCTGTAATTTCTCTGCTGTTAGCTATTTAATAACCCAAACCCTATTAAGTTATTGTTCTATATCTATATATCTATACATTTTACACAATTTATTTGTGCCTTTCTTTGTTTTATAATCTCTAATTTAGTTATTTGACAATGAAAGTCTTTTGGACTCCACAGAATTGGTGTCTGAAAGGTTTTAAAAATCCTAAACATACATGAATTGTTTTTTTCTCTAGACACACTTGTGCTGGACACTCCAACAGTGGTGGGAATTGCCTTTGCAGCCTTTGTGATTGGGGCTCTGTTGACCGGAGCCTTGTGGTTCATCTACTCTCACACAGGTAGGTCCTTTACCTGCTACTCTGCTGCCCCAGCTCACCTTCATACATTAATGAAAAGATAAAATCCAAAGGAATGTTCAAGCATTCTCTGTGCCAGAAATGTGCCGCTGGGATTACCAAACATCCTGCTGCTGACAGAGGCCAGTTCACAATAACATATTGACTCCTCTACTGCAAATATATCCTGTTGGTCAGCAGCAAGAGCTCTTCTCTTTCCTGCCTTTGAATGTTTTGGGGGCTGTGGGGTGGTCAGCGAATATTCTCAGTACAATGGCTGGAGACAAGTTGGAAATTCCCCTTGTTGGGTGTAGCGGGCGCTCAGAGGAAAAGACACACAATCTGTCCATTAGATGCCAAGACTTTCCCCATCATCCCCAGCCTGCTGACCCCGACGACCCCTGAGAGGAAGTGCGCTCCCAGCAGCCCACTGTTGCATAGAACTGCCCTGTTCTTGTTGGCCTTCGTGTTGATGAGTGGTGATCCTCCATGCCACTGACCTGTTGCCCCATGGCTGATGTGTTCTATTTGGACATCTTTCATAAATGCTGTCTGGATGTTTGAGCTTAGATGTTTCTAAGAGTATTTCAGAAAATACAAAAATATGAGTTTTTAAGTTAATGCTAAGTTGACAGTTTGGAAGGAGGTCACAGTTTGACAGTGGTGGATGTTTGGAGTAGTAAATCATTCTCGTTGATAGCTGTGAGGTCAGAAGTGATAAGGACACTTGTCAAAACAGTTACAGTATCACAAACTGTTAAAAACTCAGTCATACTTACAGTGAAATTGTTCATTAAACAGGATTTCATTTAACAGGAAAGAACAGCTGTCAGATTTTAGTACCCTTATCTTTCTCACAATATTATCATTGGCTTCTCTTTAGAGAGTCACTTTGTTTAAGAATTAGTTTTTTTAGAGTTTCTTGCAGTCACCAGCACTGAAAAACTGGTCAATTTTTCAAATACGTTAGTAGTAAAGTGAATATGTTTAGTGAAAAGGTTTGAGGTTAATAGTTTTTAAAAAGTACACACAGCCAAGACTGTTCTTGTTGACATTATTTAAAAACGCCTTGGTGATGGGTAACTGTGGATATGCCTGTTCAGCTGTCTTGGCTGAAATGACCTTATATGGCCACACTGGCTGTTCCACATAAACCCCAAGAATGTAGAATCCCCCAAAACAACCACCAAAAATATCAGTTCAGAGTATATTTTAAATCAGTGTACCAAGTGATGAAACATAAAAACACATCTGGTCTATCCCCTCAGGGTCTGAGGACAATGTTCCTGAACTCTCCAGAAACACTTTTCACCTTTTTTACTCATTGGAATTATATTGGGAGTTTCTTTGACCATTACAGATTATTTCCATATAAGGGAATAAGAGGCATAAAGGATTTAAAAAGCAGCCCACAGCATATTATTTTATGTTTTGCTCATTATCTTGGCACATACAATAGGTTTTCATTCTGCCAGGGCTGTTTTTACCTCAGCCAAGACATCTACTCTCCTTCTCTGCTCAATTGGTGAGATATAATACCAATGAAAAACACAAACCCATTCTGAAAATAGGCTGAGTCACTTCCAAGGGGAGAAATTTCACACTTCATCTCCTCTGAAATCCAAATATATACTGCAAGTTTAGAAAATAATGGGGATTACACATAACACAATTATACAATATTAAATTGGGACAGAAAAAACAATGCTAGCTTTCCTTTTTAGCCATGCTAGCATTTAGTCTGGTTGCTGCATATCTTAACTATTCATGGTTCTCAGAGGATGAAACCTAATGATTTTTCAACATGAGGTTGGCATTGGTAATTTTGAAATTTGTAGTTCTGAGTGAAATTTTGATTCTGGATTGATATGAGATTTGAGAAACGTATGTTCCCTCATGGGCAAACTGGAATAAGGGTGAACCCATCACTTTTAATATCATGCCAATATTTTATATAGCATGCTAGCATTTAGCTCAAGCACTACTTCACAGTGCTGCTAACATGGCTATGCTTTCTCTAGTGTGCTCTATAAGCTCCTATATTCTCACCTTGTCTTGAGTTGCCACAACCATTGTCCATACAGATAAGACAGACAGGCTAGTCTTGGCACGTTTCCCTGAGTGTCTTCAGCTTTTCAGCAGTTCATCATGGAGAGGAGATGATAGGAGATCAGTGGTCCACAGAAAACTACTGTATTTCTCCTCATCTTAGATAAAGTCAGCTGAGACTGAAATGACTATTGGACTAAGGACTAAAGCATATTGTTTTGAGTCAGACATCTGTGACCACAAGTGGACACAGTATGTTCACTATGTTCCTGTGACATAAAAGCAGCCTCTATCTCTGCTATCTAGAAAGACAATATTAAACTTGGGAATTGATATTCCCTGAAACAGATGAGGTGAATTGAAGTCCTTTGTTTTGTGCAGGGCTTGATCCTGTGAGAGAGAGACTGCTGGCAGCTCTGCTCTGGTAAACATTAGCAGAACCGAGGGGCCCCAAACAGGGAGCGGGATGCAAGATCGCCTGTGGACACATATCCTTATCTTATATGCAAACATTCATACATGCACACTCAAACACAAGCGCAAACTAAACTATTGATAGTCAATTCTTTGTCCAACATAGTACAACAAATTTTAGTGCGTGCAGGCTTGTGAGTGCATGTTGGAAAGAAACTGCGAGACAGACGGCACAAAAAACTCAAAACGCAGACTGGGCCTTATTTCAAAAGCTGTCCATTGTCGATGAGAGACATTTT
Source organism: Rachycentron canadum (assembly GCA_038496675.1). Lineage (NCBI taxonomy): Eukaryota > Metazoa > Chordata > Actinopteri > Carangiformes > Rachycentridae > Rachycentron > Rachycentron canadum. The sequence goes on along the minus strand of CM076656.1, from coordinate 13,154,422 downwards.
CATTAACAAATGTAAGCACTTTTATTTGCCCCTTTATTTAAACGTTGGATCCTGAGAGTTTGCGAAATGACATGCTTATTTAGACCTAGACAATAAACCAGTCAGTGGTTTGAGCTCTAGTCAGAAGGCCCTGTGTTGTGTTTGTTCTGCTTTATCTACTAAAGCTAGACTAATTGAGTCCAGATAAAAGAAAAGAACTGCATGAATGGGAACCTGTCTCATCTGTTTTTGTCTACAATATCATCTGTCAAAGACATTGTGACTAGTTGTTTTGGACTTTCTGAGGCTTTCTTTCAGATCCTAACTGTTTTTGTTTAACTTATTTTGCTTTAAGATGGTAAAAGTCAGGAGAGATGCAGTCCAGAGGTCTTCATGTACACCATTGCACATTTTTGCATCTGCTTTTACTTGAGTAACAATTAATTAATTTAGATAGGCCTGTAGTAAAGAATAAAAAATTGCATTTTAAGTACAGTGCAAGGTTTATATTGAGTAGTGACAGTCATAGTAAATAGTACAAGATCAAAATATTTTTTTCCTTCAAAATGTAAGAACAGACAAATAGTGGAGGCTTCAGAGTATTAGAGTGAAATTTGTAGCTTCACCCAAATCAATTTGTCATATTCCAGCCTACCTCTTTTTCTAATACCTATGCATTTTTTTCATTTTCCCTTCGGTCCAATCTCCTCCCTCTCCCTCTCCACTCCCTCTCCTGCTCTATGTCTAGGTGAGACAGCTGGCACACAGCAGGTCCAGAAGTCTCAACCCGCCTCAGAGAACAGCAGCGCGGCCCATAGTATTGGCAGCACACAAAGCACGCCCTGCTCCAGCAGCAGCACAGCATAGCCCAGGACACACACTGGTGGGACACTTAGCCCTGCTGGGGCACAGGAAGGGCCTGATGGTTCACAGTGACCGGTTTGTTGATTTCCTTCCATGAAAGGAATTATTTTGGGCATGCGAAAGGAAGGAAAAAAATATGAATTTAAAGAAGAGGAAAACACAATAGCGCCCTTAGTTCTTGTATAAGTCCCTTTATGCTACTTCAAGTGTGTGCAGACAAATATACTGTCCTGGTGATATTGGTGTGTAACAGTTTTACCAACTTGGCAGTCTCACCTCATATCTGGAAAAAACTACAAGAAACAAATGAGTTCGTAACAGGCATTTCTCTCTAATCCAAATGCTGCTTTTTTTTTCTGACTACAACACAGCCTTTTGTTTTGACTGTAAATGGTTTGATTTAGGCTGTTTGTAATAAGTAGGTGATGTCAGTATCCATAAGTGAGATATTGAAAGATTGACTGTTACACATTACTTTATGACATGCAACCCTCAAGGTGGCAAAGGAGCAAAACAACCACTATTAATATGCGGACAGAAGTGCAGTATAAACCGAAGTCGTCATCTTGATTCAAACACAGATAATGGCTTTTAAAAGGCGCAAGGCAGTGTGGATATCGAATGTATAAATAAGAGTTAATGCCAAAAAATGTGAAAGAAAAATGTGAAAGACAATACTGATAAAATTCCACATTTGATAATGAACTTATTTCACTCACCCTTCCCTCATCATAGAACTGTAAACAGTTTCTATACAGTAGTAGTAGTGATGCATTTCAGTAGGGGAATTATGAGTTCCCTTTTATTATTTGCTGTCAAGGAATAATTCAACATTTTGGGAAAAGCAGTTAGATAAAACAGTTAGATAAGAAGATCAGTACCTTTCTTATGTTTGTGCATTTAGGTACGGCACCTAATGTAGCAGGTGATTAGCCTAGCTTAGCATGAAGTGTGGAAATAGAGATAGTTCAACATTTTAAGGAAAAATAAATAGAATAAAACAAACTGTAAAAAACTTCAGAGATAAATAAATATGTTAATCAGTAAACGTTAGCGGTACTGCTAATTGTATTTTAGTGCTAGATAGCTAGTTTCCTCATGCTGTTTTTTATTCTCACCTTTATGCTAATAAAATCTAAAAATACTGAAAGGTATTAATCACACACATGTTTTTAAGCAGAAAGAAAAGAAAAAAAAAACATTGTGGTGCTTTTTGTTATTTTTCATGAAAATGCTAAGATGGCTAATAACCTCCTGACTTCAGCATCATACTTAACACATGAGATATTAACATGAGAGTGGTTTTGATCTTCTTATCTCGCTCTTGGAAAGAAAGTGAACAATCATATCTCCCAAAACTATTCTTTTAAGATATGTACATTTTTGTAAATATTGTAAATATTCTAAAACGCCATGAGCGTGAAATTTATGGTATAGTTTGGGTCCTATCTATCCCTTTACATAAGGGCTGCCACTAAGTATTGTTTTCTTTATTGATCATTTGGTTTATTACTTTTACAGTTAATTGATTTATCCTTTAATTTAGAAAAGGTGTGAAAATACTCATTAGGCCAAAATCCTCAAATTCAAAATGAATATTTGACATTTTCATTTGAGTAATGGACAGAAAGAGTAGTTTTAGTTGTTTTATAAAGCCAAATGTACAGTGAATTTAAATTCTTATTCTAGTTATTTTTACAAATCTTGGCACTGACAGTGTGTTGAATAAGCTGTAGCTTAAAAACTTGTTATGGACATACATTTTCAGGTGTTCCTCAAACTGCAACACCACAACCACCCCACCGTCTCAGAATAACATGAATGTTTGCTCTTGTGCCTTCCTTTATTAACCTGTATGTGTTTTTATCAGACTGTGTGGGGGACTAACTGAGGAAGAAGGTTTCCCTCTAATGATTTAATCGAGTATCTGGTAAGGTGTAACAAGTAAAACAGAATGTATCTTACCTTTAAGCTTTTCATTTTCTTTTCATATGTAAACGTGTATAAAGCTTTCTACAGAGGGAACAGAGTATAAATATATATATTTGTGTATAAAATTATATTTTGGAATATATTTACCTAGAGAAATTTATTGTCACCTATATGTGTAAGACTGTGAATTGTGGATGTGGATGATGCTCATACATAACACGTTTGTTGGGGATTTGTTTATATTATTCATATAACCCTCATGGCATATTTTATGACACCTGACCAAAATTATTGAGCTTGTCTTTTTATAAATAATTACACTTTTTGTTTTGAGTTTGTTTTACTAACTAATAAAAGTTAAATTTCCCTAGCAAAAAAGTATGCTGTACAATCAAAGCCAAAGAAATAGATCTTATAACCCGAACCTTTGAAACACTTATATCTCAATTTTTGTGTCATAAAACATGTTATGAGTTTGTAATGAAAACCACATTTAAATACTTATCAAACCTGTAGAATATTTTTATCTGTACATTGGAGGAAATAAGTCCTCATAGTTTGGATCGAATTTTTATTTTTCCACTTGGCCATGATGACTCATTACTGAAGCTGTTGCATATTGATTACTATTTTGTATAAATTGTGTTTACTAAAATATTTTCATGTGAAGAAAATAAATTTATGTTAAATTTATATATCTGAATCAGTATCTTACGTTTCAATTTCATATATTTGAAGATGAGCTGTAGGAATGACTATTAAACTTTTATTTTTATCATAATATTAGGACAGCAGTAAGGTCCAGTTTCCGCCACAGAACAAAACTCCAATCCCCAATGTGCTTTGTTCCTATTATCATGAACAATGACCTTTTCCCGGATATAATTAATAAATGACATCAATGCTAAACCACTGATGGCAGCAGAAATTTGAAACTAGAAAGTGGAATAAGTAATAAATGTGCATACAGTCAGTTAGAATGAAGAAAATCCACCATTATCTTATTCTTCTAGAAACTCAACTGTTTTCACTGACACTTGAGAATACATTTTTGAATTATATTAGAACCACTTGGTTTAGGAGCAACATCAGAACTTTGTTTTTATCAGGGTTCATGCCAGGACTGTCTGAGTTAACTCAGCTATACAGCAAATACACAGCGATGATATGCTGTGCACTGTTATTGTGAACAACATCCCACTGTTGTACACACTACACTTTGTAAGAGATCCATGTCTCACAGAATGGTAATATAATCAGTGGTCATTGTGGGATTAAGGCTCTCTGACATGCTTGTAGTTTTGCAGTTGATCTTATCAACCATGGCAAATCCATCTCCATTCTGTTAAATGGCTGAGCTTCAAGTTATGTTCTGGATCTTCAGTCCTCTAAAATGATTTGAGATCATTTGGAGAGTTCACTCAAACTAATGACGTTGCTCTACAAATATCATCATTCCTCCTCCTCCTTTACTCAAGTGCATGTTGGGAAAATCTCCAGCCAATTTCCCCTCATGGCCGAAAATTCAGACAAGCAGGTATATGCTAGCAGTATAAAATAATGATGCTGTACCACACAAAGGAGTGTTGTTACAATAGGTGTGCTCTAGTACCACATTTCCACTGTATGACTCATGGTTAACGCTGATCTGAAAACAGCTGTTATTGGAGCACATATCCATGTAACTAGTTATTGATTGTATTTTTTTTTAACCATTTGACTACCTCATGTTTTTCTATGAATGTGTAATTCGTGTTTGTATGTATGTGTGCAACTGTTGTCTGTACCTATGTTGGAAGTTTAAAAGCTTAATAGATTAAAAGGGCCCTGATGTGGTTTTATTGCAATTCAAATTAAATTTTTCAGTCTCAGAGCAAACAATGAAGAGTTTGCCAGGTTCTGTGATGACAAGCTTTTCCTTTGCGAGTGTTGTAAATTTGCAAAACTCTGCTTGGCAGTTACCATTTCCTTTTTAATTTTGAAACTTTTTATATGCTGTAAATATGCATGAAAATTGTATACCCATTATGTTCAATAAATTTTCATAATAACTCACATGATTGTTCTTGATTGTTGTACTTTTCTCTGCCATTTTGGAAGCTATTGCACCAGGTGATCCAGATGTGTGAGGGTATAGCGTGGATATCCCCTGTATGGATTTGGTTTAGAATAAAAAGCTGTAATAATGATGTGTTAGGCTTTGCTCTGTTGCGGTGAAGTCATGGCTCGTCAGTGGTGAGCTCATAAATGATACAGACCATGTGGACCTCTGGCTGGAGGTTTTTGTGGGGGATACCACTGAGATGAGTGCAATGCACATGTCCTCACCTCTTCCCCCTCCTCACCAGCATCTTTGCTTTTGATTAGAGCTCCCTGGAGATGACTGTGAGCGGCGTGCCTCGGAGTAGATTGGAAAGCGCTGTGATTATGGTATGAGAGAATGAGGCCAAGGGCAAACGGCAAGGCAGCCTCTCATTATGTCAGCTCAGGTTTGGGTTGACTGGGCCACACATCCCAAATCTTTCTGAATCCTTAGGGGCCTCTTGTGGTGTCATATCTGCATCTTTCTTCCCAGATTGCTTTCACTGAGCCATTATTGAGGCTCTTGTCCAAGTGATGACTAATTTACTGAATTCTTAAACAAATGCTTATCCACGTCATTCAGCTGGAGATCATGATGTAAATATTTTCATTTCCAGCTTTCCCCTCAGGGTACCTGGAACACAAATTTGTTGTTCTGCAGCTAATCCATTTGGTCACTGATTGCATATGCCCCAGACAATAGTGCATGACAAATAAAGGCTCAAATGGAAAGAGGCTTTCTGTTCTCCAAACATTGATGCTAAGGAGAGCTGGGCTAATTTAGACCAGACCTTTGGATCTAAACACGATTACTTAAATCAAGTTAGGTGAGATGCTCTGGAACCTTTTGGCTGTTTTACAACATCAGAGGGGAATAAGACCAAATTAACAGACTGCATATAGACACAATGTCATGGGACAGGAAGACATGCTGTAAATATAATATCTGGAAGAATAACAGTACAGCAACGTTGCTTCATATTTTCTCCTGTAGTTTGTATTTAACAAACACTTACACCAATACTATAATACTGCAGCCTGTCAGTGTCTGCAGAGGGTGCAACTTTCATATTCATTGTTTGTTCATATGTAGAATTGCAAATGGTCACAATAATTTTCAGTTTAGAAATTGTTAGCAACAATAGAAAATAAAGTTTGTATTGTAATGTAATTCAGTGAGTACTTTAATTTCAAAACTGAATCCATACGCAAGCTGAAAGCACAACATCTGATATGTTACTTTATTGAGTTGCGAGGTGGTCTGAGCTATTTTTGGCAACCTTGAATTAAGGCCCCTTAATTCTCTCTGTGCACAATGTTACGTGACTCACATCTGACGCAATTCCATGGCATGGGTGGACATTAAAGTCTCCTGGATGACTTATCAGAACATAAGATGAGCAATTACAATAAAAATATCTGATTCCTAGAAAAAAAGTCTGATGTACAACCTTGTGTAGATGAAAAAAAATGCAAGGTGAGACTGAACTATGATTCCCATGATGCATTTTGGAAATAAACATCTAACGCTGGACGTAACCTATCATCACACTATTAAAAAAACTGATAACACTATGTGCTTGAATTAATTCACTTACAACTTTTTTTTTTTCATTTTTAATCTCAAGTGCATCAACAAACTGGACTTTTCTCCAGCTTCACTTGGCATCTTTTATATTTTGCAACAGCACCAGAAGCTCATGGGTCCTTTGCTGAGAATAGAGAATAATTGTAATTGATGTAGAATGGGGGAATAATACTCACACTTAGGTACAGCTCTGGTCTCTACAGCTCCTCAGGAAAAGCTCTGAAGCTGCTGGATGTTCCACCTTTTTCATTTTGTCGACTTTAACTGAAAAACAAGCGGTGAATGAGGATTAAAATTTCCAAGCAGCTAATGGGAATGGAAAGGATTGTGTCATAAATTCTGCCTTTGTCATTCCTCACAGCCATTTTAGCCAATATGTTGATCACTGGTTACTTAATAATTTATCAGAAGCTACTCCAGAACATTAAGATTTCCACCAGTCACACACAATCTGATGTAGAGTAATGTAAGTGTAAGATCTGTGAGGTCTTACCACTCTCTTGAGCTCAGCTGGGCTATTCTTCAAATTTGAGTTTCAACTCGTCGAACATATTGAGCAATAAAAGTGCTTATCTAGTCCAGTTAACATTATTTTCCTGTTGTGGGAGTTCTCTTTCAGCTATTCTGAAACCGTAGCCCCTTACTGAGGTAAGCTAACTGAAGCCACATCACACACAGCTGGTTCTGATGCTGCACAAAAATATAACTACACTACGTTTCATATTGCTGCCAGAATCCATAAAGCAGGCTCATTTTGCTGAATTGCAAACTCTGTTTTCATTGTGGCACATGGGTACTGCATGTGTGTATTTTTTTAGAGATTTGAGGCCCTTGTACTTATTGCTGGAAAATGCTAGAGTGTTTCCAGTTAGAAGAAAAGAAGAAAAAAAAAAACCTCTGTAGCCTAAAATTACACTGCTCATAATGAAAAAGCTCAATCATCACTAGCTTTATACCACAAACATCTCCCAATCAATTTATGTTAATGGATTTTTTTTCTCTGTACTCTTCTTTCTTCATTTTGAAATGCTGGACCTTTGCATGCAAATGTCCAATAGGCATGTCCACACACACACGCACATAGAGAGACAGAGAGCAAAAACAGGCTGTTTCCTCCATGCATAATTTTACTGACTGATTTGCTGCTGCCTAAGCCACAAATCCAAACTGAAAACATAAACAAACTGGAAAAAATGAGCCGGCACTTACTCTCCCAGTTCATATGTCTGTACTGTTTGGGCGAAGTGTCTTATTTGAAAAAGCTGCTATATATATTTGCTACACAAATGGAGGCACCAACAGTAAAAATTAAGGCTGGCAACTTGCAATGATTGCTATTAGACTGGTCACATGTGCCTAATTTCCTTCATCTGGGTTCACTGCATCCAGGTTATACAGTCTGCACACCTGGCCACATCCTCCCTCGCACTGCACAAGTCTGATTCCATCAACTCAACGGTTTCCTATGAAAACTTTTTCTCCCTCTAAAGCTGGTTGGGAGTTTATATTTCCACTGGTGTGGTTCAAGTCGTAACTTTTTAGGAGAAGCATAGCGGCACACGTGGCTTAAGCTGACACATCATTCATTTACACTTGACCAACTTGTGGCTTCAAACCCAAAGTGTCTCAAACCACTTTGGGAGGTGGGTTTTTAATATAGCAGATACACAGCTTAGAATCCCAAACCATAATGTGTGTTGGTTGCATTTATTCTTGGATTTTTATCTTTCTGACAGATCTAAGACATGACTGTGTAAATGAGCTGACAGATTTGTTCATGTTCTGTTTTGAAAAGCGTCGATCCATAGGCAAAATTTAAACTTTGGAAAAGGTTGAACCATTGTGAGTGAGTGTTATGACTCTAAAAATCATAGACAGAGGAACGACCACTGTTTATTTTCAGCAGAAGGAACTTTTGCTGTGCTCATTTGGATTTGTGCCAACACAAGTATATCGTCTGTGGTGCAGATGACATTCATGCAGTAGACCGCGCCTGCTTGTGTTTGCTGGTTTTACGTTTAACATCTCATCTTTATGCCTTTTGGTTTTTCAATCAACATTTTGGTTAAAGAGAAAAAACTGAATATAGGTTCAAAATTCATTATTAATCTGAACCCAATTAATTGTAGAAGTAGCATTTATTTCTGCAACCAGCCTCAGAAAAATATTTCAAGCATAAGACGTTAAATGTACCACATAAAGTTGGTGAAAGAGACATTGCATAAACGATAAGGTATTGACTGACCAACAAACAAACAACCAAACAAACATACAACTAATCAACCAACTGACCAAACAAACAAACATACAAAAAACTGACCAACTAACAACCAACCAACCAACCAAAAAACAGAAAAACAAAGGAAGAACTAATCAAACAAACAAACAAACAAACAAACAAACAAACATCTGACCAGCTAACCAAACAAACAAACAACTAATCAAGCAAACAAACAAACAAACAAACAAACAAACAAAAACCAAAAAAACCCCACTATCCTATCAACTGACCAACCAACCAACTAAACAAACAAACAAACAAACAAACAAACAAACAAACAAACAAACAAACAAACAAACAAACAAACAAACAAACAAACAAACAAACAAACAAACAAACAAAAAGCAATCCATCCAATCAACCAAACAAATAAACAAACAAAACTGTCAGTTTAAGAGTTATAGGTGTTTTTTCTCACAAAACAGAAATTCATCCATATATAGGAGGTAAGTTCAGAGATCCATTGTGTTTTCCATGGACAGAATCTGAAATTCCAGGACACTAGTTTCTCAGCAGCACTGATAAGTAGAAAATAAAATCTCCTCGTTTTCTGCCAATAAGCTCAGGTTATTCAGTGTCTATACTCAAAATTGATTGAATGAAATGAAATTATCTTGTAAAAGCTAAAGTTAAGGACATGTGCATATCTAATAAATGTTTTGTCCTTTTGGTATATAATAATGTTATATCTAATGAAATATATAGTAGCAAATCAGAGTGTGAGGTTTCATTAAAGTGGAAAGTGAGTTTCATATTATTTTGTACTGCACAAACTTAAGAGAGCTCATTTTTTTTCATTATTTGAAAATGTATATGCAGCATAGGTGTTTTGGCCAATGTACAGTTTCAGTGTGTTTCTAAATCTTTATCCAAACAGTCAATGAGCATCTCACTCGAAAGTGAGGGTACTGAATATTAGTGGATTCTTAGTAATAGTTTAATATTTCTTCTCATTACCCAGGAATAGCAAACCATTCAGTGGACAAGGCTCACAGTGAAGCCAAATCCACACTCACCTGAATTTGGTTCTAAAATCAAAATTGGAAAAAGATTCACTTCAACACAGAGATGAATCTTGCAAAACCACAAAAATAACCATTGGCTCAGGGGAGTATTTTTTCGTTTAACTGATTTCTGGTAAATTTTCCTATGAACTTCCTGATGAAGACACAGCTCTCCTTGCTGCCAGGGGCTGAAAGCGACACACAGCACAGGTTTCAGGAGGGCCAGACTTCATTAAAATTTGTTTTTCCATCTAGGAGAACTGCCACACCAGGCTTCCAAAGTTCAAATCTGCACTGCAACCAAACCAAATAAGCCAGGTCCAAGTAGCCTCTCCTAAACACAACCAGATGTCTGCCCACAACTAATAATCAGTGAAAATACACACCTTTCCTATGCCTGGTCCAGCAGAAGCCCCAGCTGATCAGTGAAAGCTGTCATCCAGAAAACAGATGTGCAGACTGTGTGTAGAAATTACACTTACAGCCCGAGGCAGCACTGAAAGGTGAATGGAGTAGAGGTGTAGTTAAAGAAAATAATAAAGTTGCAGCAAGCTGCTCTGCAAAACTCTGCAGCTGATACTGACACAGAGAGAGAATCTCTAGACATTTGAGTATTTTAAAGTTAAGAGTTTTAAAGATTGAAACCTGCTTGTACTTGTGCATAACTGATCCTCTCTAAGTGTAACAAAAAGTATAATCATTCCGAATCAGGTTTTCCTTCCCAATTACAAAATGCTTTGTGAATCAAAAAATCAGATTTTATTTTTACAAAATAATTTTTTTCTGGGCATTTTTGGCCTTTATGAGAGTCACAGTGAGGCAGTTGGGACTGAGCCCTAATGATACACGCTGAGCCATCTGGGGCCCCTACCCATTTTATTTTTAATTACTGCATGTGGAAATACTGTCTTTCTCTCATTGTATAAGAAAATAGAATTTAAAGAGTTTTAAACCATAAAGCAGTTCATTGATAACTGAGAGGTCTGAGTGATTAAACCATTCACTGTCTGATTGTCAGGCAGAGGTGACAGAGCAGATGAACAACCTCTGTGTGGTTCCAATGGGAGCCACCAAATCAAATTTCACAAAGTGACCCACAAAGCCTGAGGCAGGCCTGAGGCAGAGAGAGCTGTTCTCACATAAAGACCATTATTTGTGTTCACTTCAACACCAGACACCAGGTTCCAGATAGAATACCAGAGCAAAATCATTAAGTTTTTATCATTTTATACAAAGTGAGAGTGGAGGAGGACGTGTGCATAAATCTAATGGAATCTGTGATGGATAATTTGCCCTTGAGAAGATGCAGCTACTCACCATCAGCTCAGCTCAAACCTTTGCGATCCACACTGACAATTTCTACAAACACAGAGCTTCTGGTTAATATGCTGGTTTGCCCAAATCACACAAATGATCATGTTTGTGTTCACCTATGAAGATAAATAACTCCAGATCTGGACAAATAAAAAATGTCTGTCCACTCTGTTCCACTCTTGTGAATGTTATATCTCAGTTATGCCCTGAGGGTATTTCTCTGTACAAACGCTCACTTGGACTTAAGGATCGACTAATTCGATTTTAGAGGTCAAAAGTCAAGGTCTCAATGACCTTATAAAACACAGTTTTGGCCTTGTCAACACAATATTTTGGGAGCTCCTCTAGGGAATCCAATCAAATTTGGCGCTAACATTTACTTAGACTCAAAGATGAACTGTTTGTTTTGGACAAAGATCAAAGGTCATGGTCACAGGAAGGGGGTAATATTAGTATATCTATATTTTTTTGGTTTTGAGTGAGCAGACCCATTAAATTTAATCTGAGTTGTGGATGTGGAGTAAAGACAGACTCAACTTTGACTTTAACACCACAGATCAAAAAACATATGAAATTACAGTTCTAAAAGAGTCTGAATTTTCCTGGACAGTAACATTTAAAACATTCAGCTCAAAAATGACAAATGATAGTAATGATTATTTTTGTTAAGTTACTAATACTGAATGTTCCCCTATTTCAAAAATGGAGATAAAAACAGTGCATAATACCAAGTTTCTGGTCTTGAACTTGACCTGGAACTTGTAAATCATGACCTGCAACAATTATTGTGTGAGTGTGGTGTTTGAGATAAGTGAGGAAAAATTGCTGTGTTTTGTTATTTAAACAAAAAAAAAGAAACCCTCTCATGCATTGCTGATGTTTGACAGTGAAGCAGTTTGTCGTGTGCAGGAGTCTAATATACTTGCAGTGAGTGGCACCAACGAGCATCAGCGGGAAAGCTGATGTCTGTTTTCAGGGAATCTGAAGAGCAAAATGGGAAATATTTTCTTTTAACGTTGGTCACATTTTTGGCAAAGACAAATATCAGAGTACAATCGCCATAGGTAGCCTCTGTTGGCTGGAATGAGCCAGATTTCACAGACATGTTACCATAAAGCATCATCTCTGCTCTCACTCTTAATAACAGACTCTGCAGTCATAGTTGAATCAGACCTGACTATGGTTTGTCTCTTCTTCTCTTTTTCTCCATCTGTAGGTCTTGTCCTCCCCATCTACTACCAATCGGTGCAGTTCATTTTTTTTCTAGCTCGCTGTAATTTGTCTTCCAGCAATGGTACAGAGATCCCTGGTGTTTTGAGGGGAGTCTTATGGTTTGAGAAGCTCTGCATTACAAATTCACCAGCCTTTATAGTCTGACAGCTGGGCTTGACTTGCTCTTGAGTTCCCCTGAAGATCAATAATGTCCTGCAGAAAGCAATGGCAGTATTACATAAACAGCTTTCACGATGAAGTCCCCATACACAACATCACTTCTCTGTAAGCCTGGGAGACAGAGCACCTTTCACACCGGGATATCTGTTACTCTAGAGACTGTCGGGAGCAGAGGGGCAGCAGGAATGTTAATTTATGAAAAGAAGCCCCCTGATTCTTATAAAAGTCCTTCTAGCCTGATTACTCTGCTGTAAACAGTGCTGTCCCCACTCTCCAGATCCAGTTATACTCCACTGCCCTGCAGAGTCTACACCCTATATGGTCAGCATAGTAAAAACCCTCAGGGTTAGAACCCAAAACAAATTATTCACAGGGAGCTCTGTTTATGGAAGTGTCACCTTCTTGACGTTTCACATTTTTGTGAAGGTTCCTGTCCTCTGCTGGAGCCCAGCTGCATAAGATTTCACCCTCAAAACACAGGAAAGTGAAACATGGACCTCTGTAGTAACTGTGCAGATTAAACAACACATCTCATTGTCATAAATCCCTAATGATCAATATGTCGCATGCACAGGATTAAAGTTGACTTCCATGAAAGTGCCACATGCTCTCCAGCACCTGTGAGACCTCCTCAGGCCAGCAGCTGCTGCTCACCATGAGTTTACAGCTGTTCTGTTTATCAGGCACACACGTGTTTCTTTTGTTCACCATTTTCCAATCATAGGGGGAACTCACTGGTGTGCTAACACCTTACCGCTGATGTAAATCAGACGTGCATATGATGCAGAGCAGATCGTTATGACCTTGCCTGGCAGTTGTGAGAGCTGCTAGACATACAGCCAGTGTTTGGGTTGATCTGCTAATGCATTATCCAGCTGGCCCTCCCCCTTCTCTCTTATAATGGAGGCCTTGGATAACTGCCCTTGGAAGGTAGATCTTATCGACAATTGTTATTGCTTTAGTCATTTCATCTGAATTATCACATACTAGTAATAGATGTTTTAAAGAAGATTTGAAATAATGAAGTAGGTTTTAGATGTTTTAGTTTCAGCCCACTGATTCTGTTTTCCAAGTTGGATCCTGGGTGTTAGATTGTTAGGTGCATTGCTTTCTGTGTCAGTATCACCAGATGGGCCAAGGTAAGAAATTCAAATTGTATACATAGTGAGGTTTTTTTAATGCACATATTGGCTTTATTAATTGACTTACAACTATTATCGAATATTCCAATAAGCACTACTTAATCTAGAGTCAGAAAATTCAGTATGAAGTCAATATAGACCCAACAAAAGAGACATTCACACATGTATGAACATGTATGAAAGGAGCCATTTGTAAGTTTAGCTATTGCTGCATATCCAGTGTTAGCATTAACAGCTGTTTTTTTTCTAGTTCAAATTCAATATCGAACTTTTTTCCTCTGCACACCAACAGCTGTGCCCAGTGGTAGAAAGCAACACAAATCTAACTCTTGTTTTTATGAAGTCTTCCCTTTGAAGTTAGCATGATAACCAGCTAGCCACAGGCTATCTGGTCACTTTCAGATAGTGACTCATTGTAGTCTCCTATTTGCCCTGAAGATGTAGCGGTGTTCAGAGGGTTTATTATAACCTCTTGTCTTGTAAACCCAAAAATGTCTGAAACTGCTGTCAAGCAACAATCACCACCACTACCTCCCAGCAAGAAACCATATTACAGAAAATCTAAAAATGGCCTCTTTCAAGAAAATTAATCCCAGTGAAACCCGGATTACAGAAAGATAAGTGTAATTACCCAATAAAAACTATTTAAAAAAAAAACCAAGCTATGTGCAATAAGTCACTATCAGCCACATGATCTAATATTACAGAACCAGTCTAATAATATTAGTTATGTCATTATCCAAATTTCACCTCTAGTCATAGCATTTCTTCCAACAAGGCAAATTCCACTAATTTGATACCTGTAAACCTTCCTAAAAAAAAAAAAAGGACAATCAGAAACTTGGCTGACAGTTATCATTAAAAGGGAGGAAGCCAAAAGCGTTGACTGGCACTTTAGGCTTTAAACACTCTGCAAAGCAGTTTGAGAAGTTGGAGTCATAAAAAACAGTTACTCTAAAAGATGAGAAGACTTCATGTCTGCCCATGCCCTTCACTATAAACCCTGTTCTGCTCATGGGAAAGATTTCCATATCGATATCTTTTCTACTGACATCAGCTTGAACCTGCGCAAAAATATCTAACTCCTAAATCGTCCTCCCTTGCAAAGAAAATCAGATGTACTGCAGCTCTTATGTCTTCTTATTAGCAGAAAATGTGTAACCTTTCATCTCTGCCTTGAACACTTCACACCAGCAGAAGGTTCACGTGGTTGCAGATGACAGCAAACCATTATTGTTTGCATCTATAATGAATGATCTACAGTTTGCTTTCATAACCTACAACTCCCTCCAGCCAGGTGTCTTTTTTCCACATTTTCATCCAGTGGCCCTGTTCTGTCAAAGAGACAGCCTTGATGCACCTTACTTCTTCCTCCAAACAATATACTTACTCCACAGCCTTGACAGGGGAGCCTTACTGTATGAAGGCTGCCATATTTCTGGCTCTAAGCCTCCTTTTATATCTCGTATCCCTACTATCCCTCCTGTCTGCGCGCTGACTGACTGGGACACTTGAGTTCCATTTTTGCCTCACTGCTATTGTCGGCACTGTGCTCATCAAGGTTAACTCTCTTGACTGTGTCAGCATCGTCTCCAGCTGTTCTTTGTGTAGCTCCCATGAACACTTACGAGAAGGATTTTAACTCATCCCAGTGGCCAATATGCTGAATATTTTCCTTTAGTTTTGAGATGATTCATTATTTCTCCTCTAAAATAAGTAAAGTGCAGCAGCACCAAATCCAGGTTTTAAAATGTTCTTTTTTTGCTGCTGCACATTGCTTAAATGCAAGAGCAGGGATGAGACAGTCTCTTGCATCTCCTGTCACCTAAATTCTGCTTTTATACTCTCGATCTGTACATTAAAAACATGTAGATGCGTAACGTTGGTACAAAACTCATTGGAGTTGATTATGGATTATATTTAATGGCTGATTACCTCTAAAAAAGTTCTAACATCTTCACATACTGCATCCATAACATATGTAAATAAAAGATCAAATAAAAATAGTAAAAATAAAAAATATGATAGAATTAACTTAATGCTAAATAAAATAAAGAGGTTTTCAGCTTTATTTTAAAAAAATGTGGATACGAGAAATATAAACTATAGAAACAATGTACGGGTTAGGGTTAGGGGGTGGTGATTTCATGGTCAAGATAACTTTCTGGGAATCTGAAAAAAGAGTGACATTACTTTTGTCAGTTTCATTTAAAATACAATTAATATCTGATAATCAAGCAACTACCAATACAACAAATGAAATAGAGATGGGAAAAAAAAGTTTATCATTTCACAGCATATGAGCTAAACATCAGTTTGGCCCTCACTGTGGCCTTTTGTGTGGGCCTCCAGTTTGATGCATGTATGATGTGTACTTGGGAATTCATAGCAGCCCTTTGAGGCAACACACAGAGCTGCAAATGGGGGGACTGTAGCCAGTGGAGCAGTGGGCTCTGTAGTCCGAGTCATCAGGGACATGGACAGTCCGCTTTGATTTGACAGGTTTACTGGCGTCCTGTTGGGTTGTATGTAGTCCTTCAAGCGCTTCATCAGTGCCCTGCAGCAGCTAAATGTATCCTTCTCTTCATCTCGTGCCTTGCTGTTGATTCAGTCACTGTCAGTGGTCAGTTACTCACAGACAGAAGGTCTCTTTTATGAACAGCATCAAACGTCAGCAGCTATTCCCCTATGAACTTTTTTTTGAATGCTTTCTGTCATTAAATGCAAGTCTGCCCTTTAAATTTCTTTACGCAACCTACTTACAGAAAGGTCGGATTTGATGTGAATACTGAGTGTAATTACAATCATTTTTGCACTGTAGAGTGGCCGCCACTAATAATTCACCCCAAGGATTTATGGCTTAAAATAAATCTGCTGAAATGAATAGTATTTTTTTTTCTTGGGGGTGGGAAGGGGCAACAGTCTTATTTGTGCCAGCTCTGTGTTATTCGCATGGCTGCAGGGTCCTGAGCTAAGAAAAGAAAAGATGCTATCTGCACAGGGCAGTCAGATTCTGAAATAAATAAGTTTGATACTGATACTGGGTGACAGGGTTTAGTGTAAAGCCCTCACATTATGCCACGTTAGTCCAGCTGACTGGAGTCTAATTACAGCATCTGATACACTGTGGTGCCAAGGAAATGTAGTGTGTTGTGTAAAAATAAAGACAACATACTTATGGTGGGCTCAGAGCAGATAGGGACTGTCTTTGCTGAAAACTGTATGGTTAATGACACCAGCGTAGCCAGTGTGGTAGCTAGTCCGCACTAAATCTCTGTTCCCAGGAGTAAACATTATCATGTGGGCAATCATTAAAATTCAGGCTCTACTGCGATCAAAACTGCGGCGTACACACAAAAAGCTCCCTCTGCTCTTATAAAGCATTTAGACCATTAGATTAGCCACAGCTGACAATTAAGTTCTTGGCTGGCTCTTCCACTTACATTTCCCGAGCCCAGTTCGAATATATATATATATATATACATATATATATACACATATACACGCACACACACACACACACACACATATATATATATATATATATATATATATATATATATATATAT
>CM076656.1:13047037-13136932 GCA_038496675.1 Rachycentron canadum | reverse complement strand
TATATATATATATACACACACAATCTTTTCACAGAGCCAGCAAGGGGGCTTACTTGTCACTTAACGTTTTTATAGCTGTTGCAGTAATTTCATTCAGTGTAAATCTATGTAGAGGAAATAGTCCTTTCACACAATAAGCTGTGCTTCTTTGTGGACTTTGATTTGAATGCATATGCAGTCTATCTTATCTGTGCCAGATGTTTCCAGCTTGAGACCTTTAGTGGCTTAAAGAGTGCTAAGTAAAGGAAATTACATCAACTGTCTGACAGACTACTGTCACATGTGTCCTAACATTCAGCCCAGTAAACAGGAAATGACAGAAGATAGCAACAAATCATTTAAATGAACTCTATGAGCTGCCGAAAACTAAACAAAGGTTCTTTTGTTATTCTACAGCAAACTGGGAATGATTAATTGTTTGAAAAAAAAATGAATGTCCAAAGAAAATCACTGCAAAAGCATTTTCTAAGTATAAGATTACTTTTATGAATGTGTTGTCTGTTACCTGTTGAGATCTTTCATGGCTTTGAAGCAGTACATGGCATTTTCCCAGACTGCTCTTCTTCTAGAAGCTGCGGCCTACCTGCGGTCCCGGCAGCCACCTGCTCTTCCCCACAGAACAGCAAAAACATCTGTGACCTGGAGAGACTTGGCTGCCTGGGGTAAGCCCGGTGAGCAGACACCAAATCATAGGAGAGGAAAAAATATAGAGAAATAAAGACAGACTCACAGATGTTGCTTAGCATATTAATGCTAACAATCCACGTTAAGACAGGGAAAAAAAACATAGTCATCCAGATGTGTGCACAGAGTGACTCTCTGGGGGATACTCCTGGCAGAGGAGTGGCGTCTCCTCTAGACGGGATGGAGGGGAATAATTCATCCTTGCATGAATGCTGTAGACTCTGCTCACATTGTGTTGGGCTAAAGGTTTGGTGTGGATGTCTGGTGATCATCAGCCTCAGATAAACCAGGCTGTTCCCTCCAACCATCCACTGTCACCTTATCAAAGAAGTTGGAAAAAAAGCTAAAGGATAAACATGAAGAAATGAGAGCAGATACGTAGAGGGCACAGGTTCACTGAATGCCTTAATGAGTGTGAAAATGATGATGTGAAAAATGATGTGAATACAATATCATAGCATATCAGCCACAGGCACAACCATAGATGCCAGTCACACCATAGTACATCCCACTGGTTACCAAGTTGGCTGTCACATTTAACATTTGGTTTGAGCACAGTAGCACATATGTAGCAATAAAATTCATACCCAAGAACTATTTCACAGATTTTGCATTATGACTCAGCTGAAAAACAACAAATAATCAGATGGAATATTTTCAACTTACTCACAGAGCTAAATGTAGCTGAATCAAATCAAAAATAAAAGTGTATTTAAAATTACCAATGCTTGTCTGCGTGGTAAAATCTGGCACTGTTATTGTAAACTCTTTGGAGACTGAGAGCATAGCAAAACGTAAGTGTGAGTGGATCTCAGTGAAAGTTGAAGAGACTTCGGAGCAACATGTTTTAACAGCACTCTCAGAGAAATTGTTATGGAAGCTTGTGATGAAACCACACTTTAATTTGACATCTACTGTCTATCTGCTCTGATTTGTGTGTGAAAGCACTTTGTAAAGTCTGTGCTATATAAAAAAAGTTATTCCTTTTCTTATTGTCATTTCTCTTTCAGCTTCCTCCAGCTTTTCCTGCATGAAAAGCCAGCTGGGAAATGTAGTCCTTCCACTAAATCCTGGCTCAGCACCAATGTTTCCATCCACTCTGTTGTGCTTGGTACACCTCCAAGAAGACAAATGGTATCATTCAGCACCTTAAATGATATAATAATTCTCAATAAGACTGCAGCTGGTGATCACTTTTCAACAGCAGAATGAAAGGTCAAGGAGGAACGTGGCTCAGGTTCCAACAACAACAGTTATAAGTCCTGTATATTGATCATTTGAATCTGTTTGCTCGAAGGGGGCAGTGCAGGCATTGCTTGTTCTCACTTTGCTCAGACAAACCTACCCAAGATTACAGATGGCACAAAGTGTAGTTTCTGCTGCTGCCTGAGATGTGTTCATTGGCACTGTGGAGGGGCTGTGGTTACACACTGTAGAGGTTTGTGTTGGATACGGACCAGCAGTGAGGGTTGCGCAACACTAGGCTGAGCTCATTCTGCATAATATCTGGGATGGAGAGGGACAGAGGCATAAGACAAACCACCAGACCAGAGCACGGAGAGTATCCTCTTCGACTAAAAGGTGATGAGTGGAGTGTAACTCAAACTTTGTTATGGAGACTTTGTCAGAATGTGCTGAATCCAGGGCTCCAAGGGTGTACACACGTGCCAGGGTGAGAAAAAGAGTGATGGTCGGGAGGTGATCAACTGTGAGAATGATCTCATTCTGCACTGTCAGGACTGTAGGATTAGATAACTCACACAACATCATATTTCACTGTGTGGTTGGTATGCTGAGGTCAGTGCCGTTAGATTACGCAACTGTGTCATCACCAGAGAATTCAGGTGTCTGCACACACACAAACTGACACAGACCCAGTTCTCTGTAATGACATACACACATGCTTCCCAGATGCACATACACTATGCTATTACACATCAACCACCACAATATACACCAACATGCACACACAGATAATTCAGGGATGCTTAAGTTATTCAGAGATGCATATTATTCACTGTTAACATATAATATATGTTACAAGTATTATTCACAGCTAATGCAGCATCAGTTAGGACAGAAATAATATATCTCACAATTTGTTTTTGACTTATTGCTCAGGTAAAGATTAAAAGGGAAAGTGGAGGAATGGAAAGATGAATTTGCTCATCTGGAGCTCCCTCTAGTGGAACAACGCTGTTGTAACCTAAAACGCCTGAACTGCTTAATACAGTGGCGAATAATACACAACAGGAGAGAACCTCATGAGAATAAACGTCATAATTCTCCTCGTGTTTTTTTTAAGCTCTTCATAATAAACTCATCATCATGGGACCGAGGATTGCATTCACTGATAAAAGGAGAGGCAGGAAATGTTGGGTGTGTGTCTGTGTATTCGTGTTATGTCACCACTCATCACGCTGGTCAAAAACAATAATAGAAAGGAGGAAGTGATAGCTTTTATAGTTCCTTATATAACAGAAATTAGTTATCTCTCTAATTTATCCAAGGGCAGTGAAGGGATCTTCGTAAAATGTCACATATATAAGAAGGGCTTAGCTTCATATGGGACTATTCTCACACAGTAAGTTCATGTCCTGTACTGATCCCCTCTCCTTCAGCCCCCAAGAGCTCATGTTCATTTAGAGGCTAACAATTATCGGCCTAGTGGTCTGTGAAAATAAACAACATAAACTACAATGTCCCAGGTTTGATTCCAGCTATGTTTCTTGTTATAATCTTCCCCCCCACCTGTGTGTATCTACAGTTATCTATTAAAAAGACTTAAACCAAGTGCTGAACAACAGGTTAGAACATCAATGTACATGCAGTAAAAGCAGTTAGACACTGTTGAATTGAAGATAGGAGGAAGGAAACGTCACTGTTCATTCAACAACAGCAACACTTCACAAATGTTCATGCATTAATGTATTTGAACAATTCATTTTAATTCAGTTTACCTTATCTCACCAGGACAATTCACCCAGTGTCAGTGCTGCACCACAGGGAGTCCTGGGTACATCGATGTCAAAGGAATAGCTGCACTTAAACTTGGTGCAGTCTTGTGTTCAAGTGCTGTGGTGTCCAGAGCTCAGTTTACAAAGCTTGCAGACCAGTTTGTTCCATGTAGACCTGTCCACCTGATTTCACATAGTTGCATCATAATAATACAGGCTGAATGCAGCTTCTTTGGCTGCGCAGATTTTCAAGGAAATAAGGATCCTGCATCTTTCCAAAAACATGGGACCTCCATGTGGCGGAGCCAACCTAAACATTTGTATTTCTTTAAAGACCACTGTCAGTGCAGTTACTTTTATTCTGTCCACTATACTAATCAACATACTGGCATCATAAAGTTTCTATGCCATTTAGATAAGTTTACTGTCACTATTCCAGTTCCTGCCAAAATAAATTAGAACTAAAACTGAAAGAGACATGGATGGTCAACACTGGTTCTTTGAATTCATGTACACAGTGTACTGGGCTGTCTCTGACTGAAATACAGAAAAAGTGGTGCAGTATACTTTGAGATGCATCTGAACTTGATTGAACCTCCTTCAGCACAGACAGACACTTCTGCAGTGAGCAGGATGACTGTGTAGAGGAGCGCAATCTGTGACCCTGAGCCAAAGTCTGCATTCCATAGCACTACAGTACATTTATTATAGCAGCTGGATGTACAGGAAGCTGCTTGGCTGGTTGAGTATGTTCATCACGCCAAAAGTGTTGGAAATGACTGGCCGAGGTTGTTGAGTGAAAAAAGTACATCATATGTTGCCATACTCCTACTAAAAATAAGCGAAACTCCTGAACCACTACTGTCTCAGAAAAAAAAAGAAAGACTTAATCTGTGATATTGAAATTGACACAGGGTAGCCAGCTGAATGCCACCACATATATCCAACAGGGATGCGATTTCACTGAAAAGATGATGACTGTGAACAATAAAATCCCTCACAGCGTCCTGTCATCATGAGATCAGAGTGCAGAGAGACTCAGTTCACTGTGGATCTAACTTCTCTGGCAGGGGAATCATTAAAACAGTCCCATCGCTTGATTTCCCCTATGGCAATGTTGCCCTTATACCCAATTGTTTCTCAATTAAACTGAAAGTGCTGCAACATGCAAGCACAACAGTAAATAATACAACTGTGTGAAAAGCTCAAAGTCTGTCAATCAATTATCCCATTAGTGAAAAACTTTGCTGAAGAGCCCAAACAGGCCTTGTTTGTCTTGTGTGATTAGAAACTCAAGCAGACCAGCATGTTCCAAGGGGCCACATTCTGAGGCGGACTCATCTAGTGGCCCTGATAACAAGGCAGATGGGGGGGTCCCGTTGTAACCTCACAGTTACCCAAACCAGCATCTGTTATTCTTTTGTGCAAAAGCATTAACTTAACAACAGAGCCAGGGCCATCCACTATTCTCTTTATAGAGCAATCATGGGAGGCAAAATTGGCTTATTGAAATAATGAGCATGCACATACAACATCTGACACAGACTCACAAGATTTCTCTGGGCTTTGAAGAGAACAAACACATCGGTGAAACTTTAAGCATTCTCTTTATTTCTCTTCCTCAGATATGTTGTGAAAAGAAAACAAATATCATCGCAGACTCCAAAGCACTTCTCATCTCTAGTGTACAGAACTAATCAGCCTGTGTTACTCGCCCAAGGTCTTCCCATTTTTTTATTAGCAACGTTCAGCCCCCAAAGTGAGGCAACATGAAAGAGACAGCGCTACGCTCAAAAGATGGCTTCGTCTTTGCAATTTATGTCAATCTCACTTGCTTTAGCATGTTTACAGAGAGATCAATTCCCAAACTCCAAGGGCCAACACTGTCAAAAATGAATAATTTAATAATGATAACCTTAAACTTTCTGTTTTTCCATAATTGCCTGTGTAATATTCTTCCTGATTTTTTTCTGCGCCAAATAGACATGACTGGAATCAAAGCAGTGTTGCTTGTTTGTTTCGAAGTGGTGACAGAAACAGTTCTTTTTTTAATGACTTTGACCTTCAGTTGTTCACTGATTTGAAAAGGAGGCTTGCAAAGCTTTTGTCTGTGAAGCCATGATGTCTTCTATTCTATCCTAATGTCTGCACAGTTTTTAAAATATTTTTCTGGATGATTTCTAAGCATATTAAATGACTATAAAGTTCACACAAATTAGTTTTCCTTGCCCTCTACTTAGCCCTTTAAATCAGTCTGAGGCACTGTTAAGGCCAGCAGCTCAGCACCACACCACTCTGTTATATCCATTCCACAACTCAACTGTTTAAGATCTTGTATGAGCATTAGGATATGAATATCTGCGCTCCACGTGGCTCATCAATGAATTATGGCCCACTGCTTTCCAAAAGATACCACTGTGTGAGATCTGCTTAGCTGATGAAAAATTACATCAACATCAAAGAAGTCTTCTTAAAAGAGCAAGTTTAGAAGAATTAATATTTGATAATGCTGAAACCCTGCATAAGCACACAGGCGATGAATGCCTGATAATCTCTTAAGAATATTAAAAGCCCTAATATGCCATATTTACTGATATTAGGGATTAAAAAAGCATATAATATGCATTTAAAAATCGTTTTGCATATCAAAATACAATTTGTGAGCAATGATTTAATGGTAGTTAATAAGACTCACACTAGGAATGGGCACAGCAGGCTTCCCTCTGCCACCTTGTGGTCATTTGATCTTACTGCAAGGATAAAGAAGAGAAAGGGTGGCTCATACCATTATTATTAATTATCATTATCTTTGCTCTTTTAATGTATGCATGTGAGGTAGGCTTGTACAAAGTCTATAGTTGTTTTTACTGTTGAACGTTCAAGGGGTAACCCACAGATTTCACACATGATAATCGTCATGACAAGTACTTGTTCTTAAGTCTGAGGGAAAAACAAAAAAACAAAATCCTGTGATGATTTCTTCATGCTTATTTCAGTTTGGGCCTGGAGACTACAGATTTATGACAGAAAGCTACAAACTTGGTGTGGAGTTTGAAAACTGTGAACATTTACCTGGCAGCGAGACACATATGAGGACATTTACAGCTTTTCTGCTTTAATTTTGACAGCTATCTGTACTTTATTTGCACTTCCATATAATACTACTTTATACTTCTACCTTGCTGCATTGCAAAGTCAAGTATTGTATGTTTAAAACATTTATTTGACTATTAATTGAATGATAATTGATTATTGTTATAGTGACTGCAAATTCAAAATTTACAAACTAAATCTATGACCAGTTTATAAAATATGAGACATTTTAAGGATAAAATTAAGCAAATGTATTTCCTTTTTTTTTAAATTAGATCTTCCTTGTCAAGTTTCAGTAAATTGCTAATTAAAGTAACTAATATAACTGATGGAAGCCTTTCTGCCACAAGATGATGAATATATTTAATTTATATTTTGCTCTGCTGTGTACTTTTACATCAGTGTAATTGTTAGTTCAGCTATTTTACTTGTAAGAAAAGCTATTTACATTGTGGTATAGATACATTTACTTACAATTGTTGCACTAATGCAATTATTTTAAATACATTAAATGATATTTTTTGCACTAGTTACTTGTTACGTGTATAGTGCACCAGTTGTTTGTAGTTTATCTGCAACAGTTGCATCTTGTGTGCTTTAGGGCACCATCGAGCAAAGCACCCCAGCTACACCTTGTGGTCCGAAACCACAGGGTACTTCATATACTTTGGAATTATCTGCTATGAAATTAAAATTTCTGTCACATTTTAAATCACACATACATTCTTTTTTTTGGAGAGACATTATGAAATGTTACAGAATGAAAAGCACAGGTG
Organism: Rachycentron canadum; assembly: GCA_038496675.1. Taxonomy (NCBI): domain Eukaryota; kingdom Metazoa; phylum Chordata; class Actinopteri; order Carangiformes; family Rachycentridae; genus Rachycentron; species Rachycentron canadum. Next base: position 13,129,422 of record CM076656.1, on the reverse strand, counting down.
ATAAATATAGTATCAATAAAGCCTGGAAAAGGGTTATCACTGGTGCCCAGCAGATTTGGGACTCCTGTTGGACTGAAGTTTAATTTATAATAGAAAAAAATGAATTTAAAATAGTGAAGAGTGGTCAGGTGCTGACCTTGAATTCCGAATGAGGTCTCTAACAACCTTTATTATTGAGGCAGTTCACCTGTAACTGGGAAGAGATAGGCTGTGATCTGTGTTAGTGAACTCAGTAATGCCCTGTGATTTAAACTGGTTCTCTGCCTCTCTTTGTTAACTAGCTTCAGTATAATGATGTAGTTTTCTGTGATGTTCCAACACCATGGCTGGAGGCAGGAGTTTAGTCAGCAGCGAGCAGGATCAAGAAAAAAAAGTGAGCCACTGAAAATGGAGAAAAATGGCTTGCAGTACCCCAAGGTAGGAAATAAATTGCAGACGATAACTAGTGAAGCGAGGCACAAACAGCATAATAAATTGTTCGAGATTTTTGCTCTCATTTTGCAGAGCAAAATCAAACTTTGGAGTGCACAGTTGGCAGGCCATTAAAAGAATTACTTCATGCTCTGAAAACAGAGGGCTTGTGTCAATCCCTATATCTCACACAAAAAGACAACACACTCCTCGGAATTGCTTTGTGTTTTCTGCCATCTAGGTGGGTACGATGATAAGCTCAGATCACAGTGATGCAAGCACAAATACAATAAGTGACTTGGAAATAGCTTTAAAAGCAACATATCTCTGTTGAATAAGGAGCTAAACCAAGAGTTAATACACACTGGCATGGAGTAGATAAATATCTATGCACAAATATTTATGTCTTACAGTTTCTCAATATATCAATATTAATGATTAATGATCTGCATTCTACCCATTTAATAATTTAGCAAAAATAAATAAGTCATCTTTTGCCCACTCCATAAATAATAAACAGATTTGGAGAAATTGTATCTGTCTGCAGACTATTTTGTTGATAATAACAATGTAATTCAAAGATTTGTTAGTTGTTTGCTTAATCCAATTAATATTTCATATGGTTATGAATATGGGAGTGACCACTGCAATCACCCACTGAGGACACCACAGGCATATTATATTATCCTAAATGCACTGGTCAAAAATATATGAATGTTACACATAATAGAAGCATATTGGAATATCAGCTTTTACCTTATTGTGCTTTGTTTAAAATAATAATTACATGGTCTATAGAGGTTGACAGTTTCACATCAGCAACATACAGTAAGTTTACTGTCCGGCCAAACCAAACAAGAAGGGCCTTTGTCAGGAAGGGGCGGAGGAACTCAAAGGTCACTCAAACAGCTTCAGAGATGGGAGAACCTGTTGAAGGGATGAAGGACAACTACAAAGTACCAAATGATGAATATGAATAATGAATGCTTTCGTAAATGAGTGATTTCCATTTTAATACATTAGCAAAAAAAAAAAAAAAAATCTAGATATTTTGACTTTTTCATTATGGGTTGTTGTGTGTGGACTGATAGACAGATGTTTTATCCCTTTAGAATGAAATCCACATTAAAGTGTGCTTAAAGTGAAGAGGTCTAAATACTATGCAACATGCTATATTCATACAATAACTCAATGTACTGTAACTCATTAAAACAACATTCTTTTAAACATGATCCAGATATTTTGGTCCTCTAATGAAGGAAACAGAAGGTAAATGTAATATATTAAATCATCATTATGTATGACGTTAACCATGCTTAAAGCTTGTGATCTTCAGTAGTTAAGTAAGCCCAAGAAAATGCCAGCAACATTAAATGATAGAATCATTGTGGTAAATAACACCTGCTCAAGAGACACTGATGATGACATGATTTTTTTTTCTTTTTCTCTCTCTTTTTTTTTTTTTTTTACTGACTCACTGACTTTTCAACTGGAAACATGAAAATTACACTGGGGCAAGAAAAAACCCTGCAACGGTATTAATAATGCATTTCCAGCATGCATTCTGCATCATTATTCTACAATTTAAATGAGGGTTAAAGCTCACTGCTTTACTTGTACAAGAGCAATTGAACATTAAATATACAACAGTAGCATATTTTCACCATTGAATTTTACACTGGAAACATGTTGAAATTCAGTGCATGGTCACCTAAGACAATTTTAACCCTTTCTGTCCTAGTCTAAGCTCTTGTTACAATGTGAATGACACTGCTGTGTTGTGTTAAACCCTCAAGAGAGGAACAGAACAATATCAATAGTACAGTCAGTTGATCTTCTCAGTTAATAGCAATATAAAACATGTTGCAGTATCCTTTCATGATAACAAAAATTTGATTACATTTAAAAAAAATGATGTTTATGTATTTGTTTAGGTCATGATACTGGCAGAATCCTTATTGCAGCCTGTGTGCCTCGATATAAATTGTGATGTAATGTATCATGCAGTTCAAGGTCAGGAACTTCAACAATTGTTGTGTTGTCACGTCGTGTTATCCTGCAGCTCCACATGTAGCGACATGCCTCTCGCTATTGCGACTTGGTTTCTGAGCTGAGACGGTTCCACTGCGTCGCTCGCTCGGAGCGGCGGGGAACCTGGACAAAAGGGGGTCGGTGTGCAATTTGGGTGACGCTCATTCCTCTACCTCCGCCGTGAACATCCCTCTCCCCTGGACCGGAGTGCAACCTACGTGATATTAAAGCAAAATGGCGACAGTCTGACAGAGGGAAGAACTACTGACTAGTGATGTCAGCCGCAATGACAAACTTGTAGACATGTGTCGTCGTCGTCCTGAGGTAGGTGTTACACTGCGGTACAGTAGGATGTGCGCAGGGATACATTGTAGCCAGGCACGGTCATTAGTCAGTGACGTGTAGCTGTCGGAGGTCGCTGCGAAGCTAAAACACTGCAGAGAGAGACTGACGTCGCGGCCGTGTAGCCTCACCTTAACTTAAATTGGTCCAGTGTTGCTACAATGTGACTGGCAGACAGTCGGTTAGTGACAGCGAGCTGTGAGGTTTGACTTCGTAGCGTGCGATAACATTTGTTTGGCACGCTGGTTATCTTTGTAGGAAATATAACCATTTCATGCAGACCTACATAGCTGCACAGCAAAGTTGGCTTGAGCTGCTTCCTGGCTGACTGTAAATGGCCCACTAGAAACACAGGGAGTGATTGGGAGTGAATGTGATGCGTGGTGGTGGTGGGAAGATTAGTAAACCCACAGTGTATGGAAGTTATTCAAAGCCCAGTGTATTTCCTGTTGCTGTGGCAAAGCTGAGCTTCAGACAACCTCCAACTCAAACTGAAGGGACAGAACAAGGACAGCAAAACATGACAAGTATGAAGGAGATGTGGCATATACTTCAATAGCTCATTAGACAAAGACATTGTTATTATTATTAATTTATTTTATTTTATTTTAATTTTTTGCAGGACTACACACATAGGCCTCCCCCACACAGGTGTTCTCACTGAATATGCCTGAAGAGACCTGCTCCCAGGACTGCTTGGGTGAGTACAAATTCCAGTTAATGAATATCATCCTCGCTCTCTGACTGGGTCTTTTCAACCTGTTGTGTGAACACAAATTAGCACGTACAATTAGATTGTATCACATAATCCCCAATAGATTCACCTAACTACCTGACAGAGACTACGTCTGCAATCGCACCCCAATTCAATTCAGATTCCTTTATTTGTCAGTGGGGAATTTGCAGATTTGTGTCCAACTTATCCACTACATACATATACAACATTTCTCACACTGGAATGAAAAAAAAAAAAGTTCCATGGCACGTACATAGAACTACTTTCTATTTCCTATGACTCTATTTTCCACTAACAATCACATGATGAAATATATATTATACATCTCTCAGGTGTGGCACCACGTGACGTTGATCAGTAGGTTTCCAAAATCTCAGTTAGCCTATATTGTTCACTGTAAATAATGATATCTCCTACAGCCATGTCAACATAACGTTAGTAAATGCTTCTACTGTCAGCAGTTATACCAGAATAATATCCATTATTACCATGAATACAATCAGTTTAGTTGGTCTTATTGGAGATGTACATTGTTTGCTTTTATGTTGTTTTACTTGTTAACAAACTGAAACAAGTAAGTCGCTAATTTAGGCTGTTTATGTGACTAAAGATTAGCACAATGGCTTACCGCCATGAAATAATGCATGGACACTCCCAAAACAGAACAAGGTTATTTATTCTGTTCTTTCCATTCTTCTGACAGTGTATGTAGTGTACAGTGTATGCAGCAATAATGTCATCTAGAGGTCTAATGGGTAAGAATTATTAATTAAAAAAGCTTGTTTGGATGTGCAGGATCTTATTTTAAGTTATTTTAGCCTTCTTTCTAAAATGACTAATGACTAGCCAAATAATGTTGCAGCACATTTTAGATTGACAGCCCTGGTACTGTTTTATTATCATAAAGATGATTTTAATGGCTGAGCTTTTTAGGAAAGACACAGAAGCATGTGATGATTGACAAAAATGCATTTACGAGGCTGTTAATACTTTACTCTGAACTGCAGATTATGCAACAAAGGGTGTTGCTAGGTAGATTTTGCTGTCGCGCTCCTCAGGTTTAAATCTTTTTTATGTTATGGGCATTGAACAAAACCGAAAGCAAATAATACAGACTTGCACTTGAACTTGCATGAACTCTTGGAATTGCTAGATTGCACAATTCCTGGATGTGAGTATTTTATGGATATTTTTCTGCCAGCTCAGTAGTTTTGTCATTAAAGTATTTTCATAACATTCAATCTACAGCTGGGGATTTTATTTACATTGTGGTTTAATTTAGTTAAACACTTCATTTTATATTTATTTCTTGTGTTTTCAAATATATATACCAATTTTGTCAGAAAATTAACCAAATTAAAGTCATAATAAGGGCTCCAATGCACTTCATTTGTTGAACACAACTGAGTTTGCCTTAAGACTCTTGAGCATTTTGCATCGTTACTTGTAGTAATTGAACTGAACTGGTGATAATCACCAAGATAAATGGTGCTTCATCTATCTATCCATCCCCCACTCTGAATAAATATATTAAGAATCATAGAAAATAAGGGACCTCCCTTCTGTTTTCTTTATATGTGCGATTTAATGAGACAGTGAGTCTTTAAACAAAAAGAGGTAACAACCATATAAGGCAAAACTCTGCAGTGAGTGTGCTTTGCAGACAGTGAGTGTGCACTGCATCCCTGTTATCAGTTCAGGAATTGGGGTATTATTAACAAAAAAAAAAAAAAGTAGAGACCTACATAAGTGAGTCCATCACCCCCTGCAGGTGTGTAAGGATGATCTTGCGTGGCTATAGGAAGAAGTCAGTGACAGCTTAACAGCCAAGTATAGGTGTAACTGCATTAGTGTACCACAGAGAGTAAAGGAGTCAACTGTTGGACTAAATAAATCAGATGGTTGAGGCATGTTATCCACAAATTGATTATATGTCACTTGACAAGGTCAAATATTTTAACCAAGATGCCTGAAGTCCCTGAATGCTCAGCATAGCAAACAGTTATGTGTTCTCCATTGGCCTGACTGGCTGCTTACACAGCTATAAATGAAGACACCTGGGACTACTTAAATGGGAGAACACTGGCCTGAATTAGCAACTCAGCTGAGAAACAGCTGCAGAGATGAGATATTTTAGTAATCAGGTGGATCTACCAAGAACACAGAGTTCTGCAGAGCTATATCAAAGGTGAGGAAATAAGGGTGGCGTGTTTTCACAGAATCACGTAGATATTGCAATTCATTCATCTGCATGAAATTAACAACCATAACAAAAAAAAAAACATAAATACCAGTTCACATTAGGACTGCAACCAAAGATAGTTTTCATTGTCATGTTAAATTGTTTGAAAATAGGAAAAACTGAGGCCATTATGTCTGTAATTGCTTGGGTTTTTTTTTTTTTTTTTCTTTTACAACCAATAGTTGAAAAGCCTGGTAAGTGCTATATAAGACAGGGGACTGTTTAAGTTCGTGAATCAGCAGCAAACATAAGTTGCTGGGACACTGATGTCTTTTGCAAAGATGCTTATTTGTCTTTTAGAAACATGTACATTCGTTTTCATTATTTTATTATTCTGTTATTATTTTTACTACATAACAGAACATGACAAAGCAGTCATTTACACTTGATACATGATTGATTGTTGTCTGTTTACTCTAATGTGTTGTTTGGTGTCCAAGAGACACCAGCTGCTTTTTAAAGCTCAAAAAACACACGTGCCACTGATGAATCACCTTTATATTTAATGTTGTTTCCTTATTGTTTGATAAAAATTAATTTGTTTGATTTGGATGTAGCCTACAGCAGTGGTTCAAACAGACACAAATTAGACCACAAATTGTAAAGTTTTGTCCCAGAGTCCCACATGTGATAATATTATTATTATTTTTTTCTTTTAGATGTTTTCGGACAGAAAGTGTCTGAAACTCATGGCCAAAATAGTCATACATACTGAAATTGTGTTACTTATCAATAGAATCTACATGAAAATAAATCATTGTGCTTTTTGCTGGGGACCCCCCCCCCCAGGACCCCACTTTGAGAATCATTGTCTGACAGAAAATGAAGCTTTATGTAAGTTTACCAGTTTGCTTGAAGAGTTTGACTAACCATGTAACCAACCATGTGGAAGAACAAACCATGAAAGACTTTTTGGCAACAATTATTATCGTGGGACAATATAGTAAAAAGCCAAACTCAAACCAGGACCAACAAAACAAGGGTTAGTTTCTTGTCAATCATTCCAGTCCTTAATCTGACCCTGCTAAAACTATATTTCCTTGTGCCCTATGTTGCTGTATTGTTGAGGAAATAATGTCAGCTTTCAGTTATGAATCCAAAAAACAAAGGTTGAATTTGGACGGACAGATTCCCCTAGGCAGGGCATGTCAGATGAATTTGTGAAATTCTACTGAAATCTTACTTGTGTATCTGTGTTGTCTGTGTAGTGTGCTGCCTGTCACCTTTATTAACAAAGTTTCAGAACATTTTCTTAACTGTTTGGTTCCGTTACAGATTTTAAAGCACCATGTGGTGGAGTCAGTGCTTCAACACAGACTGGTGAGTACACATTGACTGGTTCATTTTCTAGTTTTATCTAGTTAAACATACTTCATGATTGTTCAGATACACTTTCTCAAATTTGACAAATGAAGGTGGTATTAGCAGAACATTGTCGCTTATTAGATGTGATATTATCAGCTCGTGATTCATGATTCAGACAAGAATCTTAACAAGGTGACATGCAGTGAAGCAATGCACATTTGTAATTTGTTTCAAGTAGCCACTGAACTGAATGTCATGTCATCAAATGAAGCTGAGCTCAAAATAAGTGTTAGGGCTGTTTTTTAATTGAAAAGAAAGAAAATGTGTGTTATGTGAAGTCTAATATTCTTCTGATCATAATGGCAGAGCACAAACCTAATATGTGACCGTCTCTGAAGAGGTGTTATCATTCAGAGACACAGTTGTGTGTCTCCTTACTGGCTTAACACCTGAAACTGTAGCTCAGATGTGTGAAATGCTCTGAAACTATAGCTGGGTGTGATTACCAGTCAAATTAAATCTGAGATGTCAGTTACATGTGTCAGTGCTTCCACTCCTACACTTGGCAGGTTGTAGGGAGTGACAAGCTGGCTGTTGATTATTTTCCAGTGTGAAACAGAATCACTGACAAGCAAATAGTGATCACAGTTCAACTGTCTTTGTTTAATTTTCTTAAACTCTGAGCCACTACTGTGAATTTTGATGTTGGAATTGTCACCACACTGATTGGTATGATTATGAAATTAGTAGTTCAAGTGTTCCTCTTCTTCTGTATTTTTATAGCAAAGTAGCTACTGAACAGTGATTCTGCTTCATTGTCTCCAACTTCTTTGGCAGCCTCATGCTGGTGTCTCTCTCTCTAAACAGCACAACACAGATGTTGCATACACAAGAAGCTGTGTTTCTTCTAAAGGTTCATTTTCACCTTTAAAATAAATAAATAAATAAATTCTTTTTAATAGTCACTCGATTTATGTTGGTTTGACAAAACATTAAATTTGAAGCTGTCTCTTTGGCCAAGGAAATTACAATTCTACACTCTTTTATGACACTATTGTAACTGATTAAAATGGTTGTTCAGTTGATTTTGATTTTCATTCATTTTTTAAAATAGTTTCATTTTTAATATGGTGCCACTTTTTAACATGTCAGTGCACATATGAAATTGAATAAAATTGAATAAAACATTTTAATATTCCATGGAATGGATTAATTCAGTCAACATGGCCATTATAGGACTCAACTTCTTCATACATTTGGGACCTTGGAGTCTTTGCTCCAGCTTATGAAGTTTAGTCTGTATTTTGTTTGAGGCAGGAGCAGGTTTTTCTAATTGTAATATGCTTAATGGTGGCTGCTTGTACCATTTTGTACAAATATATGCTACAGACATAATTTTTGAGTATTAGATTTAATATTTTTGTTATGTGCGTACAATCTTATTTTCAACAATCATGCAGTAATTTGAGCTCTTGTATTTGTTTTCTTGTTACTTTACACGTATAAGTGAACATTTGCTGCTGTTCCTGTAGTAAATGGTGTGAAGACATGCGAAAGCTTTTGCTGTCTTAATTTGTGAAGGCTGCTCTACTGAGAATCATTTGCAGAAACATATTTTGGTTGAGTTTCTAGGAGTAAGCGTTCGTTTTCAGATTCTTATTCTCAGACACAGGCTGTAGCCTGATTATTGAAAAGCCTTCCATTCATTTTAGTGTCTGGTTTTGGATATTATTCATGGTTGTAGACCAGATGTAAATTTCATGTTCTTAATGGATAACGTGCAAATTAATGGCAAGGAAATAGTTTTAGAGCTGAAACTCATACTGAGCTCATACTGCTTAAATCTTTGGTCCATCAAAGGCTAAATGAAGCACTGGATGAGGCTGCTGATGCCCACTATCCAGTCTGCTGCTTCCCCTCTGCAGATCAAGTCTGCTGTTAGTCTGTCTCACTCAGGCTATGGAGCATTTCCTCCACTAAGGGGCAGAATATGATCACTGATATGCAAAGTTCTCACTCAAAGGGATCAAGCATTGAAAAGCAACATCAGGTAATGTGGCCTGTGTAATCACATTACATTAAAGAGATGATGAAAGAAGGGATGAAGGGTGGACACAAAGAAGAGCTCATAATTTAAAATGTTTATATACAGGTTTGTAATGATATGAAACCTGATAGTAAATCATGTACAAAGGTAAAAAAAAAATAAAAATCCATATGCGTAATCATGCAGTTATGACTAGAGAATGCACAGATGTCTATAGTATTTGTCAGTCCTTACATGCATGTGTATAACAATAATATTATAGTGCTCATTTAGTGTTTATTATTACTAATAATCAAGTGCACTTGCATTATTTATATTTGGGTTAATTATGGGTTTTTTTGTTTTTTGTTTTTTTTTTTGGGGGGGGTTTTGCAGCATAACTTAATCCAATTTACCAGGCATCCAGAATTTGTTCTTTAGGTCTGACCCAAATGCACCACACAAGTCTACAAGAGTGTCAAATTAGTATGGTCTTGTATTTATCCCTCTGAACATTTCACAAGTCCAAACAACCTCTATCTTGGAGGGTTTGGATTAGTGAGCTTCTTTTGTACATGAGCTGTGAGACAGCTAACCCTTTCTGTGATACCTATCTAAGGTTGAGCTCAGCACTTTCCTCATTAATTTCCCATTTATTCTTGGAGTTGGATGTGATATTTTAGAGATTTGAGCATGCGGGGCACAGGTTAGGCACAATTATGCTGACAGAGGGCTTTTACAGACATGCTCAATGAAATCTTGAGTATAGGATTATACATGTAGAAAGTTATATAGCGATTAACCTTCATTTCAGTCCCCTTGGTGATCTCTAGGAGGCAAATCCTCCTCCAGTCAGCAGCTGTCAGGTATATTTCTCTGCCCTATTAAATGACCTTCAGAATGATACGTTGAGGCATTCCTTCTTCTTCTTGTGCGTTTGAAGAATATGAAAAAGAAGGAATAGCATTTGAACTGCCCCTTCAGATAGTTCAAATGCTTCCTTAAACTACATCCTGCTCAGTTTTTCTTCAGTGGTGAGGCTGCATGGATTCAAAAGTAACTTAAAGGCAGCCTGTGGAGTTTTTAAACACTAGTGGTGCTGTGGAGCAATGTTTTTACCTGTGGGAGGGGGGCTGTTTTGTTTTTAGTGTTTATACTGACTGTAAAGATACCTTTTTTGTTTATTAGAAAACTCCACAGGGTACCTTTTGAGGCACAATTGTGGTCATTTTTACCACCTGTAACATATGTTATAATCTAACATGAAGAGTAGTTGCTACCTTTAGTTGTGTCTCATGGGGATCCAAATAAATAAAGGTGACTGAGAGGAAGCATTCATAGTAAGTAATGAAAAACTTCAACTTTCATTCATTTATTATTAATTCGTAAAATTTTTGGGGGTATTTTTTTTCCTTTATTCCAATAGTTACACCAAAGACTATAGCAACATGCAGCAAAGGGCTGTGGATTTAATTCAAACCTGGGCTGCTGCGGTTAGGAAAAAATTATTTACTGTTAGGTTGGATTGGAGATCAAGTTTTGGACTGATCTACATACACGTTCTTTTTTTTTTTTTTTTTAGACTCATGAGCACCAGGTTTACACTGGAAAATGTCCATCCATCTGAACAGGGCTTTTTGTTATTTCATTTTATTTTCAAAGTAAAAATCTGTGTAATTATGTGATTTTCATTTAATTTTATTAAAGTCTCATAAACAAACACATTTGTTTCACAAATTAGAGAAATAAGCTAGAAACATCATAGTCATTTCAAACAGGGCAAATTTTTGCTCTAAAATCAGGAAAATGACAGTTGATTTAAAAAAAGTTGGAAATGGGTGCCTTCCATCAGTTGATTTTTTTTTTTTTTTTTTTTTTTTTTTTTTCCCACAGTTTGAAGAAAATATTTTTGGAAGCAGGGATTTTAACAGTGTGTGTTTAGATGTGAACCTTCATCTGTGGTTATGTTTAATTTGTTCATTTTTGTGCATACAATTACTCAAGGTATGTTAGCTGCAGCAACACTCAGACATCCGGGTTCAGCACCATAATTCAAGGTATAAATGCCATAATTTTAAAGATATTTAACATTTTTTAACACTGTTTGAATTTATATCGTTCACATCTCATCATTATGATCTTTTCTCACAAATATAGCATGACTTCATGATTAACCCACTTCTAACTATTGCCAACTGCTGCTCTCTATTATTTTCTGTGCGTTTGTGCATTGATCCTGCAGAAAGCAGGCTTTCACAACAATGGCAGTTCCCTGCCTCACCCCTCAAAGAGAGGACATTTTTGAGCCCCTTTGATTTGGCCCAATTTGTTTTGATGTGAGGAGTGAGTGGTTTTTAAAATCTCCTTAACTCCCCAGGCCTGGCCCAGCCTCCCACAGGCCTAATGACCGTGGCCTGGCCTGTGTTGAATAATACAAATGCTTGCGCAGTGGAGATGGGGAGGAGGGCAAGGGGTTAGACACGGGCCCTCCTTTTACAGTACACCTCCATTGATAAGATTGTATTAATTGGTATGAATAGAGAGGGTTTTCTCCCTCTCCTTGTATACATTTACCATTATACTCATTAGCTTCCCGTTGCCTCCCAGCGAGTTTCTCCTTCACATCCCCCAGGCTCTCCTGGGAGGCAATTTGCATCTCTCCATGGTGTCTCTCTGGGGTTATTGAGGAAATATTAGCCCCTTTTCTTCTGTGGCCGACCCTTTGATTTATTTGGAGCTAGAGCTGATAGAGTGGCACTCACATGTTAATGACTGGCGCTGAAACAGGCCCCTGGTGCAAGACGACTCATTGATCCGGGTTGAAAAGGTACAATTGACAAGCAGTTCTGAATAATCGTCTTACATGTGTCTGCGTGTGTGTGTGTGTATGTGTGTGTGTGTGGATCTTGGAAAATGACAAGGGATTCCCACTGCTGTCAAGGCTACTGTGCTCAAGCTGTCCACTTTTTCTGATAGAGTTAGATAAATAGGCTTTTGTTGGCCTATGAATTCCATGTGACTTTTTGACAGCCACAGTTTTTGGCGTTTTTTTTTTTTTTTTTTTTTTCAGAGGCTCGTTTCTTCTTCATTCACTATAGGCTCTGCTGTTCGTGTCATCTCTGACCCCATGTGATAACAGCAGTGCTTATTTTAGCCACTTCTAGGTCTCTAAACCAAATCAGAGGCTGCAAACGACACACTTGATCCAGTTTCTGTTTGGAGTTGTTTGTCCTAGTCTAATAATAGAACTCAAGGTGACTACTGAGGACTCATTTTGGTTGCCATTAGTGACTATGAGGCCTCTGTTCCCTGCCTCCCACCTCTGCTCCTGCTGTGGTGCACTCATATTATGTTTTAAAGAAAGATAATGAGAGATTTCATCCTAATACCTGCAATGCTTGACATGCCTCTGTATCGCAGCTTACTGATGTCTGCTCGGCAAGGTGGAGCCTGTCCTCAATTTGGAGAGCAGTTTGACACCAACCCCCTTTCATCTGAATGGTCACATGTCTACGGCAAAGCAGCAGCAACAAAGTTTGTTATATATTTATATAGTTCTTTTTTTTTTCATCTCAACTGACGTGGAAAGCATCTGAGCATGCCTAATCATAGCAACAACCTCTGTCTTGCTTAGTATTTATATACTTTCGGTTATATGGTAATAATATTTTAATAAAAGTCAACATCCTAACTGCCACTAAACAAAAATATCCACCACTGCGATCACTTCATCTCCTCTGCATACTTATAACAGATTAGAGGTTATGTATATCAATTGCGCAGCTCATGCATATTGTTATGAAGAAGAAATGCAGGAAATGGAAATGTGCCATTTCAACGAGCCGGCACAGCTTGCCAAAAGCGGGCAAGTGGGTAGTGCTTGTGGTGATGGTCGGGTTTGTTTTCCTCTCAGTGTTAGGGGATGAGAAGTCGTGTATCTAAACAGAGCAGATATGATGTTTATGAGAGCCATCTGCTTGGCAGCCCTCCTGTGCCTACTGCCCTCCTCAATGTGAGAGCAGCCTCATTAAAACGGTCACATGCCTGAGAAATTTCTAACTGCTGTTTTTTTTTCTCTTCTTCTTCTTCCCCCCTTTAAAAGGAGTAGAGTTTAAAACTAACAAAGCCTTGGGAAATCCCCATCAGACATCCCTCCCTTAATCCATTTAATTTTGAAAGGTATTGTTTAAAGCTTTAAAGTTTATATCGTTTAATCCCCCTCCAACACTACGGGCAGCAAATGAGGCCGTGTCAGCAGCTTGAACAGATATAATCTACTCCACACAACAGAAAATCCTCCTTCAAGACAAGGTTGCATGGGTTTCCTGTGAACTCACTGTTTGATGTTTCTACCTGCTATTGAACATGACTTCTGTCTTAACCCAACTGTCACTCGCTCCCTGTCCCCTTTTATCACTCCGAATGTTCTCGCTTCACCTTTTTTCATCAGTAAATCTACCATCACAGCCATTTCACTCATTCCCCTTTTTGAGGGGGTGGGGGGGCATGAAGAAGTTTGTTGTGGGCAGTTTTTTTTCTTTGCTGGCATTGTACCTCGACCAAAGCACACACTTGTTTTTGGTTTGCACGATTGGTTTACTGAACAACTTTCACCAGTGTGAACACACAGAGACAATGTCCTGTCTTTCCCTCCTCAGATAAAAATACTTTATTTTCTATTAAAGAGGTGAAGCAGTAGTTTGACATTTTAAGAATATATGCTCATTGATACCAGTCTCATATCAGTCCACTAAAAATGAACTTACAGCCAGCATCTGGTTAGCTGAGCACTACTGGAAAACAGGGAAAAAGCTCGCCTAGCTCTGTCAAAAATACACTTACCACAACTTGTACACACGTTGGCTTTTTTTGTATGCACAAAGCAAACAAAATATAACAAGATGTAACCGTTGTAAGCTTTAGACAGAGCCATGTTAACTGTTTATCACTGCTTCCAGTCTTTGTAAGCTTAACTACTGTAAGCTAGCCAGCTGCTAGCTGTAGCATCATGAAAGTTAGAAATCTTAGCCTAGCTATTGTAACTGTACAATATAACTGTACAATTATTTATAGGGCACACAAAAAATGGAAAAACATGAAAAGGAATAAATGAAAAGGAAACATGCTAACGATACTATTAGAAAATTAAACATTTGGAGTTTTATTTGGGATTAACAATTTGCCATCATAATTTCTCCCATTAATTTGTTTTTTAATTTTAGTTGTATTCTGTACTGTCTGCTGCTCAAGGGGTTGTGGGAAATGTTGGTTGTTAAAGGACTTTTATTTGAGACATATGCAGAGAACCACTACTGAGGAAGGTTTTGTTCCAAGGTTGGAGTTTTTAGTTATTATTATTTCACTTCTATTATGTGCATGCATATACTCTTTACACTCTTTAGACATTGTTTTCTATACTAATGTCTGATTACAAAGGTGTGGTGGAGAGTGTTTTTTTTTTTCACTTCAGGCCGTTTCCTCTTTCCTTTAGTCTTCAGGAATAATCAGATAAAATAACCAGGTTCTGGCTGTAGTGTCATGTTTAACAGACACAGTGGTATTGATCTTCACATCTGAGTAGTTCTTAAACGTGTTAAACAAAGATTCAAATGCTTACCTGTGAATCTTTACTTAAATGACTTTAATGCATTTCAGTATTCTTGTTGTTAATGCATTAGCATTTGATTTATTGTTTAATTTGTATAAAAATCACAATTCCTCTGCAACATACCACCTATGGCATGTGTATATTTTCCTTTTATTGTATACCTTGACTCATATAACTCAAGAATATATTTTCACTCAAGCATGAAATTACATTGTTTAGTTATGAAAGGCTCTGCGTAATTACATTTGTGCAATTCAGGATGACAGGGCTGATAGTATCTGCACAAGATGCTGGCATACATAATCACAGCCAAAATCCCATTAGGGAGAATGGAGACCATTATTATGGAAATGACCTTTGGGTGACAAGAATTCAGTGGGATAAAAGAGTAAGTAATCCAGACAAAGACATCGTGTGAAGTCATTCTCTATATTTTCTGCTGTGCAAATGTAAGAAATTTTGGATGTTTTCTGAATCTGCCAGTGTTTTTTTTTTTTTTGTTTGTTGCATTGAGAAAGTGAGATTTGTCTTATGTTGTATAGGTAATTTCTTCCTGCTTTGCTGCTGTTTGATACTGTGGGTAACTGCAAGGCTAAAATAGCAGTTGAAAAACTTAACTGTGTGTGTGTTTTTTGTTTTGATTTTTTTTTTCTCTGCTGTGGCACCTTCGCTGAGAGAACATACTCACCTTGGGATTACTGGAGTGTCAAGCTGTATCTCTGTCTGTTTGTTTTGAGCCATGCTTTGATACTCTCACACTAAAGAGGCAGCTTCATAAATTCACATTGTGTCAAATAAATCAATAGATCCCATTAGCTGAGGAAGTTGTGTAGTGCAGTACTTGAGGGACCGTGGCCCCCTTGTTTAGACATTTCTCCAGCAAAGGTGATGGCAGAGGAATATAACATTGGCTGTTGATCCATACAGACAGCTCCAACAGTTGAAATGGTTTGGCTGACTGGTCCCAGTTGGTCTTTAGCGCTGTCTCCACTGTGCTGCCAGCCTGGGTTTTCAGTTGAACAGGAAGAAGGAATTTGCTTAGACATTCAGCTTTATAAGCCTACAGCACCAAACTCTTCACTTTGTTGTCTTGTTCTGAAGTTATATATTTCAGTTTTTGACATTAAATAACTTTCTGAAATAATAGAAAAAAATCCCCCTCGATTTATCCTTTTTAATAAAATTTTTTTAATGTCCATTGTAATGGCTAACATGACTTTGTCTGCTGTGATGTTAATGTCAATCTCTATCATCTATGAAATACTACTAATTAGTAAAAGAAAAAATGCTTATTAAAAAATTTCATCTAATGCCTTGTTTTGTGTGATGGTCCAAAATCCAAAGACATTCATTTTGCAATGCCTTTAAGCAAAGATGGTTCTAAAATGTAGATCTGAAACTCACATTGACAGGGTCTTACAATGCTTGACCTCTGCACTCAGTGTCATTATAATGGATGCAGGTTGTGGACTTTGTCTCTAATCATTTTCACTTGCTATTATAGCAGTACTGCCCTTAAAGAAATTCATATAAAATTACTGCCAACACACTTACCTAGATTAATGAAATACATAATTCAGGACTAGATTTTTTGCAGGCAAATGTTTTGGCATTTTCACAAAATTAGATGGAGAATAACAGGCAGATGAAAGAGAATAGGGCATGACATGCACTGAGGTTGTGAGCCAGACTCAAAGCCATACTGATGTGAGTACATGGCATGCTTCCCAACCCACCAACTATCACAGCATACTGCAGGAGATCATTTTTAACTCCATAACTTGAGGTGATGTCACTTTTGCTGTTAGTAAAGTACAAATCAAAGCTTTTATTACTATGACAGTGGAGTTTTCAGTTTATTAGGAACACCTCTACAAACTAATATCATCCAATTCAAGAACCATGCACAATAACTCCCATAAAAGTGATTGTGTTCATGTTTTCGTGATGCCGCAATTGTGTATTGGGCTGTGTTACTCTATTTATTGAGATGCATTTTAAACGTTTTCTCCACTCCATTTACATAACATGTGAGTCAGGCAGAATATTAGAAAAAGCTCTGCATATAATACACTTCTGTAAAACATCAGCAATAACCATGTTCTAAATAATATATAAACAGTGGAGTTGATGCATCTTTGTCATTGTCAACCAAACTTTACTATATAAGTTTTATAAAGATATGATGTATTGTGTTGTGTAGGATTGTACAGCTATACCTATTAAACTGACCACTGAGTGTGGATGGCTGTTTTTCCACCCAGGGCAAATTATTAGAAAAACCTTACTATAATTTAAAAGGCTTCAAAAATTAGGTTTTATTGTTTAGCTGTTGTTGGACTACATCAGATTGGACAGGGGTACTCAAGAAAGGGGCAATTTTAGAGGTCTAGCTGTAGGATGTAGCCTACATGTATAACAATTTGCAAAGAAGTAGAAGCCTCATGTCCCGAAAGACAGAAAATGAAATTAAAAAAGTAAAAACAGAATTGCTCAGCACATAACTGAAAGGTGATCTAGTTTGTTTTCGTTTGTCTAACAGACCACAATAATGACCCCTCTCCTAAATCTCATTTACCAAATTGAAAAACAAGGTGAGTGTCTTGGGTCTTCAGTAAAATACGAAACAAGGTTCGCAAAAGCACAAAGCAGATTGATCTGTGCATACATCTTAACTGTATTAAAGATGATAATCCCTGTAAATATCTTCAGGTAAGGCAAAATCAGCCTTTTAACATTGACTAAATGAAGTAAACAGAGGCAAATAAATTTTAAAAAATTGCATTTCTGTTGAACCTCTGTTCGTTATATTATATTTTATATATATATATATATATATATATATATATATATATATATACACACACACACACACACACACACAGAAGCGGGTTATGTGAGTTGGCTGCTAATGAGGCTTGCACATTTTGAACCAAGATATTTTGATGGTTTTGCCACCCTGCCGTTTTGGGGTAACAGTGAAGTTTGCTTTAAATATAGAGCGTCTGTTCCCCCTTCAAACCTCTAACACCACAACAGATGGGGAGAATATGGAGCTTGGAAGGTTTTACCTCAGAGGTGGTAACAGTGAAGCCACTCATTAACACTGAATTTACCACTTCGTTAGCAACGCAATTTCCTGTAGAGAGCAACCAGCCCTGGATGTCAAATCCACTGAGCATACATTTTGAACTAAATCAGCTTTGGACAGCACACTGCAATCTGTCATTTCATGTAGCATACACATGAACTATGTGCTGATTATGATCATATTCAATTAGTCAAAGCCATTCATTTTGATATATTTGTCCAAACAAATATGAAATAAAAAAGAATTATTGTTCCTTAAATCCAGCCAATCTTAAAAGAATTAGTATGCCTGTCCATGTGTATGTGCAAAGGTGTATGTTTTCTTTGTGTGCGTTTTAGACAGATTGTGTGCCTGCCAATTTGGCAGGATTCAAGTAACAACAGTCTCATGCTGGGATCTGTGTTGGCACCATCACAGAGTGATAAGACACAATATGATCTCATTGAAGGTGTACTTTGTTCCCATGGAAATTGGTCAATTTTAGCAGACAACTGAGAACTTTAGGTGGAGAAGCAGGAAGGTTATATCCCAGAAGTATGCTCACATAATTAAGCATCCTCGCCTGGGTATTCAGGGCTAACAGCAGGGTTTGTTGTGAATAGAGGTGGCGAAAGAGGGTGTTGGAAAATCATAATGCGGCACAGAATAATACCACTCTCATTTTATGGAGTGGTGGGAATAACCCAAAAAACTATTTTTTTTAACAGTACCATATTGTCAGTGTGAATGAGAAAGAAAAATAGATTTTATTGTACCTGTTGTCGAGCAGTGTGTCATTTTGTAATTTACATCTGCATTATTTAATTTGGTAAATTGTCTTAGGATAAAAAAAAATGCTTTACCTGGATTGCTTGAAAGGTTTGTAAAAATAGAGAACTAATATTTTTGTGATATTCTTGTATATTTCAGAAAGTATCGCTACTATGTCTGATCTGAAGCCAAATGTACAAGAGGACAAAGATGTGGAATCGGTGTCTGATGGCCCAGGTCGTACTCAAGAGCCATTACAGACTCACACGTTTTCTCTGAAAAACAATACTGCGGGTCTGTCCTCAGATGAACACGAAAACCCTTTAAATGGAACCCAGCCGAATCCATTTGTATACAGCAGTGTCCCTGCTGTTCCCCATGTAGGCAATTCATTGCCTTCAGGAGCACTTGTTAATGGGCCTGGTTCACACTCCACCTCAGAGGTACACTGTGTCCTGAACAAAGGCACTGTTTTATCCAACAATGTCCTGGATGCCGCGTGGCAAGTGGAGAAGGACACGAGCCCCGAGGTGTTACCACCACCTAGTGAGCTTCAATCAGACGCTTGGAAGAACACAGCAGGGCTCGCTGTAAAAACACTGGCCACACAGCCAGGTGTCAACACGCCACTGTCTCACTCTGAGGAGAATGAGTCTAAACTGGCCTATTCCGCACTGTCAGGTGACAGTGCAGAGCAAATGAACATTAGCCAACCTTGGACACAGCACACAATAGAAACAGGAACTCGACGCAGCGTTGAACGGTCAGAAAGCTCCTCTGATGATTGTGATGATGTGGAAGTAACCAGATGGGATTCAGCAAGAGAGTGCTTCCTGCACAATGACAGAAGGCTGGAGACCAGAGTGATGCACCAAAGAGACAGGCAGCACAATACACATGTAAAAAGAATAGCAGGCTCTCTGGAAAAGGTTAACAACAGCTTAAATCACACACACAGACGCTTCCGCAGTGGTAATGATGTTGAAAATGTTGACATCGCCAACAAAGACAATTCTTTGGACACAGAATGTAGTGTTAAATATTCTGTGATGCCATTCAAAAGCCTTCCAGCTTTAGACTCTGAGCATGAGCAAGATCTGTCTTTCTTTTCATGCACGATATGCAATGTTAATTTCAAGGAAAAAAGAAATTTCCATAGACATATGATGTATCATTTAGGCAAGCATAATCAGGTGAACAGTGAGAATGTTTCACAGACCTTTATATGCAGGGAGTGTGGGCGTCTGTTCTGTGATAGAAACTCCCTCATGAGGCACATCATTATTCACCAAGATAGGCTGGAAAAACTTATGGAGGAAATCAAGGGTCTCAAAAACACTGATGTTGAGACCCTTGAAGACAGAGGTGCCACAGCTCAGTGCCCTCAGTGTGTGTTTGGTTGTAATTGCCCCAAAATCTTTGTCCAGCATGCCGAAACTCATGATAATCTGAAGCACTACTATTTCTGCGAAGAGTGTAACTACATTACACTCACACAGCAGGCACTTGAGCTGCACTTAAATGTTGCACACCTTGACACACACCAGCCTCAGTACAGGAAAATGGCTCATACTAATGATGCAGAGGAAGCAGACCATGTTCATTTTCAGTGTAAAATGGGTTTTTTCACAAGCAGAGACAAAGTGGTGTTGGAAAGAAATTCTGAGCTGGAGAATAAGCCATCACACTTTGGCAATTATAAAAAGTCTTCAGACCAGCCCAAAATTGCTGAATGTAAAACAAATCTGTCTCAATCTACTTTTGGAGAAATGGCCCATTTTCCCAACTGTTCCAGTGGAAATGGAGACATTAACATTCAAAGGTCGGATGACAAAACTGCAAATTCACTTCCATTCAAGTGCCATGTTGGCTGCACCAAAAACACATTGTCACCATCTTTGTGGAGGATCAGCAAGCATGGAAAATTACTCCTGCAGCCATCAGAAAAATTAGATGTGGCAACGGATCTCACCTGTGTGGAGGACGACGCTGAGAAAATTGACTGCAAGGCTTGTGGCAGCTCAAAGCGGGCAAACTGTCCTGCAACTGCTGATGCTTTACCATCAGCCAGAAGTCTTAAATTTGACCAGATGTTCTGTCGGGAAAGCAAGAACGACCCGGAAAGAAGGAGTTTACCAGCAAAAGCAAACCAAAATTGCAAAACTGCATCAATGAGAAAAATGTCAACACCTTTGAAAAATACTAGTGAACATATGAATGGTAATATATTGCCAAGGCTTAGCCAGAGGTGTAAGAAACATTCTACTGTTAGGGAGCTGAAGAAAGACTGTAAGAGCGGCCATAACTTTAGTAATGACACCAACCGAGCTACAGGCAGCTTCTTTGAAAGCAGTGAAAATGAAAGGAACCCATATGCTCGGAGGTATTTCAGAAAGAGGCAGAGGTTTTTAGCTAAAGCAAACCAAAGCCCTTATAAACTCATGGATGAAGATGATGGGGATGAAGACTGCAGTGACATAGAGCAACTCATAATCAAGGAGGAGTATATTGAAACCGCAGAGTGTGATAATTCCCCAGAGTCGCCTTGTACGTCTACAAGTGATAGCTTTGTTGTTTCCCCTTCTCAAGTGGTAGAGCACAAGGCCTGTCCATATTGCCCCGCGATGTTTGAGTCTGGAGTGGGTTTATCCAATCATGTGAGAGGGCACCTTCATCGTGTGGGCTTGAGTTACAACGCTCGGCACATGGTTTCGCCCGAGCAAGTGGCACTGCGGGATCATCAGCCACGGACGCGCAGAAGAATCCCTGCTGGCACGAGGAAAATCAGAAGAGGTATGAGCTTTATTTCAACTATTGTTATAGACAATTTAACACTTAACAACTGAAACAAATAAGATATAAATGGAGTGTTTGATAAACCCCTCCTCCAAAAAGCAACTGTCCAGACAGATGTTAGCAACACAGCACTGTCTGCTCTTCATTGGCATCCCCCAACTAGAACCAATGTTGTGTTCACTAGATGAAGTTAGTTCTCATCCTGAGCAGCTTAAAAGTAAGACAAACTAAAAGTAAAGCGTCATGCCCTCTGTCTTCCAAGGCCAAGTAGCTAAACAGGGTATTGAGCTCTACAATGTGATATAAAAACAGCGTGTCTTAAGTTTCACTGGGTCATTCAATGATGAGGATGCTGACTTAAGCCTCAGTCTTTTAGCACAATGAAATGCATGATGCCCTGAATTCTTTTACAAGGCAGTGTTTTCACACAACTCATGGAGCTTCTATCTTAAGCTTGCTACAAATCTGCATGCGAGAGTTTTCATTTCAGCCAGCAAAATCAGCAGTTGGTGAGAAATGAAAAAGCATTTCTGTCTACCTCTGTCGATTGTTTTCAAATTGACTTAACATTTCAATTGGCGAATTTATCCTGTATTGTTTGTATTGTGAGAATGGAAAATAGGAAGCACCAGTAACTAAGCGTGAAGGGGCTTGGTGAATGGCATTTGGCAGCTCACTTTGATATTGAGTGACCTAATAGTCACTAGTCATTACTATAGCTAGTAAACCAGATTTCACCACATGAATGTTACTTTTTCATGGCTGCTGTAAATTCTTTGCTAATGCATGATGTTTAAATTCACAGTTTCAGTATGGGATGATATTTTGATCCTTTCCTTTCAATTATTGTGACAAACTTTATCTTATAATACAGCTGTTAAGCCAGAAACACAAGGAGAGCACACATGTCCCCTGTGCTGGGGTTGGTTTGATACTAGGACTGGCCTCTCCAACCATGTGAGAGGACACCTGAAACGAATAGGCAGAAGTGTTACCGGCACCAGTAAGTCCCCATTGTGCATCCTAAATGAACTGCTACAGGACAAAGAGGAGCATGGGAACATACTCCAGGTCCTCAACAGGGACCAGCTCCCCTCAGGACCTTCGGCATCCCGGAATTTCATCAGTAGCAGTGGCCTAGTCTTGATGCACGCTGCACTACCAGCGGAAATCCAGCATGAAGTGAAGAGTCCACATGCCATAGGGGATAGATTTGTGCCAAAACAGGAGGCACAGCTCTCCTCAGAGAGGAATAAGCTACAAGAAAATGCACAAAGAGGCATTACACCCTCCTCAAGCACTTTAGTTGAACTGCTAAAGACAAGACGAGAAAGTATGGAGCTTACAGCTAGAAACAGCCAGGACGCCTATCCAGCCAAGAAGCTCTGTGTTATGACCAAAGATTACAAGGAGGAGACACAGAAAACAGGTGTGGAACCAGACCGGACCGGTGGTATGGAGTCCCATGCTTTGAGCATGAAAGCAGATTCATGGCTGAGCAGGTTTTGCATGTTTTATCACAATGTACCAGACACATACAGTGACTGACATGACTTCCAAAACATCTTAGGTAAGTTTTAAGTCTCTGCAAGTTGATTTCCATAATTTAGGAGGCTCAGTAGCAAATAATTCTGAAAAACTTGGATATTGTTTAGCATTATGTCAATTATACTTTACCTGAAACAATTACATGTCAACATTCCCATTCAGGTTAATCAAATTAAAGGTAAAGTCCATGTGGGTTCTGTGAGGCTGGGACATTATATCTTTTAAAAGTTAGATTTTATATAGACTTAATTCACATTGCACTATTAATCTCCTGTTCTTGCATGGTGCTCAAATTGAATTGCAGCAGGTGTACTATAGGTTATTTTCATATCATCAGTCAAAGAA
Source organism: Rachycentron canadum (assembly GCA_038496675.1). Lineage (NCBI taxonomy): Eukaryota > Metazoa > Chordata > Actinopteri > Carangiformes > Rachycentridae > Rachycentron > Rachycentron canadum. The sequence continues at coordinate 13,106,191 of CM076656.1, read as the reverse complement.
AAAGAGAAATATATTATCCTCCTAACCTGATGGTTTGGCAGTGACAAAACTTGACAATCCCAAAATAAACATAAAGGTAGAATCAAACAGTATGTTTCTTCCTCCTTATTAACAGTGGAGGAGCATTTTGAGCTCTGTTTGACTGAAGAGGGGTGCACAATGTATTGTAAAGGGAATAGCATTTGTTTAATCAATATTTTATGACCAATTTACAGCATCTCAGTACAGATACCTGTATACTGCAGGGAGAAGCCGGTTAAACAATGTGAGAGTAGTTCACAATCATTCGATTTGTGGAAAAAAGAAAAAAAAAAACATTGCAGATTGAATGTCACCAAAGTGTTTTTGAAGTTCATATTATAAAATCATCAGAGCCCCTTGATGTTGAGTTGGAAGTCCATCATCCATGTTTGCACGATTTTGATTAATGTCTATCCAGATCAAACTTTCAGTCATGTTGGTAAAGATTTAAAATCAAACTGCTCTTTGTTGAGTTTTATTTTAAACTAATATTATGGTGCTCGTCATTATTGTGGTGGTACAGTGGCAGCCTAAATGTACTCCCAAACATGGCTGACTGCTGTATGTCCTGCCCTGAAAGCAGTAGTTTTGTATTTCAACCTCTATTAGATTATCATATATATTGTGCTATTTTTCATGTTTTTTGATAAACATTTATGTTCTTTCTATTAAGAAAACCAATGAGACAGTGTTCGTAGCTCTTCTTTTAGCTAAAAGTACTTGAAAAGTCAAATCATCTGATGTGTTAATGTTGAAAGATCTTGTAGGATTATCACTTCACCATCCCAGTTCTGAGTATTTAGTAACAGGCAATGAAGGGCAACAGTACCACTGCCAGTTTTTCTGTCACAGAACGAACAAATCTGTGACTTTTTTGTGTGTGTGTGTAGTTTATGAATCCTGTGTGACTCTCATGAGGTGGTGTATGTGAAAATGGCCCCCCCGAAGACACAAGATTGTGTTAAACTTTACCACTAACACTTTTCAAACAGGAGAGTGCAAATCAGATGTTTGCAATGAAACCAGGTGGAAGAAGACTTACGATCACACTGGGAGTAACAGTTTGGCTTGATAATAAAATGACTGCATGAACTCAAACACTATCCTGCAGTGCTTTTCTCCTTAAATGTTATCCAACCTTTGTTGATCCTAAACCTTGATTTAGGGCACAAGTATCAGATAAACAAAGTTAACATCATCCAGTCACAATTTCCAAAAAGATTAAACATTAAGCAAATGGAAAATATAACCACACAATTTCAACCTATAAATTTTGATCCATGTGCCTTAATTTAGCTTTTCCATGTTCTATTGTTTCAGGAGAATGTGATTCGAGTGAGATTTGTATTGAGTGTAACAGCAACTTCCCCACTGCTGTCAGTCTGTCTGGTCATCTTCAGGCCTATGCATGCAGGAAGAGGATAGCTGTTTTTGAAGAGCCAGGTAAATTTCTGACAAAAGCTAAAATGTCAAGATATAAGTTTACCATGCCATGCAATTGAAATTGGGATTTAAGTGTAGAAAAACACAAGAATGTAAGATTAACATAGATCAAGCGGCCCAATCTGTGGAACCAAACCAAGAAAAGAAGGAATGTTTTTGATGAATGCTCCATTCTGAGGTATTAGAAGAATTAGCCTGTCACACCAAAGTATGTATTACTTTTAAAAATGAGATGTTGACTAGAATAGATTTTTGGCTGTGAGATTATTTATTTATATTCCCTGTCAGTGATAACCTAATACAGTGCCTCAGATAAAGTGGTGTGCTGTTTTTTATTTCAGGCTATAATTATAAACAGAAGAAGCCAAGACCAAGGCCTGGGCTGAAAAAGAAGATTTTACCCTCCTTGAATGCTCAGATTTACACACTCACCTGCAGGTATGAAGAAGGTTACAAATGTAGGCGTGGTTCTCTGAGGGAAGAGTGAGAAATCTTTCTACCCAGTTACAGATTTCATACATAGGTGGAGGACCAATAGATCACCAGCTGTGTTGCTGACACAAGGGTTGAACTGGAAGACAAGTAAAAGCCAGTTAATAGTTTCTGTAGCTGCAAAGGTCTGAGTGGGCCACTATGCAAACATCCACTTGCAGCCTAAAATTTGTTAGTTTATTTTTTAGTTTGTTATTTTTATTTGTAATTATGTTAAATTTATGTGCTGAAACTGCTTGAAAAGCAAACTGTTTTCTGTTTCTATATTGAAGTATGATCATGCCTTATGCCTGCCCACCAGTCAATAGAGCAGCTACTAATGGACAAGAACAAGCACTTCCACCAAGCTGTAGAAGGTGCTTGCAACCATATCATTAATACCCATAATGCTGTGAGCTCTCAGGTACAATATGTAATGACAAGTCCAATGGCATGTTGCTGTAGGTGACTTTTCCACTTCCTGTGGCCACCCCTCAGCTAACAGCTCGGTCCATACTGACCCCACACTCTGAGACTGTGACAGTAAGTGTCACTACACAATGTGAGTCACACATGAGCCATCTTGTGACAATAGCTGACTGTGGGTAACTCAGGCTAGCTTCAGTTAGCCAGCTAGTTAGCATCAGAGGTCACCTTCTGGACTAATCCTGATACTCTAACGCCAGGAACACACTGCTTGCTTTGTTTTATAGTAGTACTATATATTTCCAACACAGAGCACATTTTTACTGACTGAAGCATTTCTCTCTGAATCAGTTATTAATTAGATCATGACCTAGAGATAGGTGGTCTGGGAGCAAACTGAATCTGATACCCTAGAATCACAATTTGAACGATCCTTGGACTGAGAGAAACTGACTTCTGTGTAGTGCAGCTTGATGGTATTGAACAGAACCACTGCCCTGTGCTGTTTGTCTTTTACTGCTTGTGTTGGTTTGCTTGCTTGTAAGGAGCCCATCAACTAAACAGAGCTCTAAGTAAAACTGCCCAAGTCCTTGGCCTGTCTGTCTTCCACCTACTAGAGACCTACCAGAGACCTCCCAGGGACACTGTTGGACTTCCTGAAATGGCAATCAACCACGAAAATTGCAGTCAGTGTTTCTCTTAATGATGAAGGGTACCCCTGATCTAAAAAGGTGTGGCATTTCAACCACAGTAATTTGGTCTATCCTCTCCCAGGTTTTGCTCCCCATATCCCCCTCAAATATAAGCGACAGTGCAATATCTGAAATGCCACAAGAGCAACATGTTCTTTGAGACTGCAAATGTGGAGTGGAAAAGTGGCTTTTCCTTCTTTGCCAGTGTTTTTGTCAGTTTTCTTAGGAGAGGTTTGCAGTCTACCACTCAACTGAATTAATGGTAAAAAGGGAAAGACACTGTCAAGACACAGTGTAGTCAGCAGTGAACAGCTTCCCTTCTAGAGATTATGTTAAGAAAGCCTATGAACTCCCTTTTCAGAGGCATACACTATTATTCAGTAGGCCAACAATGATAGGTAGTATTGGAGGCTGTGAACACTCAAGTCAGCCCCTATACCTATGGAATATGTATCTGAATGGGGAAGAGATTTTGATACATCTTACATTTTCTTATTAAAAGAAAATGTTTGTATTGAAGCAGTGACTGTTTTTCCCTGACTTTACCTTTGCAGATTCTGTGACCTGGTCTTCCAAGGACCCCTGTCTATCCAGGAGGATTGGATCAAGCATTTACAGAGGCACCTTCTACACACTAGTGTGCCCCACTCAGGAACAGGGATGGTGGAGGTTTTGGGTCTTCATCACAAAATACAAATAAGCATGCATCATGAGCATCCAGACACTGTATAGAGTTGTACTGGTCTAGAATATGGTGTCTGATTTTGCTCATTATTTATACAATTCATTATTTTAGGTTAATCTGCAACTGCTTATAAAAGTAATGATAGTTAATTCAGACTACTTATTAATCTTGTATAGAAATAATACTGTATATATGAGCAATAACTTTATTATATGGTATTATAATTATGCTTTGCCTTATCCACTTAGGTGATACAACTTTTAGTATTTATCTTTTAGGATCTATGGCAAAAGATGTTAGAGAAACATTGCTCTTATATGTTTGTCATGATAAAAAAAAAAAAAAAGTGCCTTGTTATTATGACAAACCAGTTTGTTAAAATGAGAAAAAAATTATTAGTATAAATGACAAAAATAGCCAAATATCAAACTTTCTTGTAACTTTTATAAGACACTTATTGCCATAACGATAATGATTAGGAGGAATATTGCCAGGACTATATTGGCAAACACTATATGAGCTGAGCATTTGAAAGAAGTTTATGTCTGACTTTGTTTTAGAGCCAACGTAAAATAAATATTGTGCTCTTTTTAAGCACAAGGGGCTGTCATTAGTTTGCAGATGCTTTTTGGATCTCACCTCTCTGTGCCTGTAGCAGAGAGAATCTCTCCTAATCAAAGTGACATTCAAGATGCTGCATTACGTTGGGACATCTTGTTCTGTCACTGTTTGTTCTGCTCAACCTTCAACCATCAGTGTAATTTCTGAAATTCGGCTCCCGTCATATCTGTGATATCAATGTCTGTTTATGATGAGAAAACTCTGGAATTATAACAAGAAAACTTTATAGTTATAACAACATGTTGTTTTTTCTCATTGTGGCAGCTCTGTATGTCTAAAGGGTTTTGTTCTCATGTGAACAAGAATCTCTTGTACTTAGTGACAAATTTCTTGATATTCGTGTTGTCCAGCAGCAGAAACAGTCTTATACTTTCAGACATGAAATCGGACAATGCAGTGCACAAAGACTGATGGTGTAATTCAACATAATTCCACTTTGTCTTTCCTATTTTATATTTGGACTGTTAAAGTAATCAAGCAGGGAAGAACGACCTTTTTTTTTTTTTTTTTTTTGTCCCAGGTGTACATTATGCATATTAGCAACAGTTTGTCCATATAGGAAGTAAAGAAATTCTTATACATTCAGTTGTCAGTTATGTAGATAATTCCAACAGTCCTGTGGTAAATCCTTCTTCATGAAGATTATAATGTTTAGTATGAGTTGAAAGTTTGTTGATTGATTCAACTTTATAGTTAATTTTGAGGATGCAGTTTGGGGTGCTGCTGGACTGCATTATGTAATGTTGACAGATGTTCCTATTATTTTCTCAAACGCATACATATCAATAAGGGTAGACTAAATAATGGACACACCTCTGTATAATGCAATCAAGTTCATTAGCACCTTAAACTGCAGCTACCAAAATGATTACACAGTTGAATCGACTCTCTCTGAAGGAAGATTTACTGCAGGGCTGTTGGATGAGACTGCATTCGTTTAAGATAGGTGTTCCTAATAAACTGCCAGTTGGGAGTATACTGTAGCATCATAGTTGAATGAACATGAATGTATATATTGCTTACCAGTTTCTCACATTGTAAAAGCTAATGATCATGATGTAAAAAAAAAAAGAAAGCTGTAGATTTAACCAAATTAAAGAAATATTTACGCTGGTTTTATGACCAGAATGTCATAAAGGAGTAATTATTTTTTGCATTTATTTATTTATTTATCTATGTATCTCTTTTTCCTTGAAATATTCAAATTTTTGCACATGAGATTTCAAAATTGTAAACATGTAGCACTCTCACTATCATTAGTCTACAAGTTATTAGATTATGAAATCATTTCTATTTGATAAATCTTACTTCTACTTAGTTTTGAACATTTTTAGACTTAGTATTGAACTGATTTAATTTAACTTAGACATGAGTGACATAAATAAACAACGTGCATGATGCAAAAGTGTCACTGGATGATTGGAGATTTAGTGAATTATATCAGCAAAACATAATGAATCTTTAGTTACTGTTGCTGAGATAAATGAGGTAACATTGGGATGCTGATGTTAGCTCATGGTAGCCTCACACCAATTTCACCACAGAAACAAATTTGAGTAGCATTTGACTAGTTGGTAATTTGTGCTGAGATTATTTACAGCAAAGTGGACAAAAGCAAAAGTGTGAAACAACTCAGAGATTTATTAAGCTTGGATATGCAGTTGAAAGCCTGATAGTGATGGTGATTAGTCGGTGTAAGCAAATGGATACATTTATTTACGTGGAGGTCAGAGCAAAAGCACAAGAAGGATAACTTTGAAAGTTTCCTTGCACAGAAACAAAAACGTAATACTACAGATGAGACTATAAATAAAGAGTAGCATCTGCAGTTACGTCATTTATTTCTTGGGTCTATCCTCATTTGGTTTCTTTGTATCTGTATAAGTGATGATGATGTCATCATTACCATCATCATAAAAAGTATGACTTCTGTTATCACTATTAATCTCTAAATGAACAAGTGATGTGTAGCAAGTACACTGCAGTAATGAAATATTCAAAAACTAAAAACCAAAGATGAATCACTGGTAAATTTTATGTAAGACAATTTAATATCAAGTGCTCATCATGTTGTCTTTTTCATGCTGTTCTTACATTTCTTCAATTGTGGTGATGCTGTGTTATTTTTAGCTGTGGCATAAACAAACTCAAACAATAGAGTAATTAGTTCAGGTTAAAACTAATTTCATTTCAAGTGAAAGTGTCTGATAAAGTTTAATTGCAGAGTTTTGGCAGCAGCTGGAGTTGCCCCTCTCAGTTGTTTAAAGGTGTGCTATGTGATAATGAACCATTCCCTGTCCACAACACACAAACCAATTGTATTTGTTATTTTTAACAAAATTTTCTTGCAAACCTTTTGGGTAAAAGACATGGATTTCAGTTTAACTTTACACCATTATTCCCATCAGAAAGTAATTTTAGGGCTATGTGCTATTTTAAACTCCAGTTTGCAGCATTACAGGCAGAGTGTTTGATGTAACCAGTGCTTGATAGCCACTTCTGGGTTGTCTACTTACCAGTGGCAAAGGGGGCTAACCCTGCAGTTTATCTTGGGCACTATTTAAAGCAGCGATCAAAGCTGTACAAACCAATTGTCATCATTCTTCTCCGGAGGGAATTTGGAAGTACATTAATGCTCCTTCTTTGGGAAATAATTGTGCCACTCTGTGACTTCATTAGGTCTCCTGGCTGTTTCAAAAGATGTTCTCTCTGGAGGTTGAAAGCCACATCGCTGGCAGACAGCATCCCAAGGGGCCGAATGAATAAAAAAGGAGAGATTATAATGAGATTGAGTTAGCCATGACCAGAATTGGGCTTTTCATTATTCCACTGGCTTGAGAAAGGGGGAGAGAGAGAGAGAGAGAGAGAGAGAGGGACAAGGCTGACATAAAGAAATGTGTTGTTGCAGGACTCACACTCGCCATCTGCCATGGGGGTCCAATGGTAGGCAGCCAATCCATGCTTATCATTGCCATGGGTATCAAAGGGGCCTCCTCTCTGGAGACTGCTCCATTAAAACTGCAAACGCCAAACCATGTACACACAAAACATGCACTTCATTCAAAAGTAACACTTGCTATTGATGTAGCAATTTTATATGGGGGGCAATATTAGAAAACCTTGACTTATTTTATGTTTTTGGTTATGGTGGTTTTGATTATGGTTGTTAATTAGCCTGTGAGGTATAAACTGGTTTAAACTATGAGTTATTTGACCAAAATTGTAACTGTGTCCTGTTCCTGTGTATCCTGAGATAGTGTGCTAACTAATAGGACTTTTCTGTCAGCCAGGCATGTGTTTTTTTTCCATTCATTGTCTGTGACAGCAAAGATCCAGAGATCAGGACCATTGATCATGACCTGTCCTTTGGCCAGTTATCCATAAGTCCCACAGACTGCTGTGAAAAAGAAAAAAGGAAAAAAAAAAGAAGAAGAAAAATCAATAGGTTTCCATTATCTGGTTGGGCAGTGTCACTGGCCTGTCAATGATCCTGTTACAGCGGTGGTACAAGGGTGACACAGGCCCACACTCAGTCGCTGCTGACAAGAGGAAAACATGCTGACAGGCACCAGGAACAAGTTGGAACACAGATTTGCACTTCAAGCAGCCGTCCGAGGAGGTATCGTGCAAGGCCACCACGCGGCAAGGGGCGAGCTCAGTTGGGGTGGAGTGGAGGGGTTGAGTGGGTGGGAAGTTGGGGGGGGGGGATTCCCAGCCAGCCTCCTTCTACTGTCTGACTGTCTAGCTCTCTACCACAAATGCTTTTATCCTCCTATAAATTATTCACCTCTGGATACAGCAAAGGAAACTCGCCTGCACTGATTGTGGCTGAGGGGAAATTCATAAAACCTATGGCCCTGTCTGCATCCAAAGCTTGGCTACTCCTGCAAACTCATGCAAACCCTCCATATGGTATATAATGTATGTATATCACACATATAAATATATAAACTACAATTTCAAAAATTACCTTTTATTTGGAAATTCCATTGCATTTGTCATTTATGTGGGAAATGGTCACTGTTGTGCTCATGGACCGACCCATTAGGTCTTTGACATATTAGCTCTTCACCTACATAGAAAACAGGAGTCTCCCCTCATCAGTCAGTCCAGATGACCAGTCAGAAATTAAGGAAGACATCAACTGTCTCTTGAAACAACATGAATCAATATATTTTGACAAGGATCAAATGTGCTTCGGATGAACCTCTTGGCCCTCCCAAAACAATCCTTCTCCTCTTGTCAGACCTCTTTATTTTTGTTTGCCCACATGAAACGATCAGTTATCCCGTGACTCGTGATTTTTGATATGGCTTTCGGCAACACGGTTTAATATTCAACACCTAAACTCACAGAATCTTTACTTTCAGAAACAGTCATTTGTCAGTAGGAAGTGGATATGTTCTCAACATGTGAGTGCAACTCGCACACAATTTGTTTTCCATTCAGGCTTTTATTGTATGAAGCAGGCCTTGGGACATTGTGACGTCACGCTTTAATATGCTTGAGGAAAAACTACCCTAGATTTTTTTTTCTTCCTCTTTACACTTTGGCTGCATATGTGTACATATTCTTTTTTTTTCCTCTTTTTTTTATTCCATGTGTAGCCAATTCAGTCCATAATGACTGGGGAATTCAGGTTAATATGTTGACAAGGTTTAACAACAGCGGGTCATGTTGCACAACACGCATGGCTGGCTCCGTTCACTCCGGCTGACAGGTCCTAATCATGCGCTGCCCTAAAGGCACTGGGGCAAAGAGGGTTTTAATCACTGAATCACAGACCAGCGCGAGGCTTCAAATTGAGACGTAATTGAGTGCGTTATGGTGCCATTAGATTATCTGCTGTAATTACCTGAGTCAGAGGAGGAGGAAATGTGTGCGTGTGTGTGTGTTTTTGAAACGACTGTGGTGTTGGTGATGCGTCAAGATCTTTGTTTCCACGTTGCGCCAAATAGAAAATAAACACTAACACGTTTTACGTTGAATAATTTTTTTTTTTTTTTTGGGGGGGGGGACTAAAATAAAGCAGGAATAATACCAACAAAGTGCATTATTTTGTTTTGTTTTGATTAAGCTGTCCAAAAATAATAATAATAATAATTAAAAACAAAATCAGTTACTTTGCTTAATTAATTCAACTCCACCAGGCTAAACATTCTGAGCATCATCACCATCATCATCATCATCAGCCTGTCATTTACAGCGAGGGCATTAATAATGCAGGCAACAATATGCCCGCTCTTGACGTCCTCGGTTGCGATGCTGCACCTTTGAAAACATCATTATTTCCTATTAATTAGGCGACTCGCCAACCAATTGCCGCAGTAGGTGTGACGGGGGGAAGTGGTCAGGGAGCAGCTGCCCTGCATCCCGCCGGGCTGAGGCTGACCTCCTTTCCTCTCTTTCTCTCTCTCCCTCTCTTCCTAACATCACTAAACTGGAGGCTTGACGATCCGTATATATCGCACGAGCACAGCGGGGGTTTGATCTGGATGAAATGAGAAATGTAGAATATGATCCAGAAACGACGCGCCGGGCAAGATGTCGGCCACTGCCAAGGAATAAATTAATAGAAAATCCAAATCTTAAAGTGTCTGATTCAGGGCGGAAGTGTCTGGAGTGATCCATCATATTGCGGCTACCTACCGCTTCCGTTCATACTCATTCAGACATTTTGTCCATCTTTGTGTCTCATTCAAACAACTACAACAAAAGGACGGGCGTGTGCTGTGAAGTCCCGCAGCCATTCACGCACAAAGGCAGAATATGAGCGCTCGTGATTGTGTCTCAGAAATCACTCAGAGGGGTGTGAAACGGCTCTATGGGATTAAATGCTGTTTGCTAACCACCGGGCCCAGGAGCCTCATGCACCGGCTCCGCGGTGTAGCTCCGCCGGCGGACGCCAGGGGCCGCTGCTCGTTTCGCTCTGAGAGCCACGACGACGAAAACACATCAGCTGGGTGACACAGAGCAGACACACTGAAACTGATAACGATCAACGGCAGCAAACACACGAGACATGAAATAAATGCAGGAAATTAAGAAGACGGATTGACAAAATAAAAGCCACGAATTCAGCATTAAAAAAAAAAAAGAAAATGTTGAATTATTATTATTTTTTGGAAAGTTGTGTAAAGTCTGTGCATGTGTAAAGTCTGTGCATTTCCTGTTCGGTTTACTGTGATTTAAATAGGCCTGATATAGTATTGTCTGCCTATTGCAGGTCCAGGACTGTGAGCCCCCAATCCCAGCACTGATACACCATCAAAGTGACTTCTTTTAAGCCTTTTATTTTTGGATGTTATTACACTTCATTTTATTAGTGGCTACTGAAAGCTCACATCCCTGCTCTTAGAGGTCTGTTTCTCTCAACATCACATCTGTAATCAGACACATCTCAGCACCAAAAAAAAAAAAATAAATAAATAAATCTTTGCCTTTGTCGCATTTGAGGAAGAAATTTAATTACAACCGCGGGTGTATGCAGGCATTGAAAGAAGAAAAAAAAAATACCAGCGACATTTGAATATACAGAGCAAATGACAAAACATGAGGGGGAATAACTGACAGATGAAAAGACAGAGGATGTGCAGCTAACAGGCAAAACGCGCCGGTACAAAGCCGCGCACACCTTTGAGAGCAAGAGTTTGTTTTATTGCACTTCTCCCGGGTTGCATCTCCTGTCGATTTGCAGAAAAGGAAAGGGGGATAAGCGAACATGCCCTGTTTAAGAAACAAACATGCAGATTAGATGGGAATCTGACAACACGCAGCTCAGACTTCATGTCCCACAGCTCAAATCTCAACAATGAAAAAAAAAAAGAGAAAAAAAAAGAGGGTTGAAAAATCCACTCAGCGCGGTTGACAACACTTACAGTCATTCTGCAACGATAAATAAAAATAAAATAAAATAAATGCAAATAATGAGGTGGCATCTGGAAACATACCGTGGAAGTTAAGACAGACTGATAGCAACTGTGGTCCGCTTAAAGACCCAATGGGTGGCACTCAAAATCTTTATTTAGACGTTTCAAGGGTATAGATACAAATATGGAATAATACCAGAAAGCTATAATGTGAAAAACGCGAATTTGATGGATTTGGTGCATCTATTTATATATATTTATATCTAAAATAGAAATTAAAGCTTAAAAAGTGTCTCTCCTGGCGCACAGTGGATTTGGGCGTAGCCAGCAGGAAGCTTTTCTAAAGAAGAAGAAGAAGAAGAAGAGCAAAAAGAAATCAGACCTCGCAAGGCATGTGTAACATTTACTTCAGGTGCAGGGAGTTGTCACCTGTTATGTGGTACCAGGCTACGTGTCAGCAGCAGCATTCACAGCCTCCACTCACTCACTCACTCGCCTCCCCAGGATGCTGCTCCACTGTGGGCTCCCCACCACAGGCCTCCATCAGCAGCACTGGCCGAGCACCACCTTACACAGGCCAGGCTGCACGTCTTCTCTGCTGCACCCACGGCTGCAGCCCGTGAGAGAATGTGGAATGGAAACTTAGGAACAACACGTCCTGATTCTGTGTTTGTATTTTAAGTCATCACCCAAATTCACTGATTCTAATCACAGTAGAAAATACACGTTACATTATTGTTTTTGTGTATATATATATATATATTTATTTATTATTATTTTTTTTTGCACAGTTTCAAATGTAAAACACTTCTGTCATGTTTTATGGCCACAGATCCTAAAGTTACATTTGCAGAAGAGGATACAGAAGTTTGGCGTACCGGTGTCACGTGATGAATGAATGAATGAATGAATGAATGAATGAATGAATACCCGCCTGATTTTAAAAAATTACTTTTTTTTAAGACGTTTAAACGTGATCGAGGTTATGGCGCTTAAAAGGTCACGTGACGCTGTGTTCAGGTCATGACCTTGTGTAAATACAGGAAGTCCCGGTTCGGTTTCATGTAGCACCAAAAAAAAAAAAAAAAAAAGGCGGAAAATACAAATGTGTTGTGAGAGTCTTCACTGCTGTTCGGTTTCTAGCTACAGGCAGTTGAACACGAGATTACACCGCGATAGTTCGCACAGTTAGTCCCGCCGGGTTATTTAAAAAAAAAAAAAAAAAAAGACTTTTTGTCCAGATCTTGTCCGATGGGTTTTCTCCATGTGGACGTTGATGGGAGCTTCGGACTGAATGAAGACATCTGATCTGCGGGAGGTAAAGCTCATTCCTGACATTACACCTCTCCCTGCTCTCTGATAACCCGATGAAACGCTGATTTGTCACGTTGCTGCTGGTTTAGTGTCGCCATGGCTTGTTCATCCTGAGCGATCAGGGCCCTAATCTTCCAACATGGCCCTCTGGGCGGGTGCGGGGGTAATTGTTGGGGGGGTCAACATCTCCAACGCTCCAGCAAGATAAATCTGAAGGGTCACAGGCGGATTAACTACATTGAGGGAAAACTATTTGACATTTAATATATATCTTGTTTGCTGTATATCTATAATCGGAGAAGCCAAAATCTTGGCAGGTCGTAGGTGTAGGCCCACAGTATTAAACCTTTCATTTTAAAGACCCCCTCCATTCAAATGTGTTGTCACTACACTTGGCTCTTGACTGTGCAGAGTCATGTATGTGTGGATTGTAGCGTTAGGAGCCTGTTTTCACATTTATCTGCTGACACAGCTTTTCCATGCTCATCTTGTGACATCACAAGTCCTTTGAGCCATTTGTGGTCTGAGAGCAAACTTATTAACGAGCTCCTTGATTTGTGTGTGTATGAAAAAGACACAATTTCTACTCTACAAAAGAAAAACAAAATAGCTGCAGATTTGGTCAAAGTTGTTTTGTCACCTGTACCAGGCTTAATGGCATCTGAGTTATATGTGAAAACATTGTGTCTTAGAAATATCAAATCTTCATGAAAACTCGTTGAAAGCCGCTGTAGGACTCATCGCTGCATGTATGACACACTCTTCTGTTGAAACGCACCTAACCCAACAGCTAAAGTAAGAGGGCTACATGAAGTGAAAGCTAGCTCCCGCAATAGCTGTGGATAGCTTGAACTAAAACCAAAATTCTGTTGGTAATTTTTTTTTTTTTTTCCCTCCAGTTGTTATGGGGGCTGCAACGAGGTATCGTTTTCTCACTTTCTGAATCTATGTGTGTTCTTAAGATATTGTTAAAATGGAGGCAACTCATGATGGAGTAGAAATCGCGGCAGTCGAATGGCTAATTAAAGGTAGCATCTAATGGAGTTGGTGTAGTTAGACCTCCTTTAACTGATGCACTTAGAAAGCCTTTTTGGATTTCAATATAAATTTTAATATTACTCAGACATAAAGAAACATAGACAGAAACGCTTGATTCCTCAGCAATGGCATCAATAGTTTTATAGCCCCTGGTATGATTTTTGTCAATACAAGTCAAACTAAAGTTAATTTTCATAGGTAAACTAGTAAAAATCGATCAGTAAGCTGGGAGAGGACCCTGCACTGCAGTTTCTGCAGTTTTTTTAGGTATTATGTGGAAATTATACTTTTGTTTAAAATAATCAGCCTAAAAAGACATACAATGAAAACATTACCTTCATGTTTTTTGCTCCGTTGGCTTATGGATTATTTAAGGAGTTTTAATAGCTAAAAGTCTGTGCGGGTGACATGTGTGAGTGGCTACAAGCCAAAAAGTTTGAAAACCACTGCTCTTTTGTGTGAGAATGAACTGTAACACATAATTATAAATAAATAAAAGGGACATAATTGTTGATTTTGTAAAAGCAAGAATGTGAGATTCATTTTTCCTGCTCCTCAGTAAACCACTAATGAAGGACTTTGAATATTCAGAATAATTTCTTCATAACCTTTGGGCCAGCATGAAACAACCTTTATATTTCATTTTAGAAGTGTTTTCATTTCTTTGCCCAATTTCCTGCTCTGTGAACTGTAACGGTCCGTGGTGACAACGTCCCTACAGGTCTGAAAATTATAGGCTGCTGTGCATCAAAATCTCCCTGGCAGCCTCATTATTCCATTCTCCTCCACCATCCAAGGTTGATCTAATCACCAGATCAACAACTGCGATGTGTGAGAGAACAAATAATGGAGCCAAAATGAACAAATGATTAGTATGCTGTGAAAAGTACAATACGTTTCTTATTTAGCATTTAGATAACTATCTATCCTGAGGAGCAAGCTTCAAAGTTGAACTCAGTTTAGGCAAGGGGGATTAATTCTCTCTACTGCATGCTTCATTGAATCTCTCATTACCAAACTTTGTCTGTATTGATGTTAGATTTGATTGAAGATTAGAGCATTTAGCAAATCTTGCTTTTCCGCATGTATCAGGCTTTTTCAAGCGCGGCACACCGCTCGCTGGTCAATACCCTCACTTTTATCCAGTGTCTGCTTCATTTAAACTTAATCAACTCCATCAATGAACTGGAACAGTGAAACGTCCCCTGGAACAATAGCTTTTGTTGGATAATTCTTTGGTCTTATTCCCAACCGGGTGGCGATAAACCTAAAATTACACTATGATGAACTATTTCAATCAATATGATAATGGAAATTGGCTTGGTGACTCTTTGCAGGGCTTAAGGAGGCAGGCTAAAGCCTATGTGACATTAATACATCTCCCTGCTCTCTCCCTGCTGTTGCAACCCCCTGCCTTACTTTATTGTCCCATCTTTTCAGTGACATTGACTACACCATATTGCAAAGCGCCTGGTTGTTTAATGATCTATCTGCACCGGGGAATGCTTGTGCTGAAATGGATGCACAAGCTGACGGTCTCATGCATTGTTCTGCAGCTAAATTATAGGCTCTATAGTGTGTTTCCTGTAGTGGCTCAGCGGGGTGTAGATCAATCATTGATGGCAGTGCTGTAAAGCAGCCACAGCACGACTTTTGCTGCTCATTTGGACGTTTTGTCCTTGTGTGGGATCCAGTGCCTGTTATAGGCTACAGTTCATCATATTTATACTGCTACCAAAAGACCAATTTCACAAGCCTTAGCAAAGAAAACGCATGCTCCCCATCTGTTGCATACTAATAAATATGCCACCTTCTGGGACAATCCACGAGTGATCATGATGATCAACTGCCAAGTGATATGACTTACCATAAACCTGTTTATTTGAAAAGTTTCCCCTCAGCCAATAATTGTCATTTTATCTCAGCATCTACTATTATTTTCTGAAATGATTTATAAAACAGACACAGTTGTTTTGCTCCACACCTCTCACAGTCATTTCATTATCATTTCTGAAGCTGGTTTTGGCACATGGTATGAGATGGATGCCTTTGTGTTGTTTCACACAGACCTGAGCATTTATTACTGGAGCTTAAAGTCACAGCTGTCACTTAGAAAGGACTCCATGATCAACCCTATCTCCTGATGAGTTACATGCGCTGATGGAGTCATTGGTTGCATTTTCCCACACATCACAAATTTGTCTTTGAAACCAACGGAATTTATAGAGAATGAATATCTTCTCTGGTGGTAGAGCCAAGAAAACATGCTGGTTGGCCAGGACTTCAGATATTCAGTTTATAAAAAATACAAAGCCATATCATGCATCGATTCAACAAGGATATCTTGTGTTGAAACATATAGTCATGTACATTCTCAGTAGTGGGTGGGATCCTGTATTTACCTGAACTGCAATAACAACCATTTCAATCATAAAACATTTGTTTTGTGTGATTAAATGAATAATCTCATTTCTATATCTTGAAAATGAGATGGTCACAGAGATAGCTATGCAGTTGATGTAACATAATATTAAAGGGCGACTGATGCACATGTGTGGCTCAGCTCTGATGTCATCCAAATCTGCATGTATCTATAAATAACCCACCCGTCACCCAAGTGTGTTATTTTCCATGATTTAATAATCACTATTATATCTCAATGGGATGTTACACATGGTAATACAGTAACATGTTACAGTACACTGAACCACTGAATCCACTCGTCTGGTTTTAAGTAAACATTTATTTAAAACAAAAGTTCTTTTTTGTAAAATGAAAATGGCAGCAGGAATTTTCACAGTAGTTTGAACACAGGCTGACACTTAGACATTTAATCTGTTCAGTACAATTCTGAACATCAAAATTTAAAAACTCTCAATTATGAAACACAAAGAGTTAGGTATAACGAACAGTCCAAACAGGGTCTAATTTGCACCTGATGAAAAATGAAGCTTTAAGATCAGCTCTGATTAAAAGTTCTTAACCTTGTTAACATGTCCCTATGTTTTTTTTTTTTTTTTAAATAATTCAAGACATCATGGGCAAAATAAGCAGTCAATGCCATGGCTGCCCATCACCTTGGAACTGCAGTCAACCGATGGGGCAAAATAAAACCTAATCCTCGACAGTAAAGTGAGCTAGCATTGCATTAGTAAAACCGCTGACACTACATCAGCCAGTTACATGCTAACAAAAAAATAACCAATAAACTATGACTACTTCTAGTCATCCATCTTCTGGTCTGTGATTCTGGTGCACAATAAACTCCGAAGTCTGGATCTGACTAAGGTTCAGATATGTGCCTGAGTCCCTCCAATGTTTCCTCTGTTAATCATGTTGATATGCTTTGCTGTTTCACCTGTCAACCTAGCCCAAGCAGCGGTGGTGGGCAGGGCTTAAGGCCTGGTCTAAAATGATTATTATTTTTTTTAATGAGGAGGTAAGCGTAGTCGCAGTCATAGCAGATTATTTTAACATAGTTTTAAACATATCTGGAGAGCAACTTTAAAATATGGTCACATTTTAGAGTATGTAATTCATATGTTCCCAATACATTATATATATATA
Organism: Rachycentron canadum; assembly: GCA_038496675.1. Classification (NCBI taxonomy): domain Eukaryota; kingdom Metazoa; phylum Chordata; class Actinopteri; order Carangiformes; family Rachycentridae; genus Rachycentron; species Rachycentron canadum. The sequence continues at coordinate 13,089,044 of CM076656.1, read as the reverse complement.
TTACCCATCTGTTCATTTTCATGTCCCGGGACATCCAATATGCAGATTAACTGCAGTACTTGTGGATATAACTGAGACCGATGCATCAGTGTCATTTACCTCTCTGCTGACCATTTCTCAGAGTCTGTGGTGGTATTTAGCATTTCTTAATGTTCTGTAATACTGTATTAGAAGCAATTTTTTCATTTATATCTGCAAGGCATGAAAGAGAGACCTGAAATTACAAATTGTGTCACTGTCTGCTTATATTGTGAATACATCACTATTATCTGGTAATGCAGTACAGACTGCATATATGATTTGTGGCTAATTGGCTAAAACATGCAAAACAGCAGTACTTTCCTTCAAGGTATTTTCTGTTGAAGAGACGAGGGTGCAGATGAAGTAGGCATTACCAGCAGATTAAGTGCTAATTAGTGATGCCATCTTTATGTCATCACCACATAGGGGTTGTGGAGCTGTATAGACTCTGTATGATGCACTGTCACAAGTTGTTGAATAAAAATGTCCTCACATCATTCAGCAACACTTGTTAACACCATTCGTGTTACTGATTTAAACTACAAGTAGCTTCAACTACTAGTTTCAGCAGTGATCACATCACTTAAACAATCAGCTGTTTTAGGGAACTTTAAATAACGATAGGAGTCTGACATATACTGGCTTTATAACTTATACTGATATTTGAGAATAAAAGAAATTAATAATTATATATTGGCGATTAAAGAACTTTAACTCATATTTACTGAGCAAGATATTTTACACTTTGATAGTCAGACTTTGTTATAGTGATACTGTTTTTAACTAACCTCAAAAACACATTTTGCATTTCTGTACTTCGATGTCTTACTTATCAGGTCACTTATGCCAAAACCAATAAGAAAAAATGAGCCAATAATGTGTAAATAAGCAGGTAGCCAAGAAAATTGCCATATCAACTTAACAAGGTTAGTGTTGTTTTTACAGCTTGTTCTGATGTGTCTAAGTGGCCAAAAAATGCAGAATTAATGATATTGTTAATGTGCAGTCAGGTTAGAGTCTTTATTCCCTCTTTTAATAGTAAATTTGAAGCCTTTAACTATTTATCCACAGTCTAATTAGAGCTAGTTTTGCTGGAGGATGGTTCATGACAGAGATGCATACTCCCTGCCTCTCTAACCTCTCACCTCCTGCAGCAGCCAGACTCAATTAGCCTGTCCTGCATCTTAACTGAGTGTAGCTGCTTCCATGTCACCATCATCCAGCTCACATGAAACACCAGATGTGTCGTTTGACACTTTTGAATATGTTGTTTGCCTTTGTTTCCATGTTTCTGCGCTCGGCGCTGGAAATGATTTGAGAGGACAGACATGCACAACAGATACAGCACCTTGAACATCAAAGACCTGCACTACAGTATTAGTGGGAGTGTGCATGTGTGTGTGTCTGTAACTCTCCGCACGGTCATGCACACCCGTGCATTTGCTGTGAGTTTACGTGCACGTCGGTGTGTCTGCTGTAGGAAAGCATCCGAGACAGCCCAGAATATAAAAATTTACAGGCCTTTTTCCTGCTTTGTCTGTCTTCTTTCCCATTCTCTTAGGTGAACGGGGCCTGAGTGATAGATCCAGAACCTTTCATCTCACCCAGTGAGTGTAAATAGCTGTCATGTTTGATTGACGGTCTGATGCTCACATGTGATGCTCAGGAACAGGGGAAAAGAGAGTGAGAACATGGTACACGGTGGTTCTGCTGTCTTTAAACCAAAGTCGTAATGAATGAGTAATTATACAAAAACTACCTCTACATTTCCTCAGATGAAAAGTTCTCACAGTGCACGCAGGGAAATTTGCATGAATTCCGTAATAGCTTAAACTGAAGAAGTCAAGATTGGATCATTATTGGCTTAAATCTTATCATAGTAATACAAATCTCAGCATTTCATAGTTAGTAAATGGAATAATTTCCAAAACTACATTAAACATATAATTCCATTATACAGAAAAACGTGTTTCTTAATTTTGCATCTGCTAAGCATGTTGCAGCTTTAAATGAAACTTCAGTCAAGTTACTTATCATAATTAGCAACAATGATATTTGTGCTAGAACAACACACAGTGCCAATCAGACATTTACAGACCTGCAAATGTGTCCTGAATCAATGATCATCTAGGTTGTTTTTAGTTAGTTCACTAGATAAAAATGAGTAGGAATCACAGTCTTTTAGCTGCTGCTAAATTTAATGTTGAATCAAAGTCGCACAAATCAGTATTTTTGTATTAACTATAGACCACAGAAGGTGATTAAAGATGCTAAATGTGGATTTACTATTGCTACATAGCCAACTTTTGCATTGACAGCTGTTTACTTACCAGTCTATAAAAAAGGTTTCGAGTTCAACTCCAAACTTTATTCCTTTACTCGCTTAGAACTGTCTCCAGCAGTGGAAAGCAATGCCAATATCCTTTCATCCATTGAAGTTAGCACGGAAACCAGCTAGCCCCAGACAGTCTTGTCACTTTGCGATAGCGATTCACTATAGCAGTCTACCCCGACGATGTAGCGCTGCTCAAATGGCGTATTATAACCTCTTGTCTTTGAAGGGCAGTGATGGCCGAGTCACCCCCACGGCTCCTGGCAAGAAACAGTTAATGTTCTTCTGCGCTTGAGCTGCTAAAGTCTTGAAGTGTTGTTTGCTTTGCAGCCTCTGGTGCTCTAGTTTTCAAGTTAAAGCTATAATAATTGGGGTTTAGGTGAGGTGACTCAAGAAACTTCCACTTTCTAGTCCTTGACTTTCTGTGTAGTATCTTTGGCCTGCTTCATTGCTCTAAAATTGGGAGTCGTGATAAAAAGGGCTCTGTGTCCTGCACTACTCATCCTGTGTGGATGTGAACACCTTCAAACACACTTTAACCTAAAAGTCAACACTTGAACTTTATAGTCACTGTTTTGTTTCTGATCCCATTGTGCTGGCATACGACACCAACACAACAACCTGACAGTCCAAATAGCAGTTTGATGAATGCACTGTCTTTGATCCTAAAGGGCTGATGTATTGTTTTAATATATATTATGCAGTGAGCTTTGTGATGGCTGCGTGGCTTGACACACATTTCTTTGTTTGGCCTCAGAATGTTTGCTGATGTATTTTACAATGGGCTTTTGCTTTGATTTAATACACCAAAAAGCATATCACTCTCATCTGCACTCCAATGGGCTGGAATTGGCGAGGAGGAAATAATTTAACTAAAGAGAATATATGCATCAAATGAAAAGCAGATGAAAAAATATGCAATTATGTTCCTGATTGGGTTAAGTATTTCTCTGCCAGCACATGCCAGCTACCACTAGAACCTGTCCCAAATGGGCGGCTTCCAGGCCTGGGCGAGTCCCCAGAAAACGTCACATCAGAACAGTGCCATCTCCCGCTACATCTCCTTTTCCTCAGATCCATGGCCAGTGCGTCCCCCTCACTCCCCTCTTGTGTTTGCTCCGCTCAGCCCCTCTCTGCGTCCCAGATAATGGAGCTCAGCTTCTATCTGCCAAAGGGTCCATAGCTGCCCGGGAGTAATGACCTGAGGGGGTACTTTGTGACAACCAGGGTATAATAATGCCTCTAGCCACAGACAAAGCAGACCCTTGGGGTCAATTTTTAAATACTTTTATGTTTTTCACCATGGGTAAGAGTCATTTGTTTTTATTGTAGGCCATATACTCCACATACACTGCAGAAACAAAAAAAAATATTCCAAACAAGGGATATAAAGTGTGGTTAATGTTGTTTATTCCTACAAAATGTGGTTAAGTTTGATAGAACACTTCTAGTGCTGACCTATCGCTTTTGATGAAACATCTTCCACTTTTCAACAGAATTCATCCGGCAAATGTCTGTAGGCCGTAGTCTCTCAGATCAAAATAGAGTTATTGAGGCACGCTAGGGAGTATGGAATCACCTGCGAATAAAAGACTTCTCCTAATAGGTTAATTGTAACAAAAGCACAGGGTCTTGCCCCATTGAACAGAAGAGGATTGTCGAACACAGGCCTGTGGAAATGATGTCAAGCAATGTGCTGCCTGCTCTCCCCTGCAGGGCCAGAGTTTGTCTGTCAGCAGTTAAATGCTTACCTCCTACTCCTCCCCTAACACTCAACAATCAATTTACCTCCTCGGGGTCTATGAACCCAAAGATTTGACCTTGCAGACTTGAGCTTTGTTTCCCCCTCATCTCTCACACCTCAAAGAGTCCTTATTAGAGCACAGAGGAAAGGTATTTTGAAGTCAGCTTTTTTTTTTATACACATAGAGCAGATGTAGTCAAATGTTTCTGTGGGCAAAACCACAGGGAGTCATTTGTTAAATGAAACCAACATTTCCATGCAAATAACTTTTGACAAGGCACAATACAACAGTGCCACTGTTATATTTCCAATGGCTTCAGACCCACTGAGCTGTTTTTGCTTCAGTGAATATAATCAGGTGGTTGAAGGGATGGTTCGACATTGTGAGAAATATACTTATTCAATTTCATGCAGAGAGTTACTTGAAAGACTGATCACACTCTGTATTCTAAAGATGAAGCCAGCAGCTGTTTATCTTAGCTTAGTTTAGCTTAGCTTATTCTTAAGTTAGCTAAGAATTCCTAAATTCTTAAAACCAAAATTTAAATTTTTACACTTCTCTTTCTGTATTAATTAAACAAACTAATTATGTGTAGTATGTTAGCTTCAGAGGTTTTGTTAGCCACATTTTTTCTTTTAGACAAGTTTTCCCCTGTTTTTGGTCTTTGTGAAAAGCTAAGCTAACCAGTTGCTGGCTGTAGGATTTAGCAAACATGAGATTGACACCACTCTTCCCTCTTTGTGCAAAGTATAGAGCTGCTTTTTATGACAAGTTAAGCAAAGTAGGTGGAACAGCTAGCTTGCCTCTGTGTAAAGTTTAAAACCTCTTCAATTCCATTTCTCACACAACGCATCTTCTAAACAGTCTGACATCAGAATGGCATCTTTCAAGCCGACATATCAGAAGAAAATGAACTTTATTCAAAAACCTGTCTGTCTCTCAGCAACACATCTAGTCTCTCTGTTGGGACGGTTGGTGTCAACGCTGCAGACGTCACTTTTAAAACACAGAAGTTTAGAGGAAGTTGCATGTGAAACCACAAATTAAAAGTTAAAACTTGAATAAAATTCGCATTTCTTTTTTTTTATTTTTGTCATTGTCATTTAACCTTTTTTGTATTGAGTATTAGTTAACTGATAAGATCTTTTACTGGGTTAATCATGTATTAAGCAAGCAATTAAAAATGAGTGGCAAAATTAGATACAAATTCATAATAGTTTTGTATTGTTGTTTTGACATTAACAAGCAATCATGACCACACCCACTTAGGAGTCAGAAAAATGTTTACTGTTTCACACCTGTCCCTCCGCCTGTAATGCATCATCTTTTTAGGCCTGTATATGAATTTGCAAGCTAGGATAGAATAGCTGTTTATCCCCTCCATCCTGTCTCTCTACTAAAGTAATCCATGCTGATTCTAGCTCCAGATTTAGAGTGCTGTTAATCTTATCTAATTTACACCAAAAGAGCGAATAAACACAATTCCAAAATCTAAAGAATGAATGTACAAGTAGCAAGTTGCATATAATTGTTTTTACAGGTTATGGTGGCCAATGGAATGGAAAATGAAAGGTTTACTGAGGAGTAAATGACTCTTCAGTCATCCACCCAGCTACTGTAATGAATATGCAGTGTATTTTATATTGATACAAGACAAAACCTGTTTGTGATGAATGGCTGTGCTATAGGTAACCTATTTTACTGACAGAAATGCATCAAAACTGAACAGCAGTTTTTAGTGTTATGTATATTTTACAGCTGATTTACTTTTATGTTGATGGGTACACAGCCCGGGGGTGTCTCTGTGTCAATCAAAGACTTAAAACACCAAGATTTATTCAGTCCCCCTCCCGTTGTTGTAGTAACCAAGGGAGACAGTGCATCACCAGTAAGGTGTGAGGTAATTGGGCATAGGAAGAATAAAAAATGAGGAAAAGCAGCACCATTTTCTCTTTTGTGACATTTATTGAAACGGCTGATGGTTCATAACAACGCTTTTTTTGGGGGTGTGTGGGGAGAGCTTTTGAGTGAAGTAACAACTATTTTAAAAGATTATGGACCAGCCTTTGCTTTTCAGTTTATGGTGTTTTAGTTCACAGAGAGAAACACTGGAAATGGTATATATGTTTGGTGATGGAGGGGGTCTGGAGTTTGGATTGATTTTATTTTTGCTATACTATATTGAGTTGAATTTTAAAATTAAATGAGGGATGCAAAATGGCAAGTATAGGAAGTATGTGTAGTGCAGCTGTAACATTGAGAAAAAGAACGGGTAGTTTTTTTTTTTTTGTGTAGTTTAACATTTTGGATAGTGGGCTATATAATAAAAAAAGAGAGTGAGGTAAGAAGAAAATTCTTGGGTCTGTAGCCAGTTAGTTTAGCTTAGCATCAAGACTGGAAACGAGGGTAAATGGTTTGCCTGCCTCTCTCCTCGAGTAACAAAATCCATTTTTCAACACTTCTCACTTCACTAATTAACATGTTATATCTTGTTTCTTTAACAAGCACAAAAAAAGGACAACTGGTTTCATCATTGTCAACATGGCTGCACGCCCAGTACAGGCAGGCATCGAAGTCAACTCCAATATCAATTCAGGCAATTTAAAATAACCTGTCATGTTTCTACCTGGCTTTACTTGATAATGAACTGCGACAAAAACAGCTAATTTAGGCCTTGACTTTAGAGTTAACAGATAATCTGAGATGTATAGTATTGGAAAAATAAAGTAGGAATAACTGGATTGTTTCTGTTGTAGGGTTTCCATTGATGACATTGTGTGAATGCTGTGTTCGAGGTGTGGGTTGGTGGATTTTGTTACCTCTGGACTGTATTTATTTTAAGATAGCTGGTGAAAGATCTAGCATGAGAGTAGTGAACATCTTTTTCATTTAACACTCATCAGTAAAGCGTAATGTTTTAAAATGTACACATTTTATCGTCATATGTTGGCTTTTAGTTATGTTAGGTTAATGTTTTGTATTTTTTTCATTCCCTATAAGACATTTAATTGCTAATTGTAAAATAATTAAGGAGATGATGAGATACACTTGTTCCTGAAACTCAACTTTTGATCGCGTCACCGACGTATAATATACAACAGCTGCCACCGTACATGTTGGTGTGTAACAGCATAAAAGCTTCTGAGATCGCTCTCTGGCAGTTGTTGTTGAGGCTGGGCTCGTTTTCACTGCCGCGTTAACCATTAAGAGAACACCATATAGTTTGTGCTGGTGGAGTTTTCACTTGCTGAGGGGAAGACAGACCGGTTGAGGATGAATACACGCGGGGGAAGAGCTGCAGTAATAGAACTCAGCTGGAGTAGGTTACTTGAGGGAATGCTTCAGGAGCGGGAATGGAGCCAAAAGAGTGAGGAAACATACTTCACTTTATTGATTTTGTCGATCGTCTTAAATGAGGGGCACTCCAGGCCAAGGGCTCACCTCTGCATTTTCTCCCAGTGTGCCTGTGCTGTTTGGTGGACAACAAGCAGTAGTTCCAGGCACTTGGAGACAGGAATTATCTGTGTGCTCGTGTTTAAAAAGGGAGGGAAAGTTGTGTGTGAAATTCTGACTGAAGTTTATAATTTTCTGAACAATTGGACTTCATTCATTTCCTGTTAATTTAAGCATTTCATCTCTGTGATGTTGAATTGGTATAAATAAGCCTACTGTTTGGATCCCATGAATCATCTTGAAGTGCAGGGACGAGTGTGTCCATGAAACACACCTGGCCTATCCCTCCCCCATCTTGGATCATGACCTTTTGCTTCACACTATTGTGACTTATTCATCAACTGTGACTTGGTTATAAATGGCTTCTTAAGGCAAATATTGATTAAGTCAAGTGTAACATCACTTGGCTTAAAGCAAATGTCCATAAGCAATTATGGCTCGTAGTCTCGTAGTATTTTCCATTTTTGCTTTGGCTGACATACTCATTTGTTTTATATTCCCATATGTCCTGTCAGCTGGGACAGGGCTTCTTTTTTGTGCAATCAGTGTTAATAGTTATTCAATAACCAGTACCCTGAAGTTTTTACCTCTGACCCTAAAGACATGTACACAACACTAAAGTCACTGAGAGTCATTTTAGAGCTTGTCAGCAAAACTCCACATCATACTTTGGTACCAATTTTTGCTGAACTGTAAAAACCTCCTCATAACTGTGAATACATTGATGGTGGGCAATATGGATAAAATCCATACTGATAAACTTCACACTTGGAGAGCATTAATTATTCAAATTTATAATGTGATATAAATTTAAAGTGATATGGAAATTCAACCGATCCAATGATGCATGTTTTTGGCCAGTCCAGAGAATAAGCGAAAAAGCCGCCCTCTGCTTACAAACGTATTGATCCTTCATTTGGATGTTTGACGCTGTTTTCGCATTCATCTATCGAAGGAAAAGTGTCACCTTGCCTCTCACCTTGAAAGTGTGATGTTGAAACTTGTAGCAATTACAGTTCTAAAATGTACAATATTTACATATTCATATTGCTGGAAGTTTAAAAGAAAAAGGACTAGATATGGTTTTTATTATGATTATTATTATTCCCTTTAATAGAGTATTCATGTGTGAAAGGATGTTTAAATACAGACATCTCAATGCACATTGCTGCAATAATCCAGGAATTTAAGCACTGCTTGAAACATGGAAAGATGTGTATCATCTTGCAGTGCACATGGATATGTCCAACCCGACTGACTGTTTAGTTGGTTGTCCTAAAAGCAATCCACTATTTAGATAATGATCATTTTTCAGCTTCTCAGTTGTGAAAATTTGCTTTTCTTTGTCTTTTGTTATCAATATTAACTCTTTACTGTTTGAAGCATTGGTTGGTTCAAAAATTGTATCAATGTCATGAAAACATCAAGGCAGTTGTTCACAATGTTCTGACATTTTATGGAGTATTTAATTAAAATGCACTTCTCAGCACTCTGTGTTCAGGTAAAATCCTTTTCTCTAGTCTTGTGGGTTGTCCTTCTTTCCTCATGTAGACTTATGCTGGTGAATTTGACTGTGTTGTTACACTTTGGAGACACCTTTGCAGTGTTGTTTGTCGCCATTGTTGTAGATCATGACACATTTTATAGGCTGGATGTTTGGTATTTGCTTCCTAACAGCAGGCTCAACCTGCCTGAAGTACTTTTCTCAGATCTGAATGTTGTTTCTTGAATCTCTGTCTTATCCCCTATGATTACCTTTTTCTGTGGCAATAACAGTTTAGCTGCACTGAGGGAATTGATATGATTTTTTTTTTTTTTTTTTTTATATAGAGGGTACAGGGCTCCCCCCTGCGTCCCCATATTCCTGTCCTGCAAATCAGCTTCATCTGTGTCTCTGTTATAAACTGCATAAGCTTCCTTATCTTCTGTCCCTCTCATTTAATTACACAAAATCCCACAGAAACCACTGGGCAGGATCACTTAGTACCAGCCAGCTCAGTGGTTTTCCTGTTCTTTATTAAAGTGTAATCAAACATCGGTTTAAGTGGAAAATAAATATCCAGATCTAATAAGCTGCTCAGCCGGATCATGTAAATGCAAATTTTCAAGCTGGTTCCCATCCGTCCCACTGAGGGGGAGAACAAGCCACAGCAATCGCCTCCTCCACCCGCGATTGTAAATCAAGGAAAATAATGGCTGGATAATGACCAGTTTGCGGTCTCAAGCAGATTGAATGATAACAAACTGTGCATGTTGCACACAGCTTTTCATTTAACATCCTATCATGGGGAAAGCCGGCAAACAGCTTGGTGTGCCTCATTAAAGGGGTTGTCGATGCCTTGTAAATTTTGTGGAGCAAGGGGTAGAAAATTCACAAGACAAACTTCCTGATAGGCGAAGACAGGGTTTATTCTCCGCCCATAGGGGCCTCCTGCGCCGAGGCAGGGAGCCCGGAGATCTGAGAGGACCAGTTTGCCGCCAACTGCATTGCAGTCGTATGTTTTCTGATGTGAAGGAGTAAAAGTGTGAATGAGAAGAGAAGAAAACCCAGTCAGACAAGCGCTAAATAATAGTCATATAAATTGCTTCGTTTTCTTGTTTGGGGAGACGCTGATTTAGCTGCTAATTGGTGACAGAAACTGTCAAACGGGTGGCAGATAGTGATTGTGGTGTGTTCTGTCAGGATTAGGTGAGAGGGAAGAAGAAGAAAAAAAGCAGGCTTTCTTCTGGTGAAGGCAAAGACAATATGACGGCAGTCCCCTCCCTTCCCTTGTCTGATATTTACCCAAAACACATTAAACAGATAAAGAAGAGAAAAGAAACAATAAGCTCGGGATTATGGACCCTGTCTCTTGCCTTCGTCTCGTGCTCTCATGTCTCCTCTTTTTTTCACTCCTCTAAGCTGTCTCTGTGATTGATTAACGTGTTTGTTTGAAGAAATTCTGAATGTTTGCTTGCACAATAAAACGCACAGAGACGCACAAATACGTGCAGGATGTACACAGACATGAGCGCTTGCACGCACAAAGACAATGAACTGGGCTGTAAGCAGAGAGACGGATAAAGACTGACTGACTGATCTCTCGAGGGCATCTTCCTCTAACCCTGCCTTGACTCTCCTCCCTTTTCTCTGGAGCATTAAAATGAACAGTAATTAGGCTTTGATACTCTGGCAAATGAACAGTAATTAGAGTGCGCTACTGTGGATCCTCTGCCTGGGCTGCTCATTGAATATTCACACCATTATTGAACATTAAGATTAGCTCTCCGCTGTCGTGCACAAACAGTGTGGCATGGCAACGGCCCTTTGCAGATGGTGTTAGGGGGATGGTTGAGGCTGCGTGTGTGTATGTGTGTGTGTAGACAGGTCGCCCAAGCCCGGCGGACCCTCAGAGGGGATTTTCTGGTTATTAGATCCTTGCCAGATCATGGGCCAATTATAAAGAAAACTGTCAGTCAAGGCAAAGTGGCTATGTGATTAGCGGAAAAGGACAAAATCAGGTGAGGAGTGTGAATCTTTCTGGAGGCAGCTTTGATTTGCTAATAAGAGAGAGAGGGAAAGGGCTGGGGCAGGGTCCCCAGCTGTAGTCCTGCTTTGCTCTCTTCATTTTCACTGTGACCTTCTTAGCACTGCTGGTCTAATCTGCACTGCAGAGGAGACGTAAAGAATGGCTCTCGAGGGGGTTTTCTGGGTCCAGGCTCTGAATGAGGCACAAGGGGGTTGGCCACCAAAAATGAGAACTGTACCCCCTACTCTCAACCAGAGGGACATGAGTAATCAAAAAGTTCCTTCAGCGCGACAGGGGCCAAATGCTGCTTAATTACCCTAATGGTTTTTAAAGACTTTTTTACTCCTGATAAAAAAAGAGGAAAAAAAACACTTAAACCTATGTCACCAAGAGAAGGAGGAGTGAAAGGATAAGAGGAGGGAGGGAGAGTCGCTTGTCTCTGAGAGCATCTCCGACAGACAGAAGCTCTGTCCGCTCCTCTTCCTAATTTCTAAAAGCACGACAGTGTATCCTAATTTAGTGGCTGGTGACCAGGTCTGACATTGAGGGGCGTGGTAGGGGCCTTTTTCTTCCCCGGCCATGGTTTCTGGCTGGGGAGAAGTGAGCACAGAGGGGAGACAGGCAGCACAGTGCCAGCACTATAATGAAGCGCGGTAGACAGCAGGCCTGACAGCTTTGGCAGGTGATGCATGGGGCCCATGCTAATTCTTCAGCAAGCCAGTGATGGATCCTGAAATCTTGACCACACATCCCATTAGCCCCTGTCTGTGACAGGAGAATAAAGATATTAAAAAATCCAGGAGAAGTTGGGAGAAGGGGGGTGCGGAGCGGGACGTGGACAGCCAGTCAAAGGACCTTACGCAAACCTCCAAGTCCTCTGCAATATTTTCAGCAGCAAAGTTATTGATGACTTAACCTCTGGGGTGCAGGTTATGGGTGATGGATACTGTGCATCCCCAGCATGGAACAGCAGAGGATAACAAGGTAGACAGTGAATCACCTGCCCACAGCTGATAAAAATAGAATATGACATGTTCTACAGCAGATACACTGCATTATTCCACTGTAAATCCTAAAGAGATGAGTGAACTGGGTGTTCCTGTAAATAGATTAGTTCATTGAATTGAGTTTTCTATGGTCTCAGCTGTTCTCCACATTCCCCCTGCCCTGGCTTTTGCATCTCAGCACTATGAATGGAGGGACTGTTTATTAGGCAGTCCCTGCCAACTCCTTTGTGACCTCTCCGCCTCTCAGGAGTAAAAAAGACTAAGGAAATAAAAAGCAGAGGAGGGTGTGGAACTCCTCAGCCATCAAGCACTCAGATGTGTTTACCATATATCTTTTATCTTCCCTTGCAGGATAAGGCTAATATTTTTGACAAGTTTTGTGTGAAATATAAATGACCCAGTCTTGATACAAATAGGAAAACCGGTAGCGAGGCGAGCCGAATAGCAGCCAGTCCCCGAGTATCTTTCCTATTTCTCAGGGTTGACAAATAGCACCGAGGAAGTTCCAGGGGAAACTGAGAGGTTACTGTGACAGACAAGGAGCACAATTATCACACTATGATGAAAGAGCCATGGCGAGCGCGCGTCGCACCGTTAATTACCGTCCTTTTTCCACCAGCCTCTAATGTGAGGAAAAACACGCGATGACAAGTGTGTAAAAGAGCAAGCACTAAATTACTGTCAGGAAAAATAAACGGAGGATCGCGCGGCCCGCACAGTGATTTACGGGGGCAATTAGTCACCGCCCCACGGAGATGCTGAGGACAGCAGTGCGGCGGGAGTGTGTCAGGGAGAGAGAGTGTGAGAGACACCCCTACGCTCCACCCACACTTCTAAAGAAATGGGATGGGAGTATAGGAGGATGTTCTCTGTGCTCTTGGCTGGGTGACCTTTGTCTGGCAGAGGGCCTTTATCCAACTTTTCACTGCTTTAAATGAAGTTCGGATATAATGATCAAGCAAACGACGGTGCGGCGCACATCCTACTTCAAATCAGTGCCATGTTGTCATATGTACATGTATCATAATAGGATGAAAGAAGTAACATCAATGGCAGATATGGAGCAAATTTAGGTCACCATTACTTGTTTTATGCTGAAGTAAGTTGATTACGACACAGGTGTAAGACAAGTTAAGCAATGTCTGTCATTACACTATCAGTAGAAGAGCCTTTTGTCTTAAGTCGAACGTGTCAGCATACTTGAAATGCTAAACGTCTAAAATGAGCAGTCCCCCACTCCACCATCAAACATCAATGGGCTCTAATTGTTTCTAAACGTGACACAAGTTAAGATACTTCAGTTTAAAGCCCGTCGTCACATCTCAAAAGTGACGCTTGATTCCTCATCTCGTCTCCTTGAGCAGCTTCTGAGACAGGAGGTTGCATCCCAGTCGTCACATGTCCCTCATATTTCATGCTCTGCTATGAAACAAGCCTTTCATCACACATTAAAATACCTGTACTTTTAAGGAAGTAAAACCACTGGGAATATGCCCAAGCGGGTAGAGATCCCATTGATTTGTAATGGCTGATGACAGATAGTGTCACATCATCTTTGTTAATTTCACTCATTGCGAACCATTGAGCAAACATGGAGTGCCCGTTTTTTTTTTTTTTTTTTCTTTGAGTGAAATTTCTGAAGTGATGGGGCTATTGTTGAATAGATTTGAAGAGGGCCTTGTTAAGAAATTGTCACACCGTGTGATATCTCACAGACGTGATGAAATAAAGTAAAGATGGAGAGGGAGGGCGTGCAGTCAGAAATTTATCTTAATATATCCATCACAGCCAACTAAAGACAATTACAGTCGAGCACTTTAAAGAAAACCCTTAAACATAGACTCTTGACTTGCTAAGCCTTTGAAGCGTTCACTTCACTTACCTCTAATACTTGATGCTAACATGACAAAATGTGTTGGAGGATATTGACATTTTAATCTGCCTTGTCATGCTTGTATATGTGTTTAGACTGAGCAGTTGCACATGTGTTGGAGGACAATAATACCGCTGTCTGTAAGCTGAGTGTTATGGGCAGTGTGATATGAAGTGGGAGGAGGCTTCACATTCTTCCGGCCATACAATTCCAGTAGGGGCTAGTGAGTGGGCTTACAAGGTTGAGCCACATTTCCAGGTCAGTGGCCTTGAGCATGCTTGGTTACAGCTGCCGTGCCCATTCTTATTGGCAAAGGTGCCATAAGACGGGGTTGCGAGGGGCCGTAAGTGGTGAGGAGGAAGCGGTGGAGAAGCTAACCAAGAGAGGACCATATGCATGTCCAGTAGACTGCTTCCCTCAGGCTCTCTTTCTCTCTCTCTCTCTCTCTCTCTCTCTCTCTCCACATCCTTCACTTCACTGCATTATCCACTCCTTTGCCAGGGCTATAAGTGCCAGGACATCAGACTTCCTCAAGCTGTCAGCCTCGCTTTAGCCCGGAAAAACACGATGTGAGATTGGAGAGGAGTAAGTAAAAACAGCTGGTGGTGCTGGAGAGCAATGAGTAGAGAAATCCTCACAATCAGGCTGAAAAAAATGTCCAATCTGTTTTAGCTTCAGCCAATGCTCCTGCCAAGTAAAGGCTTTTTCTAGTTGTGGTTGTCTTGGACCTATATGTCTCACCTTATTTTACCTTCACCATTCTGCTGTAATGTTAGGATCAGTTGATGTTTGTCCAAACTATTGTCTTGTAATTTTAAAGCTTACACCATGTATTTTTACATGTACAATGAGCAATGAACTACAACCCGCAAAATAATGTAGCTTGATATTTCAAATCCTATGGACAGGAGGTTTTAATTTATTCTGGAGTTGAAATACCTTCTGTTGTTATGCGCATTTCATTATTAAGTATAACCTTCATTACACTGAACTGTGGTGCAGCAGATCAGCTGATTAAAGCAATAATTTGACATTTTGAGAAACACCTATTGGCTTTTTCTTGTGTAGCGTTTCATGTGTAGACTCACCTCTGTATGGTGAATATAGAAATGGTGCTAGCAACTAGTTAGCTTAGTACACAGTCATAAAACAGATCGCTGTCCAATGATAACAATGGTATAGTGTGTCAGTAAGAGCTCTAGACATATATTGTTACAGTTGGACAGAGCCAGGCTAGCTTTTATCCCTTTTCCAGTCTTTGAGTTCAGCTAACAGCTGGCTAGTCCTGACTAGGACTTCTAGTTTTCTGCAGAACCACATATGGCAAGAAAATATGTCAAACTTTATACTAGAACGAGAGCTATTTGTTTTTACATAGCTTGTTTTTTTTGTTTTTTTTTTTTAGTTTTTTTTTTAAGCATTTAAAATGGTTGTTGTTAGCTTGTTTTTTGTAGCCCAGATTTGTACGTTATTAGCAAGTTAGTGTGACACTTTCCCAAATGCTTGGGTTGAGAGGGTTTGTAGTTGCAGATTGTGACTTTAAAAATCGTATAGAAACACACGCAGTAGCAGTAAATTGTATGTTTATGGTTAAAATATTCTGTATATAAAACAGATTGATTTTTGGAGTCCTAATGAAGGAAACGCAAAGAGCTTGTTTTCCTAACTCTTCACAAATCTGTGTATTCTCAAAATATCCTCCATAAAACCCACACTGGGGATTTAAATGTGTAATTTTATCAATGTTAAGTTAGTAATCATCATCAAATTAATTTTGCCACCCTGTCTGCAGTCTTTGTGTTGTTTTTTTCTGGTTTATCAAGGAAAGCAATTTGAAAATGTATTGGGGCTTTTCTTCATAAAAGAGATGCAAGTGTGAAAACACTCTTCGACTTTTTCCATCTTTATGGCTTCTGGTGTTCTGTGAAAACAAGCTTTGAAATTAGGCTCACTAACTGGCTATGAAATAACAGACAGCCATGGAGAAGAGGAGGTAAAAAATAGGGTCTATGAATCAATATGGGCAATGGGGGAAGGCCAAATGTAATAAATAATACAATAACAAGCCTAACTAATGAGCTGTTGCGACGGTGCAGTTCACAGAATAGTCCCTTTGTATGAATCCCTGCTAATAATCTTGGGGAGCTTGTGGATGATGAAGTGTTGCCATAAGGCAACACCTGTGCAATTAAAGCAGCAGATTCTTTTGCACGTAACATTAATTTCAGCCCTTTATAAAGGCCCGATGAGCACACTAATAATCTAGTCTACTTGACTCCATGTCTAGCTGAAACAGAGCATCTAATTAGGTAAAGGTAATTAATTAGAGATAAACGGAGCTAATCAGGGCCCGTTAGCACTCCCACTTTCTTGGCATTAAGACACAGAGGCTCTTGCTCTCTCATTGGCCACCATGTCATCTGTTCAGTGAACATTAAAAAGATATGTTTTTAATAGAGGCTCTGTGATCTGACAGTGAACTAGCATGCTCCCTCAAGATCAAGGCGCTATTCTATCCCTTCTCTAATGATCTTATTAACTGCTGAATTTCTCTGTAAATTATTGTTTTAGAAAATTTCAGGTTGTTTTTCTTTAATAGCCATCATGATAGTTACACAGTGTCTAATTGTGGTTAGTTTAGGTGAACAACAGAATGGACTGTAGATATAGGTGCAGTTCATTATTCTACAAATGTGACTAAAATGAGAGCTAAAATTATTAATCAGTCAACAGCAAATTGATCTGCAATTGCTGTGATAACTGATTATTATTTTTCCTGCCAAACATTGCACTGGTGAAGATATGCTGTTTTCCTCAGTCTTTTGTGTGAGCAAACTGAATACATTTGGGTTTTGGACAAAACCACAAAGATCTAAAAATGCCAACATGTGATTGGTATTTTTAACAAATTTCAGCCATTTTATAGACCAACTAAATAATAATTTTACCTAGAAAATAATTGTTAGATCAATCAATAATGAAACGTCTTAGATTGTAAAGTAATCCTTTTGGTAAATCAAACAAAATTCTTTAAAAACACGATGGTATCCAAGATTAGTTGGCAGCATTTCAAACCTAAAATGTTCGGTCTAATAGTGGTACACACTACAATCTTTAACGAGAAATCGTATTACAAATACATGAATATAATTTTGTGTTCTTTCCCCAATATTTCATGAGGGAACATTAAGCCCCAGACAGCAAACATCCAACTTCCTATCATTTTTGTTCTAATTATAATATGAAAGGTGAAGGGGGGAACCTGAAATATATGCACGGGGATGGAACAGTTGCCTCTGTGTTACATTGATGCAGTAGCAACATGAAGACCCCTGTGCTTCTGCTCATGTACCTATCATGTCCAATTTTTTTCCAATAGATATTCCCGTCTGTGCACATGTGCAAATACTGTTTGAAAATGGAAATTTAATGGTTATTGTAATGCATGTTGACTTAGTGGATCAGAAAGCAGGAGAAAGGAAACGCAAGCGATCCTGTGAGAAGGAGAGGGTTTGTTTAGATGCTTGGGTGTCGTTGGATTTCAGGAGGAGGAATGATTTGGGGGAAACATGATTATTTTTTCCCTCTGCTTTTCCACGTACACAGGGGAGTCGTCTGCTACAAGAAGGCAGGGCGCTCCCTCGACACGCATCATTAGAAGGTTTTTTACAAGCGACAAGCAGGCTATTTGGCTGTCATTGGGATTGTTTGAAGAGAATATGTTTCTGCACCATACTCCAGGGAGCCCCACATCAGGAAAAAAGTAGATCACCCTTGAGCACTTGACACTGCTGTTATGCATTTGTCAATATTAAGGCTAAGAGGTTGGCCGAGTGTGTGTAAATTGGGAGTTTGCCGCTGTCGCTCGCCTCAAATGTGAGTTGACCTTTAGCCTGGCATGTCACTCATTCACTAACCTTGTTTCTACTAATTGCTTCATTCAGACTCAGCAGTACTCTTCAATTATTCAATAATACCAAAAATAAAGCGCAATTTCTAAATAGGTTACAAGTGTGCTAAAACCGCCACAACTAG
Organism: Rachycentron canadum; assembly: GCA_038496675.1. NCBI lineage: Eukaryota > Metazoa > Chordata > Actinopteri > Carangiformes > Rachycentridae > Rachycentron > Rachycentron canadum. The sequence goes on along the minus strand of CM076656.1, from coordinate 13,071,069 downwards.
GTTAGCATTTTTTTAATGTTAGGCATTTAGCAACCATGAACACAGTATGTGCCACATTTGGAGGCACATGGCTGTTTTATTACTGATGGCAAACACATTAATACATTTCAAACTTCTCTGAAGGAGTGTGCAATGGAAAAGAGTCTGTGTGAAACAAACTGCACAAGACAGTGAAAAGTGAAGTGGCACATTGCGCGGACATGATGGACTGTCATATTTTGAGCGCGGCCCATAATGCAACCATCACTGGTCCAAAGTGCAGGGTGTGTACAGCGTTTACAATTGAAATGAGGCAGAATGTAGGCATAGAGCTCCTCATTATATCTTTTCCCCAAGGGCTGAGGGCAGCGCTTCACTTGGGAAGGAGGGAGACAAGTGCATCCTCGCTGCTCCTCAAAGACAGAGACGAGTAACAGTTTGGTTTCAACAGCAATCTCCAAATGGCTTTTCAAAAGCGAATGGAGACCAACACAGTGGGGAGAGATTTGTGTCCGTGTCTGCGATTCTGGTTCATTTGTCTGCTGTTCACCATGGGCGAAACAGGCAAACATGGCACACAGGTCACATCTGATTCCCCATTGGAGACGAGATGGTGAGAGGATGGCAGCAGTGCGAGGCAGCATTGCAGCACTCCGCCGTGTCCAAAAGTATCTGCATCAGCGGTGCTGATTGTGAGGCACCCGCTGGCGCTGTTTAGATAGTTTGACTACATCAAGCTCCCTTTCCAGACGGCTCTTACTGGTGCGATTAGAGGAGGGTGAAGATGAAAGGTGTTCGGTGTATTTTTAAAATTGTTGATTTTCCGTGTAATGATAGCTCGTGCAATTAAGCACTGGCTTCAGGCTCTGCATGTCCTTGTGAAAAAAATCTCAATTATTTGTGTGTGTGTGTAAGTGAGAATGAATATGTGTGTGTGGGCATGTCTGCCCATGCTTCAGATAGATTTTCAACATTAATATTAAAATTTTAATTCTATGCGCCAGACTGAAATTTCTGTCAGTGTTTCACAGATATGATCTCATGTACATCAACTTATAGTATATTAATGTATTTTAATAAATGCACCAAATGCTTTAACTGTTAGTAGTATGTTATTAAACTAACCAAAAAGTAATTAGCAAACAGGAGGCAGTGTTTTTAAAATGCAACTTTAAAGGAAATAATTTGTATAAAGTAACATTTAAAAAAGAAGTTGCTATTGTTGTTTTTTCCCACTTGATGGGGTGAGAATGTGCTGTAAATGTGCAGTAACAGACCCAGCATCAGTGTCCTCGTGTTGTATATTGAGATGAACTCGCCTGACAGCAAATGTTTCCTCTTGGATTGAAACATAAGCCAGCATTTTCTTTGTTTTCTGATGTATAGTTTTCGCAGTACGGATGACAGGACAGTTTGTGTGTGTGTGTGTGTGCGAGTTAAAAGGTGGTAGGCATGTATGCATGCAGTGATGGGGCTTGGGTGGGGACTAACCTGTAGGGGAAATTGTCAAAAGGGCTAAATTTGCCATGAGAGTAATTGTGCTGTTCCATGACATTCACTTCTGCTAAATGTAATCACTTTAAATAATGTCAGTGACATCTTGTGAAGTATTTGGTGGAAGAAAAGGCACTATGTAGGGCAGGCATCTTAGTGTGTGATCCCGACTGTCTGTGCGTTATCTTCTCTTTCATTAGAGATGAACAGCCTCGGGTTGGATTGGTAGGGGTGGGGGTGCAGGGAGTGTTTGTGGATGCAGGGGGTGGGCAGTGGTTATGGGAGGGGGTGGCTTCACTGGAAATGGTAAATAGGATTATAAAGAGAGCTCCAGTGTTGCCTAGAAGACAAAAGTGACTGATGATTAGCGTAATATTTGTTGCACAATGCAACACTGGCTGAACATTGTGAACATTTATTGCTAGTGCCAGGCACTTTCAGCAAGCATTTCATCACACCCAACTCTGGTCCTGTGAAATCCCTTGTAATTTTACAAACAGTCAGCGTGTTAGAGAAGTAGGAGAAAAAAAAGAAGAAAAAAAAAAGAGAGAGCATGTTATCGGCGGCTGCCTGATGTGCCTTCTATACCTTGAGGCACGGTGCTGGAAAATTCAGCGTGAACTTTCGACACTTAAATGCTAAAATGCGACTGATTTGAGATGATAATAGGCACCCTAATAGAAGCTGATCCTTTGCAATGGCTCGGAGTCTTATAGCGCATTGCTGTAATGCAATGTGAGTCGACAGTTGGGAAAAAAAAAATGGAGAAAGGCACAGATAGTGAAAGATAACACAACACATAACCCTCTTTGCTGGCTGAGAGGGAAACGTGTCTTGTAGTGCTCTGCTATGTATCAGGGTCGGTCGGAGGTAGCAGCAGATTGGAGAGAGAGCAGGAGACGGGGCAGGAGACAGTAAGTGGAGTTGGCAGAGTGAGGATCCAGGCTAAGGGGGCTTGACGGTGTAAGAATGGAGCTGACCCCTCAGCCCTCCAAGATCCACAAATGGACAGAGGCGTTGGACGGGACAGGCCTGGAGTCAGAGACCTGCTCAAGGTTGACAAGAGCCGGGGTCAACCTTTGGCAAGCCCGACTGTAAACAAGCTGCTGTGAGAAACCTAAAGGGCTTGAATCAGGAGTGCTTCCATGGTAATTCTCCACTTATTGCCATGCTGAATTGGCCTCAGATATTTGAGGGCTGCCTCAAAGAAAAGGTCTCGTAGCCAGTTTTTGCTCCAGCTACAGCAACAGTCACAGAAATTATATAGCTATACTTACTTTAGATAGTTCCCATTCACTGCGAGGGATCTTTAAGGTTTAGTTCACCCAAAATATGAAAAACAGATTTTCTGACTAGCCTCTGGTGGTATAGCCACTCATAGTATTTTATTTATTATTATTTATTATATATATTTTTTTTTACTCAGCCTTGGTGAGACCGCTGCTTCCATAGTAATCGAGATTCAGTTAACATTTTTCAACGCTGAGCACCAAGACTATTTCCTTCATTTCAGTTGTCTTTGGAGACAAATGCTTAATTTTTCCACACTTTCTGATTTACCCTGTCTTTGACACTCAGCCCAAAGCCCATTGGATCCCACTGAAGTATCTTTTTCAAAATTTCAAAATAGACTCCAGTGTCTATGTTTATGTTAATGAACTGATGTGCTTTCAATAGTGTGTTGTTAATAATGGAGGTATTTCAGGCTACAACAACCTATGTTATTATGATCATACTTGGAGTAAACTTCCAGCTTCCTTCTGTACCCTCCTTTGCCTCAGCTCAGGCATTTATCATCTGCACTTCTCTAGATGGTTGCTTTTTAATGTAGCCTACCTCAAATGTTCACAGATCAGGGAGAAGCTGCATTTTCGTATAATTCACCTTGGACATTGAATAATCCGTCGACAAATTTAGAATTGGATCGAATCCATTGAGATGAAATTTCTAAGGCCGTCATGAAGAACATAATGAATGAGACATGCATTTACTTTTTTTGAGAAGGTGTTGACTTCAAACAGCTGTCATGTCATATGTGTGATGGTTTATGTTTAATTTTGGATTGATGTGTTGTGAGTTTGTATGACTTATATATTATATAGGTCTCTTTTGTGAAAGGGTTTTTTTTTTTTTTTAAATCTTTCTTTTTTAGACTTACTGGAAAATGAAAGCAAATAAATAATTAATTCCTTGTTGCTTCATGTCTTATATTACCAATATAATATATACCAATAATGTCCTTAGCTCAAGGTCCACTCAAGGTCCACTTACTAGCTTTCAATGGAGCTTTTAGCACCATTGCACATTCTTTTTTATCCTATGTGCATGGTTAGATGTATGATCATAGATGCAATAATTTTCTGAACAGAACCTTTACTCTTTTTGGAATCATAAAAAACATAGTTCATGTTGACTTGCAGCAGCCTGCTCTGGCACATTTACATGAGACTTAGCTGTCCTGGCTTGTGTTAAATTGAAATAATGGCACACGGACAGCTTCAGTTATTGTTCAGATGAATGTAGCTGTCTTCTGACTATAGGAGGATGTGTTTTAAAAAAAAAAAAAAAAAAAATCCAACTTTGTCTCATCTGCATTGTTCATCATCTCATCAACACGTGGGGGTCCTATGGTGACCATGTCCCAGACAGACGGTTTGTCAAGTGTTTTAATTAGTAATGGTGGATCTCCAGGGGATGGATATCATGGAACAAGGGGAAGTGTGTGTGTGTATGTGTATGTGTGTGAATATATGCATGCATGAAAATATTCTTTTCACAAAAACTGTTGATTGCTGATTGTGAACAATGCAGTATTTCATGAGTTTAAAGCATTCTTCCCTCACAGTTGATATTAACACACACACGCACACATCTTGCATACTCAGAGAGAGAGAGCGAGAGAGAGAGAGAGAGAGAGAGGGAAGCCGCCAGCAGTGACACACACGCTCGCATTATTATTATTTCTGATGCATTTAATATCCTCGGTTTAAGCTTTGAAGACAATCTTTAGGGAATATTGAATCTAACCATTCTCTTTTGCCCCGGATTCCTCTCTCAGACAAAACTTTGTTAATTAGCCCCATACCTATAGGCAGAGTTTTCATTTTCTGACTTTTCCCTGATATTATTAAAGATGCTGCTGACTCTTCCCACCCAGCCTCTTCCTCCTCCTCCTCCTCTGTTGTCTTGTTATCCGAATATGCCATTGGCGTTTTTTACATGCAAATTTGGGCCAAGCGTTTTTCCAGCATCCTCCCATACCATTAATGGTTGTTGGCCCACGGTTGGCCCTCCGTGCTGGTTGAAGCCAAGTCTTCAACGCTTTCTGATTGTCTCCTTAAGGCCCTCTTAGCCCAATCCACACCAGCGCAGTCTTGTTAGGAGTTATCTCAGTACCCTTGTTCTGGAGTAGTTCAAAGTCTTCACAAATCCAGCTGTCAAACTAAAGTTAGGCATGAGACCTTTTAGAATGTATTTTAGAAATCAATAGGCCTTCCTGAGCCCACCTCCTTTTTCCTTATTCCTCATTCTACAAACTTGCTGCAAATTCCTTTCACAGTCTGACTACTTTATACTAAAATATATTTTTTGCCCAAAATATGTAATCCATTCAACACTGTTTGTTTTAATAGAAATACTACAGTAAAATGATGTGCAGTTTACAGAATCATGTCATATAATTCATTTAACATTTACATATTTGGGTTTGGGTTGCTTGATACACAGATGAGGTTGCTAGAAACGTTTGACATTTTAATTAACAGATATCAGATACCTTGTAACGATAATAGTAATAATTTCTATATAATATGATACTATACTATATAATATGATATGCTTTATTCAAATGAAAAATTGACGAAATACTTGAGAATTCTATTTCGAGATTTAATAATGACATTATTGGCCAAAAGACCAGGGTTGAGCATCATGTGTAGGTGGGGATACTGTATAGTAACACTACATCAGATCCACCCTATCTAACCTTCCTGAGCAGTGACAACTGTATCATTAATTGTCATTATACGTTGGATACCTGACCTGAGGCGGGTATGGACAGAGAGTAGTATGTGTCGGGTTCGGTCACGTCAACTGATCAAAAGGCAAACATTTGTCTTTTGAGCTACAAATTGAGATGGGCTGCCCTGCAGATTATTTTAATATATATAATATAGTATATTGGAAAAAAAATTATGGACCTACTTTCTCTGTTGGGCAGTTCTACTTCTTGGTGGGTGCTTTTTTTAATCTTATGTTTGTTTAGCAATAACCGTAAGTGCTGTTAGTGTTCGTTGCGGTGTAACTGTAGCCTACAGCTGATTACTTTGCATGTTGTGTGTGTGTGTGTGTGTGTGTGTGTGTGTGTGTGTGTGTGTGTGTGTGTGTGTGTGTGTGTGTGTGTGTGTGTGTGTGTGTGTTAAAACAATCTACCTATGATGGTCATTTAAATACACAAGCTGTGACCAGAGTATCAACTGTGTGATAGGCTAAAACAACTCATCTTACATGAACCGCGTCAGGCATGGGTTGCGTTCGAATCTGGCTTGGGCAGCAGTGAAATGTGCCATTTTGTTTCTATAGTCGCACTTTAAGAACAGAATAGAATAATCAACCCACATGAACCACACTGCAGACCTGACATCTCTGCTGCCTTACTTGAATGAAGCTAATATTTCTGTAGGACGGCTGCAAGTTACCAAGTTAGCATCCATCTTCGTCCTTGTCTCTTTTTGATACCTAATTGCTTCTTTACATTAGTTTCAGGTGGTTTGGTGTGTTTGGATTGTTTGTCCAGCACAGTTTGCTAGTTTTCTCCATAGTGCCTTAGCACACACACAAAAAAAAGAATCTCAGCCCTCATGAAGAATGAATTTGGTTTTAAATGTGTCTGCTAATATGGAAGCTAAACATTTATTTTTCCTTGAACACAGAGCAGTCATTATACAGAATCATGAGGAACATTTTAATGAAGGAAATCCATCCAGTTTACAGAGTACACTAAAAGCATTTCATAGATAATAACACACTAATAACAAACTATTAAAAGCACTGCCACAGATGAGTTTATTTGAAATATTTAGCTTAAATTACACCCACTTTTACAAAGTAGTTGACTGGCTTTTGAATAATTACATTTTCCTTTGATTTGCCTCTGACTTTAAGACTATGAAGCGATCACCTCCGGCTATGTGATTCACACTAAAGGACTGCTTTACATTGCCAAAGGGGCAATGCTAGGTTCTCCCCCATCACACAAACGGATGTTATTCACAACAATATGCAAAGTACCATCACCTGGGACTCTCAAAAGGAACTAGACTTGAGCATTAAATCACTGGAAAGTCATTATTCAAAGAAGTTCTATATTTTTGTTTTCATACTATACTAAAATACATGATTTATCTGCATTGAATAGGTAATATGGTATTACATATCATAACCCTAGGCTTGTTGTATTTCACATTGATGCAATTTATTATATACATAAGGAGCTGACTGACTTTAGTGTAGCTCTATGAGGAGAAATTTTATGTGTATGTCTATTTTGTCTGTCTAATGCAGAATAAAAAGCCAAACCTGTGTTGGTCTTAAAAATGTAGATCTTTTAAATCCAACCTTGCCTCAATGGCTCTGTGTATCACTTTGCAAAGTGCTGGTCAGACTTGTGTTAAGGAAGAGGTCTTAAGAAGAGGTGTGTTTTGTAACCCTTGATCGAGACATATACCGGGACAAGCAGAGGGGAGAGGGCCATGTTTGAATGAGCCATTCCTTCTGATGCTGCACCCAGGCAGGCTTTAACAATGCTGTAAAGCATAATGACAGCCCCTCAGAACAGCACCATGATCACAGGCAGTAAAACTATGCAGATGGTGGCAGATGATCAGTGCTATGCGAACAGAATACAAATGACTACAGTCCAATAGAGTGAACTGTGGATCCCGCTAGGACAAAGACACAGTAATGGCTGCCTCTGGGATAATACATAGACTTCTGCTGTTGCTGCTTTTATGACAGCAAACTTTTCATTTGTGCAAAGTTATTGAAGTTAGTTGAAGTTATTTGCAGAATGCTGCAAAACTGACAGTGTGCTCATGTTGCCCATTAAATCCCATATGACGGGTAAGTGTGTTCCCTTTGTATGTTCTATATCTGTTAATACAGCTGGATATTTACTGAGGCAATTCGGGTTAAGTACCTTAGATACACAGCAGTGTCCCAGCTGGGATTCCAACCTTCTGGTCACAAGTCTGGTCTTTTAAACATCCCTGCTAATTGGGCTGTGGGTAGATCTCAGAAATTGTTCAGGAGACCAGCTTTCCCCTGGTTACCAGTGCCAGACACCAAGTTTGAGAACACACCAAGATAACAAGCATTTTATCTTTCTTTTATCAAGTTACAAGTATATCAAAGTTGTGCAAAGATCATAGAGAATTAAATCTTATTTGGCATAAATAACCTATTATAAACCATTAGATTTTTATTACACCAAACATAATTAAAATTAAAAAAAAAAATCTATTTCTGGCTGACATATAGTCTGCTATGACCAAATGTTTTTGCACCCATCAGTTTCCTCTCTATGATGTAGTTCGCATTGTCAGTAGTTTAGTCTGCCATCCCATCACTGGATTGAATTTGCATGTACTTGCACAGAGGATTCATGGGAAACAAGACATGCACATAGTGTATGTAATCTGAAAACCAAGTGCTGGGGCATGAGTACATTGCACTTAATTTATGCACATCGACATGTGACTGTCATGAATTTACGTCATTCGAAAGAGCGGAAAAGCCAGGTCCAGGGGATATTGGGGTGGGGGACATGTTTGCTTTGGATCAAGTGTAGCCACAGTGCTCTATAAAGAAGACATCAAATTTTCATTATGGCTAAACAACTTGGGGAAAAATAACTATTACTCACCTTCTTCTGTTGTATGTCTGAGATTGTATAGTTTGGCTATTTTTGGCATTAGCACCACAGATTTAGCTAAATCAACCAGAACTGAAATCTTTAAGGATTATAATTTTATATATTAGTTATTCATTTCGCATAGTTATGGTTTTGTATGATATGTGTCCTACCGAAAATATACATATTTATACGTCCTGGCTGGAGTGGGTCAATTGTCGTTCAGTAAATCCAGTAAACACAGGCACATGTTCTGTCATGCTTTATCAATGCAACATCCCTTTTGTTACTGAACATTTACTGCGTTAGTGTGTGACAACCCTTGACAAAAGCATGTGGCAGAAATGGGTCACTGTATTTATTAAAAAAAAAAAAAAAAAAAAAAAAAAAAAAATTGTAATGACCAGTAAATAAAGCTTAAATTCCAAATAAATCAAAAACTTACAAAAAAAAAACAAAACATAGTCAATGTAATTATGATATATAATATAATAGGATATTGTGTTTAGATAAATATCGGTTTGTTTATTGTATGTGAAAGGGGCAATAGTTAGACTAATATGGCATGTAATGATCAGAGTTTGCCTTAATATTTCAAATTGATTAGTCCATCCAGTGTTTGTAGACATGGGCAGCTTGACTTTTGTTGTGTAAATCATGTAACAAGCAACCATCCAGTCTAAACGCTTTACATGGTGCAACCTGATCTGATTTCTAAATAATTTCTGTCTCTCATGCTTCAGATTTTTTTTTTTTTTCACAGTGTTAAAGGAAGTAGGTGTGAATTTGAATCAGTGAGGTGAAGATGCTCCTTGTTGTTTGGCTATTGCAGTATGTTTGTGTGGATGGTAGTCTTTGAGTAGCAGTGTGTGACCTCCACAGCTGGCTCATTTGTACTGTACAGTTAGATAATTGTGAAGTGTGTGATGCAGTGTTAGAATACCCTTTAACCTCTGCATCTCGACTGAACTGTGCATAATTGGTTGGTCAGCTCCTTCGCTAATTAGTGTAGCATTAATGTGCGCTGCCCTGGGCCAGTGTGGTGCCAGAGTTGCTGGGGGGAGTGTGGGGGCTGGCGTGGCCCTGTGGAGCAGCCACCATTAACACTGGCCCACAGAAAGCCTGCTAGGAGGTACGAGTGCTCTAGACCCCATCAAGTCCGGACTTGAGGCGTAGGCTCGGAGCTCCTTCTGATCCATATCTTCCATGTCCTTGTGACGGAGCGCTGATGCAGATGCGCCGAGCAGTAGTGACGTTTCCTGAACCTCCTCTGCAATCCCTCGCTCTGCAAACCCGTGACAGGCATGCGACCCCTGCCACTCCTCAGCAGGCCGCCCTCACTGCCGGCAGGGCAGTGTCGAATGGTGACTGATGTTGGCATGAGATGCGCTGCCAAGTGCCCTACCCTGTGTGTCCAATCATGGATGTTGATTTCAATTAGCTCAATCACATGCTCCAATACTGACCTCTCTCATTCCAGGGCTTTTGTCTTCTGCTGCATTTTATTGTCCCTGTGCATTGCCTCAACTGCCCCTCAGCACACATGGTCAAATTGTTTGGTGTTTATGTGGCTCCTGGTAATGGTGGGTCCTTGGTTATGTTAGCCAAGACATTTCAGCAGTGGCCTGCCAAGCCTTGTTGGTCATCAGGCGGTGGGGTAAAGGGGGCAGGGGGCTGGGCTAATGATGTAAAAGCTACCCTGATAATCAGTCTGAACAGTGGTTGGTCCTTATGGCTGGTGGCTGCCTGGTGCTGGTTTGATTGATGCTGGCCTGTGCTTCCATACTGAGCCCTGCCATGTGGACCCCACTGTGTAAACACTGTCACTGCAGCGAATCTCTTAGTTCCTTAAAACCCAGATCAGTGGTAAGCTTTGTAATCGGCAGTGGTGACCAAAAGAGGTGTGTGTGTGTGTGTGTGTGTGTGTGTGTGTGTGTGTGTGTGTGTTTGTGTGTGGGGGGGGGGGATTTCCATGGACACTAAATGTAGCTTCTGATGTAAAATACTTAGATGTAATGAAGTTTTACATTGATTTACAGCCCTCCCACGCCAAAAAAAAAGCCTGTAGTATATCTGATTGTAGACAGACTTGTTTCTGTTTTCCAACCTTCTATCCTGCCTCAGCCCTTGAATTTACTTGCTACCACAGCCCATTGTCTGAGGCCCAGTGGGGGGAGGCCATTTCTTTAAATATCCTCAATGTCACTGCAATGGAGTGTAGGTCGGCTCTGGGGCCTGTAGACCAGAGCAGTGCTCCTCTCTCCCATTCCATCCCAAATGCTGAGCTCACAGTCAGAGATAAGTGCTTCTCCAGAGATGGCCCCTTTCCCTCAAATTGCCTTCCACATCTGTGTAAGAATGTCCACAATGTGCATGTTTAACATGTGACCATTAATCACAGTGAGACAGTCAATTAAAGCCATCAGAGCCACAGGGGCCTGAGCCAGAAGCCAGAATGTGCTGGCAAATGATACACAGACATATCAGAGGACACTTTCTACTTTTAGTGTGGTTGCAGTTCATCAGCAATCTTTCAAATATGGACGAGGAGGAAGCTGTTCAAAGGACCACGGACTGACCCAACCAGATGTCTTTTGTGTATTACTAGGATTGATTGACTCCCCTAGTGCATGACTGATATGTTGCCATAAGTAAATAGTAAGGGCTGGTTGATTATAGTAAATTATTGTGGTATTCTTTTTGTGGTATCGTCAAATAAAATTTGTCTAAGATGATGTGTAACGTTAGAATACAGTTCATAAGTTTGATTGTTTTATTTTTTTTCCTATTAATGCGATACACACGTTTTCCATGTTGTGATAAACACTGCAACAGTTTACAGTTTAGATTGTAGTGATATTGTTGGGGATGTAGTGTAAATTCAATTGTGTGTGTGTGAATCACTGAGGTCGCAGTTAAATGTGGTAGCATTGTGTTTTTCTGTATTCCTTATTTAAAGATATTACGGAGGCAGAACAGTAGAAACATATTATACATCCCAGCACAACACTATTAACACCAAGTGACCATTATAGTCATCATACAAGTAGCCTATGATTTTATGACACAGCAATTGCATTAGACTACACAGGTGTAACTAAAATGTGCACACTCATATCACAATAGTGACTGTATCACTTAGCCCTAGTTATATGTGTATATTTAATGTCTCTGAAAAAGTGTTCAGATTATTACTTCAGTCAAAGTGCAAAAGTATTGCCAACAAAATGTGCTACGCAGTGAATACCTTCACTCATGATGCTTTCACTGCAACTGTCAGCGTTATTTTATTATTTATTATTTCACTGTGCAATTATTGTTACTGATACTTTCTGCAACATTTCAATTTGTAACTAGCAAGAAGGAAAATACGGATTTTGATGACATTTGGCGTTCGAAGCCAATTGCGACGCATGATATTTAGTATTTAACTGTGTTGTGTGTAAAATTGTAACCTGCAAAATAACCGGTAGCTAAATCTGGCAGATAGTGGCAGAGGAAGTGAAAAGTACAATGTTTTCCTTTTGAAATGTTGTGCAGTACAAATATTAAAGAAGCATAAAAAGAAAAAGCCTCAAAATTGTGCTTACACTTCACCATCGGTTACTGCTTTTAAAGTGTAGCCATCTTCATAGATAATTATATTTCAAATCCATCTATATAATTGATTCAAACATCGTAAACATGTATTTAATAAGACTGGAGAGGTGACATTTAACTGTGCAGTTATCCTGGTAGAAAAGAGCCCTTCCAGGTCATCAGAGGTGCAGCCTGCTCTTTTATTTTCTCTTTCTATCTGTCAGCACTGCCTTTGTCATGGACACAGGCTATAGATAGAGTTGTCAAATCGGACCTGTGGGTCACGGGGTCGAGGAACCTCTTCACTTCTGTTGACCTTCACACAGACAGATTTATACACTGTCAAGTCAGCGCGCTCCCTCCACAGCCCTGCCTTCTGTGATCGGAGACAACTGTAATAAAGATAACAGGCTTTGACCCCTGTCACTCTTCATTTCACCAGTAATTGTCATGATTGCCGGGTAACTCTCAGATTTCATACAAATACATTAGCCAAATGAGGTGAGGTGAGGACTTTGATTGGTAGCCTTTCTGTCCACGTGTCAGAGCCGGGTTGTTTGGTGGAGGGAAAAGGGAAAAAAAACAAACAAAAAAAAAAAACAACTTGACTGATTTGTCAGTATAATCACAGTAAATTACTTGTAGCTCATTTGCAGATTGTTGTCAGCAAGATGGAGTGCAGTTTACCCATTTGACAGCTTAGTTAGCAGTCCAATGACTTGTGAAATATCACACTTCACTATTTTTCCAATTTGAGAGCCATGCAGGAAATGTGAGACTTGAAATTGTGAGATTAAACTGAGGTTCAACTCCAACTGCAGTACCCACTGGGCATGTGTCATTTTTCTTCACAATAATAAAGAATTGTGACCTTGAATTAAAGTTTTTATGTGTTTATTGGCGTCAATAAAACACAAAAGTGTTTTCTGTGTGCTGTAGCTGAACAAGCAGCTCAGCTACCCAGCTAACAATAAATGTGAATTATCATTGTCAGGGCATTGCAGCATTTTCATCTCTTTTTGTGTTACCCCATGTGGGTAAACAAGCGGTTGACATGAGTTAATTATTAATTAAACATGAAGCAGAAGAGAGAAAAGCACCAAGCAGTCCCTAAAGAGACCTCTAAACAAACGGGGCGTGGAGCAGGTACCAACGCGACCCCACTCCCAAGAGTGTTGTCTGTGGTGAGACTGCCGACTCACTAATGAGCTGTTTGCAGAACTGGGTACACAGTGACAATGACCCCTGACCTTCGCCCACACCGTCTGGGGAGCAGGGAGGGTTAGAGAAGGAAAAGCTGCCCTCTCTGTGCTCTGCTCCTGGTCAAATGAGTTTTGTGACTCTGCCATCCTGCTGCGCTCTCTCAAGCCTTCTCCTTCTGAGTGACTCACTGCTGCTGTAAGAGCAACATTTTCTTTTTTCTATCTCACTGTGTGAAATTGACCTGCGGTGCTTCATAATGTCAGTGTGTTAGGATCTTGATAACGCTGGCTGAGCTGCGCCCTCACTTACATAATTACTATTATAAAAAGGCTGTAATGAGCATATCGGAACACATGACCTTCAGGCACTCTATCTCTGTCTTTCTTTTTAAATTATCTTGATCGTACTAATTTTTTTTCACAAGTGTTCTTTACAGTGACAGGGTATGAGATGCTAATGACCAGTTTGACAGTTTGATTCTGTGTGTGTTTGAGGATGCCAGCGCGTCGGCCACCGAGCCCAGAGACAGTAAAAACCCATCTAATTAACCCTCCTGGTATGATATCATGTGATTAAATTAAACCACATCATCTCCCTCTGGCTTTGCCTGGAAACAAACCCCAACAATTCATTTGCTAAGCTTTAATTTTCAAACCTGTTTCAAAGGCCTGATGCACAGATAATTACTAGCTTCATCTCGGGTGGGTTTTTGTTCCATCCCCTTGTTCATTAATAACGATAAGAGGTTGGAGGTTAAAAACTCATTTAATTGCCTTTATATTAATGGCATTATGAATAGCAGGGACTGTGGAGTCTAATTCTGTCCAGTAGTTAGTCTACACGCAGGAGCCCCCTGGAGGGCCGCTCATTTTGCCAGAATTACACCACGGCAAAACTAGAATTAATGTGCACCACACTTTAACAGCGATGACAAACATGCTCTCCAGCAAGGAATTATCTTGAGAAATGGCTGCAGAGACACACTCCCTCTCTTTCCCTCCACACACACACAAACACACTAGCACTAGCAGAAATTGCATCATGAATCCACATTTTGTAAACAGAGTCCAGTCAAACTCATGTTTAGATATTCTATTGCCTTTCAGGGCCCCAGTACTAATTAAAGCCTCTTTACCCTGATGTCCTGTAGAGGTGAATTCCTTCCCACCTTCAAAAAGAACTGAGTCGGGCACTGATGACTAAATTGTAGTCTGCTTAGGAATAATGATAATGAAAATGCCTTTCAGCCAAGCCATTTCACCCATGAATATTGCAAAGAGGTAATTTCAGCGAGGCGTTGGCATTTTAACTAATTTGAATTCCTGTTATATCTCAGATTTTTTTTTTTTTTTTTTTGGCTGGTTTTATGGTTACTAGAGCAGATTTAGTTTTGTATGCATTATGGCCACAAGAGCCTAACCATACATCTGAATGCTAATTAAACATTTGAATAATCAGCTGAAATAGAGGCTCAGTGTGGGGAATGCCACGCTGGTATATGCAGTGCTAAGATCTGAGCATCTAAACCCTGATTTTTAAGACAAAGATGTCTTTTTTTGCACCAAAATCAGTGTGATTATAATGCAGTTCAGAGCTAGTTTTTCTAACCTTTGATTGTTTCTCTGTTTCATCTCCTGCACTCTAAACGCCTCCCTCTATCTGCTTAACCCTATAGTGTGTGAATTGAAGTCAAAAGTTACAGGATTTGTAGCATAATGATCCTGGCTAAATAGCACAAGCAACTTATTAGTTTACAAGTATCACCAGCCAGAAATGAGGCCAAGGGGGGATGATGAATGAGTATATTTCCCCAAGCAAAAGGCTGACCTGGATACTGCTTTCTTCCTCTGCTTCCCCAGTGCCAAGTGGGCCACCATTTTTCACTGGCCTCACACTTAGCCACAAACAGGCTTATTTGGGCCCTTGCTAACGGTAGCCCTGACCCGCGATCTGCCTTCGCTGCCCAGCCTCGCTCTGCACTCATCCGAAAATTGTAATCCCTTCTGCCGGGGCCCTGTAATTTGATCAAATAGCATGCACCCTTCCCCAACACTTATTGGCCAATTAAGTCAAGTTCTCACGCAGGGGGTCCAGCTGGCTCGGTGTTATCTGGGGATGAATTGATTGAAGCCATTCCACGTCTATGAACCCTACTTTAATGATGTAGGTGATAATACTTGTAATTCTTCTCAGTCAGGGGACTCGTGGGCACAGCTGTTACCGCAGTAATCCTTGTCCTGATACACTGAAGTACCAGCAAGGCATTAATCTGTCTCTCAGATTCTCCTCCGCCAGGTTTTTTTTTTCCCTCCACCTTTTCCTCACTCGTTCTTGCCTTTGCTTATGTCTTGTAACTAATACTACATCTGTGAAATGTGACACTGAAGGGGGAACAAAAAAAGATGAGGCATAACACGCGGTTGTAGGGGATTAGATGTTAACAATTATGCACCGCTTGCATTCCCCAGTTCTCTTCAGGCCCTGACCACTTTGTTAAGGGGGGAAAAAAAAAAAAAAAAAAGACACCCACCCCTGGCACCTCCCTCCCTTCCTCCAACTAAACCATGACAACTTAAGAAGGATAGATTTAGGAGTGAAAAATCAATAAATACATGTATTAGTTTCAAAGGCAGACATTAACATTCTAAAACAGACTTCTCTTATAATCCAGCCTCTAGCCATTCAGTCAAAATATCAAATTATCATAATGAGGTCTAACTGCATATAAATGCTAAGAATTAAAATCAGAGGCGGAGGTTACACATAATGTGATACATTCTTTATTATAAATTGCACAATATCTCTATATAGGCTCATATCGCCATAGGCTCCTCGCTTAAGATTATAACATTCATTTTCATCACAGCACATTTCATAATTGCTAAATCACCTCGATGACAATAGGAATAAGTGCGAGCATGAGCCCCCCCTCCTCACGCCTTTTGTTTTAAATATTTCCTCATAAAGGTGGAATGCTTTGTCAAAAATTAAAAATACAACAGATGACCTGAATTTTAGGCATATTATGCACAAAAGAGTTGAGCGTGCTCTTAAGAGTGTCGACGTTGTCTTTTAACTCGAGATCAGAGAGTGAGAATTGCATAGGAATTAGTCTGTAACCAGAGCCTCCGTCCCTCCTAACTTCCTCAGTTAGCGATGGGTGAGAAGAGGTTATCTCCAGCTGCTGGGATCTCGACAGGCTCCGTTTTTACTCAGTCAAACCACTGCACTTTCTCCATGTCTGACACACGCACACACGCGCACGCACACAAACAGTAGCTAATAACACGCTCTAAGTCACCATTAGGTCACGATTAGGATCCTCAGGGGTGCGGGGTCAGGGGTTGCCGAAGCCAGTTGGCGTCTGGGACAAATTTATCAAGTGAATGAGATCATGTAGGCCACACTTTAAAGTAGCGTCAACAAGGGCGAACACGTGCAGGCCAGCTACTGCTGGGTCGCACTGACAATGCTCACCTGCCAATGAGGAATGAAGATATTTCCACCACAATTCAATTCATTACACTGCCTTGCTTTTGTGCGTCTCCCTTCAAATGCTTTGCTTGGCATTTACTGTCTGCAGTTATTAAAATAATTTCCACATATTAATGTTCACAAGGCAGAGTATCCATTTATCTATGCCATTAAATTTACATTTCCAACTTCTGTAAAATCTATTTCCCTTAAAGCGATTGTGTCTTGTAGGGAAACATAAAATCTTACATTTTGTATTATGTGTGTAAACTTAAGTATACTGATAGAATTAGCAAATCACTCTGAAAATGCATTGAATAATAATGAATAATACATAACTGCTGAACAAATTAGACTGGTGTGAGCTGCAGCGTGTTAGTGTTAGCTGAATGCCATTAAGGATCTTGATATTAAGGATGAAAAATTGGGTGAGTAAGCAGCACAAGCAGGCTGGATCGGTCTCATGGTAAACAATTTAGCATGGGGGCGTGCAGTAATTACTGCTTTCAGTCTCATTTAGAAAGCTTGTTGGCGCTTGGGAGCATGATGTCACTACAATGCTGGATGCCTTTCTGGATTTGTGATGTGCAGATATGAACAGTGATTTAAGTGACAGGACGTTTGAGCTGTCATGCCAGCTTTGAACACTTCCTACCCCCCTTGTTTTTTTTTTTTTTTGCACCCCTCCTAGACAGTGTGTCACGCCTACTTTTGTCTGAACACATATTGCTCAGTTTAACTGCTACTTTTTTGTCTTACAAATCTGCGTGTGTGTGTGTGTATAGATGGGGGAAGGAGTAGTAAATAATCAGCAGCCTTAAAGTCTCTTTATGTGTTGGACTGATTTAGGGGTTTATTGAGAAATTAAATGTAGAAATGCATTACATACATCTATGTACATACATAGCACATTAGTGAAGCAGTGCTGGTTTGCATGTGTGTTTGTGTGTATGTGTTTGTGTGTGTGTGTGTGTGCGCGCTTGTGACTGCAGGATAAAATAAGCAACAAGCATTTTGGGCTTGTAAACACAACCATAGAGGAGCGTCTGTTGGTTTCTGTCCTTATTATTTTTGGCAGGGTTGCATATGTTCCCTGTGCAGAGCTGAGCTTGATTATCATTCCAATCAGCAGAGGTGGAGAGAGTCACATTAATTTGTAGTAATTAATAGCACTGCTGCATCTGACAGCACATGCTAACGAGACCCTTTGATTGTTTGGATCTCTAAGTGTGCCTCTCCTTGTTTGCATCACCTCGGAGGAATTCGTAATATCAAAGCTTAGCGCTATCTGATACTTGTCAAAATGCAATTTATAAAAGTTTAATTCTTTTATTGATTTAGTTTAGGTTTGATGCCTGCAGTGTCAGCTCCCCTGGTAGAACTTAGTGGATTCAAATGCTTGTCACCAGCTCGGCCTCCTTTTTACTGAGAACAATTGCCATAGGCCAGCCCAACAGGCATGGTTTAATTGCCATTAATTAAAAGCATAAATCTTTTTCTTCAGTTGCTCTCCTCTTAAACAGGGCTTTGCGTATCTTCTTTTTTCCTGTGCTTGTCAGAATCCCTCCTGGCTAGTCAGCCCGCCCACCCCCACCGCCCCATCAACCCCCTCCTCGTCCTCATCCTCCCCCTCCCTCTCTCCCTCCCTCCCTACCTCTCTCCTCTCTGCTCACCAGACGTTTCTGGAATCATTTTTTTTTAGCACACTCCTGCATGATCTGACATGAAGTGCGGGCAGCATGGTGATATTTAGTAAACCGGCTCCCTTCTTTATTGATGTATAATGAGGTCAAATGAATCCCCTCGTACGCATGCTTAGATGGCTCCTTGCCTCAAATCCTTTCTGACAGCGAGTAAAACAGCCGGTGAACACAACGCTGGCTCCCAGAGACATGGTTGTGAAAAAGCAGGATGGAGGAAAAAAAAGAAGAGGCTCTTTTATACCTTGGCAATTTCCCTCCTGTCTAGTCCTTAATTAGACACTTATTACCCTCTGAACAGTACTGCTCTTCTGCTCTAAGCCTCTAATACTGCAAATACTGGATGGTAGAATTAACATGAATGCCAGATTTATTATCAAATGACAGCACTATTTACTCAAAAAAAAAGAAAAGAAAAAAAAACATGGTTTGCAATTTTTTTTTTTTTGTCAAACATTGCAGTCTTTCATACAACTTCAGTTTGAACTGTGCTACATTGGTTGCATGTTGGTTGGTATTTGGCATCACTCAAAGGGCAATACATCATTGTTTAAAAAGGGATCAGTGGCATCTGAAATTATCGGTTGTGTCAAAACAATTCAGTTCCCATTCATTGCCAAGCCTCGTCCCCTCGCCCTCAGTCCAGCACCCCCTGCTCCTGGGTGGCCGTGTCACCGTCAGCGGCTCATTGCAGCCCTACGCCCGTTTATGCATATTAGCTTTTTTTTTTTTTTTTTTTTTTTTGCTGCATCTGCCAGCATTCGCAGCCATTCCCCGGCACAGCTGCATACATAGTCTGGGCTGAGCCTTCCCAGGCCTTATTAAAGCCAAGAGAGTGTTTCAGTTCAGGGTCATTGAAAGAGTGCAGCACATAAATATGTTAGGGCAGCACTATCAGCCGCTCAGTTTACTGGGGGTGATCGATGATGGTCCCAGTACACTTGCCCAACAAACATCTTAAGCGGATGCGGTTTTTGCTTAATTGGGAGCTTTGCAGCTCAGATTCCAACTTATTTGATGTTGATGATGGAGCCCCAGGAAAGCTGTGAGATTCTTGTAAACTAAATGTGTATGTGCGCTGTCTTCTTTCATACGCTGGTCAGAACTGTTACCCGTCAGTTTGACCTGCATAGTTTCCCTGCTTCTTCTTGGGGAGTGTGAACACGCACACACACATACATACACACATGCCCTGAGCTCATTTTTAATCCTCGCAGCTCACTGTGAAGGCAGGAGGAAGTTCCAATTAAAATTAAAATAAGCTCTTTTAACGGTCTCTTAAATTGACAACTGAACAATGATTTTCGAATTGGTATCTGTCAAAGGTCTCGGAAAATCCTCAGTTGATAGGGCCCAACGCATCCAATTAGTAGCAGAGTAGGGCCTCAGCCAGTAATGATTTCCAGGTCCCTTAAGATGTGGCGCGGACACTTATTGCAAATTACTGACAAAGAGCCCTGCTGTATTGATGAGGGGGAGAACAGCCAAGTCTCTGTGTTCCCATCAGGTGGACGAGCACCGAGAGGGGCCTGAAGATGAGCCCGGGTGTCTCTCTCTCCCTCTCTCTCCCTCTCTGCAACAGTAATGTGGCCTCGCTGTGTAGCGAATATATAGCCCCCCTGCTGACACGGACTCTGAGAGACCAGCCTCTCTTGACATGAGCCTCAGCTCAGGGAAAATGCTAATGCTAACATGAGGGAGGTGTCAGGAGTGGATCGTCAATATTGTCTGCAAGTTTACTGCCCTCTTCTAATTATAGCTCCTATCTCTCAGGGCCGCAGGAGGCTGCAGGGCAGCTCCTTAATTGAGCTGAGGTAGATTTCCTTCCCTATCATAGTCAGGGCCCCATTGTTTACAGTCCTTGAAACTGATTGAAAGGAATCAAAAGATTCATGGAGATGTGATTCAGCACAGAATATATTTGGTATGCGGGAAGAATGAATAAAGGAGGATGATTCTTGCTGGTCAGGTAGGGATTTAGATTTGAAGGCCATGCTATAGCCAGAGGTCATATCATTTATTCTAAGCATCGATGTCTCTGGAATACTGTATGTGCTGTGTTTTGCTTTCTGCGTTTTATTGCAGGCCTGTACCAGAGGGGCAAATAAGAGCAGCCTCTATGACAGTCTAGCAACTAGTGCTGTTCACCTCAATTATGGGAGTTAATGAATAGATAATCACACTTTGCATTTAGATTCGCTGCTTGTGTAGTGTTATTGCAGCGCACATTTCCTCCACCGTCTCTGGGGAGCATTGCTGCAGGTCCACAAAGCTCTCAGGCCATGTTAAGTCCCCAGATGTTTGCACCAGTCTGAGGCTTCCATCCTGCTGTAGGCTCATTAAAGAAGGTGCTGACCCTGATGACCTGAGCCTGCTTGCATTGGGTAAGAAAGGACTGCTCCATACTCCATGCTTCAGGGTCAAATGGTTTGTAGTTTGTAGTTTCCTCTAGTTAGATGTTTGTTGCAAATGACTGTTGAGAAGTGGGAGGGTCCTTGGCTGATAGCAGAGGTACCTCAGGCGGCGTAGGGGGGGGGGTTTGGGATGTTTTTGACATAATGCTCAAGGAGATGATTGCACTTCCATCTGCCTGAGTGCTTCTTTTGAATACAGTACGAGCCGGCTGTTGATTGGTGATTAACACCGTGCCGCTGTTTATCTTCATTTTATTGCAGAAATATTTGATTTTCAGCACCTGATCTGTGTCTGCTCATTGTCTGTGCCGTTGTAATCCCCACTAAACTTGTAGCCCTCTGCACGTCTGTGTTCCTTTAAGATGAGAGAGGCTTTGATTTCCCCCATCTTTGTGTCACACTGACTGGCATACTATTTGACAGGTGGAGTTAAAATAGAGAAAATTGTGGATGAAAATTCGTCAGTCTCAATCTCTTGCCCTGGGCTGTAGGCAGCAGAGACAGAAGCCCACTGCTTTGTGTCAAATGTTTATCAAAGGGCCTGATTAAATTGCTGTGTTCAGGGTAACAGCCTAATAGAAAAAAAAACTGAAATCCCTATACCTTGGCAAGCAGTCCTTGTATGATTGTGTACAGAATAAAAGCAGAGGATGTTGAGGTGCCAGAAGAAACCTCTGACCAGCCAACTGTAAAGGAGGTTGGAATATCATATGCCCTTTGTTGTCGCACAAAAAGAGACGCAGACCCTGAGATCTGTTGTTGTTCTCACTTTCCTCAGTCTTCTCAATCATTCTTTTTTTCTCTTTATTGCTGGAGGAAATAAACCTGCCCCCTTTTGCTGAGGCTGGCTAGCTTCCCCTGGCCATTCCTCTCTGTTTTGTTTCAAAAGGGCAAGGCTCTTGAGCCTGAGCAGTTTGCCCTGCAGTCCCACGCCAGGGGCAATGCTTGCCTCAGCTGCTTCATCACCGGGGGACTGGGCTAACGTCTCCTGACTGCACTTAGCTGTGTTTCTCTGATACGGTCATATCACATCAGCATGGGCACATGTGACATTGCATCTCCTCCTAACTTTAACCAGTTTGTTGCCATCCACGGTCTTCCCACTTTTATCTTCCCCTCTTTGAATGATGTTATGATTTGTTGCAATATTTTCTGGCAGCGCCGCTGCCACACGTTTGTGTCGGATAACAGGGCCTATTACAAGATCTCTCGATCTGGCCAGTTTCCCCTACAGGAGACAGAGCTAGGCCTCTCCCTCCCAGTTTTTTTCATCCTTACCCTCACATTTGAATTTCTAGATAATAGGCTTTGACTTCTGGCTGCACGTTTATGGGTCTTTTCATGTTATCAGCTTAGCTCATAGCGTGGAGCTGAAGAACACAGACTCCTAGTGACAGGCCAGCCAGTCAGCAAGCGAGCCTGTCAGGATCTCTCATACACTAATGATTTCCCTTTAGTCTATTTTCTGTCTCATTGGCCGTTTCCTTCAAAAACAAAATTGCTCATTTAAATTCTCATGCCTGGGGCATTTTGGTCTTCAAATATTGTTGGAAAGTGAAAGGATTAGGCAAAATATGCTTTTTTAAAATGTTAATATATTTTCTGGTTCACTTTCTCCTCTGAGGCCAATTAGGGAATTTCTGCTGGCTGCATTAATGTCAAACTGACATCCCCAGCTATAATTACACTGTGCTTGAAACCTAACTTTCACTTGTGGGTAGATGAGTGTGCCTTGCAGTGACACAGAGACTCGCTCTGCCAGCTTTTGATCATTTAATCATTGCTTGCTTTCTTTCACTCTTTCCTCCCTTGCTTGCTGGTGATTTCACCTTTTATTCTTTCTGTTGCAAAATGCAGCGTTGTGTTTCATTATTCACCGCCGCACTTTGCTGGGTTCATTAGTGACATCATGCCTCCACTTTGCCTACTCACAATAACACGAGGAGAATGGGATGGCGTAGATGCCATATGTACATTGTTTACTCGCTTGACTTGGGATTTACATTGTGTTGTTAGTGTTGTGTTTTTTTTTTCCTCTTCTTAACAGTGCAGGGTTAAAGTGTGTGCTGTCAGGAATTGAAGGATGGATAATGTGTGGCACAAATGCACCATGTCTTTGCCTCCTTATGCCGCAGCTCTGTGACAAGACGAGGGAGACGCTTAACGATGGTCAGTGTGTTTCCCATGAATATAACCACAAAGTGCATCTCAAGCCATATGGCAGATTCCACTTGTGGTTTGGTCGCTTTCTTTAGAAACCATATTTAACTTGGTGGTTAAATCTCTACAAGAAAACCATAAACATTGATACTAAATAATCAAGTTTAGTTTGCTCCAATAGCTTCTCTGTGATTTCTGCACTTACATGAAGCCATTTTAACTATTATGTACTCAGAATTAGAAAAATTGTATGGGATGCCTTTGGGATTACCTTGTGTTCCTGAAAGCTTTTAGGGGGTTTGATTATATTCAGAATTATCAGGCATCCCAATTTCTCCCTATAAAACAGAGGTGTGGACACCTGCACCGCTGAGCAACATGTAGCCAAACTTCACCACTGATCTGAGGTTTCAAGCTGATTGCAGACACCAAATGTTGCCCCCCGACGAAAGCGGAGCCGCAGCCCCTCTCCATTTAGCCTCCAACAGCTTGACAATTGTGATGCCAATCAACTTAATGACCCAGTGATTGTTTTGAATTTGCATTACCCCATGTTGGACACCATCAATCTGTTACAGTATGTGCTGTTTATGGCTCTGGGGAGAAGAAGAAAAAAAAATCACACAGCACAGTTTGACAAAGTGCACAAGCTTCCTTGGCTATTCGTAATGTCCATTGGTCACCCCAACCACCCCCCTCCCCTCTGTCTTTTCCCCTCGCCTCACTCTGTTTGCATTGTTTTACCCTTTTGCTTGGACTTCAGGTAATAGGAAATGGCACTGACCCCTCCTGATCCCCCCGATTACCTTCGTGAAGCGTGAGTGTGGTATGGAATCACACATCAGGAGACGAGTTGTAATTATTTTTGCGATGCCATCAGCATGGATCAATCACTCAGGGAGGCTGCTAGTGGAACGCCGCTCGCAGCCATGGATGGAGCCAGCAGCGACCCTCTTTGACTGACAGCTTTGGTAATTAAGTGATTGTATAGACCCCTCTGACTGTTATAACAACCTTGTCAGGGCCAGTCTGCGTTTGGAACACACTCAAATCAATGTGTTCTCCACTCCCTGAGCATTTCTCATCATGTACCTCAGTGGGGTTGGGGGGGTTGGGGGG
>CM076656.1:12996954-13046665 GCA_038496675.1 Rachycentron canadum | reverse complement strand
GGGGGGGGGGGGGGGGGGACCAAACACAATCCTGTGCAGTGACATTGCTTTCCTTGAATATTTGTCATGGCAGCATTACAAAAAAATACACTTAACACAATGGTGCGTGATTTTTAGGATATTTTATTATCATAACAGCCCAGAAATGTTAACGCCCATTGTGCTAACCCTCGATGAATAAAACTGGATTCCCTATCCCTTCTGTTTTATCATATCTCAAATTGCACGGCATAATAATAATAATAATAATAATAATAATAATAATAATGCTAACCTGCACTTCAAATTGAACTTGAATGTCACATGTTTCATTACTGCGCAAGTTGAAATGACGTTTAGAGGTTGGAATAATGCATAATACGTCCGTCCTAAATGTCAGATCGCTCTCACGCTGCAACCTTTAATTCCAAAGCAGCTGGGATATAATTTTGTGTCGAAATCTGTTTCCCATCATCACACCATCTTAGCCTTTCTCCATCACACTGAAATGAAAAATGTTATCCGTTTGCCAGAGGAGGAGTAGCTTGTCCTGCATGTGTAATCTGATCACTAATATACTTGTAAAAGAGAGTAACTGGTGTAAATGTCCCCTCAACTATTCCAACATCCACCACACTAATGGTTCTGCAGGACACAAAATCATCCTTTAAAAGGGTTTAATACACAACTCTGAGCATGTAAGTATATTTCTTCCTATGCCTCCATATTTATGATTATGGACTATTATTACATTATGTTTAATAATTATAATATCACAGCAGTTGCATATATTTATTTTGATTATTAAATGAAAATTTATCAATAATTAGGTTTTCTCTCATCATGGTAACTGAGCTGTGTCACACTGCTCTTTATGAAGTGAAGACCGAACCTTCAAGCTCAACGGTTTGAAACATGAAACGTGATTAAATCTAAACTTTGTTATCAGCCATTTATTAACTGTTAATACAACAGTAAAGGATGCGTCATAGACGCTTTGACCTCTGCTATATATATATTATTAAACATAAAATGCTTTTATCTTGGACAACAACCACATTACAGTGTGTTTATACACTGAAACTGCTAAAGAGGTTAAGTTAAATTGTTTACGAAAGTTTAAGTGATTTTTGTTAAATGATAAATGATTGTTGAAGCTAATGTGTAAAAATATTTAATGTGAGGAAGATGGTATACAACTTTGTGGTATTGTTTTATGGGTGTTTATTATTATATTTCACAACATACCCAGAAAATCACGTCCCATAGGTCTAACATAATCTGAACTACCTGATGTGTCCCTGTTCCTTGGTGGGAACAACTACATCCAGAGCTTCATTCCTCCTGATCAGAGGTCTAAGTTGTGCAAACTGTTGCCTTATTTATAACACAATATAGTTTGCATGTAACATTCAAGTTGTTAGTTATTTTCTTGTATGAGTTATTATTGTTAATTATAACAGCACTGTGTAAACAATTAATATTGTGGGTTTTTTTTTTTTTTTTTTTTATGTTGACCTGTGACCCATTTGCATGAATAGATGCTTTGGAGCTGCTGTTCAGCCGCAGGAAGTGACACGTAACAAGTGCAGACAGTTAAAATTGTTGACTGGGCCACATTCAGAGAATAAACCATGATCAACTCTTTTACAGTGTGAGACTAAAGAGACATGTTGTTCCGTGTTAGGCCTGAAATCTTCGCATCTGTTTTCTGAGCAGAACATCTAAAAGAAAGATCATTTTTCCTAGTGTCGTCAGAAGATGCTTTCACAGAATTTTATTTCAGGACGTGGTCAGAGACCACTGAGTGCTCATCAGAAGCCCTTTTGATTTAAACTGTAATTCTCTGGAGCAACGTGTCTGTGCTGATAGCTAAGACATTTTAATTCTCTCTGAACTTCTGTGTCAGCTGTTGGAAGATCACTGGAGCTTTTTGAAGTACTGTAACTCACCCAGTTACCTTCCCTGTTTTCACCTGTTCTCCTCCAAACCATACATTCTCTATTGGCTCGTCATGACCTCTCTGGAATATCATAAACACACACACAAACACACAAAGATTAAGGGTGTGATATTTGCTGAAGCCAGATACTTCTAAATTCTGGGAATAGATGATACAAGAGGTTTTTTTTTTTTTTTTTTTTTTTTTCTCCTCCCAGAAGTAAGTCATCATTGCAACAGACTGATTTGCACCAACATGGTTCTAGGATTTTTAAGGATTTGATTTTTGGGATTGTGAAGAATCCAGAAGGCTGCTGGAGGTTTGACAGCTACATCCATTCATCCTATATCCTGAATGGGCAAATAAACATTTAGCCTGTTTAGCCTTTAGTAAATGCAGTTCTCCTACTTTATCTGTTGACTCACACTCAGAAGTGACAACAGGATGATATAGGTTTGATTAGTCACGGTGATCTTATGACTTTTGAGTAACTAGAAATCATACATACTTTAGTTGGCTTTAAATCAATATCATTGACCATCTGACCGCCTGTGAAGGACAGTCAGGCAAGGATGAGATGCTCAGTTACGCTTCACTCTTCACATTCTCACATCAGTGTGAACAGATAACAATTTACCAAATTAGTCAAATTTAGCTCACTCTCATTTTAAATGCAAACATTTGCTTGCAAGTTGTTAAAGTGAATAAACAAATAATGGTAAATCTGCAGCAATAAAATGATCTCACATGCCCATAAGTGTAATTCCTCAAAATGTAACTCCTCCCTCCAAGTCGTTAAGTTGCAACTTTTTGTTACACTTTCATTTGAAGATAGAAGCTGCATAAATTGCAGTTTCAGCTTCTTGCTGTGTCCTGCTTGTAAGTGACTGGTGCAATTTTAAAAAGAAAAAAAAATTACAATTGTGTGAAATTGTCAAATGAAAATATATATTTTTTTTTTAAAAAAACAAAAAACTGTCAATATACAAATGACAGATATTTTCCCTACTTGCTTCTGTGAGTCCAACCCACACACGCACGACCTCTCATTTGCTGGATGCTGCTTTTTATGACGTTGGTCAGCAGCCGCAAACCTCTTTTACTCTTCAATCTTCATTTAAAAAAAAAAAAAAAAACTTTAAACAAAAAAAAAAAAAACACACACAAAAACCCCCAGCCTCTTCCACCCCTCTCTCGCCCTCTGTCTCTCTGCGCATCCTCGGCTGCTGCAGCCTCTTCCCCCCGCAGTGACTGGCGCTCTAAGTGCGGGGCGTCTCTTCGTAAACGCTGCAACTGTGCAACCCAAAGGTCGCCAGCGGTGAAGTGACAGCTACAACACGCGAAGCCGCCCGGAGAATCAATATGGTGCCAGCCACGATCACACTGTCCCATCATCGACCATCAGCTGAGGCCAATAAGACGATATCCTAACTGGTAGCGTTCAATTGGCTCCTGCGGTGCCTTAAAGCCAATAAAGCGATTGATTGCTCCTGTTTGCTGCCGGTGAACAGCGCGCGCATTGACTGACATGTTTAAGCATCGCTTTGATCTGAGCTGAGCGATTTGTAGGGAATAAGGTTCGAGAGAAGGCCCGGTAACGGGCTGCGTGTGGACACGATGCTCCAATTGTCTCTGCACATGCCGAGATAATGGCTTTTCTGTAGTTGCGGCGTGTTGCTTCTTCTGATCCTGTTTCTGCGCTTTGTTTGTTAAGATGGAGCTGCAGCCATGTCTGGCTGGTTAATGAATATTTGACGTCCCTATTAATTTAGTATTAACGTGTGTGTGTGTGTGTGTGTGTGTGTGTTGGGGGGGGGATTAAATGGCAGCTGAGGCCTCGGTTTGCTCATGAACTTCAGTGCTGCGGTCTGGTCTCTTTGTCGCCGCCTTGTGCTCAAACTTTGCCTGCATGAGAGGAAGAGGAGGAGGAGGAGGCTGCTGCACAGATTTACACTGTTAGACCAATAAAACAGCACTGCATGTAAAAACATTTCATTAAAAGATAATAAATTCATTCATTATTTTAATAACTCTCTTTTTTTCCCTTTAATTAAAATGACCGGGCCCCATTTAAATCTGACTCATAAATCTGCTTTAAAGAAAATGACAGTAAATGTTCCAAAAACTGTTAATAAGAGATTGCTTAAAAAATTGACTTATTTATAAAAGTTGAACGAATAATCCACGAGAAGGGAGTTTAAAAACCGGACACATGCCAAGTCGTTTTGTAATAAAGTGAAATGGCCTATTTTGTTTTTAGATTTCATCTTTAAAAACCTAGATTTCTTCAGAATGTGCATCATGCAAAGAGCAATGAAACGGACATAAAGTGAATACACAATAAATACGTCGCCTTTTAATCGATAAAAGGAGAATTCCCGGGTAAATTTAATTTTTTAAAACGAGCAATTAAATTAAGAACAAACCTACAGATCCGGGTTTGTGGACAAGCGTGAACAGCAGCACAACATCTTCACCCGCCTCACATCAATAACCATCATCAGCACCGTCTGCATTATCAAACCTGCTGGAGGAGAGGGGGGGAAATGATATAATAAAAGATTTAAAAAAAAAAGAAAACAACCCCCCCCCCTCCATGAGACATCCCCAAATTCCAGGAGGGGTGTGTGTGTATATATATATATATTTTTTAAAAAAGTGCGGAGGTTGTATCCATCTGAGAGAAACAACTCACGTCCGACAGTAAAAATGTGGGGCAGGAGCACACGATCACCTTCTCTGTGAGAGGTGGCATTTCCCACGAACAGGCATCATCCAGAGGAGCGAGCGAGCGCACGCAGGGCTGCAGACTGTGGCTCTGTCAGCTGAGCGCGCCGCGCACTTTCCCTCCATTATCCTCCAAGTCCAAGAGTCGGGGGGTGGAAAGAGGAAGAAGAGAGAGGAGGAGAAAAAAAAAAAAAGTGCTGAATTCCTACTACCTTTGAACGCTCATTAGCACCTCATAATTACTTTACTAATTAGGATGACATGGTTATTAACAAGACGCGCTGTCATGACAGTCACCACCACTCCTCCCCATTCCTAAATATGTCGACCTCGCGGCTCTCAGATTATATCCATAACGATGGATGCCATCCGTGACACCGCAGCCGGTTATCAGGGCGCGACCATGGCCTGGTTTTTGAAGAATAACCTTTTTTTTTTCTTTTTTCTTTTTTTTTTTTAAACAAACAAAAGGGGGAAAAAAAGATTTTTCAATTCAAAACCAGGTTTGAAAAACAAGTCAAAGTTAAAGCGACTTCTTGCAGCAGTTGAGCCCCCCCCTTTTTTTCTTTTTTTTTTTTTCAAAATCCCTCACACTTTATCATCTTTGAAAACTCGAACAAGACAAATTCCAGGAAAATAAAAACACTTCAACGATAAAGAAAACGTTTATAATTTATCCTACCATAGTGCCGGAGCTGCTGCACTGCCACTGTGGATTGTTTTTTTTTTTTTTTTTTGTTTGTTTTGCTTTTTAGTTAGACTTTTCAAATTATTTAGTGCTCTGAAATGTTTCTCTCTCTCTCTCTCTCTCTCTCTCTCTTTTTAATTTTCCACTTTCTCAGTCTTTTCTGCCTCAGCTAAGATGTTTCATATAAAATCTATCCAGCATGGCCTTAAAGCACATGGATGTTTTTTTTTATTCCTTTTTTTTTTTTTTTTTTTTTTAAGAGCTATATTAGAATTAAACTCAATTCAATGGTTGGCTTGAACTGTCTAGATAAAGAAACAACTTCCTGATTGGTGAGGTGCCGGAGCCGGTCAGGATGTAAGCCAATGGCAGCGGAGAAAGGTGGTGTTGGTGGTGGGGGTAGGAGGGGGTGGGCTGGGGGGGAGGCGAGAGGGAGAGAAAAGGCGTCGAGTGTTTATTATAAAGGAGAAAATATTAATTCCCCCTCGCCGTGGGCCGTGACGTCAGTATAGGAAGTCATTGTAGAGCAACACTGGAGCGATTAGCAGCAAAAAGGGGGAGCCTGATGTCGAGGAGTCAGCCCTATGTATATCTCTCTATACGCCTCAACTTTTAACACAAAGTTCAATATCCAAACACAAAAAGGGACGTGGACTACGCAGACCCACACTTTGCTTTTCCGCATTTTCACTGAATGTAACATCTTGGACCATAGGCTGTCTGAGCCGCTTGTAAACGTGGATTTTGTTCCTCTCCTGGGTTTATTTGTCAACTATTTTCTTTTTTCCTTTTTTTTTTTTTTTTTGTTTTTGTTTTTTTTTTGTTTTTTTTTGTTTTTTGTTTTTTTTTTGTTTTGTTTTTGCAACTCCGAGTTCATTTTGCTGACTTTCTTCTTTCTGATTTGCACCGGAAGAGAAGCATCTCACTGTTGTTATGAAGACTTCTTCACTGCTTTCTTAATATGGAAGGATCCAGCGGGTCGAGCTTTGGGATAGACACTATTTTATCCAGCGCCTCTAACTCTGGTAACCCCGTGCTAATGAACGGAGATTTTCGGCTCGGCGACAGCAGGACAGCGGATTTCAGGAGCCAGGCAACCCCTTCACCATGCTCGGAGATAGACACTGTGGGAACAGCCCCCTCGTCCCCCATCTCGGTCACCATGGAGCACGCCGCCGATCCGCATCTGGTCCAGGACAGCCTTCAGCATCACCACCATCACCACAACCAGCCGCAGAGTTTGCCGCTGTCGCCTCAGCAGCAGCCGCTCGCCGGGGCCGGCTGCGCCCCGAGGACTGCCACCTCCTCGTTCTTAATCAAAGACATTTTGGGCGACAGCAAACCGCTGGCAGCCTGCGCACCTTACAGCACCAGTGTATCCTCACCCCATCACACGCCAAAACCAGAAAGTGCCACGGCTCCAGACGGCTTCAGGCCCAAGTTGGAACAAGACGAGAGCAGAAGCAAGTTGGACAAAAGAGACGACATTCAAAGTGAAATGAAATGCAACGGTAAGAAGAAAGAGCAGTATCATTTACCCCAGGTCATGTAGGCTGGATGTTGTAGGTGCTGCCTTTAATAGAAATGAAAGTTGAGATGAGGTATTAAAGGCTACAAATGTAGCCAACAAAAACAAATCCAGCCAGACCAAAGGTAATGTAATTAACAGACATTAATAATAATGCTAATAATAGTAACAATAATTACTCTCTACAGTCGCTTTCTTTGTCTTAGTTCCATCTTCCTTTATTAGTCTAATAGATGTGAAAACAGATGTAAGCCTGGTGATGTTCCCTGTGCGCGGGGCCTCCCTAGTGGGTCAATTAGAGAGATTATTGTTCTTCCTAGAGGGGGGATCACGGTGCACTGAAAAACAGCTACAAATAGAGATGGATTGACATATTGATTTCTCGTTTTCTGGAGGAAAAGAAGCAAAAAAAAAAAAGAAAAAAAGAGAGAGAAAAACTTCAGGTGACAAATAGGCTGCAGACAAATGTCTTTTATTGCGCCTCTGCCACACGTGTCTGCGTTCATCACTTTGAGCAGGTGTCTGAACAAGTTGGTGAAAGTTTGACTGGAAAGCATGGAGACTGATCCCCCCCCCCCACACACACACACACACATACTCTCCGCGTCGGTTGTTGTTGGATTATGTCTGTTTATTTGATGGGATCGGTGTTGAAAATGAGGCTGATGATTTTTTTTTTTTTTTTTTTAATTCGGACGCTCATAGAAATATTTTCCCGAGCCGCCTAAAGGCCCAATGGTTCATGTTTAACTTCATCCGCATTGTTCTGTTTAGGGACTAAAGAAGAGGGCGACCGGGAAATCTCCAGTAGCAGAGAGAGTCCACCGGTGCGCACGAAAAAACCTCGCAAAGCACGGACAGCCTTTACCGACCACCAGCTGAACCAGCTGGAGAGGAGCTTTGAGCGACAAAAATACCTCAGCGTGCAGGACCGCATGGACCTGGCCGCGGCTCTCAACCTGACAGACACACAAGTCAAGACCTGGTACCAAAACAGACGGTAGGCAACACGACAAACACACACACACACACACACAGGACAAATTACACTGGGGCCACAGCAGCACGTTGCCTCGATACTGTATGAAACACAAAACGTATAAAAACCCAACCGGAGCCACATCCAGTCACCTCAGGAATTATTTAAGCATGTGGTGGGAATTCGTGTAAATGTAAAAACCTTCCCACTGTCACATTCATCCGTAATTTTACTTTATTAGAGTTGCTGAATTTATTATTTTCAGCTTTTCAATTTCACATGTTTTGACAGGCCTTTATTTTGGCAGCACTCTCACCCACCATTCTTTACCTATAGAAACCCAGTGGGTAATTACACAGATGAAAAGCAGGGGGGGACTTTTCTTGTGGTCCCAGATGGTCTGATGATTAAAACAAAACAAAAAACAACAACAACAAAAAAAACAAAGAAAAACTCTTGATTTTATTTGCTGAATGAATGAAGCTGTACACCTCTGAGGCTGACAACACAACACATTCACAATCAAGTCCTACATGTCATGTCAAGATGCTTTTTTGCAGGAAACAACTGACAGTGCAGATTTTCTGAAAATTTCCATTTTTGTTAAAAGGTTTTGTTGCACTTTTTATTATTTTTTTTTATTATTTTTATTTTTGCATCTGTTGATTTACAGCTTCGTTAAGACCCATTGTTCACTGTATATTTAAGCAGTGAGTTAACCAAAGGAGATATTTCATTTCTGAATATACCATTTTTTTTCTTGCAGTGGCCTGTTATTAATATGCTATTCCTTTAAAAGGACCTTTTCCTTATAAATTCCTGTAACTTCAAAATAAAGGTTTATCTGAAAACTTTACAGAGCACATTTACTCGGTTTTGCCGGCTTTTGTGCAGGTGTGAGAAAAGTCGGCTCAGATAGGTCTGGATTAAGGATACCACTGTCTTGATGTTTCCTTTTTGCCTAATTAAACCTGAACCCCGAACCATATTACTGCCTGCAATAATTAGGCCCCTGCATAGCAATTAAAGGGGCGTTTGGGGAATTAGTAAGAGAGCGAAGTGATTAAATAATTCATCTGTTGTATTTTGATCTGATTTCCAGGACGAAGTGGAAGAGGCAAACAGCGGTCGGATTAGAGCTCTTGGCTGAAGCAGGAAACTACTCGGCCTTACAGAGAATGTTCCCGTCGCCCTATTTCTACCACCCGAGCCTGCTGGGCACCGTGGACAGCACGACGGCAGCCGCGGCGGCCGCAGCCATGTACAGCAGTATGTACCGGACTCCTTCCACGCCGCATCCCAGCCTCCAGAGACCTCTTGTCCCGAGGGTGCTCATTCATGGCCTTGGGCCGGGGGGGCAACCGGCACTAAACCCCCTGTCTAACCCCATGCCCGGCACACCGCACCCGCGATAAAACACGAAATAAGACGAGAAAAGACGATGACCAGCGAAAAAACAAAACAAAACAAACAAACAAAAAAAACCTGGTTGGACACGTGATGTGAGTAACTGCATCGGAACCACATTGCAGGACTTTTTCTCCCCTCAAAAAGACACATTTAAAGACATTTTACAGAAGTAAAGGAGGTATTTAATATAGGCCCAAATAGCCTAAACCCAGTCCTAAAGACTCTCTGTCCGGGCCGAGACAGACCACGAGGACTGCTCATGTCTGATTGTTTGTTTGTCTTTTGTACAAATACACTTACATTAGCAAATAAACTTATAAAGTTTATTAGATGGAGAAGAACGGAATGAATAAAGAAGTAATGATACTAATTGAGTTGCAGATGCTTCTATTGAAACTTGAGTCCAAATTCCATATAAAAAAAAAAAAAAAAAAAGGAAAAAAAAAAGAGCAAAACTTTATACAACAGGAAAAGAAACTGAAAAATCTAGACGCTATTTTAACCAAATCATGAATTTATCGACGCCATATTATGGATTATAAACTGGGTACCGGGTGAGCACTTTTGTCAAAATAGTGCCATAGCAATTAAATCTTATTTTCTAACTGATAAAAATGGTTGACGTGTATTTAGTGGGTTTTAATTTGACAAGAGGTTTTTTGTTTTTTTTTGGATACAGATAATGCCTTTGACCTATAACACACTTCATCTCAGTTCGCCCCCCCCCCCCCCCCCCTTATTTTTTTTGGATGACATAATTTTTTATGACATAAATGGATCAACGTAAATAATTTGTTATATGGCATATGGTCTTTGAATTGAAGGATATTTAATTTGGTCTCTATCTAGTGATCACCGACTGGAGGTCAGTCTCCACGCCTTTATATTTATGTTTACCAGCACATATACATATGGATGCGCAGCAGCTGATTGGTGGTGGGATGAATGGTTTTGATGAGTCGGGTACACTGGGAATGTGGCCTTGGCTTAGCAGCTGTTCCCTGGGAGCACAGCAGACAATAAGCCTGAATTTCTCAGTGTGAGCGATCAGGCGCAGGATCAGGAGAAGAAATCTGCAAGGAAGAAACAAAAAAACAACAAAACAAAAAAAAAAAAAGAAAAAGAAAAAAGAAAACTGCTGATAATCGGCTCATTCTCAATAATCACCAGTAACTGTTTGAGTCAACTTGTTTGAGCAAGGGAGGAATCTCACTGAACATTGTGGTGTTTTTCCGCCGTCGTTTTAAATTTGTTTTTTTTATTCTTTATTTTCGCATCATTTTTTTTAAACATCTTTTGCATTTTGCACCATCTTTCCAGAAGAAATCCATTTTTTAATCTTTATGTTTTTGCAGCAGTCTGAATTAGGATTCCCTGTGATCCTCGGCCTCACCACCCCACCACCCTCCGCTTCTGCTTCTGTACTGCGGCAAGATGCTGGTCCAGGAGCAAAACTGAACAAACACAAGCCGGGTTATGAAATTAAATGTTACGAAAATACTTAGATTTTTCTTTAGCCTCCTCTAAGCGCGCAGCCCCGGAGGATCAGCCGAGGAGGTTCTCCGTGTGAATTAGCGCCTCGGGGCTCGTTTGTTTGGGTTTCTGCTTCTTACTCTCAGCTAATTTGACCTTTTGCTGCGCGGCTCTGCACACATATACACATCATTTATTTTATTTTATTTTATTTTTAAATTATTATTATTATTTTTTTTTTAGTGCCGACACAAATTTCGCGCACCTGATTATTATTATTACTTTTTTTTTTTATTCTGGTCATATTATAGAGAACAACGCAACTATAATATGACACGGAACCGCATAGACCGGTGCACAGGCCTGCAGGCAGACACATGTGACGGCACCGTCACTTCAGCAGTGGAAGCAGTAAACACGGGCTTAAGTTTAGCTGCTCCTTAATACTTTGAACACGTGTTAATGATGCCTGTTTAAGCCGCCTGCCTGTCGTTCTCTGCAGCGGCACTTCTCTCAGCCATTTAGTGGAAACCAGCCGCGCTGCTTTCGCCTGTCTGCAGCCCGCCTTTCGCTCCACGGACGGGAGCCTTTAAAGGACATATGGACATACTGAAACGCGTTTCCTCCCCCATGTAACCAAACTGCTTAAGACGGCGCCAGAATTGTCGTTGGCTCGAGTTTTCGCGGCGCAATTCCGGCCGCGCCGCTCCTACAGAGTAATTACACTAAATACAATATCCATTCTCATTAAATCTTATTATTAAAAAAAAAAAAAATGATAACAGACACCAGGGTGCAGGGGTAGAGGCGTTTGGAGAGCAGGCTGGTGGAGGGTGAATCGCTCCCTTCTTGGCCTTGTAAGCAATGGGAGGTGGTTGCGAAAACAGCCCTGGCCTATATCACCAATGTTGAAAAATATTAGCCTACCATATTGACCCAACAGCTTCAGCCCATTACAGCAGTATAGTGCCGATGCATGTTGTTCATATGCATGACTTCTACAGCATTATTTATTTATTGCCCTCTGCGGGTGGGTGGTGGTGGTGGTGGGGGTGTCGGCGGTTGTGCGGGCTGCTCCAATTCATTAATAATCGCCGAAGCCATACAGCAGCAGTGAATTAATGGCCTGCTCCCACCTCATACTACCTGCTAATTTGGGGCGTTGCTCCACAGTCAGCTTATTGTATTTATATATATATATATATATGTTATTTTCGTTCAGTAAATCCGGCGAATTTACAACAACAAACAAAGCAGCAGAAATCTCTCCCAGTCACTTTAAACTGGGCCACAGTGAGTCTGAGTTAAACTGGCACCATGACGCTGACTGGCATGATCTGCATTAGTTATGGATTCAGTCAGTTGCAGGAGGGATGTGGAATTATTCCTATTCTTATTATGCTTTTCAATTTCTGAAATTCGAGGTTGATTTTGACCAATAGAATGTGGACGCATTTTTTATTTTTATTATTTTTATTTTATTTTTTTACACATCTTGAAAAAAAAGAAGAAAATGAAGTATCATTATTATTATTATTGGGGCTAAAACTGTGTGAATTCGCGGCTGAGGCCAAACTGAGTTCTGGTGAAGATGAGCAATACTTGAGAAAACACAATCACTGGTGGAAAAAAAAAAAGAAGAAAAAAAAGTGCAGCAGACTTGAATAAAGAGGATTAGGTCTTTCTTTTACGTGGCGCATATTATCCAGAACAGATGGGCTTTAGAGAGTCGTTTTCTTCTTCTTCTTGCCTCAAGGAACCTTGTTGGGCACTTTAATTGCCACTTTTTCCAACTGATGTAATGGTGGAATATCTTTTTCATTACAATAATGAGGTAACACTTGCTCTCCTTGGCCTCTCATTATCACATCTCCTACATCACTCACTAAACACAATTTTAACCCCACCCCCTTCCCCAAAAATCTTCGCGCTAACTTCTCCTATACATCTTGTACACTATTATCAACAGCTGCTGTCGACCGTTCCCATGGCTGACTGTGTTGATGCGGTCCTTTTCATTAGGAGCCTGCAGGAGAATTTAAAGCTCTGCATAATAAGGTGTTGACCAGCAGCGTCTATTAACCAGCTCGCATTTGAAAATTGTGCATTATAGGTTCTGTTGGAAATAAGCCTCAGATGGACGCGTCAGGGCGAGGCGGGCGCTGGGCCACCGAAACACATGTATGCATCAAGTTTAGCGCCGACTGATCTTTGTCCAAAACACATAAAAGCCAACCTTAGAGAAACTGGAGTTAGGGTTTAACTCTAAATACACAGGACATGTCATCACCTCTACATGCATCATGTTTAAAATACTATAGTGGTTGGAAATATAGACACTGTAGTGTGTTTGGGTGTCAGCCAGGCAACATGGACATCTTCAGGTGCAGCCTTTCTCAAGAAAAAAACAAAAGGGGAAAATATTTTTGTTATTAATTAGCATTTAGCCTATTTTGGCATGAATGTAGATTCTAAAAAGATTTACAAGTGTGATGCAATATTACACTTGCTCACAGAGGCATTATGGGTCATAAGAAGCAGGTTTTTTTCTTTTTAACTTTAGCCTACTTGAGCATGAAATATATATTACATATTTTACTGTAAGTTATTGAAATGAAATATTTTGGGCTTGTTGAAAAAAATATCTTGACACCTTCTAAGCAGATAGGCCGATGGTGATAAATTAGTCTAAATATGAGTTTTACTTTGACATAGCTTATTTGCCTATACTACTTGTCAAATTGACTTACATTTCATTTTCCATTGATTGTATCACTATTTTAATGATGGGATTAACAGTTTATTCAGTTATTTTGTTATTTAAGATACTAACATGCACAGAGGTCAGGATTCTGAGAAGCTGAAAGATGAATATAGATTGAAATGATGACAATCAAGGACTGTTAATTACAGTTTTACTTTTATACCCAGTTGCCATTCTGTCTGACCTGGCAACATGTTACCTCTGGTCCCTCTGTGCTGATGCAGACTAAATAATTAGTGGCAGGACGTATTTGTGATCTTAAAAAAAGTGCTTTATAGCTTTTCCTAACTAAAATTGCTCCTAAAGTTTGGTTGTTAAGAGCAGTGAGTAACCAGTGAAAAGACTTGTTGAAATGGAGGCTGTAAGCCATCCACTCGTCATCTTATAAACACCCACCTCACAGCTGAGCCGAGACTAGCACGGACATCTGCAACAGTCCCGCTGAATGATGCCGTAGAGCTACGACATATCATAGTTTAAATGGCCTCATCATTTCAGCAAATCCAGCCAGTTTCCCTCTCTCTTTTTGTCAAGTGACAGGACAGCTGATGGCAGAGAAGCTCCGCTACCTTTCAAGTTTCAGCCAGGCGCCGTCACATGCGACCGCACAACCAAGAAGAAAAAAGTCTGTCAGCAGTGATGTCAAAGCTTCAATTTTTACAGAGCAATTAGGGGTTTCATCACAGCGGAGTGATGTCAGGATTCATTACGGCTCAGCAACAGCTAATTGCTTCAAGGTTAAAGTAACAGATCTGACGGCATTATATTTTAAGTGACAGACTCAAATTCTGGTGGTGTTTCACTGAGCACAGCGTTGACATTAAGGGAGTGTGCTCTGGAGGATGGGGGTGAGAAGCAATTGAAATTACTGCATATTAGAATTGTGATTGGTTGGAGTAGAAGAAACTCTCCAAGGAACATAGGGACTGGTTTTAAGTTCTACCTGTGTAAGGGGAAACAAAGGACAATGTAGTGTGCACTTTGCAAACATCCTTTCAAGTATTCCATTCTTGGATTGTTTCTTAGCCATCGTGGTTGTGAAACTAATGGACAATCTAAGTTCTGTTAGCAGTTTGCACCTGTCTAAAGTACTTGGTGCTTCTTCCTGCTTGTTGTGTCACCAAAAGCTATGTACATAGTCTACAGGACTAACTTTTTGCTTGTGAACCTGTCTGCTTACAACCGTTTGTTACAGGTTGCAGTAATTGTTTAATTTTAATATTTCTAAAGGCCTAAAGGTTACACTACAGTGTAATTTTGCTTTTTTTAATTAATTCTCTATCATCTCATGACCCACTAGATTCATCTCGCAACCACCTGTAGGTGTCTTAACCCAGGCTGGGAACATCTGGTGCATGATCTGTAAATCTTTATATGTACTGACTGTAATGTATGATATTTTGGCAACGGAAAACAAGGAAAACTAGTTGCGAACAGATAATTTTTTAAGAGACCAACAAATTAGAAACCAATTGCTCTTTAAATATCCAGCAGACATTTAGCAACATTAGCATTTCTTCACTCTTGGGTTTCTATTGCCATCTGGCAAATGTAAGTCCAAAATTCACTCTAATTTTGGCTCTATTTTTGGTCTCCACCATCTTCTAAGGGGACTAAAGACCTACTAAATGCTCAACCAGTTTCACCAGCTGCCAATGTGCTTTATTTGGTCATTGTTCATTTGTTCTTGGGCACCAGCGGATCCATCCATATAATCTCCAAAGTGTTCGTGAGTGAGTGATGTTGAGTGATCATAAGTCCAACACTTGTCAGCCAAATACCATGTGATATGAGTTGGAGTTTTCTCATTGGCCATTATTCTTTGGCTGGGCAAGAGCAGTATTTTTTATATTTACAAAGTCCCGTATTGATCCATTAAAGTTACAACAGTATGTTTAGGTATTCCTCCGTCTCTACTAGTGATAAGGGTATATGTAATAAATGCACTTAATTCACCATAATGGAAGAAAGGCTCAGCAAATTGGCATGGCACTTCCCTGTAGCTCCCTGTTATCTTAGAAGCAGCTGAGTGTCTTCCTGTAACAGGAGGCGTAGCCCTAATCTTACAGTTCACACCCATACACGGTACTGCCGTGTACTAGGTTTATACATAGTCTTGTCCACTGAAAACAGCTGCCTTCTGTGGTCAAAAACAACAGTGTAAGAGCTGCGAGAGAGAACGGAAACAGGAAACTTGCAGGCCCGACAACCCAATTAGCTGAAAGTTGCTGTAATGCACTGCCGAATGCAACTGCAGTAATCTTTTATGGGGTTTTTACAATCACCAACCCTTTCCACATATAAGTACTGTTATCTGATCTATTGTTAACATAGAACATATTGATTATAGCAGCTTTAAGACAAAGACGGCAGAGTGCTAAAGCTTTAGTCTGGGCTAATCTATCACTCTTGTATTTAGACCTTTTTTTTTTTTTTTTTAATAACTTAAGGACCCAATTTAAGGGAGAAATTGAATGTATTTGAGAAAAATGAATCATAGATTGGGGCATCCATGCCAGAGAGCTGCTGGAGTCATTTCTTTTCGAATGAGCAGTTGTTTACCCTTGGCTTTTTTCTCCTTTTAAAGTAGAATACCTGATCCTTTGAACTGATTGTTTGTTTAACTGCTGCTGGGAATCACAAAACCCCCGAGGTCTGAGTAAGTGTTGATCTAAGGTTGGATTTGAAATAGCCTAATGAGGAACTCTTTGGATAATTAGTGATAGCTGGAATGCTTGTGGATAATTTGAGTGCTTCGCCACCCTGTATGAGCAAGACGATGGGGAGGAGGGCGGATGATGAAAGAACAGAAAGATCAGGGTTAATGAAAATTAGCATGTCAAGTTAGTCCTTACCTCTGTGTTTTTTTCTTTTCTTTTTTTTCTCTTTTGTTCTTCTTCAGATGCGTTATTGTTGATGTAATGGAACAATTAGCAGTGTGGTTCATTGCAGGGAGAAGGTGCTGGTGGGTAGGACGGCTGCTGCTGCTGGAGCAGCAACTACGCTGTGGTAATTAGTCAAGGAGGTGTCTACTGGTGAGGTCCAGCAGGAAATGAGGAGGTGGCAGTGAGCCTATGGGGAGAAAAATGCTGTCCCCCTTCTGTGCCCACTCAGTAGTCAGTGGGAGACCACAAACAGGAGCTGTGCCCAGTTCAGACAATCATACAAGTTTGGACTGGTCTGGACTAAACCACCAACAATTCAACTCCTTTTTCAGTTGATCTGTCATATATATATATGTAATTATCTGTGCAAAGACACATAGCTACAAACAGTGTTAAGAGTTGTCAACATTCAAGAAAACAACACTTCTATTAAAGGCCTACAGTGTAATATATGTATTAAAGCTAAAATTATAGTGATTGATCCAGCGATAATTATCTGTTATATGATGTCATTAAGGATTACTGTGTAAATAATTATCAACTTCATTGAAATGATGAATAATATATAAAAAAGCAGCAAAAGAAATCTTGTCTAAACAGGAGCGGAGCCGGATTTGATTTTGCAATATGGCAGTGATGGTGACATTAACCTCATTTCCATCACATTGTTTGTTTTTGTTTTGAATCACAAGAATAAGCAGTGAGCACTTGCTGGAGGTTGTGTTATGGCACAGTTAATTACATTTTTAAATTAAGGCTGTCTCCAGATCAACTTGGTGAAGAGTGACATTGAGAGCAACATTGGGTGTGAAGAGAAGGACTGATAGGAGTTTACAAGTACCTGCGACGTGCAAGCACAGGCCTGCCGAGTGGTGAAATGTGATTAGGAGCTTGTGCTAAGCGCTGTCTGGCCCTCTCACCACTTTACTGCTATGGGCTTCAGGCCAGAATGCAAGTTGTTGATTGGTGCTGCAGTTGTAGATATTTCACAGCCGTCATCTCCAACAAGAATTGGAATGACTATTTCTAACACATGCATACGCAGACATATGTCTGCTTCTCATACACATGGACTGGTGAGAAACTTTAACATATGCGTGTGCATAAACAGTTAGAATTGCTAAAAGTGTTGCTAAATGGATAAGGACGGATCAGATCACCAAGGGAGTCAGAGTGGTACATTGAAACAATAGCTGTGTGTTTCACTGGCAGTTGGAAATAAACAGAGCTTTTTTTTTCAGGGACAAAACTGGTCTTTCTCTGCATTAACTATGGGTATGGGCTTTTTATAAGGTTATTTTCCCCATAGCCACACAAAGCAGCTACCCCCCTAGTTGAAGCAATTTGCTGTTCACAATGCCTCAGCTTAACCAGCTAGGTCAGGTCAAGTTGACTCAGACAATAGGGACTTTAGTGTCTCACCCACAGCACAGAGTGTCGCAGAAACAAAGCAGCTCACTGCAAGTGGAGCAAACATTTCATAAAGTCGTGGCCCCAGTCTATAAATGTCCAGTCTAATCTGTCATTTCTCCTTTTATCCATTTTTGGACTTTTCTTTAAAAAAAGAAAATCAATATTTGGCAATTTATTGTTCAACAATATTCCTTTATGGCAGATTATATCTTATATGTTATAATATTGATGTCCTTCACCACAGATAATTCATTTTGCATAGCATAGCACATAGCATCAGCATCATCTGATTGTTGAATGCGTTGCCATTCAAATGAGGACAATAAGAAGTCAGTGAAATATAAAGCTGCACGTTAACTCCATATCATATCAGCATTCACTGCAATCACACCATATATATGATGCTATTAATTATTACATTTGTGACTGCAGGCAAATTGTCATTAAAAATGGACAAAATAAGTTATTTATGTTTTTAATATATGAAACATTTTTGTCTACGGGAAAAATACCCTTTGTGAACTTCGTGATTCTGCTTTCAGCCAACTCACCCAGTGAACCCAAATGCAAAGAGGATTAGAGCTGAAATGATCAGCCGATGTTTGACCAGTTGATTTTGATACATTGTTCGCTGAAAAAAATCGACAGCAATTTTGATAACTTGAGCATCTCAAATGTGTCTATCTTTTCTCTTGTTTTGTATGATAGTAACCTGAATATTTGGGATTTGGACTGTTAGTTTGATATATGACCTTGTGATGGGCATTTTTAACATTCAGTTATTCAAATTATTCAATAATAAAAAAAAAACATCAGTTTCTGCCCCTAAAGGGATAAATGTCAGGAGTTGTCTAAACCTTCACAGACAGAAAAAGTCTTTATTGTGTGACCTTTAGGTTTTTTCAGCACGTATAGACAATGTAACATCATTAGAGGTTGCCATTTGCTGTCAGTTTTCCACTTCTCTGAAATGACTAGGGGAGAGGGCCAATTATAAGGGAACATATGTGCGATAATAGGGAGATAATTGCAGGGTGTTCACAATACCCATTTTAAGACCCAGCAGCTAAGTCTCCGCTCAGCTGCTGTATGAAAAATACATTGAAGCCCAGGTATATATGAAATATAAACCAAAAGCACTCAAGTATTTCTATGATGCCTGAATGTAGACATTCAAAGAGAATTCCCCTGAATGTATCCCAATCTGAGGCTGTATATGTTGTCCATACTTTATGGATGTGCACATCAACACCTATGGGAATTCATATACAAAGGTCTCCAAGCAGCATACACAATGGCTGCATATAGCAAGAGATGAACATCTGATTTGTCACATTTGAAACGCTAATGTTTAAACCAGAAGGAAGAGCACACAGTAATGTGTTCATTCATCTGCATAAACACCACCTGTCCCGGCACAGACAACTCCTCAAGCAGCGAAAGTTTAGTGGCAGCCTGTGTGCAAGCCAATCAGTAGGGGCCCAGCTGTGGTTTCACGAACCCGTAGCGTTTTCAAGTGTCAGAAAGCGCTCTGAGTACTGTTGGTGGTGCTAGAGAGAGAATACTTTCATTTCATGTCATCTGCCAGCGAGACGAATAGGCGACACGATAACAAAAAGAAAACAGGGTGTGCTATCACGATTGACATCCAAAGGTAATTTATGCTGGCCCTTTATTTACTCATGCAGCTTCCATATACACACCGAGAGTTGTTCTTGAAGGCTAATTTGGAGCATATTTGGCATATTGCAGGCCCTCTCTCCTTAAGAATTTCCATCATTTGTCTCAGGCATGAGCAATGTGTTATCAAAATCCAGAACAGCATTGATCACCTTGCCTTTTTTTTTCTCTCTCTCTCTTTTTTTTGTTATCATCCCTGGAACAGCTCCTTAGTGCCAAAGCTTTTGTTTGTTTTTCCTGTTGTTTTTTTCTGCACTGATACTAGAACAATACTGTCAGTTTCTGTCTTGACTTCTTTCCAAAAGTGGAATATGGCATGTTCCTCAAATCGTATCTGTAA
Source organism: Rachycentron canadum (assembly GCA_038496675.1). Lineage (NCBI taxonomy): Eukaryota > Metazoa > Chordata > Actinopteri > Carangiformes > Rachycentridae > Rachycentron > Rachycentron canadum. Next base: position 13,026,857 of record CM076656.1, on the reverse strand, counting down.
TGAAAAGGAAAGCTTGCCTCACATGACACCTCTTCAGCTGCATGGGAGGGACAAAGCTTGTAGTTTGTTTTGATGGTTAAAGAGGGGATGGCATCTGGCATCGTAATTATTTGAATAAATTACCGTGGAGCACTGATAAATGAAACCGAAGTGCTGTCAGATCTTGATCAGGTTCTGTTTATTCAAATGCATTTTTTTTTAACAAATAAATCCAACCACAATTCTCAGAAGCCTGTTTTTTTTAATTATATGTCATCTCCTCCTTTTGAATGCAGTCATTTTTTTCTTTTTTGATAAATGCAATTTAGTTACGTACTGCGTTTTGATAGATGTAATTCAGCAAGTAGAATTTTTTTTTTTTTTTTTTTTTTTTTTTAAGGTTAGGTTTCTTCACAATTGCACTTTAGGTAATGGTCACTTCTTCCAAGTAGTCCACTTTCAAGAGAAGCTTTTAAAGGCAGAATTGTGGTTAAGTTGACCACCAAAATCATACGACTGATCTACAAGGAAGAAAGGGCCAATTAGAGATCATTTGGCAAAATAGCTTTTGATTGCTTTCATTCTCGTATTATTTGGTCCTTTATTGAATTCTGCTGAGAGCAAAGGTGGATTCTCTGACAACCAGGAGAGGGGCAGCCGCTATGCTGTGCTTTCATCTAGCATTGTGAGAGCACAAGTGGCTGTGTGTCCGCCAACCACTTTAATCAACTTAATGCAACTGATACTGGCTGTTGTTATGAGCTTCTACTCTGATTCAAAGAGGCCCACACATGGACAGTACTGTGGAAGCTTTTCCACAGACCTCTGTGGCCAACAAGTGCTGTGTGGGTGAGAGATGGAGGCACAGATAAGATGGGGGTCATGGGACATGCAGACAACACTCAGACAACCTGTCTGCAAGGGCATGCTGGTTCCTCTCTCCCATCCTTCCATATCCGCGTCTTTACAAGGGCTACACAGCACATCTGATATGAAATATGGGTGATGGACCTTTGTTTAGTTCAAAGGTTCATACCTCTTTATTCCTAAGTCCCTTTGTGGATCCTTGGGCCTTGAAATATGTATAACTGTCCTTTTCATTCCAGCCATCTGAGGGGAAATCAAAGCCAGAAGATTCTGTGAGAATCAGTTTGAAATGGAGTGTCCATATGGTGTCATCATTTCTTAACCTGCTACCTAGCACAGAGTCCTTCATGACCTCCAGTGCTGCTGATCACAACGATATAATGAAAATACATAATCATGTGTTTGGTAGCTATGAATGTTTGCAGGTTATGCAGGAGCAGGTGAGTCTGAATGCAATGTGAATTGGTTTTAGATCATTTTATATTACTGCAGAGCACCTCACAGGCTGAATCATCTATAGTATTTACTTTTATGCTATACATATAATTTTTTGTAATTGTGCTATGAAGCCAGCCTTAATTCCCAAATATACATATTGATTACATTTACAGATTTGAATTTTTTTATATTTAAGAACTTGATAACAAACAACAACTGATATTTATTACCTGTCAACAGACTAAAGTAACTTGACACGACTAGGTCAAGTAAATTGACTGCATGTAAACTGACCTCTGTCTCATGGGAAAAGAGTTAAATTAATGATTTGAACCAGGTTTTTCACATTGTGTAAATCTCCGTCCTAGATTTCTTGCCCTCAACCAAGCCATTCCTGAGCTTAATGTTGATTTTCTTCATATATTTAATCCTAATTTAAACAAACCGTTCTCAGTTACAGGAAAAGAGACAACTGATTTGACGAAAGTCAATGAATTTCAAATTGTTAATCAGGTGAAATACTACAGCCTTCCGGTACTTTCAGTCAGGGAACAGTTGCTGCCACCACCTCCATGATTTCTATTGTCAACATAATGGCAGCTAAACTAATCTCATCACGTTGGCTACATGATGAGATTTGAGTTGGTAGACAGCATGAGTCCGTATTGTATGTTACATGTTTTTGGGATGGGATGCGTCTGGCAGCTGTGGCTGCCCGGCAACAGTGGTAACAACTCGCTGCTTGAAAGCACCTCCACAGTTTAGCTAGCTAGCTGGTGTTAATAAAGTCTTTCACACCTAAATTTAAGGCTTTTGCATCAATACCAGTAGACATGTGGTTCATATTTTCATCTTCATCAAACGTCATTCTGCTACATTGAAAGCTTTCATTACCAAGCCAAATAAAGCTTTTTGACTGTTTATTGATTTATAATTTGTCTTTGGTGCTTTTACTACCACAGACACTTCACTGCAGGTGAATTTGACTATTTTGCTATTCAAATCACCAAGCTACTGGACCAGACTAAGACAGTGTATTTACATAGAGAGTGTGATACTACAAGCTAATGGGAATGAGAAGGAACTGAGGGATAACGGTTGTGTTTGCGTTGTTAAATTTTAACCTTAACTTTCTCATAAGTTCTGTGAGGTCTGAGGAAAACTCAGCTCAAAATCATGGCTGTTTTTTTTTAAACACTTTAATTCATGGTGGTTTAGAATCTGTATAAAATGCAGAAGGAAATCAGTGAAGGTGTGATGATTAATTAGGAAGATCGATAGGCCAATGTGATTAATAAGTTAATAAATGAAATTATTTGAGTCCATGTACAACATCTCTCTGGAGAAGAATAATATTAAAAATTGTAAATGTCTGATAATACCTGTCTATTGTCTGCTGTATGTGGGAGATTTAATTGAGTAGTGCAGAAGCCTTACAAAAGGACAGAGAGAGACACACAGCCCTTCAAGGCATGACATTGTTTTTGACTTGGCAAAGTGCTGAGCTCAACAGCAGACCACTAACAAGGAGACAATCACCCCTGAAGGAAGGATGCATACAGAGAATGGCAGGAGGACTCTTCTTTAAAGGGAAAGTAGTAAGCACTCACTGTCTGATACTCCTGTGGTTAGCTCCTCAGTCGTAACAAAGGTCTAGTGGACAGTGATTTTCATACTCTGTTTCTCCCGCTTTATTTTATATTTACACTGAGGTTCAGCATCGACACCAACATTAAGATTTCTCTTGAATATCAATAATTTAGCTTTTGCTTGGAGTTCATTTTCAAAGCACTCAGCCAGATGAAGAAAAACTGCATCAACTTGCTTTTATCTAACATTGAGAACAAACCAATCTAAGGCATTGATGTTATTTCTCTGCTTTGTTGTCTGAATTGGAGTGTTGATCCCAGAGACACAGTAGAGGTTTTGTTTTTATCTTTGGATTAAGGAAGCAAAGGTCTTTTTTAGATCGGGGAGTGCTCTCGCAGGGGTCAAATAACAGATTAATAGGTCCAGTAATGAGCTCCCTGGAGTGTCCAAGTCTCTCCGACTTCCCCAACCTCCATTATGTCCTTTTATGATGGATGGTGGCAAACATCATTCACACATCTCAAGAAAAATAACTAGGATGCCATTTGTGTGAAGGAGAAATATCACGTCGTGATATATTGTTCTGTTATGATGTTATCTTTTGTATCTTTGTTTGTCATCCATACTTAAACTGTCACTGCTGTCTGCTTCAGTTTGGTCTGCTCACAGCAACAGGAGTGTTAACATGCCACTCTGGGTGTCTTGAAGGTGCTGAAAGGAAGTTGGGCTTTTAGATTTGGTGGATTCGTCTACTTTGATCCAATCACACCCTTGATGCTCAGACCACACATTTGAAAATATGAATGACAAGATACCAAAGCTGCCCACAGTCTTCACAACAAGCCACTAACTGCTATATCAGCACAAATTTCATTGCAGGCAGTATACTGATGAGGAGAATCCAAATTCCTTACTTTTAGATCTGACTGATATTTAGTATATTTAATTTTTTCATTTATGATTGTCACATTAACAGTATATGTGAGTGCAGGGCTTTTCTGTCATCATTCAGATCATGAAAATCAGTACAAACAGAAGAATGTTCAGTTTTTGTCACGCTCTGTGTATTCTGGCAGTTCAACATTAAAAAGTGAAACTTGAAGCTTGAACTTGAAGCAATCTCCCCCACTAGTGTTACAGTAAAATGGCCTCTTTTGTCATCCTTTCTCTCTGTTCATCGTTATGCATAACATGAGGTTGAGATGCAATCTCAACTAGTGATTCTCATAATGTTTTTCTTTTTTGTGAGCTCTTTGTCACACCAGAGAGCTACATATTCACAAGTCGCAGTTAAATACAGCATAGTCTGCTCTCCATCTCTAGAATTTGATTTTCTCATGTGGGTCCATGTCATCATAATGATGTAGTCTGCCAGACACCTAGACTGTTTGGTGAAGGAGTTATCTGTCAGTGCGATATCACTTTATCCACCTTACTCGAATAGCTAAGCATTTTCCCTGAGCTTTGCAAAGGGTTGGACAACAACGTGTGGTCAAGGTTAGTTTCATATTCCCTACATACTCTGCTACCCCAAGGCCCACAACTTACTGCATTAGCACTGAACATTGGATGTGAATCGTGGGGTGTGGAAGCATCCAAGATAAATATAATTCCTGGGCTACTGGGCAGTGCTATGTTTTAGGCCCCCCTACCCATTATAAAACTCAGTCATAAAATTAGGCCATTATCAGATTAATAAATTTGGATAAAATTAACAGCGACATTTTTGCATAAAAATTAATCAGGAAATGTTACTTTTATGTCCTGGTATGCTGAGACATAATTCATTAAGACCTCTGGAAGGCAGAAATGTTGCAGGAAAACCAGACTTTCACACCTATCCACTCAATCCCAATTTATAGTCAGTCTGCTCTCATTGCAAAATCTTTGAGTAGCGGGGAATATTTAAAATCCTTAACAGTGTTGGCCCTGTCATCTCATGGCTGATTAATAAGTGTGGGGAGCAGAGCATAATCAGCTGCCAGAGCGGCTCCCCTGGTCAGATATCTCTGTCCACCATCATTAACTGACCTTACACGTGTAGAGAATAACCACAGGGGGAGGACAGACAGTACAGCAGTCACAGGAGACAGATCTCAGGAGGTGATTACTTTATGCTACACCATGGAGCGATGCTAATGACCTCTGTGCTCTTGCATTAATGGCCTTTGCTGTCACATTATCATGTGGCAGAGGTGTATGAAGAGGTCCTCACCTCATGAAGACAGTTTAATCAGAAAAGGCTCCACTAATACTCAGAATAAGGTTTGATGTTTAGGGTGTGTGGCAATGAGCAACTTTGATGGTGGCATTGGATGAAAAACTTAAGTCACCATCTTCAACATACAGAATCAGAAGATGTTTGTGTGTGATATTCTCAGGACCACACACTTGGTTATAATCGTTAGTATGTGATATCCTATATCTTACACCTGAAATAAGTAAATTTAACTCTTAATATGATTTTGGGGGAAAAATGCTACCTGAGATCTGAGGCTGAAGTGACATGCTAAAACATTTCTTGGTTAAGTAAGTATGTATGTATGGGTAAATATGTCCCTCTTGGAAAAAAAGCAGCCAGACAAACTATTTACTTCGCTAAGTGTTGGGAGAATATGTACAAACTTCCCTATACTGGTTCCTGGTAAAATTTTTGAAAAATAAATAGAGTGGATTTTTCATCAAAAACATCGGAAGCTCTAGAAATGACGTTGTCGCTGCCGTAAGTGGAGGAGGAGTGTATCATTTCAAATTCACCAACAGCTTCTATTATACAGCCTGAATACATCTCATACAGAGAGGCAAAGCTTTATGTATCTTAGGACCCAATTTCAGACTGAAAAGAGTTGATTGACTTAGGGGCCCAACTTTTTTTTTTTTTTTTTTCAGTGAACCTCAGCTAGAGTGAATGCAAATCAAGGCAGGTGTATTAATGGACATTGCTCTCACTGTATGAGACGGGGACTTAACGTCATGCTAAATTGTTTGTCTTGTGCTGTGGGTTGAGCTCTTCATTATATGGCTCTTGGAGGATTACTCCAGGATTTGGGCGATTCCTCTGACTCATATTGGGAACAGTGAACAACATTGAGGTGTGTTTTGAAGCGGTGTATTTGGAAACAGGAGCACAATATTAAATAGACTCATACATCTATTTTTGTTAGTATATGTTTAAAGTTGAGTCTTTGATTTCTAAGATTTCTAAAAACTTCTGGTGATATTTTTGCATCCATTCTCAGTTTAACCCTTTTATTTTAGACAACACATTTGTGCTCCTACTCAGTCTCTGTTACACATTATTGTCTCTGTTGTGGCTCGCTATTCTTGTGTCAAGTGGGGCCATAACTTGTGTGTTTGCTTGCCCCACCAATACTGATGTCAACACGCTTTGTCCCCTCCATGCAGAACCACACCCTGAAGGCAAATGTGCTCATTCACAAGGTTGAGTGGACAACACTCTCTGGGCTCATGCATGCAACATACAACAACGTACATCACTTTATATTTCTGTTGGCCTCTTCTTCACCTGTTACCACATGTGATTTGGACTATGTTTTGCCTTATATCTGAACGTAATTCATGTGCTAAAATGGGCTAACAGCTCACTGAATCCTTACTTTTTTTTTACTTGACCAGCCAAACAGAGGGCATTGCTCCTCAGTATCCATTTCTCTATAGCAGACAGCAGTGGTTAAATGGCTGCCGTGTGATTCCTGCATCTTCAGCAGACCCAGGCCTGAAGGAAAAGTGTCGTCTTTGAATTCAGAGACACAGAGCTCTGGCCCCTTTCTCCTCTCAACTTCCCCCTTGAAGTTTTTTTCTTATAGCTGAAAAGAGAGCAGGATTGTGCTTTAAAAAAAGTGAGGGGGTTTTTAATCTGGGGAATGAGTGCTTTGCCATGCAGCCCAGCTCTAGAGAGAGTGCCAAGCAGGGCCAGGCAGTGTATTAATATTTAAATTCCAGTCCAGATAATCAATAGAAGGGGGTACTTCTGTGTGCTGTTACCCTCAGATGGGAAACGATAATAGGGAGAAAACCTGCTGATTAGCCTCCTTAGAAGCTCTCTTCTCTGTGTAGTGCTCAATACTTTAGGAGTGATTATAACCTATTGAGGCAGAAAACCTGATCGAATATAACCTCTTTTGAATTCCTTGTTCCCTCAATAGTGTGTCAAAAAGAGCATTCAGTGGTTCGTGTTCGTGTTCGTGCCACTCTAAGTTATTCTCATTTCTTCTTTGCATATGGTGCGCAAGAAAAATTTCAGGCAGCCTTTATGTCGTAACATAATGCTTTAATATGGGTGCCACTGCCATAACAGGCACCAAAAGGGAACTTATATTTTATTCTTCTTTTCAGTGTACATAAAAAAATCCCAGCTTAGTCCTTTTTGTCTTTTGAATGCTTTGAACTCCTTTCAGCCTTTAGGGGGACTTTTTGTGCTGTGGACTGTGGTGTGCATTCACTGTAAAGGCACTCAATACCGCAATAAGACCACAAGCAAAACTGAGTGTCTTAAGCGGGACCACACATCTAAGGCATTTGCATAATTTAAGGGGGGGGGGGGGGGGGGGTGGTAAAAAAAGAAAAGGCAAAAAACCAACCCTCTTCATTTAAGATGAGAATCGAGGCAGCGCATACCTCTCTCGACCTATCAGGTTGCTGCATGTTTTGGTCAAATTGGTCCAACAACGGCAGAAACACAAAGTCTTAGAATTTAAGCCTTTCAGGGTGAGATTCGTCTTTTAGTGGAGTTAAGGTTTTAGCCACTTTACCATCTCCTCATAACACGGTGTGTCTGAAAATCTGAATGTATAAGAGAGGTCAGGATTTTTGCCATTGTCCTCACTTAGTTAAAGCATCAGAGCATCAGAAAGGGGGGGTGTGGTGAAGGAGGGGTGGGGGGCACCAATGCTTTTCCTGAGGATAATATCTCGTTTGAAGGGCCAGCAGAAAGAAAAGCAGAAGGAGTTGAAGTAGTGGTGGTGAGTATCTTGAAAGAGAGCAAGGCCAAAGCTGAACTGCTCAGTTCATTTTCCACCTCACTGGCTGTCGTAATCCATCTTGGCCAGCTGCTAACAAGATTGAGTCTGAAGTTTACCTCCACAATGAGATAATCAGATTAAGATGCACAAAGATCAAATAATGACCCGGCTTTAGGGCAAGTTCAGCAGGCCCTTGATTGCGATGTGTGGTCCTTCAGATATATTAAAGAATTTAAATTGTCTCTCCATTACATGTATGTGTTATCAGAAAAATGTCTGACTGGGCTGAGACAGACAACACCGCTTATTTTGTGCTTTATTTAAATCCAACTTTTCCGTCTTTGCTACCAAGGTAAGGGTGCAACGTGTGAAGTAAAAAAAAAAAAAAAAACATTCAGCAATTTAAAAGGTTTTCAAAGTAATGTCTGATTGAGAAGTTTTGTATTTTCTACCCAGTCTAGTCTTTCCCTACATACTGCTTTGCTTTAATAGAGTAACGGGATTATTCAGAGAAGCATACAAATGTGATTGTCTCACAGCAGATGGTGCGCACTGCTTCACCTTTGAGAGAAGTTAATTAAGCCCGCCATATTGTGCCTATCCAGGGTAAAAAAATGTAGATGAATATTGAGCAATCGAACCCTGTCTCTTTCTCAGTCCTCAGTGCAGGGACAGAGAAGGCCATTGATACAGAATTATGTACAGAGTTCAATTAATTCACATCCACCTTCCAGCTCTCTCTTCCCACGTTTCCACAGACCTCCTGAAAGTTTGACCCTCACTAAATGCGCCGCATCACTACAGCTGCCAAATTCTCAAACAGCTTCTGTTGTGTGATATCAAATGGGTCAGTGGGAGGGAACTCTCCTAATTCCCCTGCTCTCTCCTGGTCAACAAATTACCTTCCATGACCTGACAAAACACTTAGTTTTCACGCTTCTGTTCCTGTAGTTATATTTTTTAGCAATGGCTAGAAATGAGTGAAAATGGAAAACTCGTTTTTGCTGCCACGTTTTTCAGATTTAACCCATCAAACACTGGCCAACTAATGCAGTTGGTGTGTATTCCACAAAACATCAAAGACCTGTGAGGTAGAGTTTTAGGGGAAAAAAAGACCACAAAAAAAAAAAAAAAAAAACAGGGAAATGCGGATTATTAAACCAAGTGAAGTCAGAATAACAAAATAGTGTTCAAAGCGCCCAACATGGAGGGGGAAACCTGCTGAGTGCAATATAAAAGTAGGGGTTAAGCTTATTGTAAACTCCCTCCGCTACGTTCCAAAGGTAGATGTTACATATGATTAGAGGAACTCTGCTGTGGCAGTCACTGCAAGCTACTTCCGTTCCAGTTGAGCATTGCTAATTTTTTAAACCCTTGACCACATGTGTGGCACTACTGTGTAGCTGCTTTTTCCTCTCTTTTTGATGTGTTGTAAGGGGGGGGTGACTTGCAATTTTATGGTAAAATGCCTACTTGAGCCAGCTTCTCTAATGTTTAATCATGCTTAGTGTTTCCCAAATTATGTGATGAAATAACTTTGATTGGCTGTAATTAAAGGATCCTCTATCATTTGGCGTGATAAAGAGATTTTTTTTCTCATTTATATCCCTGGCCCTGATCAAGTCATTGGCCAAATAATTAAGCTTTTTTATTTGTATATTTAAATTGTCTTACAATAATGTCAACAAGTTTCTTCCAACAAATGTTGGTGAGTTGTTTTTTGAAGACTTTACCCACTAATGTAGCACTGACTTCTGCATGTGATGCTCAAATGATCTAAACCAAGTTCTTTAGTAATAAAGATCTCTGAACTTAAACTTTTGCTCATAATATAAAGCAATGAAATGATGAGAGGATGACAGTGTGAATTTAATCACTGCATGAGTCACCTCAGAGATTAAAACTAAAGGTAATCGCAGCACTGACTGCTGCTTGAATTACTGGATATTTCTCTTAACATGAAATCTGTTATACCTTCAATTTCCAACCCCAGGTTTACTTTCATACACTGGCAATTTTCAACAGTAAGTACATTTTGGTAGAAATTAAATGTTTTTCATGAACTTTTAATAAACTTGAGTTTCAGAATGACTCGCATGTCTTTCTTTCTGTTTTTTTCTATATCTTTTTATAGGGACTAAAGCACTCTTTATCTTGTTTTATACAGACACTTCTAAGATTAAGGAAAGACTGTGTTCTTGGTTACATATTAAAAAGCTGATAGTGACTAGAAGCATGAAACACACCATTTTCTTACTACATTTTGTCTCAACCTTAAATAAAAATACATTTTATTGCCATTTCAGAAACATGTTTCCAAACCCCAAAACACTGTAATGGAACAATGATTTGCCAAGTTACCACCTAGGCAAACATAAAAGGGGAATCAACCTTTACAATCTGACTGTATTGTGGCAAATTGATTTTTATAGTTCCCTGTATACTTGCAGTAGATACACACACTTACAATATGTCATTCAAATTTATTTAGAATATAATGTAAGTCATCTTAAAAAAATGACTTACAAGTAGCAAGACAAGATGAAAGATTACAAGTAGCAAGACGTGACAAGATGAGCAGCGGGTTATATGGAACAGAAGTAATATAATGCATACTATCAGCAGTGACCATCTCTGGGAGTGTACCTCTGCTCAGGCTAACACTCATTAAAAACAGGCATGACGCTGCAGGGTGGAGGGTCATATTACAAGGTTGGGGATTATGCAGCTCCATCACTTTTAAATTGACAACACAAGTTACCCAGATCTATAATTATACTTCTCTTATCTGGTGTTACATTGGCTAATGATGGAGGAAACTTGAAGGCTTGTCTGGGTTAGTTTTAATGAGTCCCCTTTCTTTAAAGACCACAAAATGCCACCAATTTAAGTCTTGCCAATGCTCTCCATTTCTAGTTGAGAAACACCCGTGGAGAAGAAAAAATCATCTTGTTGACCGGCAGTGTCAGCAGTTAAGAAGCCAGCATGAAAAAATAAAACTTTTCTGACATGAGATTATCATGATGTCACTCAAACCTTTAATTAAAATAAAAATAGTCCAACCTGCAGACGTGCTGCATAATTTTTTTTAAAGGGAAACACCAGAGATTTAACAATCCAAACGTTCTTAGTCATTGGTAAATCTGTGTGGTGGTCAACTCCCTACCAAAGCTTGGAGCCACAAACATATTGAAGTATCAAATTTAATCAGAGCAGAGGGATTAACTCAGACTGGACTGCTATATCTTATGTAGCTAACATCAACGGCTCATAAAATGGCTTCAACATTAAAGTGTTATTGCAGCTTGGTCATCTGTTAGATAATCTGCGCTCAGGCACCATGCGATGCCTTTTGCCAGTGAGCACAACCAACAAGAATCACAGAAAACTACGGACACCAGCTACAGAATCTGAACGCTGAGGACTACACCATTTTTTATGATGAAATGGTGCAGCAGACATTGTCCATGCCTTAAATTATCAGTGTTTTTTAGGATTTGTTCATTTGATCCATCTTTATAAAAATAAGGGTTTTGTGGTCAACATCACCAAATTGTTTCACTGCTAAAAATTTCTAGAGCACTGATCTTTATGTTGTTTGTGATGGTGGTGACGGATTAAATACTTAACTGACGAAGAACGAGTAAAAGTTAGCAAGACATCTCAAGCCAAGAAATGGTTTTGCTATTAGATATGATCTTTAGTGTGAGTGCCAGAAAATGTCTTTTTCACATTTAGTCAATTTTTTCAATTGCTTGGTCAATGTAGCTAATAGCTGCAACACCTCGATGTGTGCATTATGCAACCTTAGCTACTTTCCAGAGTTGCCAGTACTGTCAGTAAGTGAGACACGTCACTTTTATAAAATCAGGATTTTAGTAGTTGCAAAGCAGCAGCTTGGAAGTGGCTTTGCAGTGACTGCTGTTTAAAACGTAGTCGTAATGGGCTACATGATCACTTTTTCGTACATGTTAGCATATATTGTTTGACAACTGGAAACATTTAAAAAAGGAGTTTTATTGGACATTTGGCTGTATTAAAATACTGTTCATGTCAGCACAGTTGAGAGACAGACACATGGCTGAAACTGGCTGGCAGAGCGCAAATGCAATGCAATGACATTAGAAATATATTAATTAGGTTCCACAACGTTTTCAAACTATGTCCTCAATTTCACACATTGACCAATCCCAAGCTGACATAGGGCGAGGGCGGGGTACACCCTGGCCAGGTCGCCAGTCTATCGCAGGACCAACACATAGAAACATGCAGAGACAAACAACCAATCACGGGCAATTTTAGAGTCACCAGTTAACCTAAACATCCTTGTCTTTGGACCCAGGCCAGGGAACCAAACCCAGAACCTTCTTGCTGTGACTGACTACATGATTGACCTTAACACATAATGTGAATATTCACACATGATGAATTTAAAATAATTTCATTTTTTGTTACTTTCAAACATGTTTAATAATCAATTGCATATTTTTGCGATCAGCATTCCTCTTACATCTCTGTTTGTCTTCAGTTTTCAGCTCTTACAGCATTTAATTCCTTTTACCACAACTAGCATAAATAATGCTACAAGTTGGCACTGCACTGTAATATACTTTATACCAATGTTGTATAATGTTACCCTTGAACCTTGGAAGAATATTAGAACTGTGATTATTACTATTAAAAGCATTGCACAAACCCTAGATAACCCAGCTGAAGCTTTGACTAGTCTAAATTATACTAAGCACCATCTCATGCTAACTAAATTGAGTGACCACAATGAAAGAATTTACTTATTATAATGAACAAATATGGAAGGAAACATTGTAGTTTTTCTATATAATTAGAAGAAACGGTCATGAAGGCGCTCTGAGCAGCGAGTGCAACAAGCTTTATAGACGGAGAGATGGAACCATCTTTTGAAAAGCATTCATTTAAAATTTAAACAGTACAATGCTCAGTGAAAATACCTGCATGAAATTCACCACCTGGACCCCTTCATTTCTGTTTAATTCAAGAGAGCAGTAAAAACTGATTTACTCCATTCTGAGAGGCTTCTCTTTAATTATATTCTTACAAATGCAAATTTTTCTCCTATGTAGTTTTCTCTTCTGATTTAGTTTAGTGATCTTAAATGCTTTTTTGGAAACAAATTAGTCATTGCAATGTGGGATTTAGCCCTGCTGCATTTCCTCTCTGAAGTTGCATTGGTATTCAGCTATAACACCTGTCCATCCAGCCAAGGCTCTTCCGCAGAAACAAGGTGTATATGCTCCCCTTCCTCATGCCCATTTGATTTGCTGCAGTGCCGCATAATGATTGGATAGTGAGTGAGAAAAAGGTGGGAAAAAAATTGTTTATCCACCAACTTAAGTCAACTGGCAGGTGTTGGGACTAAAAAAAAATAAAAAATAAAGATTTAGATGTTGCACTTGAAGCTTGAGTGGTATGATTGGGTAGTGAATGATTTAATTTGCTGGCACAGTTGGTGTCCAATCCGCTCAGTAGCAGTGAATTACACTGTTGAGCAATATCACAAACCTGACCTGAGACCTTTTTGGGTAATTGTCAGGAAGATTTAAGTCAACATATTAGTCATAAAAAATGTGGGACTTTCAAAATTTTCAAGATTTTTGTCCCCCCCCCCTTTTTTTTTCACCCATTTTTTTCATGGACAGTGAAAACCAATTTGCCCGCAGTCTCCTTTATTATAATAATGCCCCCACCTCCTATTTTTTAAATGTACTTTGACCACAGCTTTACATTTCAGGCATTTCAACATTTCATGTTGGCTAGATGTCTGTGACACGCTGACTGACTGACTGACTGGTTGAGTGATCATGTTTCCACCATTGGTCAGCCTAATGACACATCACAATTGGAGTTTGTAGCACAAACATGTACTATGGAGGATGGTGTTTACATCCTGCAGTGCTGGCGACCTTAGCAACTTTTTCAAACAAGACATACTATTAACCTAGTATATGGCTGGAACATATGTGGATGCCAACCGTGGGCTTTGCGCTTCACCTCTTGTTACAGGCAGCTTACTGAGCTGCTCTGGTTTCCTGGTGCTCAGGAACTGCAGGGGAGTGGAGGAGCTCCACCTATACAATGAGCCAGACCCTTATTGAATAAACTAATTTTATTACTTCATCTTATTACGAAAGGAGACAGAGGCATGACATGCACAGCTGAATAATGTGAACAATAGAAACTGGAAATGAGAGAACATGCTTCCTGTGGCGCAGCAATAGCAAAAAAAGTTTATGATCACTGCATTGCTAGAGGGATTTGAATTTCTAACAATCACAGGAAGTGTTGAGTATTAACAAGTAATGCAGTAAATTTAAAATGATAAATGAGAGTGACTCAAAATGAGGTTTCACACTACTGTTGTGGCCAATTCTACATATCAATCCGAGGGAGTTAGAAATAAAGACCTGCCTCTAATAAAAGTCTGTTATGTTCTGGAGTTGGAAGTAAATAAAGGCTAAACACTTGTGGACCCCAGACAGGCGCTGTGAGCTGTGTGAGAGGAAATAAGCAAGCTAGTTCATCTCGGGGCACTATATTTGGCTAACTTAGTGAAGCACGTGCCACCAGTTTGAATCCAGACTTTGGCCCTTTGCTGTGCCTCATGCCCTCTCTCTCTTACCCCAGCTTTCTGGTCTCTTGCTTTCATATTATTACTATAATAAAGGCAAAAGCCTGAAAAAAAAGTCTTGTCTTTGATCAGTCATTTCATAAATAAATATAACCAAAATCACTGCACAGTCTTTGTCTTAACCATTGATGGTCCTGTCATGTTCCAGGTTTTGACCTAGTCTTGTTTGATGGTGTTGCTCAAATACAAATTATGCTACTGAGGAAGGAAACCCAACGGTACCATCACGATTATATTTTATTGTGCTCAAAAGAACTGCTTGATATGCTAAATACACCTTTTGGTTTTCTTCACATTCAAGCAAGTGAGCGAGCATTATTAGCAGTAAAGTTATGACACAACACTACCAAAACAGTGATTAGTCTACCACATGCCACATATACCAATATAAACATTGCAGACCTGCCTGTTTCAGTTACAAATCCAAATACACATACAAAAATATTTTTGTGACATGAACAGGTGTAGATACATATACATATAGTAGCTCCGCATTAATAAACTGGCTGTAGAGTGTTGAACAATAATATTTGCAGTTGATGACATCCTATAGTTGCGATTCTATTAAATTTCAGCCTTTGAAGACCCTGATGACATTGAAGAAAAACAGTTGAATCACTGAGATAAACCCATGAGCACCATGGGTTTATTTGTCATGTATTAGATTAGAGGTTAACACAAAAGCACAAGAAATAACAGCAACAATGAAGCATTTATAATGTTTCCCTTAAGCCAAGAAGGACATGGAGAAAGTGATGCATAAGCTCCATGTCAGAGAGAGCTGGGGACGGTTGGCCTGAGAACTTAAATGTAAATATTTATTTAATACATAGAAGTCATAAAAAATTCCTTTGCAACACCAAGATGATAATTTAATATTCAGGTCTGACCCTAACCCTAACCCTGTTCCAAAAAAGATATACATATAGACAACGACTGTAGGTATGAGGCCATTTTTGATCAAAATCATAGGAACATATACATCTCCCAGTGTATCAGATGCTAATACCATTAGCAAATTAACTATAAAATTGTTTTTTCAAGTCTGACAATGAAAACTTGAATGAATGACTGTAACCTGCAGGACAATGTACGTGGCCCTAGATCATATTGCAGCACACAGGTCAGAGCCAGCAGCTTTTCTAAATTTCAAATACCACTCAATCCCTTCAACACAAATGTTAAGTGCTGTTACTCACAACTACACTTGCATAACATTTCTAAGCAGTCGTGAAAGACCAGAGGCATCATTTAGGTAGATAACCTAAATGGTTATGTTTTCAAATTAGTGTGTTCCTTTTTCTCCCAGATTCAAACAATGTAGGCTAGACAAAAACAAACAATGCAAAGCTATTTGGTTTTTAGCTCCCGACCCCCCCACCCCCTTATCTGTCTCTACAGAAATGACAGGAGAAGTGCACATTTGTTGCTTGCAGGTAGTGGTTGGGGTACAGATTGAAGCTATGATATATGACATGTGTTGCAAGCAGTCTCTGTGTATCTCCCAAGGACCTGTCACAGCTCCAGCATAGGCAGTTAAAGGCTCTGTTATACACAGTTTAATCCTCCATTTAGGTCACAATTCACTGCTAAAAACATGGCTTATTTACAGAAATTTCTTTAAGAATTAAAATTACCATTGATGGTTTAAACTGAGCTTTGTCAGCTCAAGTATTTCACTTGCTTCCTTGCAAATCTTACATCCAGACATTTAAATGTGTGAAGAGGCAGAAGCTTCCCTCTGTCGCACTTTGTTTTACTGGAGCACATATTAATATAGCGTCAACATTTTTCCATGCTCTTTGATTATTTCCAAATAGTTTTTTTCCCAAGACATAATACACATGTCCTTAAATATAGTCAATTATATATTAGCCCTGCGCAAATAAGTAATTGTTCTCTTTTACATTTAAAGGCTTCTGATGGTCCCCTCAGGTTTTTAGCCCCCGATCATGTACTGATTAGGATTGCATTATTCACTCAAGGTTGTGTCATTGCTAGAAGCTAAACCAAGCACAGGCCTTGTCCAACAGACTTTATTTCAACGGTTAAATGTACATGCGCACTTTAAGGAGCATATGAGCACATTTTGTATCCAAGCCACAGACATGAAAAAATGGGATGAAAAAGTAAATAAAATTGAATAGTAAATGGGAACAAAATGAGCTGAAGAAATTGATCTGCTTGTGGTGTTTTTTATGAAATCAAATCAGGTCAAATATCATTGAACACCTTCACTCCATATCCCTCCTTTAAAGAAATATGATGCCCTACATGAATTGCAGGAATAGTCAAAGAGCAGATATCAGCAGTTAGGCCTTAAAAGAGGTGGTTTTTCTGTTTCTTTTACCCTCTGGAAACTGCTGTGATGCTTAGCCAGATAATAGTCATAGTTTGACCAGAAATAGATCTCACACTAAGCAAACTGGGTTGGTATTTTCCTGTAAGTGGAGCACTGAAGAAATGTGGGATCTTCTCTGTTGTGACACGGGGATGATGAAAGAGGCACATCCCCTGAAATGCAGTCTGAAGGTGTCTCTGTGCTTAGAGGACACAACGTGTATAAATGACATTCCACCAGGCTATATCCCTGCATTTTGCCGTTGTGACCTATGGGTTGGGGGTTGTGTGCCTCCGATCACAGCAACAGTCTGAGGGGGAATCTGTTAAGAGTACAGTAAAGGGAGCATGTCTTTCTCCAGAGCCTGCGGCCGCTGGTGCTGAGTAAGCCCATGCAGCAGAGGAGGCCTGTGAATTAATACTCCTTGACAGTAAATGTCAACAGAATTTAAATTACACTGCCTGCTCTCTCTCATAAGCATGAGAATGTCTTTAACTTATATTGGGTGCCATGAACACGGCCACGGGAGCCTTTGGGGGGAATCTTTTTTTGCACTTCAAGATGTCTCCGCATTTAAAACCACCAGCTCACTGTTTCTTGTCGCATATCTGAAACCAGCTGCAAATTCAGCAGGCATGCATGTGGCTAATTAGTTGAATTTAACCACAATGATCATTAGCGTTGTAGACAGATCTGCTGTGATCTCAAACCAGCACCCTCCCCTCTCTTGGTCAATGGAGCGTTTCACTGTTCATTAAAAGGAGGACGTTGTGATGGAGCAGGCCTGGCTGCCTGCATTAGTGTTAAATCCCATAGCAAGAGCAGCACAACAACATCTATATTAAGATGACATCTTCCTTAAAAACCAAATTCCCCCCACCCCCAAACACTGGAGGATTAGAAACATGCTGGAACATGTTATTTTTGTAACTGCTATCATAACATCATGATACTGGAGGTTGTAATGTGCCATTTGCTTGTTTTCTGTGGAAGGAATAAACTGCGGCTTATATTGATTCCAGTATGTTGTCATCAATGCATGAAACAAAATCCTCTCAAATGGTGATATCAGGCCTGCTAATCTGTACTAAAACTGTGATCACAGAAGTAGGACAGGATACTCGATAACTTATTTTATAACTTCATTTTCAATAAAAATTAAGTAAAATAAAATAAAGTGATCAACTATGAAACATAATGTAGAGTCTTAATCATTAGTAGTCCTAATAATAATAAAACATAAACAAAGCATTGACGGAGTTGGCAACAGAAAAGCTTTGAAAATTGTCTCAAGTCTGTTTCGGAGGCTGATGCTGAAAAGTAACACAAATGTTGGCGGGCAGTGGCTACCCTGCAGTGACCCCTGAGACCGGACTTGTTTCAAAAAGAACACAGTTGACAGGCCAGCACTATCAATGAGCTGACCTCTCTGCAGCCCATGCCAGCAGGTATTTTTCCAATTGTGTGTTTTTTATCTTTTCTTCACCCTGCCACAACTTATTCCCGGCGTGTCAAAGGCTGTTGAGGTATGAACTGTGGATTTCAGTGGTTGTCCTATACGGCTATGAAGACGAGTAAGCAGTGAAATAGGGCCATACATTCAGATTGACGTGTTCATTTGGTATGTATAATAATATATACATAATATGTAATTATGTTTAAGTTTGACTAATCCATTAGTCTAGCTGGTTAGTTAGTTATTAACTGCATTATTAAACTGTAGCTACAACAATATGGCTAGTTATATTAAATTCAGTCTCAATCAAGTCATCCATTTTGCAGGCAAAAATAAGGTTATCTTTATTATCATCATCCACATCTGTCTACTGGACTGCAGGTTTACTTTTAGTGTGAATTGCAAATGTTACCGAATGTAAGCACAAAGTCAAATCTGAGATGGGAAAGGAATATTACATGTCAACAGCATGAAATCACCTTTACCTGAATAGGCCCTAATAAGCTAATTGACCTTTTCCCATCATTGGCTCTTTCACTGCTGTCTGAAGCTGAGCGGAAATGTTGAAAAGTGAGCGTGTTTCTCCTTTTAGAGGGTACACGTGCAGAACTTTGTTTCTTTACTTAGCTTTTTAAGGATTTGAGTTTAATGAGCAGACTCTCTCCCATCTGGGTGTTCAGGTTTCTTTCATCTCTAACCTTCCATATTAGATGCAAGGATACCTACTTACTCGCTTCTCTTTGTGTGCTGAGGAGACAGAGGGCTAATGTCTCCTTTCATTTATTTCCAGAGTAATAGTATTGTGGTGCGGGAGAGCATAACATTTATTAAGCTATTTATAAGATGTAGTTGGAATATATACACGTCAGATGTGATTCCATTGCAGTTGTTGTGCCATGTGTTCCAGCAACATCCCAGACTGTTCAACAAGGAGGCCACATTATAACCTATAAACATCAAAATTTTTACAGAGTCTCCCACTGTGTTTGTTTCAGGAAATGCATTTGTGACACCCTTTGGTTTGAATTCCAAAGTGTATTTGTTTAATGCTCTTTAAAGCTTGTCTCTGGAAGTATTCACATCTGTCTTTGAATTTTCTATCCTACAGAATTGTGGTGCAAGAAATGTCAAGACGGATCTTGACTCCACCTCCGTCCCTACCCCCTCTAAAAACCACTTAGCCATGCTGAAGTGCACTTTGTCCGTAACTAGATATAAAGGCTCTTGTTTTGCTCCATTTGGAGAAGCCGCAGTGTCCAAAGCATTAAGTGTAAAGCGCACATCTTCTTGTATATGTAATTTTCTGTGCAAATATGTGTTTTGTTTACAGAGGGGGGAAAGGTTCATTGGGAAACCAAGCATGAAGTGGAAAAAATATGATTCTGATGGAGCATGAGTGGTCAGTTAGAGATGTGTGCTTTCTTTTCTGTCTTTACTATCCTAAGGTCATTTCTTTTATTCTGTTAGCTCCACTTTCTACCCCATCCAGCCCTCAAACCCTATTTTATCTCTTTAATTACAGCCCTCACGAGCAGATGCATAAGTTATAGAATTGGGTGTAAACAGGAGAATTGTGCCTGCAGTTTTGTATAATCTTTGACATCAGCCCTATGTATGCTGGAGCAATATCTGCATCTGATGTTCCCCGTCCTTAAGACTGGAGGGCAAGAAGGAGATCCATACTTTGGAAAGTGCTACAAATTGAAAGCCGAGGGCCAGGCTCCTCCGTGATGGGAGGCAGTAGCGTGTCCGTGGAGGGATGGCCACTGAGATAAATTAGAGCATAATTTTCCAACTGTGTTACCATCATGAAGACAAACATAATAACTACAGCTGGAGTTGGGATGAATGTATTAGACAAACGTGACTTGCCGCCCTCACTGACAATAAACGGGGGAATGTGAAACTTGTTCAAACAAAGCCGTCTACACTTGTATTGTATTAGATATTCATATTTTTCATTAATTTTGATGTTTTAAAGCATTAGAAGTTGTAATTATAAAGAAACATTTAGACTTGAGGTAGAAACTGTTGCGTTCCCTTTAGGCCACGCGGCATAACCATTTTATTCACAGTAATTAAACTTACCCTGCTCTTAAGCAGACACACATATCTCTTATAGCCTGTGGTGTTTTTGCTCTAAGGTTTATCCGGAGGGAAAGGCAGCCAACTTTCACACAACTGTATTAGTACTTCTCTATTGTCTTTTTTCCCCTATTAAATACTGTTGTATCTATCTTTAGTTATAATTCTGGGACACTTCTTTAAGGTTTCTAGCATCTCAAAAGAAGAAGACTTATTGTTGATAAGACTTATTAACAATGATGATGCAGTATTAGCGCTCACTGACGCTGAAGTGTGTTCAACGTCTTCAGTTCACTCGAGTTTCATTAGAGAGCCTCTTTATGGGTTTTCCTTTCCACTCTGTGAGGGCCTTATGGCTCAGACAAGAGAAACAAAGAGAGCAAACACGCTGTGACAATTGTGTCCTCCTTTTTATTCAGGAGCTTTCACCATTGGCAAGATGGTTGGCCAGGTTAATGTCTCCATACAGCATGTCAGCAGAAGCATCCTCTCCACTAGATGTGCACCGTGGTGTGACTGCCAGCTCAGACCTGTTTGCTCGAAACATCCCACTTCAACAGAACTAGAGGAAATGTTCTAATTTTACACCATAATGGATGGTATATGATTTTGTGAGAAGGTGAGAAAATGGGTGTTGTTTGTCTGGTGTTTACAGCAACAAAAGTGAAATTGAATGCAAAGACATATTTTGACAGCATGGTTATTTCAGTGCTGTTTAATATACTCCCCAACCATCCATGGTCAGCTAATTTTATCATCCCTGTCTTTATGCAGGCCCTGATAAATTCACATCAGCATTGCATGGACGAGTCACATTTCTTATCTTCACAGCAAACGTGTGAATCATGGTGTGGCAAACCTTGTTAATCTGCCTGTTTACAGTTTGATGAGTGGTATCACACTATTCAGGGCACATGGGGAGCAGTGGAGCCTCTCCAGACTTCTGCACCGTCCTGTGTCATTTACTCCCTGCATGACAGAATGTGCACACCACGCTTAGTGGAGGGAGAGTCGACTTCTGTTCGACTCGAGTGCATCTGGCTGTTTTGGACGGATGGTTTGACAAAGGCCAGCACTTCTCAAGCTTGCTGCACAAATACTCCCATTTAAGTATTTGCTTGACTTTAAAGGCACGAGGCTGTCGCTGCTTCTAAGCAAATGTGGCATGATTGTGTGCCACAAAGTGAGTCCATTTGACTTGACCACTGCGCTTTCGCCTGACCATGCGCCTGAAATGAAGGGACATTTAGACTACATATGGAACAGAACTCTTGTCACATAGAGTTGTTGCTCATATACTTTGCTGATTGTGAAATTGCATCCAATTTCACTGTGGTTGCTGCACATTAGAGTGCTGAAAAAAATATTTTAAAATTGTAATAAACTATTACAATACACCTATTGTGATCTGACACAATTATACTGTGATCTGACACTGTTAATTATTATATTAAAATAGTTAGGGACTACTTTTTAATTTGCTACAATTATTAAACAGCTACAGGTACCTTTTACTTATCAGATTTAACATTTAAAATATAATGTATTTATAAAATGTAACAGATTTCATTTGATTAAACCACCCAAAAGTTTTTAACTAATTCCAGGCTTCAGTTCACAGCTATTTTTACTATATTATGTTAATATGTCAGTAGTGAAATGCTCAATACAGGACTTCTAACGGAGAGTTTTTATACCATGGATTTGCAACATTTACATATAACCATTATCTAAATATTTTGTCCATGCCTAGTTATTTTCCCCAATGATCAGTCTCCTGTCTGCTTCCCTGAAAGAAGTAAAAATGTTTTTTTTTGTTTGTTTTTTTAACTTAATCATTTTCTTCATTTTCATTTTTTTGCATTAAAACTTTTTTTTATTCAACAATTCTTTATTTTATTAAAACAAAGAGGATAGTGTTTAATTTTTATGGTTGTTTTTGTGTAACATCCTTTTAGAAATAGAAATAATATAGGTATTTTTTCTACATTAATTAATAATTAAATGTGCCTTGGACAAGAAATGTTTTAAAATCTAACTATGATCAGATGTGTCATACTGGTGTGAGAGTAAAAGCTCCCCACAATCAGTGTGATATCTTAGGTCTTCAGTGATCTCAGCCATGTGTGAGCTGTAAATAGAGAAATGTATGCTGGGACACAGTCTCTGATATCCTCCGTGATTAGGTTGCTTAACACTTTGGAGGATGCTTTGAAAGTGAGATTCCTCTTTTCTTTAACTCATTGTCACGTTGTTTTCAGGTCTATACATTCTGCCTCTAATCTGTTTAGCTGTACTTTGAATTTGGCTGCGTTGACATCTCTTCACTTTAAGGCTGGGATTCCTTTTTCTCCTTGGTCGAATACCCTTTCACGTAACGTAATATGCCATTTTGGTCTCCCAGGGACAATAATTGAGTTTAGGCAAAGTTTAAATAGCTTAAAGGACAGGGAATACAGATGGGCATCTCTGTGATTAACAGAATCCAGCCCAAGGTCTCTGTGTCAGGCGCTGGATTAGGACATTACGAAGAGAATGACAGAGCTTTTTGGCACTTTATTCCCTCTCAATAACATTCTTTCACATATTAAGTTAATTCCACCCCTAGGTAGGGACTTTATCATGCAGAAGACCTTAATCCACTGTTGTTGAGTCCATCTCGCCTGAGCTTTGATGAAGCCCCCCTGCTTTTCTGTGGGTGCAGTGGGCCTTGGTAAGACAAAGCACCCGTGACAGAGACAATAAGATGCAGCTTGAACCACAACAAAAAGGAGGTTTCATCCACTGGAGTGAAGAGAAGAGGTGTTGTTGAAGAAAAAACGAGAAAGAAAACATCAAAGGAGAAAGAAAGAGAAGACAAATTCACACAAGAGTGCCAGCACTTCTGATCAAGAAATGTATCACTATTAACACGGTGTGCGTTTATTAGGTGTAGAAAGCCCGGCCCCACTGATCTCTTGTATAGCACTTTATCTGAGGGTCACCTCTGACCCCCTGTTGAAAAGCCCTAGTTGATATGATGAGCGTAAGCTTTGGGTGTTCTTTTAGATCTCGTATTGGTACTATCCCAAATTGAAAAGGCGTGTTTGTGGTGCCAGCAGCCAATTTATCCTTTGGCTTCTGTCACTCTGCATGGGAAAAAAGATTAGTAGTCAGTCCACCCACCCCTGTGAAATGACCACCAAGGGAAATTGAAAAGTCACAGAAAACACATTGGAAAGTTTTGTGCATCCAATTGATTCGCTTAGTGGGCGTTCAACAGCTATAGGAAGTTTGGTATGGGAAGTTTGAATGTTCATATCATTTAAAAAAAAAAAAACAACAAGATTTTAATTATTTCTTTTAAATAACAGAAAGAATCATACTCTAATTGTTTTCCAATGTATGGACAGAGTAACAAAAAGCTGAGAAGAGCATATGAGCAGTCCATTGACCACCCTATTGAAAGCATCTCTGTTGCCCCCTGAATAGAATAATTAATTCAGTCACCTGTCTGAACTTAAGCTGTCCATTTGATTGTCAGTGGTACTCAGGTTTTGATCCTTCTAGCGCTAACAGATGGTTGTTGTGGCTCGGCCTGGGCTGGGAATCGCTCCTTGAGAGCAGACAGAGGGTTGGAGGGGGAAAATCCCCTGTTGCCATCCCTAAGAAGACCATAAGCTTGAGCAGAGAAAAAGAAAAGGCCTGCTACTGGTGCTAATTACCCAGAAACCACACAGAAAGTGCCCACTGTCACTAACTGAAGAGGTTCACATCCCTTCTTACACAGATAAAAGGCGTAGTACGAAAACATTTCGCAGGGGACAAAGAAGGGAAGATTACCATAATCTTTTGGTTTGTATCCCCTGTAAGCTGTCCGTGTGTCCTTTTCCCTCACTCTTTCTCTTTCTCCTGCTCCTCCACCCTTTCTCTCTCACTCTCTGCTGCTCTTTCGTTTCTGCTGTCTAAAATCTGGTTTGAAGGAGCAGAAATGGTGGGAATTGGCTTTGCAGCCTAAGCCTGACAGTTGTGTTCTTCCCGCCTTCCTGTGATCATCCATGTCATTGGTGGGCTGCTATTGGGGTAATCAGACAATGGCAGGCGAAACGAGGTGTCACTATGCTGACAGACCCCTCTTCATGTTATGTCATTGTTAATCCTCAGCCTTCAGCCTGCTCCCACTGCTGCTTTCATCCAAGCATTCTCCATGAAGGGGATAGAGGATAAATATGATGCCTTCATATTTCTACACATCAAAGCACTCTCAAGCGGCTGTTTTCTCCCTAAGTGGTGAGGGATTGTACAGCACACAACTCGGAGTGAGAACTTTTTAAATGAGGACATCACAGCGGCTGCACTGCATTGGCTCCCTGACTGTCCCAGTCACAGGAAGCCTGGACCAAAGCCAGTCACACAGCCAGTAAAACAGCCTCTTTAAAGGAGCTGCATAAATGCTGTCTTCTCGGGCTGCGGATCACCCCAGAGGTCTGATCGTTTTAGGATTGTGCCTGCCTTAGAGCACCTCTGCAACGCTCATTGGAGACTGTGATGAGGCATCGAGACATAGTGGAGGAAATGGTTTCAATTAAAGGCAGAGAGTGACGGGTGACTCTAAGAGTCCCTTGTGCCTCTCTGAGAACAACAGGAAGTGGTAGAGTCTCCGGCAATCATTATCCAGTGCTTTTACAGCATCTAAAAGCTCAAAACATTCAGATTGATGGCAGAATGTGTGCTCAGTGCATAAGACATCCCATAAATGGCTCCGTTTTCACTCACTTGCTGTCTGCTTTTTTTGGCTTCTGAGTGGGTGTTGTTGAAATAATGACAGGAAACCTGCTAGTTTTGGTAAAATCTCAAGTTTATGAGCGATTATACTACTTCTCAGCAGTGTGAAGGAGAGCACTTTGCATTTTTCCCTCATGTCAGCGTGAACAAAGTGGCTATTTTCATTCAGGTACAACAGTCATTACATTTCCTCAACATACCCTTTAGATCAGCTGCTGTTTGGTTTGTGAGATTCCACACAATTACTTGTTTCTTTTCACCCGCCTTAAACGCAGGTCACAGTTCTTATTTATCCTTTATACAAACTTCCATTTGTGTTGTTTCAGATGTGACACATTCAACTAAAATACACTCAGCCTTTTCATTTTATTTTATTGTTCGGTTTTTCGAGCTCTGATTGCATTTGAAAGTAATGCCACAGGTCCG
The DNA here is from genome assembly GCA_038496675.1 of Rachycentron canadum. NCBI lineage: Eukaryota > Metazoa > Chordata > Actinopteri > Carangiformes > Rachycentridae > Rachycentron > Rachycentron canadum. The sequence goes on along the minus strand of CM076656.1, from coordinate 13,001,265 downwards.
TTCCCATTGTGTGCACTGTGCTGTGAGTCTGTGCCTCATTTCTTTGACAGCCTCAGTGTGAGACTGATGTTTCAGAAGGTAGACATGTGTGCTCCCTGTAACGCTGTGTTTACAGAGCCTCCCCACCAAGTCTCTGTTCACTGCATACATGGCACAGAAGGCCCTGATGAGATAACACAGTTTACTGCTGCTCTTTCTAGTGGATGGCAGCAGCGACGAAAAGGCAACCGGTGAACATGCTACACTGTGGCTCATGCTCTTTTTGTCGATAATAAGCAAACAGAATCAGAATCATATTCACTGGTGCTGTCATGCTGAATGATCCCAATGATTCCATAATTTATCGCGCAGTGATGAGAATCACAATTACATTGTATGCTGTAATCTCTAATAGCAATATGATACACAAAAGCAGTTTGTTGTACAGCAGTGGTAGTAAGGCATGTAATTATGTGAATTTCTGTGGGTTACACAGTCAAGGCAATGACTCATTATTAAAAACTAGCAGCTACAGTATTAATAGCATCTATTCAGGGGATCGGTACATTCAACAAAACTAACAAAACACACACAGACACACTGTAAAATGACAGTATGAAATAAATCATCATAAAAATTGATCTAAATTAACCAAAAAAAAAAGAAAAAAAAAAGGAATTTAAGCATACTCCCTTATATGAACTGTTATTTTTGTTTTTTAAATTTTGTTTTTGTTGTTCATTTCACACAATGAACTGAAAAGTTGAGTTCATTAACAACCACACCTTTACTCAGTTCAACACACTCAGGAGATAGCTTGACTTCGTTGGGTATTACCAGTAGCTTATGGTGGCTGATGTTAGCTAATTTTAGCAAACCTAGATACTGATATGTATCTTATATTAATGAGTTATAACGTTATATTATGGCTCTTCACTTCTTACTGATACACCATTTTTTACAATTTAGCTTCCTACCTCGTAATTGTCAATTAAGCAAAGTGGTCTTAGTTAATTATCAGAATTCCTTGCCCTTTTCATATAGCAGCCAACTGCTTAATTTAGCTAGCTAGTTGCTACCAGTTCAGACTCAAGATAGGGACAAAATAATTCTTGATTAGCAAACTAACAGCTGTAATATGATGTGCACAGGTAATAAATAACCACTTATTTAGCTCAAAAAGGCATGAGATGCAAAAAACAAAATAGCTAGCAAAGTATGAAGTTAGCTTAACACAGCCCTTGTACTGTTCTAATTCAAAATACACAGAGTTTCTAATCCAGACTCAAAGCTAGGACCACTGATATATCACTTTATCATGTTTTGATATTTTTTCAGATGAGAAAGTGACAATCTAGATTCTGAATATGTGGTCAGTTTATCCAAAAAATGTCTGTTTTGAAATTTGGTTGTGAATTTTTTAAATTGTAAGCACAATGGTGCTTCCGGATAAGATCAGTGATTATATCGGCACCTCACTGCCCAGCTCCTGAGATCAGTGTGCATTGTGATACACAATACACGTGGTGTACACATGATTTACTGGACAGCTCAACAACAGTGCTGCCACTGTGGGTTTCTGATCCGTACAAATATACCATATTTCAATAAGAATAAATAAACGTAAATGAACAGAGGCAGCATGTTTTTTTAATTGATATTACATATTGGACATGATGTGTATATTTTACTATGCTCAATTCCATTTTTTCCATCTGTTTGTGGAGATGTGAGTTTTTGTCATCGTACAGTCCGATACAATTGTGTTGAAGTGTAACCTGTACTGAGCTCAGCTGCTGATATTGGAAAAAACACTGCTGTTCAAATTGCATGTCCTCCTGCTCTCAAGGGTTTGGACTTCTCAGTACTTGTGAAGTACGGGGAGTCAAAACTTGGAGTACTCCGTATATGTGGTCGGGGAATGTTTGAAGAAAAATACAGCTCTTTATGAATAATAAGATTACAGAGATTTTTTCTGTTTTTTTTTTTTTTTTGGCTGACTGAGCTGGCAGGAACTCTCTGGCTCGCTAGCAGGCGCAGAACTTGCTAAAGGGGAAGATTCTGGAGGGCGCGCTTCGACGAGGGTCACGTGGCCGACAGACGCAAAAAAGCTATAGCACCCACGCAAACAAGCTAATCTTTTCACTGAAACAATAATGCACTGCATGTCTTTTTACTCATCAGATATTTTTCCGGCTTGTCTTCCAAGAAAAGTACACTAGTGACCATTTCAAAGGCACCATAAACAAACACAATGTGGTGTGTTACTTTCACTGATGTAAATGACAGGTCCATTACCCACACCCTGGAACAGCCTTTCTTGTAACACAAGTCAAAATGTGTGGAAAAGGCCATAAATGTGATCACACCAAGCTGAAAACATGTCTATTTACCTTGAAATTCCTGTTACAGTCAATCTGTATTTCTTATTTAACCTGACCGAGCTCATTTACAGAAGAGACAGAGGAGACAAGCGAGATAGAAAAGAAACAGGAGATGCTGCATTTTTAATCTAGGACATTGGGTAGTAGATTTTTTTGACAACAAACAGCACTTACAGGCGTGTTACACAGAGAGATTCTTCTACCCTGGAGCCCTGTTCTCGAGAAGCAAGAGTGAAGTGCTGACCCTGAGTCAGTCAGCTAAAGACATTTTTCATTAAGGATTTCCTGTGTAACAGTAGCCTGTCACTGAATTCAGAATCTGTCCATACAAATCCCCAAATTTGATTTAGAGAATCAGTCCTCGCGGGGGTTGTTAGTGTCATAATTATGCCTTGGAGTTAATCATCATTGGAGAATATTTAGTTAAATCTCACATTGTTTCTCAATTGCCCACATATCAGTCAGGAAAAAATGTGAGGGAAAAAAACTCTTTAAGAAGCTCTGTGGGATTTCATGGCATAAGTATTTTAACCATAATCGAGAGTTGCTTTAAAAAGTGTATATAAACGCACACACCTCATGTATTTTTCATCCTTTCCAAACTGTAATGGGACTGAACAGAAGTTCAGTGTTTGGGAGCCATCTGAACTAATTACAATCACTATCCATAATTGAGAGGCAAATGCATGGAAAATCGCTCTACATCACATTTCATTTTAGTAACAAAGCTTTTCGGAGCAGTGGGTGACTTTTTCTGTGTTGTAGCTCATGCCTGGGTGGTGCAGTGCTTGATTCCGTGACAGAGTTTATTGAAATGATTTAGTCTGGAGTGGGATTTGCTGTCCAGAGGTGTTGGGTCTGGAATTTGAGCGACGCTTCATAGTGCTCCATTTTCCCTCCGTTCTCTTTGTCTTAACACCTCAAGCTTGCTGGATATCAAGCCTACTTTAATGCTTCTCTTTCAGCAAGCTGCTTTGAGGTTTATAATCAAACTATTTCCCATCATAACTGCAAACACTATGCTCCCACTGTACTGTGAATGCAGCAGTGTTATTAGTCAATTGATTTGTAATCCTCTGTTAACTAAATGGATCCCATGTATACAAATCCCCCTCAGCTGGACCTGTGGCATTCTTTCTGTGTGTAAGCTCACACACAAATGGGAGATTTTAATTAATTCCCAAAAAAAAAAATAACCATGAGGTTGTGCACTTTGCCCACTAAATCTATCAGCACCAGATGGGATGTTTTTATCTGATGATTCTTTTCTTCCAAACATAAAACTGAACCACTTTGTTCATATTCTTAAGATGAAAAGGTGAAAAGATTTAGACGCTGCTTACTGCTCTGTTGCTGTCATCTTGGATTTGTGCATCTGCGTTGGCCTAAATATGCTTTTTTTCTCCGGTGTGGCCGATGCTGCGCTCTTATGGAACCCTTGATCAAAGGATAATGCACAGACTGTCACTTGGCCTCCCTCAGCAGTTGGCAAGAGCACTCTGAATTATTTAAATGAATTCTCATGAATACTTGTGCATCTTACAACACTGTTGATAGCAAATAACACTTATCTAAATAGAGTAACATATCCTCTTTTGTAATTCTTGCTCAACGCAGTGGTGAGAAATGTGTTCGTGGTTAGGTCAAATCAGGACTCTCCACATACACCTAAGGGGAAATGGTGGGCAGTCACTAAGTACTATTACCTACTTACTGTACTAAAGTTCTGAGGTACCTGTACTTTAATTCATGCTTCTTTATGCTGTCAGAAAATAAAAAGTCATGTTTTTTTCTTGTTGTCAGATCCTTCTCTGCCTGTACACGATTCTTGTACCATTGATATCAGTGTGTTTGCAGTTAGGACTTTCAATTTTGTTAAGATTTGGGTCATATATATATATATATATATATATATATATATATATATATATATATGTGTGTGTGTGTA
>CM076656.1:12984752-12996579 GCA_038496675.1 Rachycentron canadum | reverse complement strand
CATGTGTATATATATACACACACACACACACACACACACATCTATATATACAATCAATCATATATTAATCTAATAAATATATATATGATATATATATAGTATATATATGATTGATAGATAACATTTTGCCCTAGATAGTCTGATAATAAATCTGATAATAATGACAATTACAAAATTACAATTGCAATATTTAACATTAACAGTAGTATTTTAACATTCTATATAAATTGGAGTATAGTTCAATTTATCCTTAAAAATCCTTATCCCGATCAAAGGAAGAAAGAATCTGAATCATCCTGTAAGTTTAACGCTCATTTGTTTACATCCACAGGACACAGATGTTTATTGCTACTGTAAACTGTACTCACATTGTGCTCACAAAGAGAGAATTTGGGGCTAACCAACATGGCTTGACTGTGACTTTTTAGATTGTTTGTGTTTATCCTTTCAAAAAGTAAAGGTATTGATTTTGTGGGCACCCAATATCTAATTTTTTTTTTTTCTTAAGGTGAATTTTTGGAGCTGTGGTGCTGACAGAGGTCAGTGCAGCCCAGAAAGATCGTGTGACCGTGCACGAGAGGGTCAGGTCATCTTTTCAAGCATCCTCTGATCTCAGAGTTGTGTGCTCGTCCCACAGATAGGCCAGCTGAAAAGATAAAGGTTGGATGAGCCAATGCATGAGGTGCTGTGGTTAGTAGAGCAGGGGGAAGTGTCTATCAAATGCAGTTTTGTGCAGGAAGATTAAATTTGTACTCCTGCCTACTCTAAATGTAAGAACACTACCCTATCTCACATCAGCAGTGTAGCAGTTTTATATAGCTTAGGGCTACACCATGTGGATTTGGCATTAAAATATAGCATGTGGGAGTTGTTATTTTCTGTCTTTTTTTTAATGTACTGAGTAGTGACCTCTTGGAGGATCTAATTTGAAATGCAGTAGTTAAGATCAGTCATCCACTGAGTGTCAGGACTTCTTATTAAAACATGTGACTGCAGCTGACAGGCAGTGAAATTTAAATCATCATGAGATCCTCTCTGTCTCTCTCTCTTTCTTCATCTCTATCTATCTATCTATCTATCTATCTATCTATCTATCTATCTATCTATCTATCTATCTATTTCTAATGACACACTTTGGATACGTCTCTCAACACTCTAATCTTTAGTTCATTCTAATAATTGTAATACAAATGTATACTGATGACCAATTTTTTTTTTTCTCTGATTGAAGCCAATCAAACTGTCTCTGTGGCTACTTCAGTAATCACACCTTGACTGACATTCTCTGCTCCTCTGTTACTCGTCTTATCAGCCTCACTTTATATCATATTGTTGGAGAAGAGTGAAGGGGATGAATATTTCAGCAGCTGAGTGAGCATGAAGCACCAGCAGGGCTTCATACCATCTTGTTTGCACTTACTACAGCCATTAAGTTTACAAGCAGCATTTGTATTTATCACCAGGCCTGGATGGTTAGAAGCAATCAAAAACCAAACACAAGGAGAGAAATACAAGGTTCAGGTTGACATGTGAAGAAAAACTGAGGTGAAGTGCTGACATGCTGATGTCTTAGCAGATAACACTTAAATCATTTTCCTCCAAAACTTCACTGGTAAGGGTTCAAAGAGATATAGCCATAATACAAATTTTTGGAGTAAGTAGTGGTGTTTGAAGTTATTTTATGGGATTTTGCTGTAAGGCCCAGAATTGATTTGCAGAAGGGATAAAAGGAAGATACTTTATCTTCGGAGCTTTGTCGGAAAAAGCTTAGCATCCATTGGTAGTTCCGCCAATATGCCTGCAGGGCATGGAGGTAGGGTGAGAGGGGGGTTGCTGGCATTGACATTATATACCAGAATGAATTGTGCTGAGTTTACACCTCCTGCTGCTTACGTTCTGCTCTTTCATAATCTTTCATGAACCATACAATGTTTTATTTAATGTCCTGGGTCAGAGAGAAACTTGAGAAAAAACATATTAATAATGAAACGCATAGTACTGGGGAGGGAAAGAAAAAGAAGAAGAAGAAGAAGGAAAAAAAAAAACTTGGTTTGAGGCTCCTCAGCAAACAGGTCAGAAGGACCTTTTGAAGTCTACTGCTTCAGTGCAGTCAATAGTTTAAGAACTTGTGTTATTTCTGAATGTAAGGCCAGCTTGGACTTTTCTCCTACCTGAAAATGCCAAATATCTCATTGCTGCTGCCCAGTGTCTCACTGCAGTCCTTGAAAGGCTATTCAAGCAGCCAAGAAAAAAAAAACCCTCAGTATCTCAGGTTGGTACTTGAGTGAAAACACTTCATGACCAAGAGATTATTCTGTAAATACTCCTTGGTTTCAAAAATGTAGAGCTAGGACTGTATTTGCAAAATCAAATACAATGTGTTCCTAAAGGTTATTTTAACTCAGTAACAATCTAAATTTCAGCAAAAATATAAAGAAAGTTGTCTATACATGTATTTTTATGCATGTATAGACAAATTTAAATAACGTTCCTCAAATCTGTGCTTGTTCCCTCTACCCCTTTGACATAAGCTATTGCTATCAGTACCAAAGGGAGCAAGCATATGCCATAGCCATAATGTTTGCATTCCCTGGTGAATCCTCATTTGCCGTCTGTTTAGATGTGTAAGGAAAGCCAGCTCTTGGCCTCTCTGCCTCTCAGGTCTTAATTGCTTAATTACAGTCATTATTTGAACTGGAAGAGAAATCAGGCAGCCTGACACCATGCTGGCCTTACTGAAGAAAAAAAAGAAAAAAAGAAACGCTTTGAAAAAACCGAGTGGATGTTGCGGGAGTCTCTGGAGGATGAATGAAGATGCCTGGTGTGTGATCCAAGGGGTTGTGATGTACTCGCATACACATACACACACGCACAAGACAGACCACATGCATATACAGTACATCCACTTGCATGTATCTGAATTCCCCACGTCTCCAGGACATTTCAGCACTATCAGATGAAAAAGCTCCATGTCAGAGACTTGGTACCTTCAGAAGAAGGTCCAGGGGCTGTGTGACTTATTCATGACTCTTCTGGTGCTCTTGGTCCCGGGACTCTCTGCTCTGTACTTTAACCTGTGTTGGCTCACAGACAGGCTCTTTGCCTTTTCATATGCTGCAGCTCGCTCATCCTGTTTAAAAAGTAAACAGTAGGTTGCATCTGTGCTAATAATTTATGTGCAGGGAGAGAGGAAGGTGTTTATGTGGGGAAATGAGATGGCATTAACACCTGCTCCACTATGGAATTAGGTTTGTGCAGCTTTCACTACACATATTTCACCTAGGATGTTTTTCACTATTCATATTTTTTTGTACAACAGAGACACTTTCTTTGATATGATTTTGATATGATATGAGAATGGCCATGTCTCTCTTTGGTTGCGAAAGAGACCAACTGTGTAAAGAATGGTTTCACATTTCAACTCTCAGGTGTGAATGTCTTGAATGGTGAGAAGCAGGAAATTACTGGACATGAGCGTATAAGGTCAGATCACATTACACGGTTAAGACACAGTAAGAAATAAGAAAGAAATAATTTTGTTTAGTCTCTCCGAGTGTGTACAACCTTGCAGGGGTCAAACGGACCCTATCTTTATATTGCTTGTGTTATAATAAACATTGCAATGCTGTAAAAACCGAGAAAAGCAGCAGATTATCACATTTCAGAAGCTGGATGCAGCAAATGGTCAGTAATTTTAGCCACATAAGTGCTTCTCTGTGGATGCTAAAGTCTGTTGGTCACAACTTTGGTCCAGTCTAAAATATCTCAACAACTGTTGGGGATGGGATTGCCATGAAATTTTGTCCAGACATTTGTGGTCCCTAAGAAGAGTTTCACCAACTTTCACAATCCCTGACTTTTTCTATAGCACTAGAAGCAGGTCAGAGTTTTCACTAGTAAAATATCACAACATCTACTTTGTGGACATGGCACAAAATTTTACACAGCTATTCATGTTCCCTGCAGGATGAATCCTAGGGATCCTCTGACTTTTGATCTAACACCAATATGCACCAATTCAATTCAGTCAATTTTTTTTTTATTCTTCCAAAACTTTAACCTGCAAAATAAAATACATTCCCATCTGCTTTAGTTGTACTTTGTGTTGCTAGTTGGCATGCTAACACCGAGAAATCAGATGATAAACATCATGGAAAATAATAAACCCACTAGACTTAACCATATTCACATAGTCATTGTCAGCTTGTTAGCATGCTAATGATAGGATTTGGCTCAAGTCACCACTGTGCACATGTACAACCTTGCTGAACTGCTAGCATAGAGATAGATGGGCTGTAGACTCTTTGTCTTGTTATTTAAAAGTGAAAATAATTAAACAATGAATTAGTTATTGCTCTTGATTCACGATTAATCAATTATTTGATTTATTTCTAAAATGGTCGCAAACAATGCTGCAGTATACAGCTACTGTGTGGTGGTAGTTAAATATTGAGAGCATTCACTAATGGTTTGGACTCTATTCCTTCCCGGCTTTATTCACTTTCATACTATTTGACTGTGTACATGATTTAGCATGACAGGTGTTACGCTTACTATATGGCAGGAATACACTTGATCTATATTTAAATGTATCTGGCTAATACCCCATAAAAGAGTTCAGCCATTTGCATCTTTCAAGACCCCACTCTGAGCTATTTCTTTCAAACTTCTTTTTAATCGTCCATGCTTAAATGTTAATTGCACGTACCTCTCTCAAACACATTCTTTTTTCCATTGTCAGGGGCTTTTTGTCATAGAAATATGTTACTAATGGCTTATGAATTAATAAGAAGCCAAACTGAATTAGACTTTCATGCAAGGTGATTGTAAAGAGCTTGAAAGCCCAAACATTTTATTCAGATTGCAGAATTTTCTGGACGAGTGGGTTCCTTTTTGCTGTGGCCTATAATGCATCCTTTGTCATCATCTCTCAGCAGTGATTTTGGCTGTGGGATGTTCTTGGTGTAATTTACTTACCCAAGCAGAGCCATTAATTTTCTATTATTGTGAAAAGATGATTCGTGTTTTGGAGGCTGTCTTGATTATTTATTTAGATACACAGCAGGGAAACATGAGGCAGTGGCTAATGGAATATAAAGTCACAGGCCTCATTCTGACATTTAACTACAGAAGCGGCACATGTGTTAATGTGTCCTCCCCAAGCACCTTAATTCAACTTGAAATTCCTAATGGAACTCGCTATCTGTGCTGGGCCTTTGAGACAGTGAGGGGGAGGGAGGGGGACACCAACTTAACACATAAATTCACTTGTCTTGGCTGTGCGTCTAGCGACTTAAATGCTCCACTGGTTGTATGTCTAGAGGGAAATGACAGCAGATAGTAGCATTTTCACTTGCACTGTTGCCTCCTGTCCTGGTTTTATTCAGCGACATGATCTTTGCTTTACTAAATCACACATATTCATATTTCTACAGTGCCTTTGTGTATGAAAACATCTGAGGAATTAAAGGAGGAACTTTTTAATAAAATATTTGAGTATTGCCCTCTCCTAAGTCACGCTTTATAATTGTATATATCTAGAAGCTTTTGTAATGATTAATTAAGTATTTACTAATGTTTTACAGATCAGTTACCAGTCATTAATAAAGACACTTTTTGTGCTACCAAAAATCAAACCCACTGGTAAATCATTCATAGCCAATTAATTAATAAATACTCACATTGTTCATAGTCTAATAAGCTGTCTGCAGTTAGCATTACTAATGAGTCATTAAAGCAATAGTTTAGCATTTTGTGCTAGACTATAAGATGAGAAGATGTTTTCAACCTATAGGCTGCATCTGTGTACCTTATCTTAGCTTAGCATAAAGACTGAAAACTGAGAATCTTATCAGTTCAACATGTAATATCTTGTTTGCTTTGTTGTGTTCTGTTCAGACAACAGTTTGTGTTTTAACAGACATTATTTGCCAGAATGTTTCCTAGCTGGGAGTTGTAACTTCCAAAAATTGTTATTCTATATTTGGGTTAAATTAACAAAATATAACGTGTCCTTAAACCAGCAGCTGGTTAGCTTAGCTTTGCTAAAACTGCACTGACATTTCAGAGTCATAACTCAGATAAATCTGAACACACAGAAACAATACCCACTGTCAAATCAGTAGAACCTGCTTAGATATCGTAGTAATTTTGGGACCCAAAGTAGCTCAGGGATTATTGTCTGTTCATTCGCGGTTACAGTGCAAACAGGTGCTAAAAGCTAATTTGGCAAGTTGCTAATTCATAAAAACTGTCCTAGAAAACTGTTCTAGAACCAACAAGTCCTAGAACCTCAATATCCTATACCACAGGTATAGGATACAACCCATATGACTGTACCAGCAGCAGGCACACCAGACCTTTGTCGTCATGTTAAAGGATAGGCTAATTATGATTTATCATTACAGCACTGGTGATTTATCAATCATCAATAAAGCTGTGAATTACAAAGGTATAAACCCTTTATAAAGAGAGAAATCACTATTTGTTTTTGAGTTCTGAGGGGTGAAAAGTTGAGCAAAATGCTGTGACACAAATGAGACTCTGCTGAGTGGCCAAAAATGTTTGCATGATGTGCTTGGCTGTGAATCAGACCCTTGACACTCAATTGTTATTGCAGTTAATGACAGCATCTCATCTGAATGACTAATGTGATGAAGTGGTATGACTCTTTCATTTTTGGCTTTTCTCCAGCGCAGTGGCCAGGCTCAGTCAGGCTCGTTCACTTTACTGCAAAGGACATCCAGCGGTTACACTCCCTCTGTCTCGACAGCCTTCACTCTGCAGCCTCAATGGCCTTACAGCCATAATTGTCTAAGGTAAGAGTTGTAAAGAGTAATATCCAGATCATGAAATACTATGTTCTTCAAGGATGAAAATAGCTGCTAATTAAACAGTGTCTTTTAGAATAAAGCCAATAGAAAATGATCTCATAAAAGATGTGATGGGACAGAGAGCTGACTGACACAGTTGTAATCTCAGTATGAACGCAGTGCAGGCCGCCGGATAATTAAAGAGACGAAGCAGTAAGGACATGGCTATTAGCAGGTTAATTAGGCAATAATGAAAGAGATACCTCAGGTTACAGTGGGCTTTAGCACAATATGATTCCTCACAGAACTATATAAGGTGGGTGTTAAATTTAATCCTTGCACATTAATAGAGAGCGGCGTACCTTCCGCTCAATATTGCCAAAAGAGTTCACCTGCTCTGCACAGTCACAAATGGAGAATTCAGAATAGATTCTATTTGGTAGCTGTCCACTCTGATTAGTTTGATGAAGCTTACAAAGCTTTTAGGGGGGATATTTGCAAATTTAGCAGGTGGCACATATCATTTATGGACCTGCTTATTAAAGAGATTGAAGTGTTTCATTTAATGAGTAATTCATTATTCCTGCTACTTTTTGACCCACTTTGGCAGAAGTAGAAGCACAGTGTTTTTTTCATGGTAGTTTCATAACCTTGAGTATGGCACCAGTCTCTACTTGACACTGCCTTCATCTCTGATTAAATATTCCATTTAACTATGAATTGGTATCTGTTGTGATCGAGTGATTCCAGATCGTTTACAATCTGATGGTGCACAGAAATGGCTGGCAGGTGTTAGAAGTCAGGGAGCAGGAAAGGTCAAAGGTCAGTGTCCGGCATTATCCTCCTCAGGTCAGACTGACAGCCAAACCATGCACTTCATCCACCCCCTCTAATTGAATTACAAATGTTGTGGTTCTTTTGGTGTCAAGTAACTCACAGCATTAAGTATGGCTGTAAAGTCAATATGACTTTATCAGTGGCTAGGTCTCCATTGACAGGCTCTACTTGCACTTTTGACCTCAGCTAACTGTAATCTACTGTCCAGAGACCACTCTTCTCTTTCCTTCTTACCTTCCTCTCTCTCTCACTCTGTCATTATCCCACCTCTCAATGATCATGTCACCCTCTGACTCCAAATCCCGGAAGAGTCCAGGCGGCCAGGAAATTCAACATTGTTGCTTCCCTTTTTAGGAGTCTATCAGTAAACCACTGCTAATCCACAAATCCAACCTTGGATTTGAGCCGCTGAGTCTGAGGGGAAAGTAATTGGGTTGTTGCTAATAATTGGATTTTCTGCTGCTTGGTTTAAAAAAAACACACATACACACACACACACACACACACACACACACACACACACACACACACACATACAACAACCAATGTCCAGGCAAGAACGAGCCCTCCTTTAAGCTTCAGTTCATAGGTCGAGACCGCCCCCAGGTTGCGCATATAAAATGATTAACATTTAAAATCTGTTTTCATCTTCTGTGTTTTAAATAGCGCTGTTTGAAAGCTGTAATTATGCTGTAAGTCCTCATTATGTGACCTGAAAGGGTCTTTAATTAAAGAATAAGTAATTTGTTGCCTGCTTTATAGCTCATCGGCTGGAAGAAAAGGCTGACACAGGGACGAGAAAACCTTTGAAACATATAGAAACCTTTCAAGTTTAGGGTGCATGCACTAAAGTTCCTCCAGCTCTAAGCAATTCCCCAAATCTCTTAAAGGGATTTTTTTTTTAATTGTTGTGTTCATCTGTTGTATAACAGCATAACACCTGCTGTGACAGTAGATCTGTGACAGTACAAAATGCTTTACTTATTCATACTATACTGTATATTTATACTTTAAAATTATACTCCACTGCAATCTGAGGATAGATTGTACTTTTTACTCCTCTACATCTGTTTAACAGTAGTTACTTGTTCATTTTCAAATAAAACATATTCATATAAAAATATGATGATGCATTTTTGGCGATGAAATTATCACCAGACCCAGCTCTGCCTCAGCACAATGATAAAATGCAACTCACACATTAAACTGTAATTAATTGTGTAACTCTAAGTGTATAGTATTCAGTTTTGTAAATATGAATATTGACAGTGGAAACTATTTTCTGATTATTTTGCAATCATTTCTCTCAGAAGAAAATGGCCCCTGTATGTGTTGTGCTATTTTATAATTTATTATTTCATCATCATCATTTGAAGTTGATTTAAATCTTAATATACTGTGAAATAAACATATATGAGTAAAATGTTTGACGTATCCCTTTAAAATGTAGTTGAGTGAACTTTAACATATTTTATAATGAAAATCCTAGGTACTCAAATCAAGTACCTAAAAATTGTAGTATAGTATAAGTAAGATATTTCTGAAATACTCACTTTCTACGCTAAGTGTTCTTATGTAGTTCTCATGGACAACAATAAAGTTGTTAAGAACTGCCTCCATTGTTGAGCATTTTAATTTGCTTCTAGGAACATGTTGACTGAAGACTCTCTGTGAAGTAAAAGGCTAAAAAGCACCGGTATTATTGTTGTAGTTAGGAAAAGGTGCCTGGAAGTCTCAGTTTTAGAAGCTGTATTCATGGGCTGGATAGAAAAGTCTACACGAAGCCATGGGCAGCTACGGAAATGAGCAGCGTACCACATGTTGGGTTTGCGGATAGACCAGGGGAACAACGTTGCTCCCTATTGTGACTTTGAGGTCCCAGCCCAGATTATTGGGAGGGAGCAAACTTCACCTTGTTTTAAGGGAGTAGTGGAGGTCCTCACTGCACTCTTCTGTAGTTCACCACCACCCTGGATGATACAGTGAAGTCATCCTGATTGTTTTCCCTTGTGAAGCCATTAGATCTAGAGACATGCTGGCTTCACAATACGCTACTCTAACCACCAACATCTACCAAACAAGTTCCCTATACAGAAAATACATAGGCTCCAACAAATGTTATTATACCGTCGATCCCTGCTGGGTCTACAAAAATTCACTTTTCAATTGAGAAAACATGGATATACCGCTGTTGAGCACAGACAGGCAAAAAAAAAAAAAAAAAAAGCGTGTGCATACTTTTTCTGGTTGAATTTTTGAAAATATTAGAAATTCTTGCTGTTTTGTGAGTCATATACTAATGAGCTCTCTGGTAAGTATCTGTGCATTATAGACCTAGCATCTCTTTGGTGAGTCCTTAGCATTTTGTGATGTCTTGCATGAAAGTCTTGGTTATCATTTTGTCAATTGTGCATCAGTTCTGAAACACAGTAAATCCAGTGTACTGATAATACAATATAACACATTCATTGGACTAATACCAAAGTGAAAATCAACATGGCCCAGGAAACATCATCACATGCATGCTTACACACCTGCTAAGATACTGTAGGTTTGGTTTGATAAAGGTAAAATAATAATGGAAATAATGGACATCAGTAATTATAAATGGTGTCAAATTTCAAATTCAAAATTAACTGAAAGGAAGTAGATTGTTATGATTATAAGATGATTAAACCACAGTCTTCAGCACTATGTTTTGACTTTGCACAGGTTGTGTTTCTGTTTCAGTGTTTGTTGAAAATATTTCCACCTTAAGTAGTTAAATATATTGCATAGGACACAGGTGCAGATGTGTTTGAATATTATCCAAATATTTTAGTTATCCATGTTAAAAGACCATTAAAGGATGAGAAAAGATAGTTATTAATTTTATGAATTATTGACATTAATCCCATATAGAAAGGCTGTGTGGCTCTGCTGTAATTATGACTATGCTGACAAGTGATGTCAAAAGCATCATGTTTTCAGAGATGAGGTTGTTAATAGACCAACACGGAGAACTTTTGATTTCCTTTTAAGCTCAAACAACAAAATGAGAGAGACTTTTTCTCCCACCATTGTCCACCCAAGTTCTCTCTTTTGGTTTTCATGTCTCAAAAGCCTGCATTGTTTCCCAGGACACAAATAAATCAGTGTTCTTCCCTTTTCATCTGTGTTGGGAAATAATTAAAAAGGCAGTGCTGAATTGTGTACAAGCTGATTCCTCTGTTCAGTAAGCCACCTTCATCTAAGAAAATCCCCTTTTTTTCTTAATAATATGTTCTGCTCTGTTTAAGATTGAGATCAAATACTCTCTCATAGAGCTAGGATAATTAGATTTCACTATGTAAATGGCCTTTAAAGCTCATTCAGATTGTGAGCGGCTGTGCTCACATTTGCTTGCTGCACTGCTGCCTCCCTCAGGTCATTTGTGTATGAATCACTTGGCATCGCCCTGGACTGAAACACAGCTCTGCCATGTAAAACTGGTCCAAATAAAAACTGATAGGAAAGCACTGATACTAGAAACTAAATGAGTCCTTTTAAAAATATCTAAAAACCCATAATCTCAGAATGAATTTAATAGCAGTGGCTGTGTGTGATTTTATTGATGATTTCATTTGTTTTTAGTGAGTATATTTGCTCAAATGAGCCTGAAATACACTTACAAACAATAGCCAGTTTATCTGTTGTTTTTGGCAGTTGAGTGTTAATTTTCTTGATATATAAGTATCCTGAAAAAAATAAAATCACATTGTTAAAACACGGCATTGAAGGGCAAAAAATATTGGTCAGAGAAAATCACAGAATAATTTGGCAGATTTAGTGCTGCTCGTAGAATAATCCCTCTTTAATTGATTTAAAACGGTTGTTTTGCATAAGATGAGTAAACAAACAAACAAAAAAAAAGAACAGCATTCAAAATTCAACCTTCATTCTTCTCACCATATCAAAAATGTGGCTATAAATCTGGGCATATCACAATGTGTGTAATTGAGACGTGTAGTACCTCTTAGTGATGGATTTGTTGTTATTATTCAAATGTCATTTTTGGGCAGGCGGGTGGGTGGGGGGTGGGTTGGCTGATGGGGGGTGGGGGGTTTGCTGTCTTGCTTGTGAGGCAGAGACAGCAGCTATTGTCTTGAGGAGACAAAAGGAGTAGTGACATCACTAATGTTTCAAAAATAAACAGCAGG